>CM031239.1:495502645-496702645 GCA_018340775.1 Taxus wallichiana var. yunnanensis | reverse complement strand
ATCTTTGACCCTCTAATGAGAAGCGAAAATGATAGAACAAATACGGAGAGTCTTGTGAACCATTCTCCATGTTATAAAGATAAGTGCAAGCTAGAAAGTTTAACCACCTATAAATTTGGAATTTTTTCTCTTCTTGTGTGACATTTGTGGCACTTTGTATGAATTTCATGAGTGGGTTCATACACATAAAGTGTTCATAACTTTATAATCCTTTTGAGATAACATTTTTTTCCTCTTGGTTCATCTTACATTAGTTCATTAAAGTGACGGGTTTTAGATGTTGTTATTAGTAAACTTCTTGAAAGTTAAATTTTTCTTTGATTAATTTTATCACAATGAGAAATACAACTAAGGCATTACCAATTTTGATTTTAGGGACATGTTTGTTGTGCCTAAAAATTACATGGTACAATGTGATACCCTTAAGAGGTCATATCCATACCTCTTCCAGGACGCGTCTAGGTAGAAGTCTATTTCTAGGTGAGGGGATGTAGAATATTATCATGCATTATTTGAATTAAATTATATTGACTTACGGGTGTCTAATATTGTCATCTTGCCTTGGTAGGAAATATATGAGGCTCATAAAGGCAAATTACTGCCATTACCCACATCACTTAGTTTTTATTTAGTGTGGTGCATATTATTTATCTAAGGTTACTCAAATTATATTTGGATAATACTTATATTGGTTAATTTTTCAAATACATTTATATTAACGTCTCAATTGTATTTGGAATATGCTAACCTTACTTGACAAGTTGTGTGTGAGGCATTTATTATAAGTATTTTTGTAATTACTTCTTGTTTCATTGTTGTTGTGATGAATGTTATTGAGATAATGATATTATGATTTTTTAGATTGATGGATCATGTTGCTATATGGTATTCACTGATGATCGTGATTTTGAGTTATATATTGTTGATATTGGATCATGCTTCTATGTATCATTGGTAGGATAGACGGGGTTAAATTTTATTTAATTGATATGGTTAATTTGTGTTTATTTCTTATTTATATGGATATTTTATCATGTCAAGGGTATTTGATGTTTTCCTAAAGTGTGCAGGAATTGAAGGTTACACAACTTGGTGAACGTGGGAATAAGTGGTAGCACTACAAAGGATTCCTAATCCATCTTTTCAAACACTTTATCTCACCTTATTTCATTTTGGTAATTATTTGTAATTTGGGTATTTGTTTATCCTCGTATGTGAATTTTATTTATTCATATTTTTATATTTCCTAACCTTGATCACCATGCTAATATTTATGTTTCCTCATTTCTAACCTAATTTGGATTTCTTCTTCCTAATGAGGTCATTTGGAATTATTTGTTTTATTGGGTATTACAGGTGTCTCGAACTTTCTTAGGGATGGCTTGGGGTTACTAAGAAAATTTTGTGGACCATTCTCCAACTTTATTTTCTCATTCAAATCAAAATCCCGAAATTAAACTTTAAGGCCATTTTGAGGGCTTATATCAAAATGTAAAGGTATCCTTCACCTTAAAATTGTCCATGATACCTAACCTATGGGTGGGGTAATATTTTTGTGAGCCCAAAATTCCTCTTCCTTAATCCACCCTCTATTAAGTCCCTATATAACTCTTGTTTTATTGTGTGACATGTGTGACCTTGGGATTTTGATTGGGCTTTGGGGCTAGTCAATATTTTTTCTCCTCTTGCATTTATTATTTTGGGGAGCATGGAAAGTGACTTGGGTCACATGGAGGATTTTCTTATTTGGATGGGTGACACATGTCACCCTCCCATGTGTTTGTGGAATGAAGAATTTTCCTATATCTTGTTTGAATATTGATGTTTGGGGGATTTTATGAGGATAAATTTGAAGGGGGATCTTTGTGATATTGAGGAGACAAAGACATAGGAAGTTGTGGGTATGTTTTGAGTGTGAGGTAGGTCTCGACATCATATTATTTTTTTTAAAAAATTATTTGTATGCATGTTGATATATGTTTTGTAATGATTTTAATTTTTGGGTTGATTTTGGGATCCTTGTTTCTCTTTAGTTTTAACTTTGTTTTCAAAATTCCACCTTGGTTTTCTTAATTGGGTGGATTGTTATAATTGCATTATTTATTTCATTATATATTTTTAATTTTCATTATTATGCTCCTTCTATAATTAGTATTGTTAATCATTTTTAGTTATGGGAAGTTTCTAAATAAAAATGGGAGCATGGATTTTATATAAATTTGTAAGTTTTACCTCTAGTTGATAATTGAATTATTTTAAGCAATCGAATAAACTTGAAATTTTTATTGAGTATCCTAAATAAATACATCATTGGGAAGAATCTTGGTATTGGGATTGTTATGATACCCATTTAACTTATTTTGTTTTTGAAAGTCTCCCTTCCATGTTGTCTTAGTAATAAAATAATATTTATAAATAAATGATAATATGGATCATAGATGAGTCATTGATCTTAGCATGGATACTTTTACTTTGGTGTTATTCAAATAAATTTGGATTATTATAATTCCTCAGGTAAAAAATGTAATAAATTTTAAGAAATATTTGCTATTTTTGGATTGTATGCCAGGGAAGAAAATTATTCAAATGGATAGTGTGAGAATGTATCAAAGAGTCCTTCCTTATAAAATTGACTCCATCTCTTAGAAAATATGAACACGAACCCTTAGTTATTCACATAACCATATTGATCATTATTTAACTAAGAAATGTATTTATTTCTTTGTAATCATTTGTTTATAGATCCATATATATATATATATATATATATATATATATATATAAAACTATGTATATTTTTCCATTTAATGAAAAAACAAAATAAAAACTCTTACACAAGTATAAATATATAATTCCATAAATAGAAAATTTCAATTATGACCTTAGCACTTAAAGAAGAGTTTCTCAACATATGGATTGGTATAGGTAAAATATTTAAATCTTTCCTCTAAACATTATATAGCTTGCATACATAATTCTTTGAAAAAAAAAAAAAGGTTAATATTGTGAAAATAAACTATACATATATACACTTTTAAAAAATATTGAGGGGATGGGCGGCATGGCCAACCCGATCCCCTCCCCAGTATAAAGCCCACTTCCTTTTTACCCTCTTGATGATAATAGACTAGTAGTTTCTGGACATTTAATCTATCTCATAGGAAATTTTGATAGAGGTTTATGATATTTGACATATCGATATTTGGAGACTATTATCTTGACACTTCATGAAAAAATTATTTTCATGATATTGACGTTTATATATTATATACGTGGATTGTACTAACTTTGGTGATGCATGGATATATCACACTTCTATTGCTTATGTTGGTCACGTATGTGATTACATCACCATCATGATGTTGTTATAAGACTTATACCTTTGTGAAATTAGTGAGCATTGGATGCTTATAATAACACGATTGTTCTCATATGTCATGTATTGAATGTAATTTTGATGATGATTTTTATTTCAATTAGTGTACGTTGCATTGTAATGCCAATTATATATGTGAATATATTACTCGACAATATTTTTGGATGGATTTGATGTGTACTTAAAGTGTGCAAAGCAATGTACAAGTTAAATAATATAAGACACTTTACAAACATGGAACAACCATGCGAAGGATGCATGAACTAGACTGCTTAGCCACCTTGAGAAAAAATGGTTGTGGTTTAGAAAAGTGGCTAGGCCTTTTTTTTTATTGTGGTTGTTTAATTTAATTTTTCTTATACTTTGTTGATGGCCCCATTTGAAGATTCACCTTCACTTTTTTATAATTTGTAATTTTATCAAATTTCCTTCCTCTCCTTTATGATCATGTGACATTTTTCGTGACCTTTTTTGGTTGGTGAAAATTATTTAATGAGTCTCTAAACCTAGAATAATTATAGAGGGGTGGTTTTGGTTTTGAGTGAATTTGTGCACAACCTTACATGCACCTAATCTTGTCTATAAAACCTTAAATAGACCCATAACCCAAACCCATCATGTGTTGAGTATTTGTAAAGTCTCATTTATGATTTTTGACCCTTTTTGTCTCATTTTACATTTTTTAAATTGTGCTTGAATTTAGTTGTTAAAAGTAATAATTTGGGAATGCATTACTTCTACTTGATTTGAAATTTTGGTGTGATGGATGTGAAATAACTTTAATTGTTTTTATTCATTTTGTGGCCATTTATTCTAATTGGAGTTTTGGGTGTGTACTTTTAATTTGGGAAGGGATGGATATTTGACTAATTTAGAGGAAATTAAATTTTCCTCTGGAAAATGGTATGTACTTATGTGATTTGGAATGAGTAAACTTAGATGGAACACATGTACCTCAAATCACTCTCTTCCTTACAAAATCTATAAATAAGTTGTGTTTTTAGTAATTGGGGTTGGATAGTTACACCCTTTGGTTCTAATTTTAGAGAATTCTTGTGCTTGGAGGAGATTGAAGTAGTAGATTTAAACTTGGAGTAAGCATAGAACATTTGTATGGATTCAATGTAGGGGTTTGTTCTCAATCTTTATTTCAATCTTGTTAGTACAACTTGTTGTTTTACTTCTTACCATTGGCATCTCTTTGTCTTGAAAATATTATTTGTGGATTTATTACTTCCTTCTTATGGTTTTTTTGATGTTGTATTGGAAATTATTGTTTGGAAGGATATAAGTCCTTAACTTGGTACTAGAGGGGAGGATTATGAGTTTATTTTTGGTGGAGGCTAAAGGAAGTAGGTTTATTGCTATAAGTATACTATATTATTGTGAATTATTGGAGGAGTTTATGTTAAATGAGAATCAAGCCTTTGATGGAGCTAAAAGGGATGGCTTTCATGGTATAAAGTGTAGTGTAGGTATAAGGAAGGTTAGTATAATGGAGGATTAATGCCTAACTCACTACATTTTTAGGAGTGATAAGGAGACCAATCTTAATTTCTCCCTCTCCCACTTTTCTTAATGTTAAGTTATTATTCTTGTGTTTTTTTGTTTGGATGCATCGTGTGTGTTTATATTTATTATCATTATCTATAAGAAAGACTAAATGTTATATTACTTAAGGGGATTTGGCTCCTTCATTACTCATTTGTTAGGGATGGGAGGTCATTACATAAGTGCTCCCTTCTCCAATTATTACAATTGAGAGAAAACCTTTTTGGCTCCCCTTTTGTGTATATGGATAGCTTAAAGATGCTTAACAAATCCTATATTGTATCTCTTTTCCTCCTTGTTATTGGGAAAATTTGTTCCATATTGTAGTTTCAAAGTAACGTTTTTAACCATTATCTTTAAAGTTTGGAAAGGATTTACTTTTCGAATATTGTGATGTATTGTAAACATTTTCCATGCTAACTTGAAGCACATGCACCTTTATGTTTGTGAATATTGTAAACTAAAATAAGTTTTATTAAAGTTTCAAAGATTTATCATTTTAATATGGGAAGATAAAATTAGAGAATTATTGTGTATTTAGAAAATATGGAAATTTGTTTCATTTGAAAATGTTTTAAGAAATGTTTTGTATGGTAATGTTATAAGTGAATTACTTGAGTTCAAATGGAAAAGCTGGTGCATTTGAATTTTCAAGAGGACACTTGTATTTGAATGTGCTCTTACTAGTTGGGTTAAAATTTATATGGAAACACTTCCATGCAACTTGCATGGAAGGGTCACCATATGCGTTGTATACTACCACAACTCAACTTTTTATCTTGTTATTTTGCAACTCGTGAAACTTACAATATTTACTATTTGTATTATCTAAAATTGGAACACATTGTTGTTTAATATTAGGATAACTTTTAATATTGTTTTTTATACTCTTGGAATGTTAAAACTGGAAGAAATAATTAGCTTTAAAGTCAAATAGTTCACATTTTAAAGTCAGGTCCTATTGCATATGTATAAAAATTAATATGTATCCTTAAATATCCATATCTATTTAAAACCTTTATAAACATGGTTATTACAAAAATTTTCCCTTAATTTTTTATATAGGTCGATACTTTTGTTTATAAATATAGTTATATCAAAAAAATGGATTAGCTAAATCTACCTATGGTTAGTAAGAAATCTTATACGACCTTACACTTAAAAAAAAAAAAAAAGTTAATGTTACATACATGGTAGCTATATTCATTAAAAAACGATAATATTACACATTTATTTGCCATATATATATTAAATATATATATATATATAGACACACACACACACACACCACACACACACACACACACCCACCCACACACACACATATACTATTTTATTATATCTACGATACACAGACACACACACATACACTATTTTATTATATCTACTTACACATACACTCACAAACACACACACACACACACACACACACACACACACACACACACACACACACACACACACACACACACACACACACACACACACACACGCATATACTACACACACACACACATTGATTAAATAAAATGTGGAATTTATATGTTAATATAATATTAATAAAAATAATAAATAACAACTAAATAGATAAAATAAATTACCCAAACAATTATTAAAGTAGAAATATAAAACCCTAATTTGTAAAGAGAGTTAGAAAGATCTTTATTGATTTGCATATATGTTGTGACTGTGTTGTAGATAATAAAAGGTAAACAAAATACATGAATGGTCACATAGAATATTCAAAAAGTAGTGATATGGAATAGTAGGCTAGACTAGGGTGCCTGGAGAAGGACTAAGGCACATGGGGTGCTCTTGTTTGAGATCTCGTGCCACTGGTTTGTGAAAAAACTCTGTAACTTTCCTCCAAGGTGTCTCTGAATGATTTTCTACCTTCACTTCCTGTCACATTGGTGTTTTTGGATTCTACGGGATGTCACTATAAATCACAAATGAAGATAAGACCTCCTATATAGTGTGATGCAAATGAACCAACCTTGTGCCTTGTGATGGAGCTAGATGGATGTAAATAGAGCCTTTGATGGATGAAACCTTAGGTGATGATAGTAGTACTTAGTTATTGGTCCCTCATTATGGTCTCATAACTTTATATTTATATGGTTCTCTTGTTCTAATTTCATAATTAACCCCGAAGAGGCTGACCACTAAAAAGATAGAAATCTCAAATGGCTAGAAAGTTCCCCAAAAATGGAAGGAAAGTGCAAAAAGGATCGGGGCACCCAAAATAGGCCCAGGGTGGTTGGGTTTCCCAAGTACTAAGATCGGCACCCCATTCGAGAGGTAAAACAACACCATGTGGAAAAAATAACTCGGTGAGTACATGTTGGAGATCGGTAGTGATGACAAAAAGAAAATTAAAATGGTCAAAGGACATGGGTTAATTAGTACTTTCTTCACTCAAAAACCATATGAATAGTAGTATGAGACCGAGATTAAATAATGTCTAAAGTGTGTGATTTTGTGTCTACATTTTCCCCCACTTTATGTTCATGAGAGGAACACTTAAAACTTAACGTAGATAGAGATGCATTCCTAATGTCCATTTGGAGTGATGTATAAAGTGTGCCAATGGACTAGACAAACCATGGAGTGACAAAAATATGGAACATACGTAGACTAAATAAGTGCAAAAAGTGGTGATAGTGAACCTAGGGTAAAATTAGTCATGTAGATGTCAATGTATGTTGTGTACCTACTTGTTAGTATGAGGTATGAACTACCAAATGATGGTATTTATGTTTTTGTTGACATGTTTATATGGATGGACCTATAAAAGATAAGATAATCAAGTAGTCAAATACATATGTATATTTAAAATTCACCTATATATAGTAAAAAATTATAAATGAAAGTATGAAAAAGTAAATGGAACATGTGTAATTGATCTATGATGAGATAAAGGATGTATTTAGGATATCCTATAACCATGATTTTTTTGGCAATCTCACACCAAGGTGGCCAAGAAGTGTAGAGAGAAAATTTGTATTATTCTCCAACATATAACTACTTACTGAGAATAGTATGAATAGATATCTCTGATCTACCTAGTTTTTTGAGAGATCCAATGCTACTAGCCAAAGTAGTATAGGGCGGAAATTAAATGTATCCTAAAACCTATAACTTCTCCCATGAATTCTAAGGATAACCTACATTGTAAAATCCATTGTGTATAAGCTTTGTAGACCGGTCTTAACCCACTCGTTGTATAACCCACAATGTCAAGGGTGGAAAATTAAATTAAACTATACCAATGTAATGGATATGAGAATGTGGCCCCAAAATAAGACCGAACATGAAAACTATTCCCTACGGTGGTAATATAATGCACTTGGTAGAAACCAAGGCTCACGAAACAAGTGTCTATAAACAAGTGTTAGTATAAATAGCATGCATGTAAAATACATGTGTAAGCTATGTAAACAATGTATATGCTAGAATGTACAAAAGACATAAGAAGATAACCGAGACCTTAAAATTGGGTTCCAGGACATGGTACACCATTGACGATGTCACAAGATACTCAAAGCCGTAATTTCAACATAAAAATAAACAAGTGTGTACACCGAGCTATGGAGAGACCAACATACAATAGAAAATAAGAGACAAACAATAACAACCATACGAGATAACCATCAAATGAAATAATCCTACAAACAAATGTTACACATGAAGCCCCAATTAACATGTTATAAATATAACCTATATGTCAAAAGTTTGTATAAGAAAATAATGTAAAGTGTTAAGTATAGAATGAAACAATAACACCTATAAGAGACGAATTTGGATGCCTCTAACAACCGTTGTAGGAGTGGTAGGAGGCTAACATTCATGTTATGTGTGAGAGACCTATATCCATGATCACAAATATAAAATGATGAGAATGAGCATGTGTATATGGTAAATATAATGATGTATAAGAGATCTATCTAAAATGTGTAATAAGTGAACATGAACAAGAAAATGTAAGTAAGATTAAAATCAACCAAGATATGCAATATGCAATAGATAGATCTAATGGAATGCAAGATGGATGATAAAATCCATGTAGCCTCTCGAAAATTGATTTTATTCCATGAGGTTCATTTAGTATGCCCCCTTAGCGGTCAAGAATGAACCAAAAAGAGAGTTCCTCATCGAAAAATGGTTTTAAAGTGTGTAGTATTTTGCATGATGTGATGAATGTTTATGTGTATTAATGATATGTGATTTAGAGATGAATGTGTGATGATGTAATTGAATTCAAATAGCACAATGAGATAATTATAGGGATTTGTGATGTATCCTAAAGCATGTACCACTACAAGATGAAGGAATAGATGACCATTTAGCCTATAATGTATGTCACTAACCTAGTAATGTCACATCATAGAAGTTCAAGTGATGAATGTGTGTGTATGATAAGTTTCATTTGATTGGTAAACCCTCGACATCAAGTATGGACTAAGGAAATAGATTACGTCATAGGGTAGTGAGTGGATTACATAAAACTATATGTATATAGTATATGTGATGATAAAATATGACCATTGGATGTGAAAACTATATAATGTATGATGTAAGATGTAGTGCAAGCTATTTATTTCCTATGGTGTAGTGTGTGGGGTTTATGTGTAGTTGTATCCCTCAATAGTAAATCATGAATAGAAGCACAAGAATGTGTCATGGGAAATTACATGACATGAGTCACCTACCAAAGAACAAGTTTGCGTGTAGCAATTGAGGCATGTTCGGAAAAAGTAATACTAGGATGCCACGATGGTGGTGGAATTTGAATTGTGTGTTGACCATTAGTAGGAGGAATAGTTTCTTTCAAAAAACATTTAGTTATTAAAGTGGTCACGGGATGGGACCATACATGATGGTGGATTATTTAGCGATATTTTAGAATACTTAAGCTAGGGTCAAATTGAACTAAGATTTAAGGGGCATTGATAAGATGGGCTTGGTAACAAAGTAGATGATCTAGTGGGACAAAGTGTTGGACTAATTTTTAGAGGTGGTTACTTGACTTGAATAGATTAAATAGGTGGCATTTAAATGATGGAAGAAATATTTCTAGAAATTTTAGCATGATTCTCATTAAAAGTAAAATAAGTAGATTTATGAGCCCACTAAGGTGTGGCATTTATGGATGGTTATGCAATAGAAGGTTGTGCATCTGACAATTAGTTGAATCCCCGACGCTCAAGATTTTTATTCTTCATTGGAAATCGTAACAATAATTTTCATTATTTCCATTGATTCAATGATAATTGAAATTTAGATGACCTTTATATTTGGCTAGCTAATAAGGGGATAGAAATGAGTAGGTGATAAAGTGATCCATAGTCAAATAAAGAGATCGAAGAAGAAGTCATGTTGCTTGGTGTTGTGATCAAGGATGAGAGGCTCACGTAATGGTATGATAGAGGCTCATTGATATGAGAACATGTAGTAGACATAACATGAGAATGATATGTAGAATGATAACAAACATATGCTTGAAAAACATCTTTAAGTTGTTGGATTTAAAATTTTAGAGATGTGATTATGGATTCCATAGCAAAGTAAACTATTATTGAAACAAAGAATTTAAATCTTGAATTGATTATAATAAGGGTTGATTAGATGAAGGACTACTAGGAATAGGTTTGTCATATAAATAATTGAATATCGGACTTATTTCATGTGGTCATGTGTTTTAATGACAATATATACTTTATGCCTAGGGATTTTGAGGGATGTACTAGAAATTGGGATGCATTTTAATTAAATTAAATAAAGAAACTCGAGCCACATGAGGAGCCATGATAGACAAAAAAATTAGGATCCTAAGAGTGAAAGCGTTCGGGTTCACAAAAATGATTAACAAAAATGTGGAATTTCTATGTTAATCTAATATTAATAACAATAATAAATAAAATCTAAATAGACAAAAGAAATGACCCAAGCAACTAAGAAAGTAGAAACACAAAACCATAATGTGCGAGGAGAGTTAAAAGAGATTATCGATTCATTGATATATTATTCTTGTGTCATAAATAGAAATGATAAACATAATAGAGGAATGATCACATACAAGCTCTAGAAAGCTTTGATCTCGAACAATATGCTACTGAGTGGGATGTTGGGGAACTCTAGTATGAGATTTGGGAGCCTTGGTCTATGAGAAAGCACTCCAACCTTCCTCCAATATTTCACTCAATGATTATCTTCATCTGATTTCTATCACGTTGGTGTCATTTGAAGACTCGCACTAGATGTCAATGTCAATATGAAATGAATATGAGAACTGTTATACAATGAGATGTAGATGAACCAACCATGTGCCTTATGATGGAGTTAAATGGATGCAAATAGAGCATTTGATGGATGCAAACATAGGTGATGATAGTATTGCTTAGTGTTTTTCACTCATTATGGTCTTATAACTTTATATTTATATTGTTCACTTGTTCTAATTTCATAATTAACCCTAAAGAGTGCAAACACTAAAAAAATAAAAAATCAAATGGATAGAAAGTGCAAAAAAGTGACGGGAAAATGAAAAAGGATAAGGGTTCCCAAATGGTTATAGGGTGCTTGGGGCTCCCAAATATTGATTTGGGTTCTCTAGTTAGAGATAAAATGACACCGATGGAAAAAATGATTGACAAGTACATATGGGAGGTTGGCGATTACAATAGTAAGAAAAGTAAAATAGCCAAAGGACATGTGTTAATTAGTACTTTTCTTCACTCAAAAACCATATTAATAGTAGTATGAAACTAAGATTAAATAATGCCTAAAGTGCATGATTTTATGTCTTCATATATATATATGTATGTATATATGTATATATATATATATATATATATATATATATAAATGATAATAATAAAACTTATAATTATGTGGGTGGGTGGTAGTGCTTTGACCCACCCACACCAACTACCACTATATCCGGATAACCAGTTATTTTTCTCACATCCGTGTCACTATCCTCCACCTTGAGTCGTAGCTGAAACATACTCTACCCTCAACACCACCCCTCTCACATTTATTTTTGCATCGAAAGTCTTCTCTGGCGGCCTCTCGGCATACGAAATCCTATTCCATAGCTTTACTATCACCTTAACACCTCTCGCATACCCCGTCGCCATCTCCCAATATTCTCCTACCTTATTGCCTCTCTCATTTCCCTTCCTCCATCCATCTCACCCTCCCCTCTCGTGTGTTCTACCATTTTGTTAAACACTGGGAGAATAAACAAAATTAAAAAAAATAATGTAATGAGGGAGTGTAATCAAAATAATAATGGAAAAGATATATTAAAGGAGGCCTTCCAAAAATATTGTGTTAGGGTTAGATTATTTTTCTTAGTATGTTCACTATTAAATTATTATTAATATGATTAATATAATTAAACCTAATTTGATATCATATAGCCAATTTTTAGGGTTTTTGTACTTAGAATAACTATACACAACCTTAGTAGGGTTATAGGTCTATAATATTTTAGATAATATATTATAAATTAGGACTATAATATATTATAGAAGTTGTATATAATAAATATTAGGTATATACAATACTTTAGATAATGTATAATAAATTGATACTATAATATATATATATATATATATATGTGTGTGTATATATATATATATATATAATGCAAAAATATTATATATAATATTCCTCCTAGTGTACAACAACATACAATATTATGTAATAGGTCGTCATATACACAAGTAACATAGTATAGTTATATATAATATAAGGCATATGATATAGTAGGAATGATATAATTTATATAATACTTATAATTATTAGAGTAGTACATTATATATAAATCTTTGCAATATAGAATGTAATATTACTATGATGATAATATAATGCTTAAAATTACGTCACATGTAATATTTCATTATTTGTAATATAATAACTCAAAAAGAATACGAACTTTGGGAAGTGTTATCTTATCATGTCTAGAAGGTTAGTAATGATTAAAATATTTTGTTTCGGTTGTTAACTAATTATAATGTATATATTATAACTATTATAATGTAAATTACATTTTTAAATATTAAAAATGTCACATGTCTATAGGTATGTCGTCATGATTTAAATATTTGATACTAACATAAATATATTACATACAATATATTATCATAGCGAGGTCGTCATTATGTAAATAATAATAGTAATAAATAAATAAAATAATGAAAGGGATATCTAGGGTCAGAGTTTAAAGGTATATAATATTAGTGATATAATATGTATAACATGAGCTAATATATACTCTATGATACTATATATAATTGGTAGCATAGGTGATACGACTTATATATATTATCTATAACATTTTAAATATTAGTTATAATATAATATATATGTGATGATTTATTGATACTAATTAAATGGTTACATATTTATAAAATTATATTGAATATAATAATATCATTATAGATATAATATAATGTTATAATACATTAACTAAAACTTATAATATGAGATGCACTTTAGAAAGATAGATGCCCTAATGATGTTAAAGGATTATATTATTTATATTACACCATAATTTTTAAAATATAATATTATTATTGTATAACATTACGAATACAATAATGGTAACGTTATAATGTACTATTAATACGATGGTTTTATTATATTTTATTATATAATATCATTTGGTATTATATATTATAATTAATGTAATTTAATGGTTCTATCATAATGTCATCATGTAATATGATCATAATATTGTGAAGACCAAAATAATATTATATAATTTATAAGTATAATATTGTACATATCATTTATGGGTCATAATCGAAACATACACGCTTAAGCCATGTAACACAATACGTATCATAGTAGTATCTTTCGAGAGATATGATAAAATATGAATGATTTAGAGAAGATTAGCATGCCCCTTCACAATCACAACATACATTAATAGTGAAATGTTTCATTAAAGATTAGTAATTACGTAAAATAAAATTAATTATTTTTAGGTGAAATTTAAGGGGCTTGACACTTGGTATTAGAGAGTAGGTTTACAACACTTAGATCTATAGGATATTTTATTTAGACTCCATATAGCTAAACATCATTTTTTTGAAGATAACAAGTGATGAGAATTCGAGAAACATATTATTCTCGAGCATAACTTGACCAAGTAAAAATTGAGCATGTTTATCCTTCAAGTAATGCATGAGGTTAAATATGAACAATAAATGACCCTTGGTATCGTCAACTCGATCATTTATTACGATATTATGATATCTCCGGAAAAACATATCACCATGACATGACAACAATAGGTGAACCACAACCAAATTCATGTTCATGTAATGTTAACAAGGGTTAGACGTGGAGCACGCAAAGTGTCTTGGAAAGAGGAGGACATCTCCATTGGTGTTGTTTACTATGTGAGCCATATGATCATTATATATGAAGTTTCTGTATCGAAATATTATAAGACCATGGAAATTAGGACCATGGAACCCTCTTTAAGGGTAAAGCACTATGCTTCATTTTAGTCATCATTATCTTTGCTAAATATTATCATGCACATGTGCAACATGAAAATTGACAATTTTCATGCATGATGACAATACCCCTATGTCAAAACATTCAAATTTTACCCTTCCGAGGCACCCTATATCTACCTAATCAGTCCCATCACCTCCCAATGGATGTTAACTCAGCTCCTAGGTGAATTAGGAAAGTAAAGTCAACCCCCTAGGTGATTTAAGGAGTTTTTGAAAAACACTATTTTTGGCATTGCTAAAAAGGGCTATCACCGCCCTCCCCAAGAATGATGCAACCCCTGAAGTGGAGTAGAGGAGAAAATATAAAATCGAAGATAAATCATAGGTCTAATAATATAAAGGAATCGATTTTGGAAGATTTAGGAAATATTTGGAGGAGTTTGGGTAGTTTGATCAAAAATAGGGATCATAGGCCTAGACAGTGCACATGGCTAAAAAAGCTTATGAACTTCAAGAATTTATTTAAAGATTTATTGAAGGAGTTAGGAGAAAAAAAAATTCTTTGAAAGGGAATTCAAATATCTACAATATTGGTAAATAATATTTTTCACAACACCTTTGCACAATAGGTTTGCAATCACTTTTTCCTAGGCTCAACTATCGAACACGAAAAAAAATCTGATTATTAGGGTATAAATCAAAGAATAAAGAGATTACATCCCTGCCATTATATTTGAAATTCCATTTTCAGTCAAAATCATATAAAGTTTTCCAAAAAATTCCATCGGGAGCTTGAGTTATCATCATTTCAAGTCGTACTCTAGGAAGGCTTCAATAGTTAGTCAAATTTTTGTCCCTTTCATCCCTCAAGATAAGATACGTGAGGGAAAAGAAAAATTTCTCATTCCCAATAATCCCTCTAGTCACACATGAGACCTCTCGGATCATAAGTTCATCTCCTAGGTGCTTTCCGAACTCATTTCCCAAATCATCTAGACTATGACAATTGGCGGCTTCAGCACGCCATCAAATTGATGACCCTCATGTCACTTTGTGCTAAGGGACATTGGTGAAATAAAAATTTCCAAATCCCAATAAGTCTTCAATTCACCCATGTGGCCCCCTTCAGTTTATTTTCTCATATGTTAGGATCAGTGGAGCTAAATCCTCAACTATTAGATCTCTGATAAGTGTCAACACTAGGCACCTCATGTGAATTAATGACCCTCATGTCCCTTTATGCTAAGGGACATTACATAGAGAAAATTTTTCCTATCCTAAGGAATGTCTCCTAATCATCCATGTGACCATTTTTCAGCCCCCATGTGCTTCTAACATGTTTTTTGTCTAAAACAGTCCACCATCGATCTTCCCAAAGTGTCATCGTGAGGCACACTATACAAATTGATGTCCCTTATGTCCCATAATGCTAAAAGAAATCGGGGATATATAATTTCACCCCCTCCCTATCATGAAAGTTTTAAAACCATTTTTGATTTTTTTAATCTAACTTTCCAACTTCTAACTTTCCACAGCTTCATCCTTGCCATTGCTCTACAACTTCCTCATACCTTGAATGCTCACCATTGTTTCTCCAAACCATCTCTGCAAAAGAAAATGAACCTTAAAATCTTGAGATCACATAAGTTGTAGAGATAATGTTCATTTAAATACCTGAAGGATCAAAGAATGAAGTGGAAGAACGAATAAATTCTTCAGAAGACTCCATTGTCATAGAATAAAGATCTAGACGTATCTTGCTAACCTATACACGAAATGAAGAAATATTTGCTTCTTTGTTATTCACTTTGAAAATCCACTCATAAACACCATGAAATCCTCCATTTATAGAACAAACCACTCATAATGAAGAAAACTTCCTTTCATCCCAACAAAGGAAAAAAATTGGTTTCGGTCAAACCGGTAGTCGGTTTGAAGAGAAATTTCATTGGTGGAATAAGAACAAAAAACCCACAAATAAATTGTGATTTTTTTGTGAATGAGAGAAGAAAACCATATCTATAAATTTTGAGATTTGTTACTTTTAAATGTCCAAAAATTTTGAAATAAATCTCCCAAACCATTGATTAGGTAAGTTCAATATTTAAAAGGGGCAATATTGGGAAAAAACATATTAAAAAAATCATTCCATAGAAATATGACCACCGTAAGCTCACTTTATAAAAATATAAGTTCTTCTATATAGGGATTTTGTTTTCCAGAAAGTCATCGATCAAGAACCTACGAAGGAGACGGTGAACACAGAAGAGGTATTGCAATTGAAAATTCATCAAAATGTCATCTTGGTCAAAATTGACACTTACTAAAAATAGTAAGTGGTCTCATGATCACTTGCTAAAAATAGTAAATTGATCCAGAAGGTGAGAAAAATGCAGGGAGAAAGGGGGATTCAAGTTTCCGCATCCAATTGAGGTTTGAAGGAGCTGATTTTTCATACTTACTAAAAATATTTTCTTTTTTAAAGAAAATAAGAAATAAAAATGGATAGGATAGAAAGCCGCACAACCTTTCACTTCTGAGTATGAGATAGAGGATGATGATGTCTCATATATGGACCTTAATGACCCAAGGGCTCGCATGACATCTAAGGAATGAGGGAATATTGAGGATCAAGTATTCACAAGTTGGAGGTTATACTCATTGGTGGAAACAATTCATTCAACTTGGTAGGGCTAATTTTGAGCTCCTATCTCTTCTAAGGGAATCTTCATGAGTCACGTTCATGGTCATTAAGCGAGAACCATTCATTTTTTTTTTAAACACTCTTTCCAAAGAATTTTTACCCATTTTGAAGGAGTTTCACAAAATGTAAATATTGTGAAGATTCATAATTTCATCACATTCGAGATTTCACTCAAAGAAGGATCATCTAAGTTCATCGGAGCGACATCCTCTCTCCTTCTCTCTCGTTCTCTTTCTTCCCCCAAATTTATCTCTCTTCAAGTGTTCTAATTCTTTGTTGGGGCTTGCAATTTTTGATATGCCTTTAATTTATTCAAAAATTTACTTTAGATACATGATGTAAAATTAAGTCGCCTTGTTTTTATAAAAGTGAGTTAATATTCTATAGGAATATGAATATTCTAAAGTCAAAAATAAGGCATATGGAGGTCATTGGGAATATGAAATTTTTTTCCTCTACTATAAATTGTAATGAACTCCTCATTTTAAGGGGTTATAATTACGAAATTATTTGAGGTGGTTGTATTCTTGTAAGTTCATGAGAGAGATTTTTCTTACTTGTGAGTGAAAACAACTACCCATTTTTCCTTTAAAATTTCTTCATTTCTCCACTATTTACAACTTGTGTTTGAGCAATAAATACAAGAAGGAGTTTCTAGATTTCTTTTACTCTAGGATTTCTTAATACTTTGTGATCATAAATTCTATTTGGTCTTATTTCTACTTTCAAATTTGTTTCCTCTTGATTTAAGTGCATGTGATGAATGTTATAACTAATGTTTGTAAGCATCTAATTTCTAATTTACAAAGCATTAGTTTCCCTACTTTATATTCTCACTCACTTTCCCATTTTCTTCAAAAAGTCCTGTTTAACAACAAATTGCTAGCTTTGTTGCAGGTCAATGGAGTGCCCATGTTGGATCATCGACCGTAAGGCCAACCTGATAAAACTCACCATACTCACTCATGCATGTACAAAATCTTCACTATTTAAGTAGATGGACTTAGATTCCCATAGTTTTTGAAATAACCACACAAATTTGTCCCCCAAAAGTTTTCTTGCCAACACTATAGATTATGTTATTATAAATAACTTCTTTTGAAATATTTATAGTAGAGGATATGTCGTATAAGTTTGTGTGTATGGGTATTTCGTGTAATCTTATACACCATTATTACAACATTATTGGTAATTTGAAATGAACTAATAACATTATTAGATGACCCTCATGGTTCTTGATAAGTCCACCACCACCAACTGGACTAGGGTTGCCTTTAGAGGCACCGTCGATGTTTAACTTATAAAGAACCTTCTCGTAAGGGGTTATCCACTACACTAGAGACCACAATACTATGAATGGGGCGAAAAAATTTATTTGTATCTATATTCCATGCCTTGATATATCTTACCTCCTCTTGAGGATACACAACATTTTGGAAGGTTTATATTTAAAATATTTTTCCTTAAAAGCCATATTGATATCATTTAGGATACTTTTGATACTCATATCGTCGTATCTCTAAAGATGATTCTGTTTTGAGATTTCCATATCCTCTAGATGGTGTCAGGGAAGCTAATTTTCCAAATCTTGTAATGAAGAGATTTATTAAAACATGGTTTCCATTGCAACCAGACTTGTACAATATCTTCCGAAAAGACCGAGTTATATTAAAACTTGTTGAAAATGTGTTTCCATATAGAGCTAGCAACTAGATAGTGTAGTAGAAGATGTTTTATTTTTTCACTATCCTTTTAATAATGAAATCATCTATTTGACGTGGTGGATCCTCTTTTAATAATATTTTCAATGGTGAGTATGCCTCTATTTAGCACAAGCAAAAGGAAATTGTTTATTTTTGGACTAAAATATTCAATCAAGTCTTGTCCCAATGGAAGTTACTAACAGGTTCATTGGCATATAGTTGGTACCCTGATCTCACTCAATAATTACAATCAAATGATGAAGCCCAAGTTGAATTAATCTTGATTCTTGGTTTGACTAATGGGAATGTGACTTAGGGTCATTTGAAGTTCCCCAAGAAGCTCCATTTGATTAGGGATAATAGCCTCAAGATTTTTCCTATGTAGCTTGCCTTTAGTATTTTGAATATAGTTGTAGACCTACTATCACAAGACTGTAGTGATACTATCTTTGTCCCATTGATCATTATTTTTAAGACTGATAAATTCATCTATCTTTCTCTCACATGAGCATCTCCCATTGATCATTATTTTTCCAAAAGAGTGATAAATTCAGCTCAAGGTTGAATTTCCCATGGATGTTCTTCTAATTTAATGCTTTCTCTCACATGCCCTTGATGCTAATGCCTCCTTAGTCCATTTGTAACCTTAAATGCAAGCTCTTTTTATTCTTCTATCTTTACAAAATTGTTCTTTCTATTTTTTCTTGAAGAAATATGATTTATCCCAAGATTTTGGAGTGATGACTTTCCCATTATTGAAAACCCTAGAAATTTTTCTCTAAAACACTTCCTTGGTTAAGGTACTTATATTTAGTGTCGCGCCATTGGCGCCGATGGATGTTCTTGGCATATTTAGTGACATGATTTGCGCCTTGGCCATGGATGTTCATAGAGTGTATTGAAATATCCATCCATTTTGCAGAAACTAGTACTACATTCATATGCCTGCACATTTTCTTGATGTTCGACAAAAATTCACGCCTTATCTCATGCCAACAAGTGTCGATCCTGTATTCATTCTTCTATCCCATTCCGCACCTTCGAGAAACATTTTCTAAATTATTTCTATTTTTCCTCGAAGAAATATGAAATAAAGAATAAGGACATGATGTAAAAAAAATTCTTTAAAATGCATTTTGGAGTTTGCTAGTTCTCACCTTTAATAAGATGAAACATTTCCCAACACTTAAATTGTAAGGAAGGATATAACCCTCTCTTCTGAGAAATTTTTTCAAACCTCTAAAACCTATCATGTAAAGTATTCCAAATGTTCACATGGAACCTTCTCTTTGTTCATTTGTGATAAGAGGAATACCAAGATAAGTATGGTTTGTGTTTATTGGCAAGGCTTCATTCCTCGGTGTGTTAATCTTCTTACCCTATCTCCTTGGCAAGTTAGATTTGAGAAATTTTGCTTTTTATGTGTGCATCTAAACAGATAGGAACCAGTATTCAGAGCTTTCCCAGAAGTATAAAGAGATTTTATCAAAGTTAATTTATTCCCATCAATAGTAAAGATTCTTTCACATGATTATTGGTGATAAGAGGAAGACATAAGTATATGCTTAATATTTTTGGCTTTTGCCACAATAGAATAAAGGAGGAGAGATTTTAGGATATTCCCCGTGTCATCGTAGATTCAATATATACTTCATATTTTTGGCTTCCACAATGGGAGATAATGATGTCAAAGGAAGAGGGGACGAGGGAAGCCATTGAGATAACCCAAGGAAACAACTCTATTAATGGTACGATTGAGACTGTCCGCCATGATAATAAAAATAATGGGAGAGATTGGGTCACCTTGATGGATACCATGACTACTTGGGAAGAATCCCACTAGGTGCCATTAATGATCACCAAGAATCTAGGAGAATAAATACAGGTCCAAATGAGCCTTCTGAAATGATCATTAAAGCCAATGTTTTCCATAATTTTATCTAGAAATGACTCAAAAATATCTCAAATTTTTTTCATGTAAAGATTTAAAACCATTCCTACCTTTTTTCTTTTCTCCACCGAGTGTATGGTTTTGTGAACCATGACAACTCCATTTTAGATGAGTCTTCCTTTTACGAATCTTCCTCGTTGGCTTGAGATAATACGAGGAAGTAGCGGCTTAATCCTAGAGTTGAGGATTTTGTGAATATTTTATACACGACGTTGGAAATATTTATAGGTCTCAAGTGCTTGAATTCCTTTTCCCCTATGTTTTTTCGAATTATGACAATAAAAGTGTTATTTATTTGAGTATCCTAGCTATCTTGAAGAATTCATTAACTGATTTGATTAGATCTTCCACACAAATATCCCAAAAAAATTTATAAAAGAAGGTAGAGAATCCATCAAGACATGGGGATTTGTCTCCCTCCATAGAGAAAACTGATTTCAAGCTCTTTTAAGTTATCTAGTTTAGAAAGAGTACTGATTTTTTGGGCCTAACAAGATTGTTAGGAATAGAGTTAAGCAATGTATTAGCATCTTTAAGAGACAAACAAGGATTTTCATTTAGGAAATTCTTGTCAAATTGAAATCTTTTTCATTCATGTAGTTTTGATTTGACGTCATGTCTACATTTTGATTGGTTATTTCAGTATTTTTTGTGTGCCATGTGTTTAAATAAGTCATATGAAATAATTTTTTGTTCCTATCACCTTATTTGAGCCATATTTCTCTTGACTTAAGCTTGTAGAAAGATTCTCACCTTTCACAAATGGAATGGAACTATGCTAAAATGGTTTTTTCCCAAGTGTAGTATTCCTAGATCATTCCAAAGGTAGCAAGTTTCTTTTCCAATTCTTCAATATCCTCTTTGATCCTTTTTTTTATTGAAGATGTTACCAAAAACTTATTTGTTCCAGACCCTCACTTTCCTTTTAACATTTTTGAGTTTCGTATAAATTTTCATATGAGATGATCCTTCAAATTGAATCCCCCACCAATATTTAATTCTCTCAAAAAGATCCGGATGATCGAAAAAAAAAAATTAAATGAGGATCGGCCAGTCTCTCATTATTTAACATATTCAAGACAATTGGTTTTTCTGTCCGAGATTATTCTAAGAAGAGAGGAAAGATCAATTTTTTTCTTGAGCCACTCACCTAAAATGAGAGATCTATCTAGCCATACATGAATGAGATTATTTCCAAGTCTCTTGTTGGACCAAGTGAAACTATTTCCATCGAGTTCAGATCCATCATATTAGCTTGACTAATGAACTCACTAAGTCGCCGATTCCAACATTGTGATCGAAGCTCATGCTCTTTTTTAGGAGTGAGAGAGGATATTAAAAGTATTCCTCTAGAAACTAGTTCCATCTAGAGAAAGCATTTTGAAAATTTTACTGTGTCCTTCTAAATTTCTCTTCTACCTTGTAGAGTATTGGGTGCATAGATAGTGATGAAGATCCAATGAATTTTGTTATCATGAGTGTGAAAGTAGAGGGCTAGATGGGAATGAGAAATAATAATAAGCTTTCCAATTAACGTTTCTAGGTCTAAGAAGATAACCATACCTCCTAAAGAACCTTTTGAATCTACCGTATCCCATTCAGCCTTTTTCCCTACTCTCTTACAACATTCTTTAAAGTTTTTAGAAATAATTTTCATTTCTTGAATGGCTATAATATTGGGGTGATAACTTCTTCTCAAATATTTGAGCATGTGTTATTTTCCTCTACCATTAAGGAAACTTATATTCAAAGAAATAATATTCATTAACATATTTGAGAGAGGAGTGGATTAGGTCTAGGGAAGACTACATTCCATCAACAGTGCTTTCTTGATCTTCATTTTTCTATGATCATTTTTGGAGGGTCTACCTTTTTGGTATTAGCACCTTTATTTTTTCATTTGATGGAGTATCATGTTACCCTTGAGGTGGAAGCATTCCAATTACTAGGATATTTTTTCTTGTCAAAAATTAGGTGTCCGTATATTTTCATAACCTTTAAAAAATTCCGACTTCTACATACCAAAGTAAACCGAGGTGATTTTTTGGAGTCTCTAGAATAGACTCAAACTAGGGTGATTTCACCTTCCTCCTTATCAAGACTTGGGGACTTATGAATTCCTTTTATAATCTACTTAATAGGTGAAGAAGGTGGAGATACAAAACTGTTGATGCAATTTTGAGAGGAATCGTTGAAATGAGAGATATACCTACTTTCACCTCCATCTAGAAAAATAGGATTAAGATCTTGACCGCACTTCATGCTGAATATTCCACTAACAAGGTCGGGACCAGATTAATCTAAGGATGTAGAAGGGATGCCTCTCGAGTCAATACTCAACTTCAAGTACAAGTTGTTTAAGAGATGCGAAGGGTTTCCTTTCTAAGTCAAAAATCAACTTTAATGGGGGTATTTTCGATAGATGTTTCTTATTGAATAAGAGTTAGACCCAAATCTTTAAAGTGGCCTCTCGACGCAAGGTTAGAGAATAACCTTGACTGTTTGAGGTTCTTCCTCAACATGAAGACTAAGATCAACTAAATTTTCCCCTTGGCCTTTGGTATCCATAGATTCATTAATAATATCAACTTTTTTCACGATTCTTTCGTACTGCGATGGAGTTCTTCAAAAACATTTGCTTTGTTGATGGGATTTTGAAGGCTTTTTCCTATCATTGATCTCCCTTTAATGACTAATTCTTAGTATTTTTAAGGTTCTTATTATTTTAAGTGAGGTATTTTTTATTTGGGAACTTTCTGCTGAAATGTCCTAGTTTATGACATTTGGTGCACCTCATCCGAAATGATTCGTATATCACAATTTGTGTACCCAAGGACCATATTATTTTGGAGCATGATCTGACCCAGAATCTCTTGTTCCATGTCTGTAGAGACACAAAATTGGGCATAAGGTAGCCATGATATATATCTAGTAAAACTATCCAAACCAATGTGAGATCTAATTAATCTAGAAATGTTTATTAGAATCTCATAATCCCAAAATTGTAATGGATGATTGGTATCCGGCACCAAAGGGGAACGATATCAATATTTTATTTAAGAGGATCAAAACCAGGTACCATCATTTAATAAATAACTCCATATTTCCCAGCACACCAAGGACCTCTAAACAAAAAAAGTCATGTCTTCTTGAGTAGTAAATTTGAAAAAGAAGAATCCATTTGACATAGAAGAGACAATCACATCCCCAAGAGGACACCATTTTCTCAAAGCCCATCTTCTAACAACATCAATATTAGCTCTAGGACCAAGAAACTTACTTGTTAGAATAATTTGATTCTTATGGATTACTTTGTTTAGGAATATCTATGGGATATTGATGTGATGTATGCCTTTCTCATCCTTAGAGCTTTAGAAAAGAGATACAACTAGTAGGGAACCAATTGTTTTGGGGTACACATTTTGTCCTAAGTCCATTTTGAAAATTTCCAACAACATCTCTAGTTTGGTCAATATGGGGAAAAAATATATGTGGTTATTCACATTATTTTTCCCCACTTTTGTGTGACCCACAATCTTTAGCAGGGAAACCATAGATACTTCTCTAGGTATCTCATCGGTTGAAGAATATTTATTGTTTTCTCAAAAGTCCCTCAAGAAAAGGTACTTTGGGAATCTCTATCACCATAGGGACTTAGGAGGTTTTAGCCTTTGCACAATGGCTCTCAAACTTCTCCGATGCCATGGCTCTCAAAATTCAAATTTTTATCTTTTAAAAGAGTACAAACCTCACACTCCATAACCTTATAAAATGACAATAAAATAATTGTATTGTAAATGTAATGAATAAATTGGATATATCTACAAAGGTTATAACTCCTATAAGAACTAAGTTAGGAATATGTATAAGAGGGAATTCTAGTATGAAACTTGAAACTTAGTAATCAAATGATAACTTAAAGTTCTTACTAATACTAATGAAGTAAATATCTCATAAGTAGGGAAAAAAATTTAATAAAAAATTAACTCAACAATTTAAGTGTACCTAAGCACTAGGAACCCCTAACAAGTAGAAAAATCAAGATTTGAGTGGAGAAGGAACTGTCAATCTTCATAAAATTATTAAAATTGATCCTTCTATACTTTCACATGTGATTGAATCCTATTGGCCTTGTTAATAGGTAAATAAAGTTCTAGGTAGTTAGTGTATAACTATATACTTCCTCCATGATATCTTAGTTACTAAAGCATTCAAATTTTAGACATTGGATATCTTGATATTGATTTAATAATTTATAGCTAATTGGTGTTTAATAAAGTTTGTAGGATGTCTCACGTGGGGAGAAAAAAGAGTACAGGAACATTGTGTGATGTAGGACACATGAGATTCATGATGATCAAAAATATTCAACCCTTCACTCTTACAAGCGCTTCAAGAAATTCAAGGAGAACAACAAGGAATTAGAGAATATCTACACTCACGTAGACATATCATTATGTTATAATGGAGCACGAGGTCTCACACTTAATAAAAATCATATTCTTAAATGTTTCTCAACATACACCAAGGTTCACTACCACAAAACCTTATCACCATCACCCTAGTGTACGCCACGTACACCATGACACTACATGATCCAACAAAGGACGATGGATGTACTAGACCTAATGAACAGAGTTAAGGGAACCATGATTAGCATGAAAAAAACTTGACCATTCAAGAAGGAACAATTGGCCTTGTCACAACACTTATAGACAATTCAAGATAAAGATCATGTAAGGTTAGAGTATGTGGGTCCCAATATGAGTAGATTTGGGTGGAGTATATGATCTTGGTCAATTCCCACACTCCAGACAAGGGGGCACAATGAGTTGATATGCACACAATGACCAATATCTACCCCACATTTTTGATGCCATGTAACTCTTGAATATGATCCCAATCTATGGTGGATGGATATCTTCTGAGGATTAGTGCACATGAATTTATAGTATGTAGTTATAGTACTATCCCGATTTTGATCTTCATATTTTGTGAAACTTTTGGATCTATCCTATTATGAATTATAGGAGGAAGTCATGTTTAAGGGTAGGGGGTGTAATTACAACTTCCTTCAATCCTTTTATGTTACTATACTATTTCCTTCTAGAAATTCTATCAATCTCATAGGAAATTCTAATAGGGCTTATGATATTTGATATATTGAAATTTGGAATATTATCTTGACACTTCATGATAGACTTATTTTGATTGTATTGATGTTTATATATTGTATAGGTGTCCATTGTGTAAACTTTGGTGATGTAGGGATTTATCTCAATTTTGTTGCTTATATTGGTTGTGAATGTGATTCCCTGATTATGACAATATTATTCTAACACTTACACCTTTTTGAAATTTTTAGATACTAGATATTAATACTAATTATATTATGCTCATATGTCATTTATCAATGTAATTGGGATGATGATTGTTATTTAAATTGTTATATGTTGTGTTGTAATGTTAATTATCTATGCGAATGTATTAATAGATAAAATATTTTGATGGATTTGATGCGTTGTTGAAGTGTGCATTGATGTAAAGGTCTAATAAAATAACACATATGTGGATGAACCGACCAACATGTGAATGATGTATGTGTAATGCCCACTCCTCTTTGACACTAATTATACTATGATTTTAATTTCGGTTGATTAGAGACATGGACCTTATTATTATATTTTAGTTAGCATGTTGTTAAGATACGAGGACATCATGATTACTATTATGTTCTGATTGTTACTTTGGACTGTATGGATGTATTGTGGACCTTGATGGACATTTAAGGATATGATGATGATCTAGAATGGTTACTTTGTTATATACTGACATTTGGATTCTTGACGTATTGAGTATATTCGGAGTATTGGACTAACCATGTGGTCTCATTGATTTTGTGAATTTCTAACAATATGATGGTATTAGGGATTGGTAATATGTTGTTGAGTGTATCTAGTAGTTAGGAGTTATAGTAGATATAGGAAATTTCATGATTATTGTAGAATGTGAATTGGATTATTGATGATTGTAAATTATTTACTAGAGTAGAATTGAAATGTTAAGTGATTTCAAATAATTGATAAAAATTTGTAAATTTGATGATGATGATTTAGCTATGTTATATGATGATGTTAATTGATAAATATATATGTGTGTTGTATTTTTTATGTATGTTGAGGATTGTATGATGGATGTTTTATATGCATTGATTTCCATGACATATTGATATGGCCTTGAGGCCAGAAAGGTATTATTGTTTGTGATTGCAGGAAAATTATATCATTATACACCGAAAGGGGATAGGGGACCAACCACAAAAGGATGTTGGGTGTTTAGAACATGGCCATCCTAACAAATTGTGTTTTATGTGGATATGTTGTTTAATTGTTGTGCTTGGTTAAGAGGTTTCCCAATGGGGGGTTACCTCATGTGTGTGGCCATGGGTTGTGATGTTTTCCTTCTTTTAATTTTGTGTATTTTACTTTGTGGTGCATGTATCTAATTAATTGTAAAATCTAGTCACTTTATTAGCACTTGTTAATATGTTTTAATTAGCTAATTTAACTTAATTTGTAAACTAAAAGGAATATGTGACAATGGATTAATTAATAGGGTAGATGGTCCTTGATTTGTGCTTGATGTTGAATGAATTTAATTACATTTTAGATGTGTGTACTCTTCCTCCTTTCCCAATCTCAAATTTCTCCTTACATGCCTCTTTGTCAGACTTGTGGGGAAAGTTAACCTTGTCCCTTGCTTCTCAAAATCGTCTACAAACCATACTTATGAAATATGGAGATAATTTTAGCATTTTCAATGCATTTTTTGAGTGTAAAAGAGTAAATAAAGTCACTTTTCTACTTACCTCATTTAATATGTCCTTGAAAGGTATGGAAAGCATGTGGATTGTACTTTTGTGCATGTCATAACCTTACTTGTTCATTTAATTACTTTGGTCTTTTTGTGTTGACTTGTTCTGTTGGAATGGAGGGATGATGAAGTGGCATCCTACATGGATACAACTCATAATCCTCAACTAATTTTCTATTTATTGAATGAAATTAAATAAAATGGGGTTACTTGTCTTATTTTCTACACTTGCATTTTTCGAATTTGAACTTGGATTGCATGCTTGAAGCTCTTTCGAGTTGCATTTTGGGATTTTGCTTAGTTTGAATGATATTGAATCTTATTGAGTAAATATTTTGGAGGCTTAATTTAGAGTTATGATCTCCACTTATTCTTGTTTATTTATTTATTTATATTGATGTGATTTTTTTTTAGCATATGTATGTGTGCGTTGTGAGTGTAATATGTTGGGAATGGGTATCTTACCTTTAAGAATGGTGGGGAGATGAAAACTGAACCATTTTGGGAGGTAAAAGAGAATTGTGTGGCATTTTGGATGAGTATGAGTATGGAGCTCTACCCGTGGGGAGATAAAAGGATAAAATTGCTATACTTCATTCATATTGCATTGGGAGGGAAAATGGATATGTTGAGAAGTTAGATGTGCATTGGGAGGTATTTTGGGTGGAATCAGAACTCATTTGGGAGGTAAAGGGGATAATTCCCATATTTCCTTGCTCCTTTGGCTTGTTTTCAAGCCTATGTGTTTATTGGAAAATTGTAAATCTTGTTTGTGTGTGTTTATTTGAATGTGTTGCAAATTTGTGGATTGTATGTTTGTGGAAGCCATTATTTTGTGGAGTTGTCAAAGTTACAAACACACTCCTTATTGTTCTATGGTTGGGGCTCGGGGGAAAATAAGGAGGATGGCTTCTCCTCTTATTGGATTAAAGGTTGGGAAGAGAGCGCATCACCTACTCCCCTTTCTTTGTATTGTGATTCAAATTTGAGAAGATGAGAGAGTGCAAATTGAAGCTATGATGTTGGAAGGTGATCTTGATATGGATACTTGCAGTATATGATCCTATGGATGAAGTCATATTTCATGAATTTATCCATGTTGTTTCCACTTAAATTGGAAGGCTTGTAATTTGTGTATTTTAAAATAATGTTTTTGTAAATTCCATTTATCAAATTTTTAATGTTATAGTTGAAAGGAGAAACTTTCAAGTTGCATTTGTTTGAAAAGAAACCCTTCTAAATATGAATTTTATTCAAAGTTGTATTATGTGTTCAATTAAAATAATGGTGTTCATATGTGAATAAGTTAATGTTGAGTCTTTTTGTATTGTTGGAAAATTTGAAATTTAAAAGGAAAAATAGAGAAATGAGTTATTTAAGTATGTTATTCATTTTTTTATTCTCCCTATACCGAATTTTGAAAAGGAATGGGTTGAGTTGGTTTTATAATCGAATTTTATAATTTTTTACAAATGATATTAGACCACCTATATCACTTAGTTGAATATTTATAAATTATTCTAACCGTATTTTCCCCGTAACTTTTTTTGTTATAAACTTCAATTGAAAAAGGGCTTGTAGGATAACAAAACAAAAAACATATATATGTATACATATATAATTTAAGAATATAAGTGTAACTACCCCACACACACACACACACACACACACACACACACACACACACACACACACACACACACACACACACACACACATATACACACACACACACACATATATATATATATATATATATAAATATATATGTATGTGTGTGTGTGTGTGTATGTATGTATCTATATATATATTAAATAATATAAAATATAGTGAGAGCATATGGAAATCTGCGGCCTGTGGGTAATTCAAACAAAGATTTATAAAAAAATGGAATAAGTGTTAGGAACGCCATACTATGTGGTGGTTGTTTATATATAAACATATATATATATATATATATATATATATATATATATATATATAAGCGTGGGAGAACAACTCCCACCCACACAATATTAAATAAAACCCTCCCCCAATAGTGGCCCCAACCACCATAGTTTTGTATTGTTTTTCTTTTAAATCAACCGACTCAATTACACACATGCACACGCACGGGGTCACATTTTAAAACTATGCCACAATATATATTAAATCCAACATTTTAACTTGGTTTTTCAAAAAAAAATTAATAAAAATGCAATATATAGATGGGTATATAAATATATATCCTCAACCCTAAAAGCATGTAAATACACTTCATTTTTAACAAAATAAAAAATGGAGCAAATAATGCCCATAACCCGAATAGGGTACCTCTCTACAAAATGCCAAATAAAAACTAAGATGCAAAGAAAACCCTATGAGAGGGATTGAAATCAAACCTCAAAATTTGCATTTTTCCATCAAAGAGAAAAGAGCAACCCTCCATAGCTTTCATGGCCTCCATGCTCAAAAATTTGCAAACTTAAAAATGAGATGGATTAGGGTAAGAAAGGGATAAAAGAGACTCCATAAGGATTTTTAGGGAATTTTAGAAAACCTAAGATCCAAAGGCCCAAAATGATTTGATCTAATGGATGAGATTATATCCTACATAACTTAAAGTGATGGAATTTTTATGGGAGTGAATTGTTAATTAAATGGTATTGGTAATATGTCAATGGGGCCACTTACGGGCATTAGAGAGTTAGAATTAAAAATGTGACCCTTGCTAGCATGGATTAAATAACATGTATTTGGAATTCGACTATGAGAACTAGATGAATGATATTGTGTAGGGATATTTTAGAAAATGGTCTTAGAATATTATATTGATTACTACAAAATGCATAGATAAATAAGTAATGTAGAGTATGGGGTGTTAAATTAGTTTGAGAAGTATGTTTAAACCAAGCTTAGAGAATAATCCATGGAAAACTTAAGGAGAGTTAAAAAAGTAAAATAATGAGGACGATTTAGCCCTTATTTAATTAAATTTTAATGGAGACCTAAGGAGAAGTTTAAATCCTAAAATGAATATAGAAAGTGATCAATAATATTTGTTAGTTAATTAGGTTCTAAATTAAATTTTGGTGGATTAGAAATTATTAGGCGTGAGTTAATTCATCTCAAGAAACTTTTATGATATTATTAATTAAAAAAATTACCGTAATTTCCTAAGTAATTAATGTGTTTTTGGAGCATCCTATAAGTGGGTGTTTGTTGGCGAGAAAATATGTTTTGTGGAAAATTGGTAGGTTTCAAGCCAATGCTATGGGAATCTAAGTCCCTCTTACTTGATGGGTGCAACTTTTGTATGTGCATGCGTGAAAAAGTGGATTTCAATGGTGGTCTTTTGACCGTGAGATCCAAAGAGGGGCACTCCATTGTCCCCGCAAAGAAGCTAGCAATTTCTCACTAGAGAAGAACTTTTCTAATAAGGGAAAGGGAGTGAGAATGGACGTAGGAAAAAACTAATGTCAGTAAGTAGAATATCGATGCTCACACACATTAATTAGAAATTTCATTTAGATCCATTTAGAATTAGAAGAAAATAAAAATCTGTAAAGAAGCTACAAGATGAAATTAAACTCATTGGTCACAAAGTAACAATTAATCTCTCCATCAAAGAGCCAAAAATCCTTCTTTTATTATTGAAGCTAAGGCAGAATTTGTACACAGGTTTTTAGAATGGAAGAAATTTGAGAGAAAGAAGATAGAAGAAATTTGGCATTTTTCTCTTTTCCGTGTACATGATCACTCGGGTCTTTTTTGAAATCAATTGCCAGCCCTTGGAATGACATCGAGAAGTCATTATATTCTTCGCAAGAAACCGTTACAACATTATAAATCATTCACGCATCTTTCATGAAGAAAACACTCACGGTGGCTAAAACAAGACCTTGCAAAGCAAGTGCTACAATTGATTTTCCATTTAAATCGCCATTTGATTTGCTCCTCTAGTGAATTTGGGTCATTCACGTGGTAGGAAGTTATTGGTGCGCTTACGGGGAAGCCCTTTGCATTTTATGATTTTTTTAGAGATTTGAAAATTTGGAACAAATTGCCCACAACCACGCTTTGAATTTTCAACTAAGACACGTGGCACATTCTTATTGGAAATGGGATCACGGCCTTTTTCTAAACATTTTAACATTTTTTGGAAAAAGGCTCAAAACCTCAATTTCCTCCGCTAGCCCGCTCTCCCACTTTGAATTTTCATCTGTGGGCTTCACCTTTGACTTTTTCCTTTATAGCTTGATCAGGGCTGCGGATCATTTTTTAACTTTTCACCTTTTTTACAATAAGGCTCAAAAACTTAATTTTCTCTTGGCCCACTCTCCCGCTTTGAATTTTCATCTCGTGGGCTTCACCTTTGAATTTTTTCTTTATAGCCTTTGATCATGGTCAGCTATGGAGCATTTTTAAATTTTTGCATTTTTGACAAAAAGATCAAAACTCAATTTCCTCCGCCGCCCGCTCTCCCGCTTTGACTTTTCATATCTCAAGCTTCACCTTTGACTTTTTCCTTTATAGCCTGATCAGGGCTACGGATCATCTTTTAAATTTTCTCCTTTTTTAGAAAAAGCCTCGAAACATAAATTCTACGTAGGCCCAATGCTTTGATTTGAATTTTTAATGGTGGGCCTTTCCTTTAAGTTTTTCCTACCGGCTCAAGCTTTGACTTTTTCCTTGGTAGCCTTATCGAGGCTGCGGGTTACTTTTTAATTTTTCACCTTTTTACAAAAAGGCTCAAAAACACAAATTTCTCCACCGGCCCGCTCTCCCGCTTTGAATTTTCAATGCCTTCGACCACGTGGCGATCTTGGAGCTGATTTGGTAATTGACCTTTTCTGCCCTATCATGGAGTTGTGTCGTTGTGACATGTGGAGCCGTCCACTAAGCCTTCCATACTTATCTAATTTTACCTTTATTTTGTACCTGGGACACGTGGAGTTGTCTACTTAATTTAAGATTGTCCCTTGGAATCATTCTCTAGAGTTGTGTTGTTGTGACATGTGGATCCGTCCGCTGAGGTTAGAATTTTCAATGGTGATTCGGCTTTTCAGGTCCACGAGGAAATTTTCCATTTTTCCAAAAGCAACCAAAAGTGTTAAGTTCACCAAAAATCCCATTCCTCCCCTTCCAATAGGATCTGACCACGTACCTGCATTCATTGGGGCCAAAATTTGACAAGAAAAAGACACCCGTCATCCCGACTGCGGGAAAAATACACAGAGGAAGAGAACTTCACCATTTTGAGTCCAATTTTTGAATTTCCTTCGCTAACCAGAGGCATGGAGGAAAACAATGGTTTGACAACCCAGGCCATAGAACAAGTGAACAATTTTGATCAGAAATGAAGGTTGCAAAGAGGATATTACGTGCATAGACTGGGGAATGGGGAATTTTTCAAAATGAGAAAAATAGAGGTTTAAACAGCTCTAGGGCATGACTTCTGCTAATTTCTCAAAACTTTAATTTGGCTTAAACACCAACGAAGGGCATGAGCTCAAAAAATTTGAATTTGGCTATGAAAACGAAGAGTAGTTTTTGGGACACAACAACTGGGTCTTCTTGGGACATGGCATGAATCGGGAATGGCTAGGGCTCAACATGAGGATCTAGAATCTCAAGTTTCAAAACATATTACGTTGACTAGTGCCTTATCCATTAGGCCTTGTAGAGTCATGTACAATTATGAGAAATAATGGAAGAAGAAGGAAACACACAAGACAAACCACACACAACAAAAACCGAACAAAAACTAAAACCAAAACCACGCAGTAGGAAAAGGAAAAACACACCTATGCAAAATCACTTATGGTACAGGTAGGGGAGAACCTACTTTTACTCGAGGATATAGTTTCAAGTATTTCCCACTTTGAGGAAATTCCCATGTCATTCCATCTAAGTAAGAGAGGAGAAAAACAGTCTCACCACAAGCTCCATGAATTTGGAATGGGCCCAGCCACAATGAATAAAAATTTACCATGGCTGCCCCTTGGTTCTCTTTCTTTTGTCCCACAATAGGACCAAATCTCTAAATTTTAAATTCCTTGCTTTGGTCTTCTTGTCAAAAAATGTCTTCACTTTCAATCGATGTTCTTTAATTCTATCCACCACTTGGCATCTACTTTCCTCCAGCTTCTCCAGAAGAGGATTCTTTGTCAATGGATTCTTTGTACCGATTATCTTCTATTTCTTGCAGTAGCTTTCGAGGGTTGGCATCTCAATTGTGAGAGGAATATCCGCCTCAATTCCATACAACACTTTGAAAGATAACATGCCTATTTCCTTCTTAGGATTTATTCTATCAGCCCACAATGCATCATATAATTTCTGTGCCGCCTTCCTTTACTTCTCATCAATTAGCTTACAAAAATGATAACAATTTTCTTGTTGCTTTGAATTAGCTTGACCATTTCCTGTGGATAATAGTAAGAGGAGTGAGATAGAGATATTCCAAAGCCATAGAAAAACTCTGTGATCTCCTTGGAAGAGAAATAGGTGGCATTGTCTAAAAAAATCTTTTGGTATTCCAAAATGGACAATGATATTCTCTTTGATGAAGTTACAAACCGTTTCAGAGCTGGCTTGCTTGGTTGGAATGGCTTCCACCCATTTAGTGAAGTAATTAGTTGCAGTGAGTACATAAGTATTCCCTGCACTAGAATGAGGATTCAAAACACCAATAAAATCTAGCCCCCATTGCTGAAATGGTTCCTCAATCAACACAGCCTAAGTGGCAATGCAACTAGTTGTGGATTTCCAACAAATTGTTGGCATGCTTTGCATTTGGAAACCCAGTCTTGAGTATCTACAAAGATGGAGGGCCAATAATATCTCCCCTTGAGAATCTTATGCGCAATGACCATTGCTAAGAAATGTCCACCACAAGCTTGATCATGATATGCCCTGAGTAACTTTTCTTGCTACACCTTATCTACACACCTGAGGAAACAACCGTCTAGGCTTCTCTTTTAAAGTGTAGGATTCAAATCAAAACTTGGCTGCCTTTAGCTTGAGTTTCCTTTTTTTGTAGTCAAGATGAGGAGGAAATTCTCCATAAGTGAGGTGGTAAGCAATATCCGCATACAACTCATAAATAGTGGTGACAAAGAGCACTTGCGGATTATCTTCTGAACAGGATGGGAAAACATCATCCTTTTCTCCCTATTGAGCTTTGAGAGCTTCATCTTCAGCAATACAATCCATTTCCTCTTACTAGATTAAAGGGCCTAATCTCAAATTCATACTCTTGTGTCTTTGCAATCCAACTTCCTCTCTTAGCCCTAGGATCTTGTTGAGTCAAAATGGACTTGATTACACTTCCAAGGACCATCACCACTTTGTATGGGAATTGAGAATGTAGAATATGAAACTTTTAACAGCTTTAACCACTACGTAGGCATGCTTCTCTAGTTGGTTGTACTTTAGCTCATGATTTTTCAAAGGACAGCTCATGAAAGCAATGGGTGCTTCCAAACCTTCATCATTTTTCTCAAAAGGACAATAGAGAGTGTATGTTCTGATGCATAGAAATACATGATGAAATCCTTGTTGAAATCTGGAGATACAAGAGTTGGAGCTTTGGCAATGGCTTTCTTGATATCCTCAAATGTTGTTTTTCCTTCTTTTTCCACTTGAAACTTGCTTGAGGTTTCATGATGGAAGTTATATGTTTAGTCAATTCAGAAAACTCAGGCAAAAAATGGCGAAGGAAGTTTACCTTTCCAAAATGAATGAACTCCCTTTTTTTTGTTTGTAGTAGGCTAGTGCTTGGATATCTCTTACCCTCTCAGGATCAATGTGTGCTCTATGTTTTTTCACAATGTGTCCCAACAACTTACCTTCTGTAACTCTAGAAATTCACTTCTTTGGATTTAGAGAAATGTCATGTTTCCTACACCTTGTAAAACTTTCTCTAAATGACTATATGATCTCCCATCCTTTTTGAGAAAACTGTGAGGTCATCAAGGTAAATGGAAATGCAATATCTCAAATCTTTTAAGGCCAAGTCCATTGCTCTTTGAAAAGTGGCCCCAGCATTGATCAAGCCATAAAGCATTCTACTATAGGAAAAAGTTCCCCAAGGTGTTGTGAAGTTTGTTTTGTTACAATCCACTATTTCCACCTTGATTTGGTTGTACCCTGAGAATCAAAAAGTAAAGAGAGCATCTCGAGATCTAGTGACTGACTTGCAAAATATGATCCATTATTGAAGATGGTAGTTTTCCTTGAGAGATGCCTAATTCATATTTGAAGTCTACACAAATTCTTATTTCCCCATTCTTCTTCCTTAGTAGGCACAATGTTAGCCACCCATGTTGAATGGTGGATGGGGAAAATGATTCTAGTATTGATCATCTTTTCCACCTCTTCTTGATAACATCAGCAATGTTTGGATTGTAGGGCCTTTTCTTTTTAAAGGACTTGGTCCTTGCTTCAAAGGCATGGAGTGGTTCATTTCCTTTAGCTAAAAAGATTTGAGTTCATCATAGGAATAAGCCAACGCATATGAGTACTTTTTTAGTAGAGGGACAAAATTTCTCTTCTCTTCTAGTGAGCATCATTTACCAATGTTAACCATCCTTGATCCTCTGAAGTGCCAATGTTTTCTTGATCAAAATCGATGGGCACCAAGAAGAATTAATTTTCTCTTGGATGAACCTTTCATGCTTGTCAAAGGATCTTCCAAAGAAACTATTCCTTTAGGGATTTTATTTCCTTTCGTTTAATTACCCCCTTTCCATCAATTCCCCACCCCTTCCTTCTCTTCTTTGGGACTGATTCACGGTGTGGGTTTTTAGTTCCTTCAAAGAATAGGTTATTGAAGTTATCCTTTGTTCTAAGAAGGATAGGATCTAATTTCATCATTGAATACCTTCCGGTGACTTGCATTGTCCGTACACTAGGTCTAAAACCATATCAATGGTCACTTTATCTTTGCCAAAATAAGAAGGATGAGTTTCACTAAGGAAAATGAAACTACTAGAGAATCATCCTTTTCATTTTTCTCCCTAGGGATTGCTTGAATGTAGAAGATCATGTATCAAACGTGCATCCCACACTGTATAGTCCCAGCCTGATTTTTTACCCGATATTGTTGGCAGGACTGCTTCACCATAATCTCAACATCACCTTTGCATCTCAGCTTCTTGATCCCATTTTTTTTACTACATTCATTCCTAAGAGCGACGCTTCATATTTTCTTGTATTATTTGTATTGTTAAATTATAGCTTGTAGGCAAAATGATATATCTCATTGGAGGGAGAGAATAATACTACACCAAAGACTCAACATGCTCTAGAATAACTGCCATTAAACTCCATTGTCAAAATATGATCTTCTTCTTCTATGAGGAGTGGCATGTTCTCTTCATTTTGTGATGTAAGGAAGTATTTTCCTAGCCCACCATCTTGAAAAAGGATGTTATCTTTTGGATCATAATATTTCCTTACTGTGATATTCATCTTCCTCACTTAGTAACAACTTCTTCATTTCTCCTTTCACTAGGATAGTTGCAGGATGACCAATCCATTTTTATTTCTCCACCTAGATCTCTAAAAAAATTTATACTCAACAACATACTAAATGATGTTGGGATGTCTCACACTGGAATGGTCAAGAATATCTTCTTGTTAGGTAATCACTAGTGCAACCTAAGCATCCTTGATTATTCCTACTAATAGAACTTCTTTGGATTCCATTGAGTAGCATGCACCATTTACCTAGGATCAAAGTGAGGCCAAGAGCATTTATAAGTTTTGCTGGCATCACATTATCTCGAGGCTCCGAATATATGATCCAATTGTTCAATTAGAAGCCTTTGATGAGAAGTGACAGTAAAAGGCTCAACTCGTTGGTGTTTGAGGCACGAGGGCTAACATTTTTTGAGAAGGTGGTATGGATGATGTGGGAAGTAAGCCTTTATAATTAGAGATTCGGGTGTAGGGTTACCACCCCAGACTACCTTGATGCCTTTGTAAAATTGGGTAGGATGTGTTTGTAGGTATTCAATCTTAGAGAGCTGAACTTTTGTTTTGCTTGCATGCTCCACAAAGTTAAAAGGAGCTATGATAGGTGAGCAAAAAGTTTCCATCAGTGGATGAGGACTTAAATGATAGAGGTTTTGTTACTTTTGGTGTTGGGTTATCCTTTTCAAATGTAGCAATTGGCTTGGAAGGAGGTGAGGGTGTAGCCCTTGATTGAAATTTAGATGTTCTTGCAGAAACAATATTAAGAAGAGAATTGCTCTTAACAACTTTTGGGTTGAGAGGAGAATCAGATGACTTACTTGGCACATCAGTGTGATCCTTGACAACCAGTGAATCTTTTTTCTATTTGGTTGATTTCATGGAAGGTGGTAATGGTGATCCTCTGTTGATGATCTTGTTTTGTGGAGGCTTTGAAGATCTATCTTCTTTGTTCTTTGTACTCTTAGTTGCAACTGATGAGGCTAAAACACCATTCTTGGATTGTGTATGAGTGAAAACAGCACATTAAAAACTTAGAGCTTCTTCATTACCTTCCTCCTCATCATCAACATATTCAATCAAGCCATTGTGCATGCTAGCCTCTTCAATTTCAAGATAGTTTTCATAGTCATCCATGCTTTCTTCTTCACTTCCTCAATGTTTGTTCCTTCTTCTAATTCTCTAGTGTCATAGATGGCATTGACCGGTGGTGCTTCAAGAGAAATCCTATGAGGGGTCGGGCAATTCTTGGTCTATCATGAGGATTTGGTCTCCTTGGAGCATTCCTCATTGTGATTTGTGATAGCTACTTCTTCAAAGCAACAAGGTCATTTGCCATTTTTTGAAACATTGGATCAATGGTGACTGAATTTGAACTCTGACCTTTTTGCTTCCCATTTGGTCCTTTCACTTTTCCATAAAGAATTAGATCATCATCATCCTGGCCCGGAAAGTCTTGAACTTCCTTTAATGTTATTGGTTGGGCTCTTCTAAGGAAGAAACCAACTTTTGGTGGCAAAGCACTGATGAAGAACCTTTTCAAGTTGTTTTCGGGGGGCCACATCTTTTGGGATCCTTCTTGTCAACCTATTATACCTTACTACAAAATCTCTCATTGATTTAGAGGTCTCCTTCTTCATCTAAACAAATTAGACCAGCGGATCCTGACAATCTTCTGTGCTCTTGAACCTATGTTCAAATGCACTTCTTATGTCTTCCCAATGTGACAAATCTTGAGGTAAAACATAGAACCATTCAAGAGTAGCCTTTTCTTAGAGAAACTCCACAAATAGCCTAATTGAAACATCTTCATCTTCAACTCCCAACACTCCACAAGTAGTGATGAATGTTGCTACATGTTCTTCTTGGAGTTGAGAACCATCCCCTTTAAATTTTGGGAAGTTCTTTCTTAAGCCTCTTGGGAGGTCATGAAGTGGTTGTGGAAGGGCGAGTGGACCATTATTCCTTCCCCATGGCACGTTAGGCCTACCTACTTCATTTTCATGATCACCCATTATGTTCCTACTCCAAGCCTCCAATCTTTCTAAGGTTGATTTTTCCACTGCTCTTTCTTCTGCTTCGAGTTGGAGTGTTTATATTTCTTCAAGTTGATCTCTTATCTCCTCTTCAGAGAATGACCTCTCTTTCAAGCTCTTCAAATGTGGGATTAATTTTTCCTCCTTGGCTCAGTTGTCGGGTGTATCTTCTCTCAACCAACTTGTAGATTTATGCTCTCCTTTGGGGTGATGGAATTTGTCTCTATCTCTCCAATTCGACAACACGTTTTGTCCGTTCCTCTTCCAAAGAATCCTTATGGTAAGGGAAATATTGACTTACACTTTGTCTACCACCAATGTCAAATGGCTTCTCTTAGATTACAAGCAATGTCTTCTTGGATGTGAAAAATAGTAAATCAGGTCTCTCACCCAGAGGATTTCCTCACTTGAATAGTCATGATTTACATCCATGTAGTTCGTGTGATTATTCAATCTCCAAAATTTTTACTTCACTTAGAATATTTATTTTATGACTTCGAGGTCATTTTTCTAAGATGCAATGCTACAATATCTACCCCTTATGGTGGGTGCCAAAATTATCATTTCACATGGGTGAGAAAAAAATTATTTTAGACAAATTAGTGGGTTTTAGGCCAACACTATGGGAATCTAAGTCCCTCTACTTGAATAGTGCAGCTTCGAGTATGTACATACATGAAAAAATATTTCAATGGTGGTCTTTCTACTAGAGAACCAAAGGGGCACTCCACCGTCCCTACAAAAGCTAGCAATTTCTCAAAAGAGAAGAACTTTATCCGAGAAGGGAAAGGGAGTGAGAATGGAGGTAGGAAAAAACTAATGTTGCGAGTAGAATATCAGATGCTCACACACATTAATTAGAAATTTCATTTACATGCATTTAGAATTAGAAGAAAATACAAATTTGGTAAAGAAGCTACAAGACGGAATAAAACTCATTGGTCACAAAGTACCAATTAATCTCTCCATCAAAGAGGTGAAAATTCCTTCTTTTATTATTGAAGCTAAGATAGAATTTCTACAAAGGATTTTAGAATGGAAGAAATTCGAGAGAGAGAAGATAGAAGAAATTTGGCATCTTTCTCTTTTCCAGTATACAGAGAACTCTAGTCTTTATTGAAATCAATCGTCATCTCTTAGAATGACATCAAGAAGTCATTATATTCTTCACAAGAAAATGTTATAACATTACAAATCATTCACACCTCTTCAAATTCCTTTATCATGAAGAAAATGCTCGTGGTGGCTAAAAATAGACCTCGCAAAGCAACCATTACATTTAATTTCCTAGTTTAAATATAGACCGTTTGATTTTCTCCTCTAGCTTTGAATTTGGGTCATTCACGTGGCAGAAGGGATTGGAGTGGTTACGGGGAAGCCCTTCGCATTTTGCAATTTTTTTAGAGATTTGGCAATTTGGAACAAATTGCCCCGCAACCCCACTTTGAATTTTCAACTAAGACACGTGGCATATTATAATTGGAAATGGGATCATGGCCTTTTTCTAAACATTTTAACCTTTTTGGAAAAAATGCTCAAAAACTCAATTTCCTCTGCTGGCCCACTCTCCTACTTTTACTTTTCATCTGCGGGCTTCACCTTTGACTTTTTCCTTTATAGCCTGATCGGGTTACGGATCATTTTTTAACTTTTCACCTTTTTACAAAAAGGCTCAAAAACTCAATTTCCTCCACCATCCCGCTCTCCCACTTTGAATTTTCATCTCCAAGATTCACCTTTGAATTTTTGCTTTATAGCCCGATCGGACTATAGATCATTTTTAAACTTTTCACCTTTTTACAAAAAGGATTAAAACTCGATTTCCTCTACTAGCTCACTCTCATGCTTTGAATTTTTCCTTTATAGCCTAATCGAGGCTGTGGATCATTTCTTAACTTTTCACCTTTTTTACAAAAAGGCTCAAAAACATAAATTCATCACCGCCCACCGCTTTGATTTGACTTTTCAAAGGCGGCCTTTCCTTCAAATTTTTTCGTACGGCTCAAGCTTTGACTTTTTCCTTGGTAGCCTAATCGTAATTGCGGGTTACTTTTTAATTATTTGACATTTTACAAAAAGGCTCAAAAACATAAATTCCTCCATCATCCCACTCTCCCGCTTTGACTTTTCAATGCCTTCGACCAAGTGGTGATGTGGCACTGATTTGGTAATTGACCTTTTCTACCCTATCATGGAGTTACACCATTGCGACATGTGGAGCCATCCGCTGAGCCTTCCATACTTAGCCAATTTTACCTTTATTTTGTACCTGGGACACATGGAGTTATCTGCTTAATTAAAGACTATCCCTTGAATCAGACTTGAGTTGTGTCATTGTGACACATGGAGCCGTCTGCTGAGGTTAGACTTTTCAACGATGATTCAACTTTTCGGGTCCATGGGGAAAATTTACCATTTTTTCCAAAAGCAACCAAAAGTGTTAAGTTCACCAAAAATCTCATTCCTCCCCTTCCAATAGGATCTAACCATGTACCTGCATTCATTAGGGCCAAAATTTGATAGGAAAAACACAACTGTCATCCCAACTGCGGGAAAAATACATAGAGGAAGATAACTTCACCATTTTGAGTCCAATTTTTGAATTTCCTTCGCTAACCAGAGGCATGGAGGAAAAAAATGGTTTGACGACCTAGGCCATAGAACAAGTGAACAATTTTGATCAGAAATGAAGGTTGCAAAGAGGATATTATGTGCACAGACCAAGGAATGGGGAATTTTTCAAAATGAGCAAAATAGAGGTTTAAACAGCTCTAGGGCATGACTTCTGCTAATTTCTTGAATCTCTAATTTGGCTTAAACACCAACAAAGGGCATGAGCTCAAAAAAATGAATTTGGCTATGAAAACAAAGAGTAGTTTTTGGGAGACAACACTTTATTACACTTGGTATTAGAGCCATGGGATCAATTCTTGGACCTTAGGATAACATGGGAATAAGAAAACTAGTTAGAGAAACTTAAACCTATGACACTTAAGCCTCTAAAATTAAAATAATAATAATGATAATAAAATTTTGTGTATTGTTGTACTCACCTAGTGGGCATATTTGTCAAACCTTGTTAATGGGGAATGCTATCTCAATTAGATATTTTTTTGAACTTCTTGAGTGATAGGAACTAGGTTTCCTTGCGAAGATGTTGGTTATTGGGTTCCTAGATCTTGGTTATAGATGTGTGATGTGTTGACCCCATAGAGACCCTCCCTTATTTGGAGTGCTATTTTGTGTGGTGTAACTCTTGGGAATTAGTGTTAGAGGTTGATTAGTTGTTTATATCTTCCCCTTTTCTTCAATGGTTAGATGAGTTGGTTTTTCATTTTTCCTTGTGGACTTAATCCCCATATAGGATAGTAGATATCAAAACATGGTGTCACTAATGATCTAGTTTTGTAAGTATGTTCTTATATCTGAGCTCAATATATAGTACCCCTACCGGTAGACCATGAAGGGCTACAAAGTTCATGTGATGTCGAAAATTCATGTGTTTTATATTCGTAAACTTAAGTTCTTTTATCAAGGACCAACATTTTATTTTATGATTTTATTCTAAAACTATGGGGATATTCTTGTTATCTTTATGTTGTTGCAATAATTTCAATAATTGCACTATCACCACTTCGCCATTTTCTTCAATTACCGAGATTTCTTATATTTTATCTTTGACTGGTGATTCGGATCACGTTTGTCTTGATGTCCACTTGGCTAAATGTTGTCAATAATGTTACATGACCCTTTTCTTGTCTATTGATGAGATGGTTCTACATTGTTGTATTGTGATCTCTCGTCATATGGGGTACATCCTTAGTGTCTTGAGTTTCTTCTTAGTTGATTCAAGTCATGCTTTTTGTTTTGGAGTGATTGAAATTTTTGTGCCAAGACCTTGGAGTAACTCTTTCATCACTTAACTTTTCGAGGTATAGATTTCTCTGCGTGGTGTAGTATAGTTGGTAGTTTTTACAAAGAGTATTTCTTATTGTAACCTAGCATGAGGATTTTCATCATTAGGATAGATGTGATACTCCATATGAAATTAGGGATTTTGTTAGGAATGAAATAACTCCTAGATGAGAATAGGTTTCTGGGAGTCCTAACTTAGTTCTTGTGTTAATTATGAAAATAATGAAATTTTTAACTATCAATACCTCGGTTGAATATGGTTGTGCTCAAGATCTTTTGAGCTTCGTGCTTAAATAAGTATGATTGTTTTGATCTTGAGGACCCATATATGGGTATAACCTTGTCTTATTCTCTTAACTTGTTTAGCTTATAGCACTCTATGATCCTTTAGTATCGAGTTGTGCTTAGGTAGGTATGGTTACTTTGGGCTCCTTGGACTTCTTCCTAGAGATCTAAGTTCTATAGATCTTAGGAATCCGACCTTAGCTATGTTGTAGTCATGCTCTTTCTTCTAATTATTTTACTTTTTTCCATAGAGGCCATGTTTGAGTAAATCAGTTGACTAACCTCTTGATATTTTGATTTTATTTTTGTGAGGAAATGTGGTGTCTATGGGGTAATCTCCCCCTTGTCATCTTGATTGTTGGGTTGATGGTACCTTGTAGAGGTATAATTTTTTTTTGGAAACTCTCTCTTTCTTATATAGTGAACCTATTTTGAGTTTAAACCATAAAGAATTATTTTTACCCTCATGTTGATCTAAAATCCTTGAACTTATAAAAGAAAATTTACATCTCTAATTTTTGCATTCATCGTAACTCCTATTGATACTTGTGGAGACCCACTTGGAGTGAATTGGTGATGCATGTAATTCTTTGGTAAACTCTTGTAATCTTGGTGTGTTCCATTTTGGTTAATGATCTCTTGTTTCTATAAAATTAATAATGTGATATGTTTGACTCTTCTACTCATTAAAATTCAATTGGTAATGTGATAAACCCGAACATATTAGAACTCTAATTGAGGGGCTTGGAATTTCAAAACTTAATAAGTAAACTGGAACATTAGGGGAAAATGGTTCCTTACTCTATCTTTGTAGCTCAATAGAAGAAATAAACAAAAAAATAAAGAGAAAAACTATGTGAAAATTATAAAGAATCCTCCCTTACCCTCCATAGAAAAATAAATAGTTTTGTCACCTAATTAGAGTGGTGAGGTATCATGTCAACATTGGTAATGACCTTCAATGACACAAGATATGGGATATCATAATAAAAGGAATGCATTAATTAAGAAAACTTATAAGAAATATGCTTAGTAAATGTAACTATAACTTGTGTCTTATAATTTGGATTATGGAATGAGTAATTTTATGAGATTGAACACAAGTAGAATGTATAAATAAGCAACCTTGATTGTATAAATTGCTATTGCATGCCCTAAAATTTATAATAGACAAAATATAAAATATTTAACTAATTGAAAGGCTCCCTTAAACTACTACAAGAATATCTATTCTCATTTGCAGCCTAAGGTTTTTTTTGTGATATGGTTGATTACTTTTCATACCCCCTTTTTATATCAAACAATAAACATATGTATAATAGTTATAACACAAGTATATGCTAGGTCATTTTTGAACTCTCTTTGGGTAGTGTGAAGTTTTAGAGGTATGCCTAAGGGTTATATCACCTTGTTTGAATGAATTAATTGTTATGTTCATATTGATGGACCCTACATCCCATCATGCCAAAGGTGGAAACTATTTCAACTTGTAGGTCCTTCCTCCTACCCTGATTAATGAATCACTTTTTCATAATGAAATGCTCTAGCCATGTTTTACTCCTTGAACATAAATGTGTGTGATTTCCCCTTATTGGAGCCTTTCATATTGTCATACCCTTTTTTCCTCTTAGCTCGATGAGTGTATGATTTGTGGTCTTTTAGGAGTGATTCTATATCTCTAGTTTTAAGAAAGGCACCCTCCTTGTGTGTGGAATAGGTCATTGGTGACCTAGGCTTAGTGGCAAGATTAGAAACATATGTTAAGGATATGGAGGAATTTTGGAATCCTCTTTCCTTTTCGGAACCATGATGTTGTCCCCCTTGTCCTTTAAGGAAGAGAATGGTGCAAGTTTGTCTTCATAAGTTTCTACAAGAATGTCTTGTGTTTTAATTTAGTAAATTATTATTTGACCTTTCTTGTTGTCCATTTTGTTCTCCAAGCTCACTTGGTATTGCTATGTGTCACGATATTAAAATTGTGATTTTTAAAGATTCTTTTGAGCTAGGGAAAGACTTAAAATAAATAAATTATGTTTTTTTATATAAAGTGATTAGTATCTCTTGTGTTGATATGTTAGTTTGGGAAAAGATTACTTATCATCAAAGTGGAAATATTGTCTAAGTGTTTAGGGTTTCTAAAGTAAGATTAGTGTTTGTGTGTTCGATATTTGAGTACAAATTCAAGTTATAGAAACCTTATGGCCAAGATTATGCTTAGTATTACCATGAAAATTTAAGTGAGTTCTTTTAAATTATATAAAGTACTTCCAATAAATAATTTGCATCCTTGTAAACACTTTTACTAAATTTAGGTGTTTTCCTTCTTGTTAAACCTCATCCATTATGGTCCTTAAATTGCCAAACCTACGAGTAGGTGTGTGCTCTCATGTAAAATTGAGGGTCATGGTTGGTAACTGTTTATTTTTGTCTAATTAACTAACATTGAAGTACAATTTAACCTAAATGGAGGTTTTATCTTTTCTTTTTATCGTGTGTTGCACCCATGTGTGACTACATGGACACGTATGTATGTAACCCTTCCTATTCATCATTGGCCTTGGTTTTCATTATTCAAGATTCCATTGGAAATTTCCTGTTTAAATGATTTGTGTTATAACTTGGTTAACCTCGTAGATTTTACTTTGTAAAATTAAAATACTTGCAAAAATTTTAAAGGAGGTTTAGTATTCGTGCCTAACTATCTCCCTTCTCTTTGTTCAATAGTGTTCAACCAAACTTGAGTTCAAAGAACCAACTTTGTTTTTATATAAAGAAATCCCACAAAGTGTGCGGATTTTATTCTTATACATTGGTTTCCTACCTCTTTCCGTGACTTCCAAGAGGAATTCAAATCTAAGGGGAGGGGGATGTAATGCCCACTCATCTTTGACACTTGATTATACTATGATTTTAATTTCAGGTTGATTAGAGACATGGACCTTATTATTATATTTTAGTTAGCATGTTGTTAAGATATAAGGGACATCATGATTACTATTGTGTTCTAATTGTTACTTTGGACTGTATGGATGTATTGTGGACCTTGATGGACATTTAAGGATATGATGATGATCTAGAATAGTTACATTTTTATATAATTGACATTTGGATTCTGACGATTATTCAGTAAATTTGAAGTATTGGAATAACCATGTGGTCTCATTGATTTTGTGAATTGCTAACAATATGATGGTATTAGGGATTAGTAATATGTTGTTGAGTGTATCTAGTAGTTAGGAGTTACAGTAGATATAGAGAATTTCATGATTATTGTAGAATGTGAATTGGATTATTGATGATTGTAAATTATTTACTAGAGTATAATTAAAATGTTAAGTGATTTAAAATAATTGATAAAAATATTAAATTTGATGATAATGATTTAGCTATGTTATACTGACGATGTTAATTGATAAATATATGTGTGTTTTGTATTGCTTGATGTATGTTGAGGATTGTATGATGGATGTTTTATGTGCATTGATTTCCATGACATATTGATATGGCATTGAGGATAGAAAAGTATTATTGTTTGTTCTTACAAGAAAATTATATTATTATATACTGAAAGGGGATAGGGACAAACCACAGAAGGATGTTGGGTGTTTGCAACATGGCCAGTTTGACAACTTGTGTTCTATGTGTATATGTTGTTTAATTGTTGTGCTTGGTTAGGAGGTTTCCCATGGGGGTGACCTCATGTGTGTGGCCATGGGTTGTGATGTTTTCCTTTCTTTTAATTTTTGTATTTTATATTTTGTTGGATGTATCTAATTAATTGTAAAACCTACTCACTTTTTAATATGTTTTAATTATCTAAATTACCTAAAATTTGTAAACTAAAAGGAAGATGTGATAATGGAGTATTTAATAGGGTAGATGGTAGTTGTATAGTGCTTGATGTGAATGAATTTAATTGCATTTTAGAGGTTTGTACTCTTCCTCCTTTCCCAATCTCGAATTTTTCCTTAGAGGCCACTTTTTGAGACTTGTGGGACAAGTTAACCTTGTCCCTTGCTTCTCAAAGTCACCCACCAACCATACTTATGAAGTATGGAGCTTATTTTAGCATTTTCAATGCATTTGTTGAGTGTAAAAGAGTAAATAATGTCACTTTTCTACTTACCTCATTTAATATGTCCTTGAAAGGTATGGAGTGCATGTTGGAGTGTACATTTGTGCATGTCATAACCTTACTTGTTCATTTAATTACATTGGTCTTTGTGTGTTGACTTTTTGAGTTGGAATGGAGGGATGATGAAGTGACATCCTACATGGAGCCACCTCATCATCCTCACCTCATTTTCTATTTATTGAGTGAATTTGAAGGATTTGGGGTTACTTGTCTCATTTTCTACACTTGCACTTTTAGAATTTGGACTTGGATTGCATGCTTGGAGCTTTTTGGAGTTAAATTTTAGGATTGTGCTTGGTTTGAAGGATATTGAAGATTTTTGAGTAAATATTTTGGAGGCTTAATGGAGAGGTAGGATCTCAACTTATTGTTGTTTCTTTATTTATGAATATTGATGTGAAATTTGTGTTGTTTGAGTATATGTATGTGTGTTGTGAATGTAATATGTTGGGAATGGGTAGCTTTCCTTTAAGAATGGTGTGGGAGATGGAAAATGGGACCATTTTGGGAGGGAAAAGGGAATTGTGATGCATTTTGGAGGGAGTATGAGTAGGGAGTTCTACCTATGGGGAGAGAAAAGGATAAAATTTCTATATTTCATGTATTTTGCATTAGGAGGGAAAAGGGATATGTTGAGAAGTTGGATGTTCACTTGGAGGTATATTGGGTGGAACACCTAACTCATTTGGGAGGTAAAAGGAGATGTATCCCATATTTCCTTGCTCCTTTGGATTGTTTTCAAGCCTATGTGTTTATTGGAAAGTTGTAAATATTGTTTGTGTGTGTTCATTTGAATGTGTTGCAATTGTGGATTGTGTGTTTGTAGAAGTCATTATATGGTGGAGTTGTCAAAGTTGTAAACAAACTCCTTATTATTCTATGGTTGGGGTTAAGGGGCCAATAAGGAGGATGGCTTCTCCTCTTATTGGATTAAGTTTTTGGTGGAGAGTCTTTCCTACTCCCTCTCTTTGGATTCAAATTTGAAAAGATGGGAGAGTAAAAATTGAATCTATGATGTTGGAAGGTGATCTTTATATGGAGACTTACGTATATGAGCCTATGGATGAACTCCTGTTTCCTAAATTTAGCCATGTTGTTTCGACTTAAATTGGAAGGCTTGTAATTTTTGTATTTTAAAATAATGTTTTTGTAAATTCCATTTATCAAATTTATAATGTTATATTTGAAAGGAGAAACTTTCAAGTTTCATGTGTTAGAAAGGAAACCATTCTAAATCTGAATTTTATTAAAAGTTATATTATGTGCTTAATTGAAAATAATGGTGTTCATGTTTGAATTAGTTAATGTCGATTCTTCTTGTATTGTTCGCAAATTTGAAATTAAAAGGAAAATAGAAAACTAGGATGTGTGTGTGTATGTGTGTGTGTGTGTGTGTGTCTTTGTATATATGTAAATATACATATATATATATGTATGTATATATATTGATTATATTATTATAAAATTTCATATAATCCTATTATTATACCCCATATAATTATTATAATTATATATATATATATATATAATATTATTAAATAATATAAAAATTAAGTATATATAGGTAATAATTTATATATTTATAAATATATCAAATAATATAAAATATAGTGTGAACATATCAAAATCGGCGGCATGTGGGTAATTGAAACAAAGTTTTATAAAGAAAATGACAAGTATTAGGCCCACCATATATTATGTGGTGGTTGTTTTATATGTAAAAAAATATAATAAGGCCCCCACCCAAAGAATATTAAATCAAACCCTCCCCAACAATGGCAGCAACCACCATAGGTCTACACTTTTTTTTCTTTTAAATTGGCCAACTCAATTACACACACACACACACACACACACACACACACACACACACACACACACATGTGTGTGTGTGTGTGTGTGTGTGTGTGTGTGTGTGTGTGTGGGACACACACACACATGTCGTGTTTTTAAACCAGACAAAATATATTTTAAATCCACCATTTTAACTTGGGTTTTCAAAAAAAAATTTAATACAAATGCAATATATAGATGGGTATATAAATATATATCCTACATCGTAAAAAAACAATGTAAATACACTTTATTTTTTAACCAAATAAAAAATGAACCAAATAATGCACATAAACCAAATAGGATAACTCTCCAAAAATGCAAAATAACAAGTAGGATACAAAGCAAACCCTAAGAGAGGGATTCAAATCAACCCTCAAATTTTGTGTGTATCTATCCAAGAGCAATGAGCAACCATCCATCTATTTCATGGCCTCCATGATCCCAAACCTGCAAAAGTAAAAATGCGATGGATTTAGGTAAGAAAGGAATATAAGAGACTCCATAAGGATATTTAGGAAATTTTAGAAAACCTAAGATCCAAAGGCCCAAAATGATTTGATCTAATGGATGAGATTATATCCTACATAACTTAAAGTGATGACATTTTTATGGGATTGAGTTATTAATTAAATGATATGGGTAATATGTGAATGGGGACACTTAAGGGTATTAGAGAGTTAGAATTAAATTGTGACCCTTGCTAACATGGATTAAATAACATGTATTTGGCATTTGACTATGAGAACTAGATGAATGATATTGTGTAGGGATATTTTAGAAAATTGTATAAGAAGATTAAATTAATTATTGGAAAATGCATAGTTAAATAAGTAATGTAGAGTAGGGGTGTTAAGTTATTGTGGGAAGTATGTTTAAACAAAGCTTAGAGAATAATCCTTAGAAAACTTAAGGAGAGTTAAATGAGTAAAATAATGAGGATGATTTATCCCTTATTTAATTAAAATTTAATGGAGACCTTAGGAGAAGATTAAATCCTAAAATGACTTTAGAAATTGATCAATAATATTTGATTGTTAATCGGGTCCCGAATTAAATTTTGGCAGAGTAGAAATTTATTGATGTGAGTTAATTGATCGCAAGAAATGTTTATGATATTCTTAATAAAAAATTATTGTAATTTCCCTAAGTAATTAATGTGGTTTTATAGCATCATATAAGTGGGTGTTACAAACATGAGCCATGACCCTTAGCCATCTTCAACAACGATGGATGTGGGTTTAGAAATGTGGCTAGGAATTTTCATTTCTTGTAGTTATTTAATTATTTTTTCTTATCCTATGTTGATATCCCCATTTGAATATTCACCATCACATGTTTTATAATTTGTAATTTTAAGAAATTTCCTTCCTTTCCCATGTGATGATGTGAAAATCTAAACCAAGTATGATGCAAATTCATCTAAACCAAGTATGATGCAAAATTCATATTCTAACTCAAACTAAAACTACTAAACAATCCTTTGATAAGGAATTTAGACTCTACTAAAACAATCCCAATTCTCGATGTAGTGAATGAGTCTCAACATCTCCTTATATAGAAATGTGAGAGGCTTTTCACCGGATGGATGGGAAACCTAGAAACCGAGAACTGGTAACCTAGGTAAACAAGAAGATTCCCACTAAGTTGAGTACATGCCACTCAACATGACACCTTTAGATAGTGGGGAGGTCCACCATGCTTTCGAAATGACTAAAGTGGAGTCACTTCAAGCTTTATTAAATGGATGACAACAAGCCTGTCATCATAGCTTTATGGACTGAAATGGACTCTAGGACTATTGTCACCATCCAACGAGCTGGAAGATTCTTCCCAATCTCTTCTTTCAACAAAGTAATGGTCACGAGTGTTCCTCTCGTACCAAAGTTTGGATAAGGATGATGTCCCATCATTATCTGGAGTTAGATGCCATCTTGATGGAAAGAGATAATGATCAGGAATTTGAAGGAAGTGACCAGGTGTAGGAGGATGTACATTCATTGTATGGTGAAGATAGATTCTTCTCCATAATTGTCCATTTGGATGAGCATGATGTCCCTGTATAAGATTAGTCCTAATATAATAGGATATTTTTACATACCAAGGTATTTTACAATTGATTAGAATATTTCTAATAGTATCAGGTTCTACATTGAGCAAAGGACTGTCAAAAATTTTAGTAGGTAGATATTTAGAAAGAAAATACTTAAAATGATTAACAATATATTTCCTGTCTCTGGAAGGCTCGGCCTATTCCATGCATCATTTTCCATGGGATGTCCTTTGGGCCAAAGCTTGGAAAATTCAAATCTCCACAATGTGCTTGGTCTTGGGACCAATTGTCTTAGCCGAATCCCTTCTATTGGAATATTATCAGGAGGAGGTTCAACATACCTTGAGTGTCTCCATTGCCACTGTAAAGTGCAAAAAACCATAGGTTCTTTCCTGGTATGAAAATATGTGGTTGGAATCTCAGGATCAACAAATCTGATGCCACCTCTATCATATTATAAGGAGATACATAAATAATTCCTCTTGAGAATAATAGATGTTGTGCTTCATATGACATCTCATTGTCATTTCTTTTTAAAGATTCAAGGTAGTTGTGACATGTAGAAGTATTCCAGACTATTCAACAAACTCATGGATGACCTGTGTAACATTTACATTCTGTGAATGATTTAATTCTCTATTGGAAAAATCAGCAAGAGAATTATCTTTTCCTTTGATATGCTCAATTTCAAAACTAAAATTGTCAAACCACATTCCCCAACGCTGAAGCCTATTGAATGCAGTTTTATTTGCAGGATCTCCATTATTAAGTCTAGTTTTAAAATCCTTTAAATCAGAGCATAAAACAAAGTGCTCATTCTAGATAAAAAATAAGAAAGCTTTTATAGCCTTCTTAGTAGCTAAGATCTCTTTATGTGTAGAATGATATTTCAGCTCTGATCCTTGAAAAGATCCAGATGTGTATCTGCATATCTTTTCTTTTCCATTATCCATTTTTTCTTTCAAGACAACTCCCCAATAATTTTCACTAGCATCTGTTTCTATAATCTTTAATCCTTGTCCAGGAAAAGACATAGCAGGGAGCTTTTGAACTTGTACCTTTATTCTTCGCACAGCCTGTGTCATCTCATCTAACCAGCTGGGTGCATTCTTCTTCAATCTTTTATTTAGCAAAATCTATCTGCTGCAATATTCTTATAAAAACCAACAACATAATTAATACAGCCCAGAAATCTTTGTAACTGATTTTTCTCTGAGATCTGGTCTGGGAAATCTTGAATTTTTGACACAATATGAGCTTGCATTTCTATTGATCCATCCTTGATTTTGATTCCTAGGAAATTCATTTCATCTTTGAAAATCTCCATTTTTGTTGGAGATAAACACAAACCATTCTTATAGACTGTTTCATAGAATTTCTCTAGATGATCAATATGCTCTTTGGGAGATTTAGAGAATATTAATATATCATCAATATAGACTATCAAAAAGTCAGCTAACTCACCAAAGATAGAATCCATTTTCTTCTGAAAGATGGATGGAGCAGTCTTCAATCCAAAGGGAAGAACTTTCCACTCATATTGTCCTCCAGGGACTACAAAAGTTGTTTTGTAGGTGTCCTCTGGTTTTAAGAATATCTGCCAAAAGCCACTCTTTAGATCAAACTTGTTGTATACTTTAGATCCTTTGATTCTAGATAGCAAATCATCCTTAGTAGGAATAGGATGCTTGGATGCTTTCACGAACTTGTTCAAAGGCTTGTAATCAACAACAAGTCTTTTCTTTTGGCGGATCTGTTCACTTCTCTTGTTTACATAGAAAGTTGCACATGCCCAAGGAGAATTAGATTCTTTGATGAAACCACCTTGGATCAGCTTTTTGATTTCTTCATGACACTCCTTTCTTTCTGAAGGAATCATGCCTTTATGATGTGCCTTGAATTTAGGAATGATATCATTCCCTTTATCATCTTTTAGTAGCTGTAAATCTAGTGAACAAATATGTTGTTTTCTTTCAATAAAAGAATGAGGATTATCTGAACAAAGATCTCTCTTAATCTTAGCAATAATATCATCAATATTACCTTTACATAAGGCTATTGATTTGTGAATCCATTCATGATTGCATTCTTTCTTCTACTCTGGTAAAGGAATTATTGTTATGAAAGAATACTTTCTAGGGATTTGAACATCAGGATTGAATAAAGATATGAAATCCTTATTTAGACTAAAAGTACCACATTCTTGTAGAGCATCTACTCCTATCAAGCAATCATATGAAAGCATGTCATGCTTGATAAAACTGTAATGTTCTTTCATATCCTTCTATTCTGATAGGAACATATGTTGTGTATCTAGAGATAACCTCTTTCTTATCAAAATTTATTTTCAAATATGTCTCAGTCCAACAATCAGGTGGTATGGCTCTAGTTCTAAGCAAACTTATGTCTACTCCAGTATCAATCATTGCATCTATAGAATAAGGCTTTATATTTGGGATGCAAATAGTAATAGTAATAAAAGGATTTTGAGCTCCTTTTATAGTGCATACCTCTGTATTGATTTCTTCTGTTGGGATTGATGTTTCTGCATCTTGATGTAGTATTTGCTGATAGGCTTCTTCAAGAAACTGTTCATCACCTTCAGCTTCCTTCTTTTCTCTGTTTTCTTCTTCAACAAGTCTCTTATATTCATTTGTAGCTTTAGCAATGACTTTTTGTAAAAACTCTATTCTATTCCTTCTCCATAGTCTCATTGTTTCAGTACTGGAATAACAACATCTGTGTTAGAAGTAGTTACCTGAAATTCATTATCTAGATCTTCTTCTGGGAATAGAAATGGAAAGCTCCTTTTTGGTGGAGAGTATCTTCCTCCTCTACCACGACCTCTTCCCTCTGTAGGGAGTTTGTCTCTAACAACACATCCTTGTATAGGAGGCCTTGAGGTAGGTGATGACCTTTGCTGGAGAGACCATCTTTGTCTTTCTTCTTCTTCTTCTTTTCTTTCTCTTGCTTCATTCTCAGCTTTGACTTGAATTGTATATTTTCTTTCAAGTTCTCTGACCTTTTGAGAGAGAAAAGTCTTCTTAGCAGTGTCCCATGGGGGACAATCTTCAAATTCACTTTGCCTTAGCTCTAACTACTTGAATATGACTTCAGAAGATACAGGCATCAAAGGATGAGGAAAACTAGCAATCATATTTACAAAAGAGGAAATGAATCATAACCAGATTCAGTACTATCTGAATCAGACTCAGAATGCTCTATAATATTTACTTGAAAATCCTCATTTGAAGAGATGTAAGAGATATCTGATGAATAACAATCAGAATCAGAAACTAGGCAATAATCTTGATCTGTTATGCCTTTTGCTGTCAGCATATTTATCTTTGTCTTACCTTTATCTGTATCTTTCTTTGGGCATTCATTTGCATAATGCTTTCCTTTACAGATAAAGCAAGTAGGTATAAATTTTCTTTTCTTCCCATATATTTCTTCTTTCTGAAATATTGCTTTCTATATGGGATTTCTTTTTATGTCTAGAAAACTTATACTTTTTCTTATGCTTATACTAACCCTTCCCCTTTGAAAAAGATGAACACTCTTTACAGGGCTTCTTGACTTTGAACGTGTTCTAAGGTTTACAACCAAAAGGGTCAATATCTAACATCTGACAAAATTTAGTTCCTAAGGCTTTTGGGCCTTAGCAGCTTCTTTACAATCTTTTTCTCTTGACAGAGATGAGCATTCGTCTCATCTATGATCTGATTTAAAGCACCAAAACTCAATTCTTCTGTACTTCTGCCATGCAGGACTTTCTTATATTCTGTAGCAAAGAAAGCAGGAAAAGACTCTATATGTAATGAGTCTCATAGTAGGATCATTTATGTTACCAGAATTGTAGTATAAATTTTGCATATAACATTGATATTCTTTAATCCTACTCATGTCACACAATCTAGCTCTTAAAAATAAAGAAGTATTCTTAAGTTTATCATTATCAATGGTTCCAAGAAATTCATGAATGAGAGCAGCTGTTAATGCAACATATCCTCCTGCTAGTATTTCTTCTTTATGTGGGTGAACATCCCACCATTCTTTTACTATTCCAACAAATCCATTTTCTATAACTTCAGCTATAGTATGTGGATCTTTTTTATATAACAAAAGTTGAGAATTAGACCATCCAATCATTCCATGTATTAACTCTTTTACTTGTTCAGGAGATGAACAATCTAACTTGTACCAATTGGGCTGCAAGGTTTGAGTTCTTGCAGTATGGTGAAGTGGCTCTGATGTTGATGCTCCAGAAGTTTCTTCCATTAAAAACATACTTTCAGCTTCTTCAGGAAGAAGCTTAGCCATACTTGACTGATCCTTTATCTAGATTCTTTTTATCTGTGATGAACAAAGGACTATGTTCTAGTAGAACAGTCTTATGATGGGTCGAAGATCTTGAAAGATCAGCAACTTCTTTCCAGGACACTTTCTGGGACCAATCTGGTTCTATCTCTTCTGGCTTGTTTGTATTATCCAGAATCTTTTCTATTTGTGGGACTATCTCAGGGATAGGACTGATAGATTCTTGGACTTGATCAACTTTCTGACTCAACTCTATAGTAGACTCATGCAACTGATGCAAACTATTTTGTACAATCTTGTGGGTAGTACCTAATTTAGAGGCAATATCTTTCTAGTATCCTCAGAATGACTAATGAGGGGTTGAACAACATCAATGACTTCTCTGGATACAATTTTGGGAATATCTGGACAAGTGGATACATATCTAGTAGTATTCTCAAGACTTTTATCTACTTTTTCATATGAGAACTAACATCATCAACTTTTGTATTTAACAATCTGAGAGCAGAGGATATATCTCCTTTCTGATGAAGTTCTATGGCTTTTAATGTCTTTTCCATTTCTGGCTAGATAGACTCTTGAGACTGTAGAGTTCATGTACAGACTTGATAACTTTATTAGTCCAATTTAACATTTTTGAGGACTCAGAAGGGTCAACATGTCTGTCAACAGTTCTTTGATACCAAAAGATAGCCTTTTGGGTTTCATCGGATGACAAGACTTCACTACTATCAAGAGATGGAAAAGATGGAGAAATATTGGTTTCTCTAGAAGCCATACTAATGGTTGGACCATTGAGGGGACATATTTTTGTTTTATGATCTGCTCACAATCTTTACACCAAAGATAATCTGTATTTGGATCATGGATTAAGCTATTATGGCTACAGATATAAGTTTGTTCTTTCAGAGACTTTCTCGAAGGTTCAACAGTCGAGAAAATAGAAGTATCTGATCTAAATGAACTAGATCTAGACATATCAGACATGGGTTTCTTTGATCTGAAAGACAAGGTTACATTAGACTTAGACTCATTTACAACTATAGCATTTTCTAACTTAGGCTGATTTTTCTCAAGAAACTTTTGGATAAGGTCCATTCTTTTGGAACTCTAATCTGGGACCAAGATATAAGCTCAGGCTCTATTTTTTGACTTTCTAGACTAGTATGACTCACCACGTTGCTGCCTTTAGAAATACCATGCTTGACTTAGGATGCATTGTATTGACAAGACGATAGATAATCTTGTAATGAATAGCTAAGGGACAAGCACCAGGTTTCATATGCAGACCTGTAGTAGCAAGATGTAGACGTAACACTTGCTTTAGCAAATCTTCTTTTTGAAGGCTTACTGGATAATTTGGATAGACCTCAAAAGATATGGGGCCATTAATGAGTCCCTAAAGCAAAGAGAATTATGGAGGGGCGGATTTTGTCTTTGAGTGAATTTTTAGACAACCTTTAATGCACCTAAACTTGTCCTTGACACATTAAATTGACTCATACTCCTAACCCATCATGGGTGGATTATTTTTGAACTCTCATTTATGATATTTGACCCATTTTTGTCTCATTTGTCATTGAATTTAATTTTACTTGAATTTACTTGTTGAAATTAATTATTTGCAAATGCATTAATTTTATTTTATTTGAAACTTTGGAGTGATGGATGTGAAATAAATTTTCTTGTTTGAATTTATTGTGCGGTCATTTATTTTATTCGATTTGGGGTTTAGTCTTGATTTGGGAAGTGATGGATATTTGAGTAATTTTTGAGAAAACTAAATTTTTCTTTAGAGAATGCTATGTGCTTTAGATGAGTAAGAATTAGCACACTAAGTTGGCACCCATATGGAGAAAACTAACCTTATTACCATGTAAAATCTATAAATAAGTTGCACATATAGTAGTTAGGGGTTGGCTAGTCTGACTCTCTTGTTCTATTTTTTGAGAATTCTTATTCTTGGAAGATCTTGGAAAAGTAGATTGAAGCTTAGACTATGTAGAGTTAAATGGTATGGATTCAAGGTAGGTTTTTTTCATAATTCTTATTTCAATCTTGTTATTATATATTATTTTGTTTTGCTTCTTATAATTGGTATTTTGTTGGATTGAAAATTTCTTTCATGTATTTCTTTCTTCCCCCTTGTGGTTGTTTTATTGTTGTATTGGAAAGTGTTTTTAGGAAGGGTCAAAATACCTATGTTGGGTGTTAGTGGGGAGTGTGATGAGCTGTTTTTGGTGGAGGTAAAAGGAACTAGGTTTATTGTTATAGTTATAGTTGTTTATTGTGACTTATTGAAGGGAGTTTGGGTGCTTTAAGAATTAGGAATTTGGTGGAGCTAAAAGGGGTGGCTTTAGCGGTATAAGGTGTAGTGGAGGTATAAGGAGGGTTGGTATAATGGAGGATTAAGATCTAATTCACTACCCTTTTTTGAGTGATAAGGAGACCAACCTTCATTTCCCCCTCTACCACTTGGTTTGGTGTAAATCTATTTTACATGTTTATTGTATTTGGATGTATCATTGTGTGGTTGTATTTTTTTGTCTCTTAAAGGAAGACCAAAAGTTAGGTTACTCGGGGGTTTTAATTCTTAATTTTTCAATCATTCGGTCTCACGGCCATTGTATAATTGATCCCCTTCTCCAATGGTTACACTTAGGAGGAGATCATTGTTTTCCTCCCCTTTGTGTTTTTGGATAGTCTCAAAATTCCTAGTGACTCCTATATTGTAGATTTTTTCCCACTTATAGTTGGGAAAATTTGTTCCATATATTGTAATTACAATGTAACTTGTAACCATTATCTTTAAATCTTAGAAAGGATGTACTTTTGGAACATTGTGATGTATTCTAAAAAATTTCCATGATAACATGAAGGATATGTAAATTGATCTTTATGAATAATGTAAACTAAAATTAGTTTTGTGAAAGTTGCAAAGTTGTATCATTTTAATATGCGAGGTTAAAATGAGAGCATTGTTGTGTATTTGGACGAGATGGAAATTTGTTTCATTTTAACATGTTTTTTATTTATTGGCCAAAATTTTTAGAGGGACCTTACCTAGTACATCAAACAGTCTACAACCAAGATTAAACAAAAAAGCGCAGAAAACCAGGTCTAAAAACAAAGATATACAATGAAGCACAATAGCAGAAAAAATGCCCAACTAGAACAACAACCAAACAACATGCCCACAACCAACCACCAAACAAAACACAAAAAGTCTAAAGAAACCTTCTCATAGAAAATCAATCCAATACAAAAAGAGTTTTAAATTTAAGATTGTTATGTCCTTTTTCCTCAATTCCAAGATCTTATCCATTCCATGTTACCAATTTCCATGAAGATCAAAAGAACAAATTCAAGATTTGTGATAAGAGTGTGGGCCACAAAGAGGGGCAATAGGATATTATCCTTTACAACAGTAATAACCTCCTTTAGGTAGAAGAAACCTATGGTATCTTAGCGAGAAATATTTGGAATGTCTTCTTTTGAGTTTGATGAGTCCACAACCATGTCCGAATGGGAGGTAATCACAAGTGATCGGGTAAATATTCCTTCCACCACAAAATTTTTTTACATTTGGAATGTTCACATTAATCTGAAAGATTCCCCATTTGAAAGAATTTTAAGCATCTAAAGGCTAATCCCTCATACTCAAGTGTCTCGCACCTACTTTCTATCACCTATTTGTATGTGAATCTTTGTTAGAAGGGATTGAGAGGTGTCTATGTCAAAAATAATTCTAGCATAAGTGGTATGTGTTTGATGGGTGGTTTTATTATCCAGTTTCACATAGATCCAAGGGTATCTCCTATATCAATAAGGCATGATCTATTCCATAGCTGTAAAGGAAGTCCCGTAGATGGATCCAGGACATGGTTGGTATTAATGGAGTCTTATAGGGGTAAAAATATTGATACCATGGCTTGAACATGAGTCCATGTTCTCCCAAACCTAATAATTATCAATAATTAAATCCCTGTCATCATGGATTTCAAAAACAACAATAAAATAGGCTTTAGCATAGGGGAAAAGTTAAAACTTACCCTTAATATTTCCCCTCCATCGTTGGAAAATAATCATGGATTAGATAGAGATTAGGCTAGAACTTGTGAAACCTGTAAATAAGTCCAAAATGGGATAGATTTTCCTCCTCCTTCAGGACATTTTTGTAGTAGATCCTCTACTATCTTTAGCACAAGAGATTTTTTTCATGGTTTTTATAAAATTTTAATAATTCTAAAATTCTTCTTATCTTTGGAGAGAGTTGTAACATTGGATTTTTCACTCCTACCTTGTTTCCCCTAGTTAAAGTTTCTAGATTGAGAAGCATCACTAATAGAAGGGACTCTAGATTTTTGTCCCAACTTTCATGGTAGTTCCAGAGCATTGGCGACGTTAGTAACGGAAGGACTCCTTTGACCTCCCGAAACATTTCCATGGTGATACCCTATTTCACTATACCCATCTATAGGTTTGTACTCCTAATGTGATGCAGAAACAAGATGAGAAGGGAATTTTTTACCATTATTTTTAGGTGCGTGGTCTTTTCAACCACCAACATCTCTAGTAAAAGGTAAATCCATCAAGGATATATTTCTCTCAGGCTGGACACCATTCACAAAACCATTACTTATATTCCCGCTATCTCCTTTGATTTATTTGTTGCATCCCTCCATAGATCTTGAGTTTTTTTCTACCAACCTATGAAAAACTAGTGTTGCCACTTGTATTTCACACACTTTGGAATGAGAAATGTATAGTGAGCTACATTTAGGTCTCATTTTACGGTTTTAGGGAACCATCTCTTTTTCTTAGTGCAACCGTTTCATTTTACCATGTTTTTAGAATTTTTTTATAATAATGTTGTAGGTAAATTGCTTGAGTTCAAATACAAAATCTAGTGCATCCCAATTGGTAATTCCACACTTGTATATGAATGTGTTCATAATATTTGTGATACACATGGGCATGACCATCCTTCTATGTAACATTCATGGAAGGGTAACTATATCCATGGTGCACCACCAAAATCTATTTTTATCTTGTTATTTTGTATCTCATGAAGCTTAGAGAGTCTTTTTTTATTTGTATTGTCTAAAATTGAAACACATTGTTCTTTAATTCCGGGATAAATTTTAATATTTTTAAGTAATAATATTAGAATTGTAAAAATTCTAGAAATAATCATCTTGCAAAGTCAAATAATTCACATTCTTAAACTATGTCTTGTTGTGTATGTATAAAAATAATATATATACTTGAAAACATCCATAACTCTTTAACAACCTTTATAAAATCAGTTATTATAATGATTATTTTTTCCTTCCTTTGTCATTTAGGTTGAAATTGTGTTTATGAATCTTGTTATATAAAACAATAGATTATTTAAATATGCCTATGGTTGTTTAGAAAGGTTATCCAACCTTACATTATTTACCAAAAATAAAGATAATTTTACAAATATAGTTGTATTTAAATATATATATATATATGATCTAGTTACCATATATGTTTATATATATATATAAATTAAAAACTTATACTTGTGTAGGAAGGCGATAGGGCCGAGCTAGCCACACTAACTTCCATGATATCCCACTAACCTAGCCACTTTTCTCCTTCCTCGGGCCCTACTCCACATGTATAGCATTGCCTTCGGACCTACCACAATATCCCACTCCTATCCCATTTCCCTTCCTCCCTTCCATCTCACCCTCCCCTCTGTGCACATCATCACTCTATCAAACCCCTTGAAAATAAACAAAATAACAAACAAATAAAGTAATGTAAACACAAATGCAAAGATATATTAAAATAGGACATTGAGGAATATTAAGTTAGGGATAGATTGTTTAGCTTATCTTGTTCAAGAATAAATCATTATACATATGAAAAATAAAATTAAACCTAATTTTATATCATATAACCAAGTTTTAGTTTTATTTACCTCGAATAACTATACAAACTCTTATTATAGCTTAAGTTCTATCTAAAACTATAGATAATGTATAATAAACTAGCAATTGCACAGGAGTTGCAAATTACACGAGAGAGAATCCAAATATTTATATATTTATTTTAGCATGGGAGAAAATAATATTTTTGGAAAAGGTCTGCTTGGAAAACATTGTTGGATTTTGACACTTTCCAGCAAAGGCAACACCTGTTCTGTAGATTTGACAGGGATGACAGAGATGAGTCACGTGGTTGCTCCCTTGGTGAAATTTATTGTATATCATTGATAAGGTCAAGCCAGGTGGGTGAAGATGTCTTTAAAATTCCTTTCTTCATTATTATTATTATTATTATTATTATATATTGTACAGTTGTAACCAAGTGTCATATCTGGGGACCCCAATAGAAATCCATACAAGTGTCCCGGATCCCCATATCCATACCCCATACCGGTTACCTAGCTTTTTAGAAAATGCCATCTCGAATGTACTTGTCAACTTAAAATGTGGAAGGTCGAGGTTTTCATTTTTATGAATTTTGGTAATCAACTGCATATCTGATAGGAATGCTATATTTTTCAAGGGAAAATATGATTGCAAGAAAATATGTTGGGTAGTATACTATAATATGTATTCTTGGGAATCATGGTTGGGCCTATATCTTGAACCCTAAACCTGCAGCAAATTGAACATTGTTATTCTATTTGTAATTTGACACAAATCAGAAATAATGATAAATTCAAATTCAATACAAAAATTAATTGCAAACCACCAATCAGTGCACATTAAGTTAAAGTATTCAAATGATAAAACTATATTAAATCCTTCTAGTAGTCGAAATACCCCTAGAAACATCTAAACAATACTTGATAGAACATTAAATATCATACAATTCAATAATTTCCACGTCAAACAAGGGTTGTGGCACAACTTTAGTATCGCCCTACTTATAGTTTTTATTACTATCTTCCTCCCTAGCTCTTGAATATTATAAGACTAGAGATAAACATTTTCATCACTTGCATGTTGAACGTGTTTAAGCCAAAACATGGACGCAATGATTGGCTTAGATAAACAAGAAAGTAGTAGATATTAATAGCCATCATTGTGTGTAAGGCGAGGGCAAGAATAAGGTACAAAATGTTAACAAGGCTTTAAGGCCTTTGAAAGAAATGTGTCGTTCATATGCCATCTCATGGAATACCATGGTTGCAAGATATGCACAAAATGGATTTGTTGAAACATACTAAAGGCACACACTCTTTTTGACAAAATGAGAATAAATACATTCTTTCATCATCTGGCATTCAAATTCTAACCTTACATGTCAAAATTCCTAGAGTTAAATCAAATTTCAGATGTGCATGTTAATAGTCTGCATAATTTTAAAAGAGGATGAGTTTTTATTTGATGTTTGAAAGTCCTGACAAATAAACTAAATTTACAGCACCACCAAACTAAAATTTGAAGAAAAATAGAGCCAACAATAGAGGACTATTCATTTCAAAACAAAAGAGGAAAATAAGTTTTTCCGCAGAGATAATTACATCTTCTTCTTTAGCCAAACCCTAGAAAGAGAATTTCCCTAGATTCACAAATTAGATTGATTGTTACGATAAGTCGTGTAATGAAAATAGGAAAAATAGTGTTCATTTTCATACTCACGGATATGGTGAATCACCTCATTCGGAGATGTAGAATTTGAAAGAGAATTTGTTCCGATTTCAGCCTTTCCCATCTCGCTTCGATGTAAGTAGAGCTAGGTCAAAAATACCCTGAAATGAATCCGTGTTGAGAGGAGATATTTTGTATTTCTTTCAACAAAGTGAGAGAAAATAATATATTTATTTATTTTGGCATAGGAGAAAATAATATTGCCCACAAGCTTCCTTGAAAAAGATTACTTTGACACTTTCTAGAAAGGCACCTTCAAAAGTGGACGCCTACTAATGAATTAAGAATATAATTTATATAATATATACATTGTCTATGATAAGTATTAGATTTATACAAGACAATAGATAATGTAATATAAATTAAGAGTATAATATATATAATATAAGTTGTATATAGTATATATTTAAGATAAATATATATAGTTTAGCACAAATAATATTAGATATAATATTCGTCCTCGTATAACAACACGAAATAATATGTAATATGCGGTCCGAATATATCTAAGTAACATAGTATAGTTATATATAATATAAGGTATATGATAAAGTAGGTATGATATAATATAATATATATAATATTTGGAGTAGCATATTGTATATAAATCATTGCGATATAGAATGTAAGATTACTATGATGAGAATACAATGCTTAAAATTATGTCATATGTAATATTTAATTATTTATAATATAATAACTTCATAATGATGTGGCTATTGTGAAGTTTAATCTTAGCATGTCCACAAGGTTTATAAAAATTACAATTTTTGTTACGATTGGTAAGTTACTATAATGTATATAATGTAAATTTTAATGTTTATATCAAAAATATCACATGTGTATGTCATGATGATGTAAATCCTTGTTACTAACATGACTAGCAATCGCATGTGTACAATGCAATGTGAACGCCGAACGGTATATGTTATTTGATTTAGAGGGATAGTTATTACTTTTGTAGTTGATGTTGTTAAGGGGTGTAATTGATTTTGTAAGTGTAGGAATATAGATGAAGCATTACATTTAAAAGTTCTATCTCTACATTTCAAATTTTTACAAATTAGTACATATACATTTGCAAATCTTATATCATGAGTGGTAGCGTTTTGCGAACTATTTTATTTTAACTAAACATGAATACATGAAGACTTTCATATATTTGCAGATTTTATATCATGAGTGGTATTTTTTTGTGGCCAATTTTTTTAGCACTAAACATGAATACATTTGATACCGCTTTGGATACAAAATTTTTGAGTAAAGTAATAGTGGAGGTGCTATCAAAGTAGAGGCTAGTATTTACTGACGGGTTTTTTGGTTGAGTGATATTAGTCTTGACTCCTCCTTTCTTCTTGCTCTAAGTGTTGATACTGTGCACCCATAACTCCAGAGGACATGTGCAGAGGTTTAAGTGTAGCATCTATTGGTGCATTCAAGTATGACCTATTATTACAAATTTTAAGAATGTGATCCATACATATTCAAATGTTGCATTAAAAAATAGACTTAAACAAGATTTCTTTTCTTTAAAAGTGTACATTATATACATAATTCCAAAGCTTGCCATCAAACTGAGTAAAACTAGGTTCCAATGTTATCCCTCCCAAAATAATGGAAGAAACAGAGAGAACTACCACTTTCAAATTGAGATATAAACTCAAATAAAATTGAGTAGTACTAAAATAAAAATATACTGATAGAAGAATGACATTCCAAGCATTACTAATGATCTTGAAGCATTTGGTGACAAAAAATATAACATTCAAATCATCGGATGCCTACGATGTGTTTGCGCAGATATGTCAATAATTTATAAACATTACAAAAAACTCGGCATAAAGGTTTCTTGATTGCCCCATATCCACCAATTTTGTGCGATTTCGCTTGAATGTCATATGCAAACAAATGGATTGTTTTTATGTTGGGAAGGGCTTTGAATCCATTTAAATATATCGAGCCCAATCCAAATAAAAACCAAGGAGCTCACCCTCTCTTCTTTTTAATAAAAAAACAACCCTTTAATTCCTTGGATTTCTTTTTTCAGATTCTACAATCTTTTCTTACTTTTCTTTCTCACAACTAATATGTTAATTTGTTAGCTTGGACAACTATTCATCCATTTTCTAATGGATTAGATAATAGTTATCTTATTGTTGAGAATGTATTTAATTATTTTCTTCTTTTTTTCCTTTAGTGACACCTTGCAACCTATTTGTTATGGTTCTTAAGTTGTTAGGTAACTCAAATAAAATTGAGTAGTACGTAAATATATTGAGAATTGATCTCTAATTGATTGGTTTACCAATGAGAGTAGTATAAAAGGAGGTCATTGGGAATTTGGAGAACATAAGTTTTGGAGAATCATTTGTAGTGCTAGAAAATGAGTTTGTAAGTTTTAGCAATGATTCATCCATTTATAGGATTAGATAGCAATTAAGTATTTAATTATTTTCTTGCAGTGTTAATGAAGGGCACAAATTGTGATAGCGTTGGGGATAAAGTGGGGGAATATCAATGGGAGAAGTTGGGAGATTGTCGGAGTTTTACCAAGAAAGAGCAAGGAATATTTGTATCTCTTAATTTTCTAAAGTTAATATAATTTCTCATCTGTAGAACTGGTTTTCCCTTAGGGGTTTTTCTAGGGACAATTTTTCTGAAAATATTGTGTTCTTTGTGTTACACATTTCTTTGTTTTTTTTAGTGAAGTTGCGTTTGTGTTATTTTTCGATATTAGCTATGAATTAATTTTCGGAAGTTAAATAATCTTTAAAGATAGGAGATTAATAATCAGTGACTACAATAGAATTTTCACATGGTATCAGAGCTGTGTTAAGGGTAGAAAAGGTTTTCCCTAGGAAAGAAATTGAGGGTTTCTATAACCTAGTTTGATCTCTTTAAATTATTTTTACTTTTATCCTTTAAGATGGCTTCAGCTAGTTTGAGAGATCAGGACAGATTAGATGGTGCCTCAAATTTTGGTGTCTAGAAGGCCAAACTTTCTTTATTGTTGGAAGAGAATGGTATAAAGGATTATGTTACCACTGTTGTAACTATACCTACAGATGCAACACAGCTTGCAGCATACAAGAAAGAGGATGCCAAGGTGAGGAGGATTGTCCTTGATGGTGTCAAGGATCATATTGTTCCACACATCTCCGAGTTAGATACGGTGAAGAAGATGTGGGATGCCATTCTGAATCTGTACTAGAATGCTACCACTAACCGGAAGCTGATTCTTAGAGAAAAGTTGAAGAATACCTGATGAACAAGGGAGAAGATGTTACAAGTTACCTCACCAGGATTAGACTCATCAAGGATGAGTTAGCAGTTATTGGAGATAAGCTAGATGATGATGAGCTAGTAAGAATAGCCCTAAATGGGTTTACTAAACAATGGGATGTCTTTGTTCAAGTTGTTAGTGGACGAGACACCTTACCAAGTTCGGATCGACTATGGAATGATTTCACTCAGGAGGAGTTTAGACTAAGTCTTGTCAATGGGGCCAATAAGAGTCAAAAAGTGAGGGAGAACAAGAAAACATTGCCCTAGCGGGAAAAGGGAAAGCAAAGAAGGGATTTAGCAAAGGATCAAATTCTCAAAGTGAGAAGAAGAAGGACATGTCTAAGGTCAAGTGCTATGGTTGTCATGAGTTTGGCCACTATGTTAGTAACTGCCCACAAAGGAAGAAGAATGATAAGAAGGGAAAGAACCAGTGGCGGCTTCAACAAGTGTAGAGGAGCTCTCTAGGAGATTGGAGGATGAGTTTACACTCATAGCTTGTATGGTCAGCTCAACCTCATAGTGTGTTTGGTATATAGATAGTGGGGCATCATTTCATATGACAGAGTTAGAGAGTACTTCTCCAGTTACCAGGAGGAGGACACCAATATCCAGATTTCTATGGGGAACTTGTCCAAGCTCAACCCAGTTGGGAAAGGGACTATTCAGTTTCAGAGGGAGAATGGAAAGATAGTTCCACTTCATGATGTCTTGCATGTGTTAGGCTTAGGTATGAATCTAATTTCTATATCTTTTCTTCAAGATAAAGGGTATAATGTAATTTTTAGATGGACACATGTGTTGATTAAGCACAAGGATTGAAAATCACCCATAACTATTGGAGTTAGGAGTGGTCGCCTTTATAGGTTACAGTTTGATACTCCTAAGGCACTTATGAGCAACAGTAATCCTAGAGATCTTGGAGAGCTATGACATAGGAGGATGGGCCATATTCATCATGGAGCACTTAAATTGCTTCATGAGATAGTGACAGGTGTTCAAAGGTGAGCACAGAGCATGATGATGTATGTAAGGGATGTGTGTTGGGGAAGTTTGCAAAAGCATATTTTCCAAGGAGTGACAATAGATCTAAGGGTGTTCTTGATCTAGTACATTCAGATGTATGTGGACCAATGTCAATAAAGTCTCTCAGAGGATATGTGTACTATGTTACATTTATTGATGATTTCTCTAGGAAGACCTGGATATACTTCTTGAAGACCAAGGATGAGGTTTTCAGTCGCTTCTAAGAGTTCAAGGCTCTTGTGGAGAACTCGATAGGAAGGAAGATAAAGGTTCTTTGGTCAGATAATGGAGGTGAGTACAAAGGAAATGACTTCTAGGATTTGTGTACCAGAGAAGGAATCAAGAGAGAGTGGACGGTTCCTTACAATCCACAATAGAATGGAGTTGTTGAGAGGAAGAACCATTCTATATCGGAGGCAGCAAGGGCTATGCTACATGACCAGGACATGCCCCGCTATCTATGGGTAGAGGCATGTAGTACAACAATTTACATTCAGAATAGGGTTCCACACAAGGTACTAGGGAAGATGACACCAGAGGAAGCTTTCACAGGGAAGAAGCCAGATGTAGGTCACTTCAGGATATTTGGGAGTTTGGCATATTGTCATATTCCAGAAGATACACGTACCAAGTTAGATTAGACTACAGAGAAGGGGTACCTTGTTGGGTACAGTGAAACTTCAAAGGCATATAGGAATTTTCTTCCAAGGAATTATTGTCAATTTGTCATGGAGGAGAAAGCATTTAGAAGGTCTAGATATTTTCCAGTAAATGATCAAAGTGAGCAGCCAACAAAATATCCAAGTCCAAGTCAAGGGCAGCAAAGCTCAAGTACAGTTACTAGTACAAGCATAGACTCAAGTAGTGAAGATTCACAGAGTATGGAGCAACTGGTGCAGCAGGATATGCATCTAGAAGATTTAGAGGTTGATATTTCATCCTCTACAGTTGGCAGTAGGAACCATGAGGTTCAAAACACACAAAGGGATACTCAGGAGTTTGTGGGAGCTCCTAGGAAGAGTACGAGATAGAGGAAAGAACCAGCCAAGTTCAATGACTATGTGGCATTAGTATGCCTTGTTGGTAGATAGTAAACCTTCTATATATCAAGAGGTGCACAACATCGTGTATGGCAAGATGCTATGGTCGAGGAATATACTTCAATAATGCATAATGATGTGTGGGAGGTAGTGCCTAGACCAATAGATAGGGTAATAGTTGGATCACATTGGATCTTCAAGATAAATCAATCAGTATAGATGGTAGCATCGAGAAATACAAGGCAAGGTTTGTGACAAAGGGGTTCTCTCAGAAGGAGGGAATAGACTATGAGGAGACATTTTCTCCAATGGCCAGGTATACTTCTATATGAGCTGTAATCTCATTTGCAACATAGATGGGATGGTAGATCCATCAAATGGATGTCAAGACAACATTCCTTAATGGTGAATTGAAGGAGGAGGTATACATAGAACAACTAGAAGGATTTGTAGCACACAACAAAGAGACCCACGTGTGTAGATTGATGAAATTCTTGTACAGACTCAAGCAGGCTCCTAGAGCATGGTATGAGTGCATTGATACATACTTGTAAAAATGGGCTTTGTGAAGAGTGAGGCAGATGCTAACCTCTACTACTTGGTGGTTGGGGGCGAGGCTCTCATTCTTGTTCTATATGTAGATGACTTGTTTCTTATAGGTGCACTAGGGCTCATAGAGGATTGCAAGAGGGACCTTGCAGAAGAGTTCAAGATGAAGGACTTGGGACTTGTGCACTATTTTCTAGGCATGGAGGTGTGGCAGAAAGATAGAGATATTTTCCTTGGTCAAGGGAAATATTGCATTGAAATCTTGAAGAGATTCGAGATGGAGGACTACAAATCCATGTCTACACCTATGATCACTAATTGGGGAAGGCAAAATTTATCTTCTTCAGAGATAAGATGGGTGTCATGCAAAACAACTTCCTCGCTAAGAGGGAGTGTTAATTTGTTAGCTTGGACAATTGTTCATCCATTTGCTAAGATTAGATAATAGTTATCTTATTGTTGAGAATGTATTTAATTATTTTCTAATTTTTGATTTCCTTTAGTGACACCTTGCAACCTATTTGTTATGGTTGTTAAGTTGTTATGTATCTCATCCGTTGATTGAGAATTGATCTCGGCTATTGGTTTACCAATGAGATTAGTATAAAAGGAGTTCATTGGGCATTTAGAGAACATAAGTTTTGGAGAAGCATTTGCAGTGCTTGCAAATGAGTTTGTAAGTTTGCAATGATAACAAATAGTGTTACAGTGTTAGAAAGGGTGCAATGATAGTGTTGGGGAATAACAGTGGGGGTATATCAGCGGGAGAAGTTGGGAGATTGTCGGAGTTCTGCCAATAAGAGGCAAGGAATCTTTGTATCTCTTAATTTACTTAAGTTAATATAACTCCTCATCCTCGTAGAACCGGTTTCCCTTAGGGGTTTTTCTAGGGACAATTTGTCTAAAATATTGTTTTCTTTGTGTTATGCATTTCTTTCCGTATTTTTGTTAGTGAAGTTGTAGTTGTGTTATTTTTCAATATTAGCTATAAATTAGTTTTCGGTTGTTAGTTAATCTTTAAAGATAGGAGATTAATAATGAGTGACTCGTAATAGAATTTTCACATGATCTAATACCAAATGTTAGGGTGAATCAAATATGATTTGTATTCAACTAAATGAAAAATGATACAAGAGGATTATTTAACAACAAGATTGCACGAAACCGTCCTTATGAATTAGAGAGTGCAATTACACAAGCAGTTACATATTACATTAAGATTAATCCTAAATAACAAATAAAGTTGACAACATAATTTTATGTTACAATGCAATGATGAACTGATTGATTTGAATGCATGTTATTTGTATTGGATGAAACAATGTGAATGGCTCGAGAGGATACATACTCATGTTTTCACTAAACTTCCATCATGATATTTTGGCGAGTAGATGTTTAGTTCATTCATTTGGTCAAACACTTCACAAGCACTCTTTAAATCAAACCTCTACTTTTTACATAGCGTGATTAAAAAACCAGCCTAAATTCCCTAGGTTTTTTCAATCTTACTAATTGAAAGGGTGAATAAGTTATTGTTAGACCATCTATCAAAGTATAAATTGCTGAAGATATCTAAAATAAAAAGAGATGAAGTTGAATTTGTGTGCTTAACAAATTTGGTAGAATAGTTAATTATTTATGCACCCCCATCATGATGTTATGTAAGACACTGCTAAAAGGCATGAGAATAAAAGTAGAGAACACAAATTCACCATAGCAGAGCAAAAACAGTAGAAAATTGTGACTATATGATAAAAATGTCTTTTTTTTTTGCCTCCCCCGAAGGAGGTATTATTTTCTTTGGTGGCCATGTAACAAAGCTCAAACTTGAAAGTAATGGAGAGTAATTGTGAGTAATCATTTTCCGCTGTCGTTGTTCGTGAGTTCAATCTGTTAATCAAATGGTGCTTGTTTCTTGGGAAATTTTGTAGGTTATTTGTGAGTTCTAATACAAACAAAACTACACGCTTAGTGTTAATAAAAAACTACACAGTTATTTAAAGTTAAAAAAATAATAATACTTGGAAATCCCTTTCAAAAGGGTTTTATATTTAGAAATCCCTTTCCGAAGGGTTTCTCGGGATTCTATGCAAATATTCATAAAAATATATATATATATATATATATATATATATATATATATATATATATATATATATATATATGTCGACTTGAATATGGCAGAAAATGTTGAGATTTCAAATAGGTATGTTAAGAAGACCTTACATAATCAACAAACTTCTTAATTGGGTTTTTAGTCATTTGAGTCGTCTCAACCAGATGGAGAATCTGTGACAAGACAACATCGAAGCCTATTCTTGTTGCTTCAATGTGAAGAGCTCCATTTAAGTTCATTGTGCCTCCTATGACTATTCCCCCTACCTCCTTTGACAACGGGGTAGATTCACTAGTAATCATGCTCTCATTGACATGGTTGGAACCCCAAATGATTGTTCCATTAGTTGGGACCTTTGATCATAGATGTACTTTCAACATATGACTTCGGTGAATCAACGTGCAGCAATCTCTTTTTCTCCAACATTCTTGCCATCTATAATATAGATACATATCATATATATTACTTTTCCAAACTCTATTATAAGATCCTTTGATAGAATAAAGTGATAGTAAAATCCAACCCAACAAAATTCATACTTAAAACACAGATAACCAGATAGAAAAGCATGTCATGCAAGAACATGATAAATCAATGTTAACAATACAAACCTACCAAAGTCAATGCATAAAGACTCAATATCATTAAAGAAAGAGTAAATATAGCTCACACATTTACAAGGCAATGTCACTTGAGTAAAAGACAAAAACAAACTTGAATCTCTAATTAGTAACAAAGTAGTTGTCAGTGCAAGTTTTAGGAGCTTCTTAATAGCATATGATGTTTTTCCTTTAGCAACAACTTCCAAATACTTTCCCGACAAAAAAAAGTGATCAGCGTAGCACTTGTTTCAAAGTAGGTTGTTGTCCAGTAGCCACTAATTGCACCATAAAGAAGGGCACAGACAGAGTAAAAGTACGCAACTGATGTACCAAGTGCAACTAATACAAACATGTTTGTTGACCCATTTCTCAGTGCTCTGTAGGCCACAACATAGAATTGTTTGCCAATGACAAATTAAACACGGGTTACCAATGCCCACTTCAACCAATTTCCCATTAGAAAGGGACCACAACGTAGCAGTTGCAGATTATACATGAAAGGTATATGAGGGAAAACTACCCCTATGAAAAGAACAAGAACCTATAAAATACCAGTACATTCCCTTAGCAAGAACAAATCTATATTTAAAAAAATTGAAATTCATTTCTAGATCTAAGTATAAGCCTAAAGGGACAAAACAAGCCCTCACTTACCCCGTATTAAACATAGAGAAAACAAAGTGACAAGTTTGGCAGCTAGAGCGTGGCCTTGCCTTCCATATAAGAGTCCACATAAAACGCTTATACCAACCCTTATGGCTTATAAAAGGCACTAATTTCAAAATATGAATCTACAATGTACAAATCCATTTTTCAAAATGTACACCTACTGATATGATTTTCACATATTTCAGCCTCGTTAATATTTGAAAGAAACTCTACAAAATCAAAATGTACACCTACAGGTCTGCGGTTTGCATAGTCTCCTAAATTTAGCATGCAACCAACTACAAAAATGACACACATGTCACTAGTTTGGGTATGATCTGCCCAAAATTTCCTTGCATTGAATATGTATTTCATAAAAAGAACTATCTATCCATTAGGACGTTCGGCCCAGTATATCATCGAGTGAGCATATAATTCAAATATGGCTTGCAAAGGTAAATGATTTTATATGACATTTCGTCAAACACTTGGCTTACAAAGTCTATATTCTCATAATCTCTTATTATCATCGCTACCAAAAGTAATACACTCTTACTTTCTTTTTCTGGGTTTTCTTCTATTTCAATTTAGATCTATTTAAAGCTTCAAAACAACCATTGCCCAACTGGTAACAAATTTCAATATAAAATTTCTCCACAAAACTAAAAATAGGAAAGGTACTTGCCTGACAAAATGTTTCCCTTGATTTTAACTATCTACAACAAGCAAAACATAGTTGGTTTCCCTTCCCCCGATACCTAGCTCACACAAAACTCCAGATTTCTTCTTCCTATCCAAATTCATGGTGGTTGGTATGCATTCTCCGGCTTCGTGGCAAGCAAACCCCCAAAAAATTAGCCTCTATCAAAGGCATTTTAACTAAAATTTGCCAAACCATAGCCAAAACCAAAAGAAACAAAGCGTGGTCATGATATTGTTGCTTTCTTTGTTGTATCTAGAGCGGGTTCATGAATCTCCTTACCCTGTTCCAAAGTAGCCAACTTGCCACATGTCGGGAGGACACTGACAAATATCTTCAAGTCTGGCCTTGCCCCTACAAGTTGCATTTGTTGTTCGTAAAACTCGAGGGCTTATTTCCAATGTCCAGCTACAACAAAACACAATACTACCTTTAATCTTTGCAATAGCCATACCAGGGTAGAGAGGCGCTAGGGTTTTGATACTACAATGGTTGTTGTGGAATCGGTGTAGTGCTTTGGGCAAAAGAATCTAGTGTTTCAATCCCTACATTTAAAGACTCTTCTCTTCCTAGATCGCAAATATGGTAAAAGCCTCCCCGATGGCATGCAAGTCCTACAAAGGGGGAACTAAAAACAACCGAAAAGCGTAAAAATGTTTAAAATTGTTAATTATTAGAAACAAAATTATTAAAAATAAAAGCTAAAATTGTTGTTAATTAAAAACAAAAGCTAAAATTGTTAATTATTAGAAACAAAATTATTAAAAATAGTAGAGATTTCTATTTTCAGCTCGACTAATTAAAAACAAAAGCTAAAATTGTTAATTAAAAATAAAAGCTAAAATTGTTAATTATTAGAAACAAAATTATTAAAAATAAAAGCTAAAATTGTTAATTATTAAAAACAAAAGCTAAAATTGTTAATTATTAGAAACAAAATTATTAAAAATAATAGAGAAAAGCTAAAATAGGGAGGAAAAGCACAAACGTCAAGACGGTCGTCAAACCGTCAAATTTAACACAATCGTAGAAACATCCAGGTGCCTTTCCCATAGGGGGAACGCCTTCAATGCAAATATATTACATAGAGTACACTCTCATAGTGACATAGTCATTATGTATATAATAATAGTAATAAATAAATAAAATAATTAAAGTGATATCTACGGTTACAATGTATAGGTATATAACATTAATACTATAATATGTATAAGATGTGCTAATATATACTCTATGATACTATATTATATAATATGTAGCATAGGTAATGTGTATTACATATATTTTATAACATATTAAATAAAATGTATAATATAATATATATGTGATAATATACCGATACTAATTAAATAGTTAAATAGTTATAATATTATATTAAATGGAATAATATTATTATCGATATAATATAATCTGATATGCATTTTGGCAACGTTATGTTCCCTAACAATGTTATTCGTATTACACCATAATGTTTAAAATACGATGATTGTGTATAATATTATTTTTTTATTACATTGATACAATAATGGTAACGTTATAACATACTATTAATACAATGGTTATGTTAGATTTTATCATATAATATCGTGTGGTAGTATATAATATAATTAATGCGTTAGCATGTAATACAATCATAATATTGTGACAACTACAAGTAATATTATATATTCTATACATGTAATATTTTCCATATCATTTATGGATCATAATGGAACCATATTCGCTTAAGCGGTGGAATGCCATATCTATCGTAGTAGTCTCTTTCGAGACATATGATTAAATTGGAACAATACGAGAGAATATTAACATGTCCTTGTGTAATGATGTCACACATCAATCGTGAAATGTTATTTGATTTAGAGGGATAGTTATTACTTTTGTAGTTGATGTTGTTAAGGGGTGTAATTGATTTTGTAAGTGTATGAATATAGATGAAGCATTACATTTAAACGTTCTATCTCTACATTTCAAATTTGTTACAAATTAGTACATATACATTTGCAAATCTTATATCATGAGTGGTAGTGTTTTGCGAAATAATTTATTTTAACTAAACATGAATACATGAAGACTTTTGTATATTTGCAGATTTTATATCATGAGTGGTATTTTTTTGTGGCCAATTTTTTAGCACTAAACATGAATACATTTGATACCGCTTTGGATACAAAAAGTTTGAGTAAAGTAATAGTGGAGGTGCTATCAAAGTAGAGGCTAGTATTTATGACAGGTTGTTTTGGTTGAGTGATATTAGTCTTGAATCCTCCTTTCTTCTTGCTCTAAGTGTTGATATGTGCGCCCATAACTCCAGAGGACATGTGTAGAGGTTTAAGTGTAGCATCTATTGGTGCATTCAAGTATGACCTATTATTACAAATTTTAAGAATGTGATCCATACATATTCAAATAATGCATTAAAAAATAGACTTAAACAAGATTTATGTTCATTAAACTTGTACATTATATACATAATTCCAAATCTTGCCATCAAACTGAGTACAACCAGGTTCCAATGTTATCCCTCCCAAAATAATGGAAGAAACAGAGAACTACCACTTTCAAATTGAGATATAAACTCAAATAAAATTGAGTAGTACTAAAATAAAAATATACTGATAGAAGAATGACATTCCAAGCTTTACTAATGCTCTTGAAGCATTTGGTGACAAAAACTATAACATTCAAATCATCGGATGCCTACGACAAATTTGTCACTAATTTATAAACATTACAAAAATCAGCATAAAGGTCGATTGCCCCAATCCAATTCCGCCAATGTCAATGCAAACAAATGGATTGATTTTTGGTGTTGGAAGGGATTTGAATCTACTGAGCCCAATCCAAATAAAAACCAAGGAGCTCAACCTCTCTTATTTTTAATAAAAACAACCCTTTAATTCCTTGGATTTCTTTTTGATTCTACAATCTTTTCTTACTTTTCTTTCTCACAACTGATTTGTTTATTTGTTAGCTTGGAAAATTGTTCGTCCATTTGCTAAGATTAGATAATAGTTATCTTATTGTTAAGTATGATTTAATTATTTTCTAATTTTTTATTTCCTTTAGTGACACCTTGCAACCTATTTGTTATGGTTGTTAAGTTGTTATGTATCTCAGCCATCGATTGAGAATCGATCTCACCGTTGGTTTACCAATGAGAGTAGTATAAAAGGAGGTCATTGGGAATTTGGAGAACACAAGTTTTGGAGAAGCATTTGCAGTGCTAGCAAATGAGTTTGTAAGTTTGCAGTGATAGCAAACAATCTTGCAGTGTTAGCAAGGGCACAGTGATAGCGTTGGGGATAGCAGTGGGGAATATCAGAGAGAAGTTGGGAGATTGTCGAGTTCTGCCAATAAGAGGCAAGGAATATTTGTATCTCTTAATTTTCTGAAGTTAATATAATTCCTCATCTATAGAACTGGTTTTCCCTTAGGGGTTTTTCTAGGGACAATTTGTTTGAAAATATTGTGTTCTTTGTGTTACACATTTCTTTCCGTATTTTTATTAGTGAAGTTGCAGTTGTGTTATTTTTCGATATTAGTCAGAATTAATTTTTTTGGTGTTAAATAATATTTAAAGATAGGAGATTAGTAATCGGTGACTACAATAGAATTTTCAAATGGTATCGTAGCCATGTTAAGGGTAGAAAAGGTTTTCCTCGGAAATAAATTCAGGTTTCTATAACCTATTTTGATCTCTTTAAATTATTTTTACTTTTATCCTTTGAGATGGCTTCAGCTGGTTTGAGAAATCAGGATAGATTAGATGGTGCCTCAAATTTTGGTGTCTGGAAGGCTAGACTTTCTTTATTTTTGGAAGAGAATGGCATAAAGGATTATGTTACAACTGTTGTAGCTTCAGTACCTACAAAAGCAACATATCTTGCAACATACAAGAAAGAGGATGCCAAGGTGAGGAGGAATGTCCTTGATGGTGTCAAGGATCATATTGTTCCACACATCTCCCGAGTTAGATATGGAGAAGAAGATGTGGGATGCCATTATGAATCTGTACCAGAATGCTACCACTAACCTAAGATGATTCTTAGAGAAAAGTTGAAGAATACCTCGGATGAACAAGGGAGAAGACGTTACAAGTTACCTCATCAGGATTAGCCTCATCAAGGATGAGTTAGAAGTTATTGGAGATAAGCTAGATGATGATGAGCTAGTAAGAATAGCCCTAAATGGGTTTACTAAACAGTGGGATGTCTTTGTTCAAGTTGTTAGTGGACGAGACACCTTACCGAGTTGGGATCGACTATGGAATGATTTCACTCAGGAGGAGTTTAGACTAAGTCTTGTCAATGGGGCCAACAAGAGTCAGAAAAGTGAGGGAGAACAAGAAAACATTGCCCTAGTGGGAAAAGGGAAAGCAAAGAAGGGATTTAGCAAAGGATCAAATTCTCAAAGTGAGAAGAAGGACATGTCTAAGGTCAAGTGTTATGGCTTTCACGAGTTTGGCCACTATGTTAGTAATTGCCACAAAGGAAGAAGAATGATAAGAAGGGAAAGAACCAGTGGCGGCTTCAGCAAGTGTAGAGGAGCTCTCTAGGAGATTGGAGGATGAGTTTGCACTCATAGCTTGTATGGTCAGCTCAACCTCATAGTGTGTTTGGTATATAGATAATGGGGAATCATGTCATATGACAGGAGTTAGAGATTACTTCTCCGCTTACTGGAGGAGGACACTAATATCCATATTTCTATGGGGAACTTTTCCAAGTTCAACCCAAATTGGGAAAGGGACTGCCTGGGCCGAGGGAGAATGGAAATATAGTTCCACTTCATGATGCCTTGCATGTTCCAGTTTAGGTATGAATCTGATTTATGTATATGTTCTTCAGGATAAAGGGTATAATGTAGTTTTTAGAGGGACACATGGGTTGATTAATCACAAGGATTAGAAATCACCCATAACTATTGGAGTTAGGAGTGGTCACCTTTATAGGTTACAACTTGATACTTCTAAGGCACTTATGAGCAACAATAATCCTAGAGATCTTGGATAGCTATGAAATAGGAGGATGGGCCATATTCATCATGGAGCACTTAAATTGCTTCGTGAGATAGTGACAGTGTTCCAAACGTGAGCACGAGCATGATGATGTAGGAAAGGGATGTGTGTTGGGGAAGTTTGCAAAAGCATATTTTCCAAGGAGTGACAATAGATCTAAGGGTGTTCTTGATCTAGTACATTCGGATGTCCTGTGGACCAATGTTGACAAAGTCTCTCAGAGGATATGTGTACTATGTTACATTTATTGATGATTTCTCCAGGAAGACCTAGATATACTTCTTGAAGACCAAGGATGAGGTTTTTAGTCACTTCTAAGAGTTCAAGAGCTCTTGCAGAGAGAACTAGATAGGAAGGAAGATAATGGTTCTTTGGTCGATAATGGAGGCGAGTATAAGGGAAATGAATTCTAGGATTTGTGTACCGAGAAGGAATCAAGAGAGAGTGTATGGTTCTTTACAATCCACAATAGAATGGAGTTTTTGAGAGGAAGAACCGTTCTATATCGAAGACAAAGCAAGGGCTATGCAACATGACTAGGACATGCCTCGCTATCTATGGGTAGAGGCATGTAGTACAACAATTTACATTCAGAATAGGGTTCCACACAAGGTACTAGGGAAGATGACACCAGAGGAAGCTTTCACAAGGAAGAATCCAAATGTAGGTCACTTCAGGATATTTGGGAGTTTGGCATATTGTAATATTCCAGAAGATACACATACCAAGTTCGATCAGATTGCAGAGAAGGGGTACCTTGTTGGGTACAATGAAACTTCAAAGGCATATAGGATTTTTATTCCAGGACTAGAAGAATTATTGTTAAACGTGATGTCAAGTTCATGGAGGACAAAGAATTTAGAAGGTCTAGAGATTTTCCAGTAGATGATCAAAGTGAGCAGCCAACAAAAGCTCCAAGTCCAAGTCAAGGGCAACAAAGCTCAAGTACAGTTACTAGTACAAGCATAGACTCAGGTAGTGAAGATTCATAGAGTATGGAGCAACTGTGCAATAGGATATGCATCTAGAAGATTTAGAGGTTGATATTTCATCCTCTACAGTTGGCAACAGGAACCGTGAGGTTCAAAACACACAAAAGGATACTCAAGAGTTTGTGGGAGCTCCTAGGAAGAGTACAAGATAGAGGAAAAGAACCAGCCAAGTCCAATGACTATGTGGTATTAGTCATCCAGTTGGTAGATAACGAACATCTAGATATCAAGAGGTTGCACAACATCGTGTATGGTAAGATACTATGGTTGAGGAATATACTTCAATAATGCATAATGATGTGTGGGAGGTAGTGCCTAGACCAACGAGATAGGATAGGGCGTAGTTGGATCACACAGATCTTGAAGATAAAGCACGGTGCAGATGGTAGCATCGAGAAATATAAGGAAATTTTTTTGGCAAAGGGGTTCTCTCGGGAAGGAGGGAATAAACTATGAGGAGAAATTTTCTCCAGTGGCCAGGTATACTTCTATACGAGCTGTAATCTCATTTCTGCAACGCAGATGGGATGACAGATCCATCAAATGGATGTCAAGACAATATTCCTTAATGGTGAATTGAAGGAGGAGGTATACATAGAACAACTAGAATGCTTTGTAGCATACAAAAAGAGACCCATGTGTGCATATTAATGAAAGTCTTGTACGAGACTCAAGCCGGATCCTAAAGCGTGGTACGAGTGCATTGATACATACTTGTAGAAAATGGGCTTTGTGAAGAGTGAGGTAGATGCTAACCTCTACTACTTGGTGGTTGGGGCGAGGCTCTCATTCTTGTTCTATATGTAGATGACTTGTTTCTTACAAGTTCACTAGGGCTCATTGAGGATTACAAGAGGGACCTTGTAGAAGAGTTCGAGATGAAGGATTGGTACTCGTGCACATTTTTCTAGGCATGGAGGTGTGGCGGACAAATGGAGAGATTTTCCTTGGTCAAGGGAAATATTGCATTGAAATCTTGAAGAGATTCGAGATGGAGGACTATAAAGCCATGTCTACACCTATGATCACTAATTGGGAAGGCAAAATTTATCTTCTTGAGAGATAAGATGGGTGTCGTGCGAAACAACTTCCTCACTAAGTGGAAGTGTTAATTTGTTATCTTGGACAACCTGTTCATCCATTTGCTAAGATTAGATAATAGCTATCTTATTGTTGAGAATGTATTTAATTATTTTCTAATTGTTTATTTCCTTTAGTGACCCCTATGAACCTATTTTTTATGGTTGTTAAGTTGTTATGTATCTCATCCGTCGATTGAGAATTGATCTCGGCTATTGGTTTACCAATGAGAGTAGTATAAAAGGAGTTCATTGGGCATTTAGAGAACACAAGTTTTGGAGAAGCATTTGCAGTGCTTGCAAATGAGTTTGCAAGTTTGTAGTGATAACAAATAGTCTTACGAGTGTTAGCAAGGGCGCAATGATAGCGTTGGGAATAGCGGTGGGGGGTATATCAGGCGGGAGAAGTTGGGAGATTGTCGAGTTCGCCAAGAAGAGGCAAGGAATATTTGTGTCTCTTAATTTACTGAAGTTAATATAACTCCTCATCTATAGAACTAGTTTTCCCTTAGGGGTTTTCTAGGGGACAATTTGTTTGAAAATATTGTGTTCTTTTTGTTACGCATTTCTTTTCGTATTTTTGTTAGTGAAGATGCAATTGTGTTATTTTTCGATATTAGTGTGAATTAGTTTTTAGCTTGTTAGTTAATCTTTAAAGATAGGAAATTAATAATCAGTGACTGCAATAGAATTTTCACATGATCTAATACCAAATGTTAGGGTGAATCAAATATGATTTGTATTCAACTAAATGAAAAATGATACAAGAGGATTATTTAACAACAAGATTGCGAAACCATCCTTATGAATTAGAGAGTGCAATTACACAAGCGATTACATATTACATTAAGATTAATCATAAATAACAAATAAATTTGACAACATAATTTTATGTTACAAGGTCTGATGGTGAACTGATTGATTTGAATGCATGTTATATGTATTGGATGAAACAATGTGAATGGCTCGAGAGGATACATACTCATGTTTTCACTAAACTTCCATCATGATATTTTGGCGAGTAGATGTTCGAGTTCATTCATTTGGTCAAACACTTCAAGAGCACTCTTTAAATCAAACCTCTACTTTTTACATAGCGTGATTAAAAACCACCTAAATTCCTAGGTTTTTTCAATCTTACTTATTGAAAGGGTGAATAAGTTATTCTTAGACCATCTATCAAAGTATAAATTGCTGAAGATATCTAAAATAAAAGACATGAAGTTGAGTTTGTGTGCTTAAAAATTTGGTAGAATAGTTAATTATTTATGCACCCCCATCACGATGTTATGTAAGACACTGCTAAAAGGCATGAGAATAAAAGTAGAGAACACAAATTCACCATAGCAGAGCAAAAACAATAGAAAATTGTGACTGTATGATAAAAATGTCTTTTTTCCCCTCCCTGAAGGAGGTATTATTTTGCTGGTGGCCATGTAACAGGCTCAAACTTGCAAGTAATGGAGAGTAATCGTGAGTAATCACTTTCTGCATTGCTCGTGAGTTCAAGCCTGTTACTCAATGGTTACTCAACTCAAGAATAACGTGCCTGTTTCTTGGGAAATTTTGTAGGTTATTTGTGAGTTTTAATACAAATAAAACTACACGCTTAGTGTTAATAAAAAACTACACATTTATTTAAAGTTAAAAAAATAATAATACTTGGAAATCCCTTTCAAAAGGGTTTTATATTTGAAAATCCCTTTAAGAAGTTTCTCAGATTCTAGGAAAATATTCATAAATAAATATATATAGAGTCTGACTTGAATATGGCAGAAAATGCTGAAATTTCAAATAGGTATGTGAAAAAACCTTACATAATCAACAAACTTCCTAATTGGGTTCATAGTCATTCGTGTCATCTCAACCGGATGGATAATGCATGTAAAGACAACATCGAAGCCTATTCTTATTGCTTCAATGTGAAGAGCTCCATTTAACTTCATTGTGCCTCCTATGACTGTTCCCCATACCTCCTTTGACAATGGGGTAGATTCACCAGTAATCATGCTCTCATTGACATGGTTGGAACCCCAAATGATTGTTCCATTAGCTGGGACCTTCGACCCTGGATGTACTTTCAACATATGACTTCGTTGAATCAACTGCGCATCAATCTCTTTTTCTCCAACATTCTTGCCATCTATAATATAGATACATATCATATATATTACTTTTCCAAACTCTATTATAAGATCCTTTGATAGAATAAAGTGATAGTAAAATCCAACCCAACAAAATTCATACTTAAAACACAAATAACCAGATAGAAAAGCATGTCATGCAAGAACATGATAAATCAATGTTAACAATACAAACCTACCAAAGTCAATGCATAAAGACTCAGTATCATTAAAGAAAGAGTAAATATAGCTCACACATTTACAAGGCAATGTCACTCGAGTAAAAGACAAAAACAAACTTGAATCTCTAATTAGTAGCAAAGTAGTTGTCAGTGCAAGTTTTAAGAGCTTCTTAATAGCATATGATGTTTTTCCTTTAGCAACAACTTCCAAATACTTTCCCGACAAAAAAAGTGATCAACATAGCAATTCTTTCAAAGTAGGTTGTTGTCCAGTGGCCACTAATTGCACCATAAAGAAGGGCACAAACAAAGTAAAAGTATGCACCGATGTACCAAGTGCAACTAATACAAACATGTTTGTTGACCCATTTCTCAGTGCTTTGTAGGCAACAACATAGAATTGTTTGCCAATGACAAATTAAACATGGGTTACCAATGCCCACTTCAACCAACTTCCCATTAGAAAGGGACCACAACATAGCAGTTGCAGATTATAAATGAAAGGTATTTGAGGGCAAAATACCCCTATGAAAAGAACAAGAACCTATAAAATACCAGTACATTCCCTTAGCAAGAAAAAATCTATATTAAAAAAATTGAAATTCATTTCTAGATCCAAGTAGAAGCCTAAAGGGACAAAACAAGCCCTCACTTACCCCCGTATTAAACATAGAGAAAACAAAGTGACAAGTTTGGCAGCTAGAGCGTGGCCTTGCCTTCCATATAAGAGTCCACATAAAACGCTTATACCAACCCTTATGGCTTATAAAAGGCACTAATTTCAAAATATGAATCTACAATGTAAAAATCCATTTTTGAAAATGTACACCTACTTGATGTGATTTTCACATATTTTAGCCTCGTTAATATTTGAAAGAAACTCTACAAAATCAAAATGTACACCTACAGTCTGCATGGTTTGCATAGTCTCCTAAATTTAGCATGCAACCAACTACAAAAATTACACACATTTCACTAGTTTGGGTATGATTTGCCCAAAATTTCCTTGCATTGAACATGTATTTCATAAAAAGAACTATCTATCCATTAGGACATTCGCCCAAAAGATATCATCGAGTGGGCATATAATTCAAATATGGCTTGCAAAGGTAAATAATTTTATATGACATTTCGTCAAACACTTGGCTTACAAAGTCTATATTCTCATAATCTCTTATTATCATCGCTACCAAAAGTAATACACTCTTACTTTCTTTTTCTAGGTTTTCTTTTATTTCAATTTAGATCTATTTAAAGCTTCAAAACAACCATTGGCCAACTGGTAACAAATTTCAATATAAAATTTCTCCACAAAACTAAAAATAGGATAGTTACTTGCACCGACAAAATGTTTCCCTTGATTTTAACTATCTACAACAAGTAAACCGTAGTTGGTTTCCCTTCGCCCATACCTCGCTCACACAAAACTCCAGATTTCTTCTTCCTATCCAAATTCATGGTGGCTGGTATGTATTCTCCGGCTTCATGGCAAGCAAACCCCAAACAATTAGCCTCTATCAAATACGTTTTAACTAAAATTTTCCAAACCATAGCCAGAAACCGAAAGAAAAAAGCGTGGTCATTATATTGTTGCTTTCTTTGTTGTATCTAGAGCGGGTTCATGAATCTCCTTACCTGTTCCAAAGTAGCCAACTTGCCACATGTCGGGAGGACACCGAAAAATATCTTAAAGTCTCGGCATTGCCCTAAAAGTTGCATTTGTTGTTAGAAACTCGAGGGCTTATTTCCAATGTCCAAATACATGAAAAACACAATACTACCTTTAATCTTTGTAATAGCCATACCAGGGTAGAGAGGAGCTAGGGTTTTGATACTACTGATGGTTGTTGTGGAATTGGTGCAGTGCTTTGGGTAGAAGAATCCAACGTTTCAATCCCCGCATTTTTAGACTCTTCTCTTCCTAGATTGCAAATATGGTGCGAAGACTCCCCGATGGCATGCAAGTCCTACAAAGGGGGAACTAAAAACAACCGAAAAAGTGCAAAAACGTATAAAATTGTTAATTATTAGAAACAAAATTATTAAAAATAAAAACTAAAATTGTTGTTAATTAAAAACAAAAGCTAAAATTGTTAATTATTAGAAACAAAATTATTAAAAATAGTAGAAATTTCTATTTCATCTCAAACCTAATTAAAAAAAAAAGCTAAAATTGTTAATTATTAGAAACAAAATTATTAAAAATAAAATCTAAAATTGTTAATTATTAGAAACAAAATTATTAAAAATAATAGAGAAAAGCTAAAATAGGGAGGAAAAGCACAAACGTCAAGACGGCCGTCAAACCATCAAATTTAACATAGTCGTAGAAACGTCTGCAGGTGCCTTTCCCATAGGGGAATGCCTTCGGCGTAAATATATTACATAGAGTATACTATCATAGTGATGTGGTCATTATGTATATAATAATAGTAATAAATAAATAAAATAATCAAAATGTTATCTACGGTTACAATGTATAGGTATATAACATTAATAATATAATATGTATAAGATGTACTAATATATACTCTACGATACTATATTATATAATATGTAGCATAGGCAATGCGTATTACATATATTTTATAACATATTAAATAAAATGTATAATATAATATATATGTGATAATATACTCATAATAATTAAATAGTTAAATAGTTATAATATTATATTAAATAGAATAATATTATTATCGATATAATATAATCTGATATGCATTTTGGCAACGTTATGTTCCCTCACAATGTTATTAGTATTACACCATAATGTTTAAAATACAGTACTGTGTATAATATTATTTTTTATTACATTGATACAATAATGGTAACGTTATAACATACTATTAATACAATGGTTATGTTATATTTTATCCTATAATATCGTGTGGTAGTATATAATATAATTAATGCAATGAAATGTTTCTAACATAACATCGGCATGTAATACAATCATAATATTGTGACAACTACAGTAATATTATATATTTTATACATGTAATACTTTGCATATCATTTATGGATCATAATGGAACCATATTCGCTTAAGCCGTGGAATGCCATATCCATCGTAGTAGTCTCTTTTGAGACATATGATTAAATTGGAACAATACGAGAGAATATTAACATGTCCCTTATGCAATGATGTCACACATCAATCGTGAAATGTTTCGTTTAATTTTTCGTAGCAATGTCAAACAAAGTGCATTGTTTTTGGTGAAATTTTATTGCCTTAACAACCACTGGTTTTTGTAAGGGGTTTAGGTAACCTCAAATGGCTCGGAGACACAAAACACACCATAACAACCTGGTACTTGCGATCTTTGGGGACATAGTCCCTCGTCCATGTCTACGGCCAAAACAGAGTCTACCCTCATTAATGCCTGTCGGCGGACACACACACACACACACACACACACACACACACACACTTTCCAATCCACTTTCTGTTAGTAGTTACCCTCAAATGGGGATTGCAAATTAACATAAACAATAGTACAAAATTTTGTTTTGTAAATAAAAAAACCACTTCTTTGTCCACCAAATTAAATACCCTAATTTTAGAATATCTCAAATATAGTTTCCCTACATCCAATATCACAAGATCACCCATCCCCAAATCCTCGACTATCAACAAAAATATCATGTTTCCAGCTCTAATTACCTCTTATAGGACCCCTTGTTGAAATCCATAACTCCTCTCCAAGACCTAATAATAACTTTCTTTCTACGAAGTTCACCAAAAACCTAATTTTCCTAAACTAAGTAATGATATAACGCTTCTCAAAGCTCCCACATATGTAAATAATATCCTACTCACCTTAGTCATTGCCAAGACTCACCCAAAGATATCAATATATGATGTATGTAAAACAATTGTATAATTTCTCTAGGTCATGATAAATTTGATGTAAGTAAAACAATGTTCATGATGTACATATTTTTCCATGTTCGATTTAAGTACTATGATGAAATAATAAAATTAAAGTATTTGTTTTTTTGAGTAGTTGGACTTCTCGTTGTAAGTTATGTTCTTGGCAGATTGTTTTTAAGTGCTTTGGATTGTTTTCTAAATATTGATTTCGATCACTTTTTGTTATATTGATTTGGTAAAATCTAACTTTTGAGCCTTGTTGTCTGACAATGGTATAGTCCCTTTTAAAAACTATTTACCAATAATAAAAAAACCTAAATTCCCAATTAAGATTGAATAAAGGAATGTAATATAAAAAGTTGGAAAGCTCACGTGTCATCACTATCCATTCATCCGTAGTGGTTATGAATGTAGGAAATCCCAATTTTAGGACCCTAGATATAATTCTTGTCGGAAACATTTTTATATTTGGGTTAACCCACATTACATGTCTCCATTTAAGGTCAAATATCACTTATGGGTGATATATTTGATCCTAGGGCTCATTCAAAATATATTAATATAATATTTATATCTCTTACATAGCGATCTTAAGTGACTAGGTCAAAAATATCAAAGAGGAGTCTTATAATAAATTCCAATTAAGTTGATATTATTGATATTTCTTTGAAATTAGTTATAAATTTTGTTTTAAAAATAGTTTTTAGAATGATGTTAATGGTAATCATAAAATTGTAATTTATCTCTCTAATATTGCTTGATTGAATTAAAATGGACAAGTAATGCATTTAAAGCATGTTAAATTTTAAATCCCAAATAAAGAAGCTACCAATGGTGTTATTATTCAAGATAATACATATAAGGTGGAATATATATATTTGAATACTAGTAATGAGGACCAAGAACTTACAAAATCACCTCCTTTGCCATACATACAATCAATTGTCAAAGATATTCTAAAATTATTTGTCATAATGCCTATACCAATTTGTATATTTCTTTTGTTTAACAAAACAATTTGATACTTTCTCAATTGTTTCTACTCACATCTCCCAAATATATTCTAAAATATCAACATGTTTTGTAAATTATTTTTCTTTTCATCAAAATAATTCGGATACATTTTTTCTAATTATTTTAATCCAACTTATCCTATTAATAATACTTATCCTCTTTCTTAAGAATTGACTTCAATGAAAAATGTTGTCCGTGACTCGTAAAATTAAATTAAGGTGATATCCAAAGTTTTTATAATATCACGTAATATAGTCACTTGTCATGATATATTACTTAAGATATTGGATTATAAAGTTATTTGTTACACCTTCATAATAGGAATTATGACTATTATGTTTAAGTTATGGACTAGTAAGGGCAATTGTTTTCATGAAAATACGTCATTCTACTCTTCTTTCATATAATTTATGTGCAGAATAGTAAATAATAACAGAGAATGCTATTTCAATGCAGTGTGAATGATAATGAGTTTATTTTGTATGATTTATAAATGTATAAAATCCATCACTATCGTAGTTAATTTTCTTCACAAATTTTCCCATCAACATTAGCGTGAAATTTCACTTTATATATACTTTTCAAATACGATAAGGTACCTAGTATGTGTTTTATTTTGCGACTATAATTACGTTGCTATGAATCACAAATTTCCTAAAAAAATAAATTTGTTTATTCAAAGATTTCTTAAACCTATGCTAAAATATACTTATATAGCACTTTTCACATTTTAAATATATCAATCGGTGTTTAATCCTAACTTCAAAGATCCACGTTGCATATATTGTAAAGGTCTATGGAATTCATTTCCCATGTCAATTCTTTAGCAAAATAATGAATATACTATTAATTAAAGTACGGATCTTCATTTTTTCATCACATTTTTTAACTTTGTTGCGGACTCGATAATATATCCATTTTGATTAAATTTTGGGGACTTCACGTCGGTGTAGGGTTCTGCTTCAGAAATTTTCATAAAGAAAACTTGTGCCCTATTGCTTGTTTTGATCTTCAACATGTGTTGTTTCCTTGTGGATTGTGGGTTTAATGTTTTTATATTGTGGGTAGCTATTTCTTTATACGATGGGTTTTAAATTCTTTTGTACCACAAATCTCTATTTTCTTTGTAACACGATTTCAATTTCTTTAAACTCAAGGGTTATATTTTCTTTATACCGTAGGTTCTATTTTTATTTGTACCACGGGTATCTATTTCTTTATATCACGATTTTCACATTTTTGGGTCACGAATGTCAAAGTTTCATCGTTTTGCGTGTTTTCTTAGTTCCTTTAGCCTACGGATTCTAAATTTTGTAAAAATAGATCTTTTACTATGTAGTCTGTTTTTTTATGATTGTTACTAATATATTTATAAACATTTAAATAATTAAAAATTTACAAATTGTTTTTAGTCTTTGTGTGGTACTTTTGTAAAGAGTTGATTCATTTCTTAGCCGTATTTATCTTCCGTAATGCCCGCTAAAATCTCCCACTTGAGACCAATGAACAACCTAGGTTTAGTTAGAAAATTATGGAATAGTTTTTATTTTATTTTTTGTTCACAACAAAATTTTCAGTCCATTACAACAATTATCAAATCACCTTACAAAACACTAAGAGAGAGAAAGTTATCCCGAGCACAGTTAAATTTCCCTTAGGTGATAATCTAACCATTTAAAATTAGATTAACACTAAGCCAAACAATTCTTAATTAAACTCAGAGGGTAAGAAGATCCAAAACAATTAAATACCCTAGGTATTTAATTCTACAAGGTTTCAACAATTAACAAGGTCTAATAGTAAGGGGGAGAATACACATTTAAACTAACAGGGTAAATTCTCACTTACCCACTCCCAGAACTCTCTTAAAATATTCAACCTGATTTTTCTTATATTTAATGCACTCAAAACTTCTGAAAACATTCCCATTAGATAGGAAATTTCCTCACCTTTCCAGTGATATAAATAAGTCCTTATAACTCCTCATATTTCGATGTTATGGACTGACGGGCCTTAGGGTGAAAATTTTCCCCAAAAGCGGGCCTGCGAGCCTAGGGAGGAAATTTTTCCCTAACTCGCATGCGGGCTTCGGAGAGAAATTTTTCCCCTCTGCTTTTGGGTGAAAAGCGCATTTTACTTCGCGCACGCGCAAGTCCACGATGGGGCTTCATGCCTAAGAAGGGAAATTTTAAACTTGGGGTCCGCTAAGGACACGTGTCCAAAATCCTAGCCTTGGCGAGACGACGGTCACTGGAGATAAGATGGAAAATTTGACTTTTAGTTCAGAGGGGACGAAAAGGGAAATTTGGTCCGCTCCTCCATTGAAGCACTGAGCCGCCACATGGTAGCCAACTATTAGGCGAGGGTCGAAGAGGGCGGTGGGGAAAATCTAGAAATTTTGACTTTTATCTTAAAGAGCGCAAAGGCAAAAAACTACTCGAGCCTCCGCCAACGTCGTAAATCAATACCACGTGTCGACCCTCATCGATTGCAGTCGTTAGGCCATTGGGAGGACATAGGAAATTTTAAATTTTACCCGAAACGTGTTAAGGTTACAAATCACCCGCGCCTCCGCCGACGCCCAAGGATGCCACATGACAAACAATCAATAGTTGTGGATCGGCGGTCACCGGGGAAACTTAAGAATTTTACCCCATTTTTTTTGAGCGTTAAGTCAAAAAGGGATCCGCTCCTCCATTGACGCCTCGTGAAGCCACGTGGCAACATCTGATTGGTTGTGGGCCGGCAGGAGGCCGAGGAACTTTTGGAAATTTTCCCAATTTTTTTTTTTTTTTAAAAAAAAGTTAAGTTTTAGAACATAGATCCGTGCGCCCGTGAAAGTGATTTTTCCAAGGCAAGGGTGGGGATGTGGGGCCATGGAGAAAAGTAGGAATTTTTGCAAAATTTTTGAAAGGTTAAGATAAGAGTTATGGGCCCGTGCGCCCACCGAAATGTTTCCAAAAGTGAAGGGTGGGGCCGGGGAAATTTTCCAAATTTTCCTTTTTTGAACTTAGATTAATTTTAGTCAACATGAAGGCTTGTGGGTTAGCGGGGCAGTGGGGAAACTTCATGACTTTGTGCTTTTTTGGGAAAAAAGTGAAAAAGGAAATTTTTAGCCCGCAGGTCCGCCCAAGAATATTTTATTCACTTAAATTTGACAATTATAATATTTTTGAAGCCAAATGAAGTAAAAACTTCATAAGGCCATAACTTTTGATTAGGAACTCGGTTTTGGAAAATGAAGACTTTCTGGAAAGTTCTCGACGTCCTTTTGCATAAAGAACCTTAAGAATTTAATTTTGGTAAGTTTTTAAGTGTTAATTATCGGAAACGTCTTTTTGTCACTTAGAAAGTGAACTGGTATTTTAACTTATCAATTTTGTTCAAATTCTCCATTAATTCTTTCACAACATGCCAAACAGGCATGGAGGATTTTACTTGGAATATTTTAGGATAGATTGCAAGGTTAAATTTGCTTGATTGATTTGCATTCGAAATTTATCAATTTTATACAGCAAGAAGTCTGTAATTTTTCCTTTGCCCGATTTGAAAGGTTCTATAAAATTTTCATAAGTATTTTGGTTTGTTTGGGGTCATTTTGACCTTACAAATAAAGTTTGATATTTCATTTTGTATTTTTGATGTTGCAAGGTCATTCTGTTCAATTTCTGATTAATAATTGCCAGTATGAAAATTATCTAACAGAGCTCAAATTTAAATAGATTTATTTACATTTACCAATTTCAGCTATGGATTCATTCCAAAGCACTCTAACCAATTAAGTTGATTCAAGAAAGATAATCAAATGTCAAATTACAACTTCTGATTTTCAAACATTCCTTTCTAAAGAACAAAACATTATGACATTTCTTCATACGTATTCACTTTTCATCTTTCCAACAGAGATTTCAAAATACATTCAACCATCAGATTTTAATACCTAATAATACCATTTGAGAAAAGTAATACAATCTTTTATTGATTCAAAAGGATATTTTTACAACTTCTTTCTTCCATTCCTCGAATACAACATACCAAATGCATATCTTTCTTTTTTGTTCACAGAACAAAATACAAGATATATTCTTCCATAATCAATTTCAACTTTCATAGCTAAAACAAAGTAGTATTTCCAACACAATAATATACAAGGTCATCCACTTCAAAGTGGGAAAGGGTTACAATAAGAATAATCTCAACAAGGACTATCAAACTTGTCTTTTTCTCCTGCTCCAGAACAACAACATGAATATCCTCCATTTTATTTATTTCAATTTGATCACAATAGAACAGGGGAAAGGCAACACTCTCCACCCAACCAAGACATCCAATGAAAAGGAGAATTCATCCTTCTTCATTGGCCTCTAAGCCCCTAACCAAATGCAATAGAAGATGTGTTCCAACTAATGGCAATAACGAGCTTCCACAAACACACATGCAAATCTCACATTTATAACACAATCAAAAACAAAATGTAGTTTTACTGAACCACATTAAAACATAAAAAATAAAACTTAGGCTTCATCATGTAAGCCAAAGGAGCAAGAAACTATGGGGGATGCTACTTATGCCTCCCAAAGGGAAATGGTATCAACACTGAGAACAAACTATCAAAGAAAAAAACAAATATATATATATATATATATATATATCAATTTAGATCCCCTGACATGCGCTTATGCCTCCCCCATGTACCGTTATTCCTTGCATTTCCTTATGCCTCCCCAACCTCTTATGGCACCCCATAATGAGTAAAGAAATGCAAGCTATTTATTTTTAAGGTGGAACCTAGATCCCAACTCCCTCCATACTTATACCTCCCAAAAACACTTATGCCTCCCAAAAATACCCCATAGTCTTCTCCTACACCATCCCTAGGCCATCTACCCAAACAACCCACACACATGCCAAAACATTCACAACAATAACATTTGCACAATTAAAAGAAGAGAATTTCAAGAGCCAAGATCTTACCTCTCCATAATGGAGTTTGTTTCAAGTTCCAACCAACAAGATTTCCAATACAAAACAACCCAAGATCAACAAAACACAAGCCTATAAAAAATCTACAAAATTTCTCCAAAAGCAAGAGCTCTAAAATAGCAAAAGAATTCGCCCCCAAATGAAGTATGCAAAAGTGAAGCAACCAAAAGGAGTGTAACCCCAAAACAATAAAATGAATTCAAATATATAGAAGGGGGAGAGAGGAGGATGAGGTGGATCTTTGTAGGATGCCACATCACACATCCTCAACTCCAACTCACAAGTCAACTTCAATCTCCAAGACACAATAAATAAGTAGGTGAATAATATGACAGTTTTACTTACACACTCAAATCAAGCCCATATCCCAAAGGACTGAAATTAATTTCAAGCAAGAAGTGCAATTAAAACATTCAACTAGACTTACAAAAATACATAATGAAGGCTAGATTTAAACTCTCCAACCATAGGTAAGGTTGGTATGCAAATTTAAGAGGTATGGGACAAGTTTAACTTGTCCCACAAACCTCCAAAACAGATCTCCAAGGACAATTTCGAATTCCAAAGAAGATGAAGTGTTTCATACTCCAAATTTTACTTACATATCTCTTACACATATCTTACAACATTTAATACAAGAGTCAACCACTCCAATAATTACTTTCTTATGACCCAACTTGATTAATTTATTTTAATAGTATGATTACTCACATTATATAGCACAATTTAATTAAATAATGAAAAGGGAAACACATCACTTATAAAACACATACAACATTAGCAAAGGACAAAATAAAAGAAAAACATAAATCCCTTGTGTTGGTGCTCAAAATAGTCTCGCCCCATTTTGCCAACAAAAATCTATCAATTTATGGTCTCTGTCACATTTTATCTTCCCATATTGTGCCTGAAAAGTCTCCACCTTCCTTTTTGTTGTAATTAGTCCTTTCCTAGACCAAGGATCACGTATAGATCCAAAATTGTTTCCTCATTTCTTTGTTCATCTGAAAAGGTCTGTATTTGGGTGTAAAAACTTAGGTTGTCCCATTCTTTCCATTTTTCATAGTCGGGATTTGTTGTCCTTGTCATTTTTTCCTAAATACTTGAAGAAAAATGAATGGATGTAGCTTAGAGGAATGTATTTGAGCCTTGTAACATTTCTAAATTCTTCGTCCTTAGAGAAAATTTCATCTTCGGGCTCAAATGGTCATTTTTCGCATTTTACGGTTTGACGGGCATTTCTCCCAGTCAAATTTACATCCTTGCATCAATAGGAAATGTGGCCTCTTTTGGTTGGACGTGGCTCGACAAGGTACTTCAAAAATTTCATGAATCACCTCAACTTAAAAACCTATCTACGTGGAAGAACAATGCTCATTTGAATATTTACTTTTTGTTTGGCCTTGGAGTTGTGCCAAGAGGACACGTGGAGGTTTCCGCTACTTTGCTCGAACTTAGAAATTTTTTTATGTAGCTGGTACTATTTTGTCGAGCGGTACATGTGGTGAGCCCGCACTCATTTAGGGTCTCTACTCTTGGGCTCCATTTTGAAATTACACCATGAAGACACGTGGAGGCTTCCATCGGGTCTTCCCATACTTAGTATTTTTTCAAAAGGTTTTGAGAGGCTTGGGACACATGGAGGGACCGCGCATGTTTGAGGACCGGCCCTTGAATTTTATTTTAAAGAAGCGCCAGGAGGACACTTGGAAGCTTCCGCTCACTTTGCATTTTTCTTGGACTTTTCAATGGCCAAAGGAGATTGCCTCAGACCCTGACACATGGCACCTTCCACTTGAGATTTAAGCCTTTAAACAAATTTTGTTGGGCCAGGACATGTGGTGAGCCCGCACTCATTCAAGGTCTCAACTTTTGGGGACCATCTCAAGATGCACCATTATGACATGTGGCAGTTCGAAAAGTCAAAAGGGCGGGAAGCGAGACCATCGAGAGAAACTTGGATTTTTTACTCTTGTCATTAAAAGGATTAAAACATCAAAATGGCTCACAGGCCTAATAGAGGATAGTCAAAATTTTCTCCAGTCAATGGCGGAGGTGTGGACTTTCGGGAAATTTGGAAAATTTTCCTTTTGTGGAGAAAGGAGTTAAAAGTGTAAAATGAAGTGTGGTTCCACTAGAACCCACATCATAAAATAAAATCGAAGGATGAAGTCTGCATGGAAACTTGAAAATTTTCCCTTTTCCAAAAAGGAGGTGAAATAGAAAAATTTATCCAGTGGTTCCTTTGGGACCCACCTTAGGACACGTGTTAGGCTCATTTCTTAAGGGTGGAGGTGCGAAGCAAAAGGTGAAAAATTTTCATTTTTCCAAAAGGTTGTAAAAGGAAAGAAAAACCCGCAGGTCTGCGCTTTTAAAATGGATCTCCCATGTGGAAGGTCCAAATTCAAAATAGAAAGATCGATGGCAACTGTGTGTTTGTATCTGATTTTCCACCATTTTTCTCCAAAGCTCCTGGGGATGCGTATTCTTATGGTTTTTTATCATTTCTTGGAGTCTCCTGCATGCCAAATGAAGAGGAACATTAATCTGGTATCCTGGTTTGGTGGGAAGGTCTATAAATGTCTCTCACCATTAAATATGCAATCTAACTATCGATTCGACCTGATTTTTCTGTACTTGGCACATGAAATACCTTTTGATATCTTGGTTTGGTGAGGAAAATCCTAGGACGTATTTTACCTTCAAGATGAGATCTAACCTCTGGGCTCGATCTGATCTTCCATTTTTTCTTCCCGGGCACGTAAAGAACCATATTTGATACATTAGGGGTGAAATTGGTTAGCAAGTAGAGGGAAAAATAATCTACCAGAAGAAGGAGTTGAATGTGGGAGAGGTTCGAAGAGATCTACCCCCTAAGCACCTCACAACTTTTTATAGATTTGATTTTAGGAATCACGATTAGGATCATGGCAAGCAATGGTACACTCAATGTTTGGATTTTGGGTCAAAAACTTTGTTGTAAAATGTTATAAATTGCATGAATTTTTCATGCAAATGGTTGGAATGTTGGAGTGTTAGAGGTCAAAACTGATTTTCTAAGAGAAAAGATTGATAGAGCCCGTCTTTTTGAGGGACTATTTGAGAAACCTGTATATCTCTTTTGTGTTAAACTTGATCATGTCAAGGTGGTTGCAAGTGTACAGCCATTGACAAGCTCTAAGATTGTTCTAGAAACTTTCCCCTACTGATAAGTTTAATCAAATTTGAGTTATTCTGTGTTGACTCTGAGAAATTAGTGTCTGCTTTGTTTCAGAATGTCTACAAATAGTTTTATTCATTCCTATTGCAATCTTATACTAAAATTTTTTTGAAATCACACAGGATCTCATCCTTGTGACAATTTAATGGTATTTGCAATTTCATTTCAAGAAGAGCCTTCATCTTGGATGAGATAAATAAATTTAAAATCAATTCACTGTCATTTGTTGATAAAGATTGTCTGTAAGTCTTCGGGTGTACCTTAGGTGTGGTTAATCAGAAACTATAGTGTTTAATTGAGTCTTCTAATTCAAGCCTTCGTATTGGAGTCTTAAATATTATGTGAAAACGTGTTGATTTAGGCCTCCATTTAAGCACACCTTTTGGTTGAAGGAACATCCTAACTAATCAAGATTTTTGTTCAAGTTTCTCATTATTGTAAGGTGCCTCCAAATATCTGGTATAATCAACTTTATCCTGCTTCACCTCCCACCAAAAATTCATTTAAAAACAACCAATCCTGCATTTGTACTACCATTTTTTGTCATGTGTGTATACAAATGCTTAATTTTTACTTTGCTAAAACATGTAGAAACAATCAAATTCAAAATGCCTTTAGTAACCTTTGCCTTGTTTTGAAAATATCTATATAATCTGGAAGTGACAACTCGTGAGAGTCATATTTGGAGCGTTGATCATATTTTCCCAAGGTTTTCTCTACAAAATTTGTGGAAAAGAAGGATTTACCAACATTCTTCAATAACGAGAGGTTACAAAATAAGTTCTCTTACCTTGGTTGAAAGGCACAACCTGAAATAGTTAGGATAAGATCACATCCTGTTAAGGTGCTACCCACTCCTTCCAAATCCTAAATGCTAAAGATTTATATTGACAACTTCCCCAGGATACAAAATGACATACATAATCATATTTATGCCTCCGAGTTTCTGTCAAATCCGTGATGTTTCTTAGCCTTTAAAGGAGATTAAATTTGGGTACCAACACGCTTCTAGTGCCGTTCTTTATGGATATAGTGATTACAGTTCATATTCAGACCCTCATAAACACTTCTTATATGCTTAAAGTGCTAATACATTATTTCAAACATCATCCCATGTTTAGGACTATAAGAAGTTTTCAAAGTTACAAGTGCTATGTGCAACATTTCCATTTTCTACAGTTATTGTACTAGGTTTCATTGATAAATCTGGGTAAAGTAAGATCAGACATTCCTATTTCTAGTTTCTGGTTGACAGACATTTGACAGATCATGTTTTAGTGCATTTGCACAACTAAGGTGGAGATCCTTGGTGGCGACTCCGTGTTGATCTGATTCTTGATGAGTACCAGTGTCTTAACCTCTTTCAAGTGAGTTTTGTTACTAATCTTTGCAAATATGGAAGGAAGAAGATCTTTCTTTGCTAGAGATCCTGCTAGGACATTATTTCCAGAGCTAGGAAAAACAAAGTCAGAAGGAAGAAAATCCTGGAGAGTTATTGGAGATCAGCAGACAAGAAAAGGGATCTCCATTGATGAAAGTGATTGGCCTATCATTGAAGACTGCCATTCAAGTGCTTCTAAATCAGGTAGCCTCTTTGTGGAATTGAATTCTCCAATTGGAGAGGGGCCTTCATTTGATTTTAAAAAGTTTGCTTCTCATTCTACCCCTGTCTTTTCAAAAGTTGATAGGGTTTTCCAAGAAACAAGGCCTTTAGGGGATATCCATTTTGAAATTTATACTCCTATGTTTCAAAGACCCTCTGCCCCTTATCAATTTGTCTCCCCTCTAGGGTCACCTCCTCAAAACAACATGGCCCTACCCCCACCCAGACCTCCATTTGTTGTAAACACCTTTGGTCCTATAAATTTTACAGGGATGGTTGGTTATCCGAGATGCGATTCCCATGATGTAAGAAATAGATTACTAAAGATCCAAGGAAATAACTCTATAACTGGTGATCAACATATAAAGTTTTTATGAATATGATGGAAGACTTTGAGATTGAACATGAAGATTTATATATCAAATTGTTTATCCATACTTTGTAAGATGATACAAGGGACTGGTATAAATATTTTCCGAGATAATTTCATTGATTCTTGGATAGAGATGAACAATGCATTTAGAGTGCGGTATCTTGATAGAACTGACCCTAGGTTTCTTCTATCGAATTTGAAAACATCACGAATAATCATAATGAGTCGAGACATAATTTAAACGCAAGGTTTAACAAGACCTTGAGAAGATTACCTATTAGCTTAAGGCCGTGTGATGAATCATGTTTGATCAAATATTCGATGCATTTGATAAAAAAGCCGCTTACTACTTGAGGGACAAAACCCTACTAATTTAAGGTAGGCCTTCACCATGGCTCTGAAAATAAAGAACAACATCAAGGCAATTAGAAAGCCTCCACAAAGGTAGGGTGTGAAACTAATTAACCCGGAGAACCCTCAAACAAGTAAGGTTGCTGATTTGGAGGAAGTTGTGAAAACTTCGGGGGCATCAAAGAAATATCATACAAATTAGCTCGGGCGTAAAAAGGGAATTGGGAAGATTTCACAAGGTCAACACTAGCAACAAGGCCAAGAAAAGTTTTGAAATCATCAAATATCTAATTATAGAGGCAAGGGATCTGCATGGATTCGAAATAAACAGGCCCGAGCCAAGGAAAACAGAATGGTACCGGATCCTTTGGCTGCCAAAGTTGTTGTGGAAGATACAAATGTCATTGATTGGTGTGACAGATGTTTCATGCCCTATGGTCCATGTGATGAAGATCAACAAGAAGAACAAGAAGTTTATGATGATAATGATGATGATGTTTTCATGATGGGTTGTTCCACGAGCTCATAATAAGGGGAAACTTCAACTAAGGTAATAAGTGCTAGAACTGCTTTGCTGATTTTTGGGATTTCATCCATCTGGGTACCTATTCTTCCTCCCTGTCATACTTTAGAAGTAGATATTGTACAAGCTTTTGAATTTCCCAATAATGAATTTGAATATTTGAGAGCTTTAATGATAAATAAGTATGATGGAGGAATCCCATATGAGGAGGACAGGAAGTTGTTGATGAACATTGTTGTTTCCCAAGAGAAGTATAACACAAGAAGTAGGGTTGTCAAAGGTACAGGGCCTTAGGCCAAGCCAAAAACTCCATTGCTTTCAAATCTTGCTAAAGAGGATCCTAAGAAAGATGCATTGGCCAAGGGCCTTGCTGCCCCAAAAAAACTCATACCCCTCCTCATGTGCAAGTTTGTCAAAAATCATGTGCCATTTAATGAGTGTGTCAACCTTCCTTCCAATGCAGCCTTGTCAAATTTTGTCCCTTATGATATTGCCCAAGTCTTGAGTCAGATCAAGATCTCAGTTCCAATTGTTGAATTGCTTAGGATTCCTGAGCACAAGAAAAGGGATTTCAAATATTTGGGGCTGAAAGAGGAGAAGACTGCCCTAGGTAGAAATATAAACATTATGGAGACTCCACCAGTCATTGAAGAATTAGAGACACCACCAGTGTTGGAGGAACTAGGTGAACCACCTGAGGTTTATTTGGGGACATACTTGGTGGAGTCTCATCAATGTGGATCCATTCTTCACCACTCTGATCATTAAAGACAAATTTTTACACAACTATATGTTTGACTCAGGGGCATCATGCAATGTTATGCCTCTAGAGGTAATGAATGAGTTGGATATCAAAATAACACCAACATATGGGAAATGTATAGCAGGTGGACTCTAGAGAAGTGCCAGTGGTGGGATGTGTGAAAGGTCTAGTGGTGCAACTTGCAGCTTTACCCAGGTAAAAACCTGGAAGCTTGATGTTGTTATTGTTGATTTCCCAGCCAAGTGGGGTATGTTGTTATCTAGAAAATGGGCTACAAGTGTTGGTAGGAGTGTTCAAATGGACATGTCCTATCTACCATCTCAATGGAGGAAGCCTTGTCAGTTGTAGAGAAAAGAAGATGTTTCATGTTATTGAATATCCCAACAATGCATCTTATGAAGTATTGTACACAAGTGTTGATGTTGATAACTTTGTAGGATTTTCGATGGAAAATATCACAAGATTGAAGAATGCAAGTGTCTTGAACAGGAAGGTTCTCCTTGAACTTGATTGTTTGATGGGGCTTGCTCCAAGTTCGAAAATGGTGTTGGTGTTGTTACGATATCTCTAGGCCGGTAGAGTTTGTCTTTTCTTTCAAACATAACTTTGAGTGCACTAATAACATTGTTGAGTATGAGGCATTGTTGTTAGGTCTCGAGGATTGCTTGAAAATATGGTGTTAAAGACATCATTGTCAAAAGAGATTTGGAATTAATGTAAAGTAAGTAAGAAAACTTTATGCCAAAAAAATCAGCGAATGAAACAATACGCGCATGCGATTTGGGATCTCATTGAGATGTTTGATTCATTCAATATTGTGCATCATGATAGGATGTTCAATGATTTTGTAGATAAACTTGCAGTATTGGGATCTCGGTTTGATAGTTGTACAGTATCCCCATATTGTGAATATGATGTTTAGGTGTTAACTAGGCCATCTTTAGCTGACAAGATTAAACATTGGAAAGGTTTTGATGATGATGCTCAGGTTAGAAGAATTATGTAGAACAAAGGGGAGTTTGTTGATCAAAATATTGATTGGGAGCCAATGGTGTACGTAACAGAGGGTAAAGAAACCTTGTTTGGAAAAGACATCATCCAACTAAAGACTAATACCATTCCTAGAGGGCTGGTTGCTCTTAAATCCAACTTTGATAATGTTGATTGCATTATTAACAGATGCATAGTAGCCTCAAGGGATATTGAGGGCATGACCTTAGAACAAAGGAGAAACCAAGGAATATCTAATTAGGAAGTGTTGGTTGAATGTTTTGTCATTGAAGGTAGCCAATGGAAGTGCACAGAAAATCAACAATAGTCGGGAAATTCATCTTTTTACATGGTGAAATTTCCTCTACTTTGAGAGAGGGGCAGTTCCCTCATATGATATGATTTTTGTATTTTTTTATGCTTTTAACCGTAAAGCACAAAAGGGAAACAAAATTGAGAAATGGAAAATATGGAGGGGAAGGAGGAATGAATGTGAAAGAAGAAGTGTAGATTGCAAGTAGAGAGCTGCACAAAAGGAGAACTTCCCTATCAGATAGAAAGGAACACAATGAGTGTAAAATCTGAGAAGCACAAAGTCTTCGTCTCCCTCAGATATGTTGATATGGCACAAAGTCCATGTACTTCGATGATTGACACAAAGTCTGATTCACCTAGGGATCATTCATACCATGAAGGACCAGCAACATTAATAATTCAATCACAAGCAGTTTAATAGATTTTGTAATTGGAAATCATTAACACAGCCATATAAAAGCATTGTATTGATTTGTGTACACAAAGTTACAACCACATATGCAGATAGGAAAGCCTCTCTCAGAACATGGAAAATGAAAGAGTCTCCATAGAAAGAGACAACCCTCTCCCCAATTACAATGCAACCTTATATAGGCATCTTTCTTCAAGAAGTAGTTATGAAACTACCTGACCAACTCTTAACCCCAATCTCAACCTCAAGTTGACTCAACTTGAGTTACATGCTTCATTACAATTTACTGATGTATAGTATTTAATTAATTTGGTGAACAAATTAATTAAATATATTTCAACTTGATGAATATTTAGATGAGTATTTCACTATCGATTCACGTTATCCCGCCATCTGCAGCCGGAGAGAATGATGCACATGCCCTTTAGCTACACTTTCAATTACCATTAAATTGTCATTCTGAACCGAGTTTGTTTTCTATTAAATTATCTAGTGAAACTATATCAATTCCTAATTTTCTTGACTGTTGTGCGTAGATCTCAAAGCCACAATTCCAACAAGTATTTGTTTACATGATTTTGTTGAGAATCGCTCAAGATATGGCCATCTAAGCAGAGGCGGCTGTTTTGGGATTGCCAGGCTTACAGGACTGTGAATTAATTCTGTTGGTTGGAAAAGACACTTTAAATATTTTACATCATTAAAATTCTGGGCATTCAAATCATGGTGGGCCCATTTGATATTATCATCATTTATAATGCGGAAAAATTCCTCTGTGGTGATCTTTATGCCTCGTGGGCCATCCGGACTCCAAATTGCTGACTCATCCGCAACTTGGGTTCTCCAAATGCTACCGTGCATGCAAAGTTCTTCCGCACCACTTTGAACCCGCAGGGCCGTTGACTAGCTCTTCACCCGTACTCCATTCCATGTGGTAATTTTGGCTCTTTTTAGCCTGTGTCCCCAGTTCATATGGAACATATGGAACCCGATTTCCCGCTATCGCCGCTTAACTCCTTAATCGGCCATTTCAGGTTTATCACGAAAAATGCGAGGGCTGTTGACCGGTTCATTATCCGCTTTACATCTCATGCGGTGATATCGACTTTTTTAAGCCCATGTGTCCCAAGTACCACTTGTGCATTGAATGACCGAGTTCACCGCACTGCCTTTCCTCCCGATTCAATCCCGTGCCGCATGGACCATCCAACTCTGTCTTCTCCACACTGGTTCCTCCACTTCGAAAGCTCGGCGATTTGAAGCACAACCGGTCCAAGTGCATCTGAGCTACCTGGGACTTTTCCCGACTTAGCTGCAACTCTCGCTCCAACTTGGCTGAGTATTTCTTCCTTGCACCTTTGATGGTTTTTTTAGTGCTCATCCGGGGACCCATTGCTTTGAGTTACTTTGTATGAACTTAGCGATCAACATGGTTTGGTCTGTGTTTTTATTTTTCTCACCTCTGCGGACTGAGCTAAGTTCAAACTGATCTTGAGATCTCTCGTACATGCTAAATATAATGTTCCAATGATTCACCGAAGGCTGTAGAACTTTGGTCTCATCATTTGTGCCACATTTGGAGTTCGCCATTATGAATGATAGTTTTTCTGATGACATGAGCAACTTGCTTTCCTACAAACTCGTTGAAGCATTCTTCATTAGCTTGACTCACCTGCCACAAGCTTGATATTTGTGAAGAGATAGGATTTATTTACGAGCACAGTGATTCAAAATATCTTGGTTCATAACTCTAAATGTGCAGTGCCAACAACTTATCTGATAACTCATTGAATTGTTCACATATGTGTCTCAAGCTATCAAATAACCATCTCGTCCTGAATCCTTCATTCAAATGACTCATTTTTGATGCACCTGGGGAGCTCGCCAATGAATTTTTAGTTTTTTCGTGTCGGGAGTTCAAATCGGTCTTATTTTTGCTCAAGCAAACACGACTCGCTTGGATTCACAAGTATATCTCGGCACCATTAAAATGTCTCCCGAGATCATCAATTTTTCCTCTACCTCTTCTCGCCCAAATTTTCCATGCCCGCCAAATCCTTACATTTATCCGAGCCGAGCCAACTAATAACTCTTCAGGCCATATATATCGTTGAGAGCTCTATCACATTACTCTTCATGGCTCGTCATCTATTTAGTGAGCTCAAAAACCATGGTACCAACTCACGCCTATGGCTTGGTAAATATTAGATAACTCAATTGGGAGATCAATTCGTATATATAGTGCCTGGCACTTGAGCCCGACCTTAACAATATTGTCCGGATCTTATCGAATAGCTCACTAATACTGACTTTCATCATTATGCATTGATCCATTCTCAATAGCTCGATCAAATTTAATGATGCACGACTCGCCTAAGTAATAGATAGCTTGGTTGCCCCAACTCTGTGAACTTGAACTCAGCATTGTGGTAGACACCCTTGTGTTACATGAGCACAAACAACCAATCGGTTCATGAGAGAACTCAGTCCACCTGCTACAATAGCTCAGGAAAATGTAACTATGCATGTTTGTTATGCCATATTAATCATGCTTTAACATGGAGCCTGACCTATACAATTACTTCTCAATAGCTCGGTTCTCCTCGTTCAATGCATCACTTCTCCATTAAACAATCGGCTTGATTTAAATGGGTAGCTCGGCCTACACACATAGCTCGATGCATTATACAAATAGTTGAGCCTTCCTTTGAATACAACTCCTAGCTCGTTGGGCATTCCGAGAGCTCAGTTCCTCCAAAAAGTAACCTACTCTCGACGTTCAGCTCAACAGGTACTCTTGCATAGCTTGGTTGTTGGAGGAGCTCACCCGCATCGATGTGGCTCGGCCAAGGGCACAAAGCACAACATTTTAAACCTTTTCAATCATGTTCTTGGCCTATTACAATCGGAGTGATCGGAGGTGCTTTTGGAGCAATGTTATTGATTTTTTCATCTTGCCACAAGCTCATAACCCATAAATTTTAAATTTTTTGAAATTTACACCATTCTTGAATGAGTGACAATAGGAAGTAATCTCAGCAAGGAGGAAAAAACATGTCTTGTCCAATTCCTAAAAATATCAAGATTGTATGGCTTGGACTTATTATAAAGGCATACAAACTAGAGGATATGTTTTAACATAAGATTACCTTAGAATCTAATGCAAAACCATTCAAGCAAAAACAGAGGCCAATCAATCCACTCCTATCTCTTAAAATTCAAGAGGAACTAAAGAAACCGAGGGATGGAGGAATTTTTGGCCTCTGAATGTATTCTTCTTGGGTTGCAAACCTAGTACTAATAAGAAAGGAGAATGCCGACATCATGTTGTGTGTGGACTTTAGAAATCAGAACAGAGCATCAATGAAGGATAATTATCCTTTACCAAACATGGAAAACATGTTACAGTTAGTGACCGGTTCTAAGGTACTATCTACCATGGATGGTTTCTCTGGTTATAACCAAGTTGTGGTGAAGGAATCAAAAAGAATTAAAATAGCATTTACCACTCCTTGGGGACTTATGTATATGTCAGGATGCCCTTCGGTCTGATGAATGTTGGAGCAACCTTTCAAAGAGAAATGGATGTTGCTTTTGTTGGTTACATCAATGATTTTATTGTTGTCTACTAAGATGATGTAACTATGTTCTCTAGGAAGAGAAGTGATCATTTGTAGCACTTGGAGAAAATGTTGGTAAGATGTAGAGAATATGGCATTTCACTCAATCCAAAGAAGTGCCATTTCGAGTACGTAACGGAAAATTGCTTGGTCACATTGTGTCACGAAGGGGTAATGATTGATCCATAAAGGGTAGAGGCCATCGCAGGTCCCAATTCCAAGAACCAAGAAGGGGATTGAATCCTTTTTTGGGAAAATAAACTTTATCAAGAGATTCATATCAAACTTCTTGAGTTGACCATTCAATCAATCGACATGCTAAAGAAGGACCAAACCATCAAATGGAAGGAGGATGCCATTCAAGCTTTTAATGGGATCAAGAGGAATTAAAGCATGCCCCTGTTTTATCGGCTCCGATTATAAGAATCCTTTCTAACTATTTTCTTTTGCTTTAGAAAACACTAGTACATATATCTAGTTGTAGAAAGATGATGAAGGGGCTAAGAGGCCAATCGCCTTTTTTAGTAAGGCATTATAGGGGGCCGAGCTGAAATACACTATTATGGACAAACACGCATTTTCCTTGGTAAAAGCAACAAAAGTTTTCATGCCTTACATTTTGAGCTCTAAAATTGTTGTTTATGTTCCCCACACCATGGTCAAAGACATCTTATCAAAGATGGAAGTCTCAAATAAAAGATGTCAATGGGTGAACAAGTTGTAAGAATATGACATGGATATCCAAACCACGAAGTTAGTGAGAGGTTTGGGTTTGGATAAGCTTATGGCTAAGAGAAACTTTCAAAATATTGAGGTAAATGAGGTAGAAATGATAGATGTTTTTGAAAAATTGTTGAGTTTTGAGTGGTACAAAGATGTAATTATTTATCTCAAACATCTATACTACCCTCGAGGATTTGAGTAAGAACCGAGAAAAGAGCCCTTAAGTTGGCTTCCCAGAAATATGTCATTATGATTATGGGTTAGCTTGGAAGAACCACCGAGGGAGTCCTCTTAAGGTACATTACTAAAGATGAAGCCCCAAGATAATTGTTGATCTCCATAGAAGAGTTTGTGGGGAATTTTGTTGGAAGATTCATAGCACACAACTCTGGTTATTGCTCTCTTCAGATACAACTCTTTTTGAGAAGATGAGAGTTGTCAAGAGCGCTTCTCTTTGGAAGACTAAAAGCTTCAGCTCTCCTACCTTTTCATCATGTATCAATTGAATTCCCATTCAAGAAATGGGAATGGATTTCATTGGTGAGATTTCAGCCCTTCAAGTGCTAGCCATAAGTGGATTCTTTTAGCCACCGATTACTTCACCAAGTGGTGGAGAAATCCCCACCAAAAGACAACACACCAAATTTTCATGGACTTTATGTTGAACAATATCATTTGCAGGTTTGGGGTGCCAGTTAAAATTGTTGCTAACAATGCCATGACCTTAAGAGCTAAGCCTTTGGTGGAGATGTGTAAAGAATATGGGATTAATTTGACATATGTTTCCAATTACAATCCCCAGTGAAAATGGACAAGATGAGTCCAATAATAAAAATTTACTCAAGATTATCAGAAGAACCTTGGAGTTGAAAAGAGAAAATGGGGTGAGCAAATGGTTGAAGTTTGTTGTCTAGGCTGACCGAATTACTATTACAAGAGCCATTGAAAGAGCCCATTTGATTTGGTATATGGAACTCGGAGTGCCTGCTGCCCCCGCATATGCAATTATTCTCATATCACGATTCATTGACAACCGAAGATCAAGAGGTAAGTCCATATGATGCTCACATTAACCAGATTGTTAACTTGATGAAGAAAGGATGGAATCCCACCAAAGGCATGTAAAGTTTAAGGAAAAGATGAAGAAGTGTTTCGATAAAAAGGTCACCCTAAAAGCTTTTAATTTTGGAGATCTCGTGCTACTATGGTATAGAAGACATGAAGAAAAGGAAAGCATTACAAATTTGACACATTATGGATGGAACCTTACTCCATTAACATTAGAATTAATGAACATATGTTCTTCCTGAAGGACTCGGATGGGGAATTTCTCGAATTTCCTGTTAATGGCAGGAATTTAAAACATTTCTTGGATTGATTCCCCATAATCAAGGTGAGAATCATCTATACAGTGTATAGTTTGTTAGTTTTCTTCTATCTTTTGTGTTCTTGTTCGTTCTAGCCCCTAGTGGCCTATTTTTGCTAGTTTCTTAGTTCATTTTTGGGGGATGGTTCGGTTTTGTGCTTTGCAAGCTGACTCCTTTGCCCATTGGATATTTTTGGCACTTGGTCTACCTTTGTTCTTATGGCACTCACAAGGAGTGCCCATCCCCAAGTCGGAGCTGATGTTGGTACTCAAAATAGTCTCACCCCATTTTTCCAACAAAAATATATCAATTTACTATCTCTGTCACATTTTATCTTCTTCCCATATTACGCATGAAAAGTCTCCGCCTCCCTTTTTTGTTGTAATCAGTCCTCTCTGAACCAAGGGTCACGTATATATCGAAATTGTTTCCTCGTTTCTTTGTTCATCTGAAAAGGTCCATTTTTGGGTGTAAAAACTTGGGTTGTCCCGTTCTTTCCATTTTTCACAATTGGGATTTGATGTCCTTGTCATTTTTACCCTAAATACTTAAAGAAAAATGAATGGATGTATCTCGAGGAATGTATTTGAGCCTTGTAACATTTTAAAATTCTCCTTCCTTGGAGAAAATTTCATCTCCGGGCTCAAATGGTTATTTTTCCACATTTTACGGTTTGATGGGTGTTTCTCCCGGTCAAATTTACATCCTTGCATCAACAGGAAACATGGCATTTTTTGGTTGGACGCGGATCGACAAGATATTTTGAAAATTTCATGAATCACCTCAACTTAAAAAAATGTCTACATGGAAGTACGATGCAGTCATTTCAAGATTATTTTTGGTTTGGCCTTGAGTTGTGTTAGGAGAACACTGAGAGGTTTTCGCTACTTTTCCTAGACTTAGAAAAATTTATATGTAGCTAGTACTATTTGGCGGGACATGTACACATGGTGAGCCCATGCTTGTTCGTGGTCTCGCTCTTGGGCTCCATTTTGAAATTGTGCCATGAAGACATGTGTAGTCTTCTCACGCGGTCTTCCCATACTTAGTCTTTTTTCAAAAGGTTTTGAGAGGCCTGGGACACGTGGAGGGACTACACATGTTTGAGGACCGGGCCTTGAATTTTATTTTAACGAAGGGCCAGGAGGACACTTGGAGGCCTCTTCTCCCTTTACATTTTGCTGGGACTTTTCAATGGCCAAAGGATATTGCTTCGGACCCTAACACATGACACCTTCCACTGAGCTTTAAGCCTTCAAACAAATTTTGTCGAGCCAAACACATGGAGAGCCCATGCTCATTCAAGGTCTCAACTTTTAGAGACCATCTCAAGATGTGCCATTATGATGCATGGCAGTTTGAAAAGTCAAAAGGGTGGGGAAGCAGATCATTGGAGGAAATTTTTATTTTTTTCCTCTTGTCATCAAAAGGATTAAAACATCAAAATGGCCCACAAGCCCAATAGAGGATAGTCAAAATTTTCTCGAGTCAACATAGTGGAGGTGCGGACTTTCGGGGGAAATTTGGAAAATTTTCCTTTTGTGGAGAAAGGAGTTAAAAGTGTAAAATGAAGCATGGTTCCACTAGGACCCATGTCATAAACTAAAAGCGGAAGGATGAAAATGCGGGGAAACTTGGAAAATTTTCCCTTTTCCAAAAAGGAGGTGAAATAACAAAATTTAATCATGGTTTCTTCCCACCTTAAGACATGTGTTAGGCTCATTTCTCAACGGCGGTGTGGAGAAAAAAGTGAAAAAATTACATTTTTCCAAAAGGTTGTAAAAGGAAAGAGGAACCCACAAGTTCACTTTAAAATGGATCTCCCATATGGATGGTAAAATTCAACATAGAAAGATTGATGATAACTATGCATTTGTATCCGATTTTCCACCATTTTTTCTCCAAAGCTCCTCAAGATGTGTATTCTTATGGATTTTTATCATTTCTTGGAGTCTCCTACATGCCAAATGAAGAGGAACATTAATTTGGTATCCTGGTTTGTGGGAAGGTCTGTAAATGTCTCTCACCATTAAAGATGTAATCATTGTCGATTCACTGATTTTTCCTACCTAGCACGTGAAATACCTTTTGATATCTTGGTTTGGTGAGGAAAATCTAGGGATGTATTTTACCATTAAGATGAGATCTGACCTCTGGGCTCGATCTGATCTTCCATTTTTCTTCCGGGCACGTAAAGAACCATATTTGATAGATTAGGGGTGGAAGTGGTTGGCGAGTAGAGGGAAAATTGATCTACCAGAAGAAGGAGTTGAATGCGGGAGATGTTCGAAGAGATCTACCCCCTGAGCACTTGACAACTTTTTACAGATCTGATTCTGGGAATTGCGATCGGGATCATGGTGAGCACTAGTACACTCAATGTTTGGATTTTTGGGGGAAATCTCTATTTTAAAATGTTATAAATTACATGAATTTATCATGCAAATGGTTGAAAGGTTGGAGTGTTAGAGGTCAAAACTAATTTTCTAAGAGAAAAGCTTGATAGAGCTCATCTTTCTGAGGGACTATTTGAGAAACATGTATATCTCTTTTGTGTTAAAATTGATCATGTCAAGGTGGTTACGAGTGTACATCCATTGACAAGCACTGAGATTGTTCTAGAAAGTTTCTCCTTGCTGAAAAGTTTAATCAAATTTGAGTTATTCTATGTTGACTCTGAGCAATTAGTGTTTGCTTTGTTTCAGAATGTCTGTAAATAGTTCTATTTGTTCCTATTGCAATCTTATACTAAAATTTTTGTGAAATCACATAGGATCTCATCCCTGTGATAGTTTAATGGTATTTGCAATTTCATTTCAAGAAGAGCCTTCATCTTGGATGAGATAAACAAATTTAAAATCAATTCACTATCATTTGTTGATAAAGATTATTTGTAAGTCTTCGGGTGTACCTTAGGCGTGGTTAATCAGAAACTATAGTGTTTAATTGAGTCTTCTAATTTGAGCCTTCGTATTGGAGTCTTAAAGATTATGTGAAAATGTGCTGATTTGGGCCTCCATTGAAGCACACCTTCTGGTTGAAGGAACGTCTTGACTATTCTGAAGCTTTCTATTGTGAAGTTGCTCATTATTGTAAAGTCCCTCCAAATATCTAGTATAATCAACTTTATCCTGCTTCACCTCCCACCAAAAATTCATTTAAAAACAACCAATCATACCCATACTACCCCTATTTGTCATGTGTGTATACAAATGCATAATTTTTACTACTAAAACATGTAGAAAAAATCAAGATTCCAAATGCCTTTAGTAACCTTTGCCTTGTTTTGATAATATCTCCATAATATCATGGAAGTGAAAACTCATGAGATTCAGATTTGGTGTGTTTAACATATTTTCCCAAGGTTATCTCTACAAAATTTGTGCAAAAGAAGGATTTACTAGCATTATTCAATAACAAAGGTTACAAAATAGGTTCTCTTACCTTGGTTGAAAGGAACAACCTAAAATAGTTAGGATAAGATCACATCCTTTTAATGTGCTACCCACTCCTTCCAAAAGCCTAATGCTAAAGAGTGATATAAATGACTTTCCTAACTAAAAATGACATACATAATCATCTATCTTCCTCGAGTGTCTTCAAATTTTTGATGTTTTTGGCCTTTGAAGATGATTAATTTTGGTACCAACACCTTTGTCACATTCGATGGTGACACCCCCATGGGAATTCCTAACAATAATCCAACATACACAAACAAATACAAGTTTCCATGGTGACCTTGTTGAATTCATCTAGAATTCCAATGTGGTTGGTCTCCAATCCCCCATGTTTGTTGTGATAATTTAACATGCAAAACACAAATACCTCCTTCAGCCTTGTGGCCACATCAAAACATCCAAAATACATATAAATATAATTCCAAAATCATCTATATATATGAATCACAACAACATCAAGGAAAACAACAATATCATTTGTAATTTTATCAACAACTATATCATCATCAAATAAATTCCATTTTCTAGGTCTACTCAGAATATCCAAATATCACATGTCTGAACAACATCCATAAATATAACCATGTCGAACAATATATCATCATCAATATATAAAGTGTCTCTAATAATCATCATGCATCATATATAAATCAAAGTCAACCATAATCCATGATCTAACATCTAGCCTAATACTAAATCAAAACTATAATAATATCCATAATATAGTCAACAGTATCATGATCAGTAATAAAAGTGTCGAAGGGAAGTGGGCACTACATCTTCATTACTGTCTGAGCATTAAAAATGGATAATTTTTCTATTTTTTCATTAGATAAGTCTCAACTACTAAATGTAATGATTTATAGCATTTAGAGAGTTCATTTGAAAGCCTATTTTATTGATAAAGCTTTGGGATCTTGTAACTAGTGTTGAAAAATGTCCCATCGGTAGACAAGTAACCCTTGAAAACCTTAGCTCCTTATCTAAAAATCTCAGGAAGCTCTATCCATCCTATTTCAAAGCATAAGAGATGAATTTTTAAAGCATATAGGTCATATGGACTTTCCTACGATGATTGGAAGCAATTAGAGACTATGTATGAAGGAAGTCATTTGTCAAAGATAATAAAGATAATTCTAGAGTTGTTGATAACTCCCATTAAGGGAATGTGAAAATAGTTAACTACCTAGCCAAATTTAAGGACTTTAAAGGTCAATTGGATTGTTGTAACTCTGAAATGTTTCATGAAAAGCTACTATATTTTATTAAAAAAATAAATATAGATGAAAAGTTAAATTTGTATCATTATTCTTAACTATAAGTATAAGAATGAGAATAATCTACTTGACTTAGATATTGTATATTCTATATTAATCCAAGAAGAATGAGTAATGGAAAACTTTGATTCAAAAGAAAGTACCTCTCAATCCTTGTTCTCTTAGAATCATAAGTCTGATCAAAATAGGATTAAAAATTATCCCAATCAAAAGTTGAATATCAAATCTATATTTAAATGCAATCCTCGATCTAAACCTACTAAAAATAGTTAGAACTTTAAAGTGAAATTTAATGGTGCATCTAACAACTATGGAAAATTTTGCCATAATAAAGAGGATTGTAAATAAAAAATATGTCAAATATCAGAAATAAAGAATGGAATGAATCAAATTGAAATAAAGATGAAAATGAAGAGAGTAATCACAGATCTAATGTAGTAACTATATAAACTAAATCTATCATCTATGAAAAAAAATGCTACTATTGATTCTTTCAAGTAAAAATTATCAATGGTCTTAAAATATTAGTGTCTGCTCTATCAAAGAAAGTCATTGTTGTTCATCTAAATTTTGAGAGATATGAGCCTAGGAATCCTACAATATGTAGTTATCGAGTTCAATATGAAATCTAAGGTCATTCACAAATGGTTATGTTATGATGTTTAAAGAAATTCTTGATATGATTTTTCAAGAGAGTTATATATTAAACTAGAAATATCGGTCTTAAAAATGTAGCTTATATTGATTCATGATGAATTTTGTCAATTGTATGATAGTAATCACACATTGTGAACTCCCATATAACCTGAAATCTATAAAAAAAAATCACAAAGAAAAAAATGATTATCACAAAGGCAGAGTAGAAGTTTTATATCATCCTTTGTAGTGTATTAAGTACATTTAAATGGATGTAGACATTGAGGGGGAGATATTTTGTCAAAAAATATCGTCTTATTTATGATTGATCACTTTGTAATAATGAGAATATAATTCTTATAATCAAGAGAAGTTAAGACAATATTTTGACTATTAATTTATTTTGTCATGAAAATATGGTCATCGATGTCATGTCAAAGGTTAAAATTTTTTACATGGTCATTTTTATGTACATATTGTGATTATTCTTGAATAATTTGATTATATACTCAAATATGATTATCTATCAATTCTTTTCTCATTAGTTAATGGATTCAAATAAATATATTAGAGGTATATATGTCTTTGTTGATAAAACATTTTATGTTATTACTAAAATATTATTCTATGTAAATCAAATGACACTTGGGGTGCCTTTGTGTTTGTATTCAAGACATTAATACTGATTACATCTAATAAATAATTTAGAAGCATAATATGTTGAATTTTTTCAACATATTTGTAATATAACATGATTAGTTGTTAAACATATTGTTATGATATGATGTCTATTATGAATCTAATCATGTTGATGTTGTGTTGAAATGGAGAATGTACATTTAGATTTGTGTTGAAAGTGTTGATGTAAATTCCATCACTTGAAGTAGAAAAGGAAGCTATATGGTTGTCGGATGTTCTTTTCTAAATGAAGGCCAAATTTCTCTTTATAAAAAAATCCATTTCAACATCAAATACCATGTTACATATATCTTCATCAAGACATTGTCTTCTATGAACTATTACAAGTTTTGTGCCTATCATATTTTTTTGTTGAGGGGGAGTGTGCATGGAAATTCCACCTATTAACAACTTATTATAAATACTTGGATTAGCTTTTAAAGAGTGAATCATGACCACTTGCCTTGTAAGTAATAAGGTGATCCTTTAGGGATTATTTACATATGGTTGTAACATAATATGTGAACCGTAAGTATCACGAGAAAATGTACAAGGAATTTTTTTGTAAACATCCAATACTTCCTCCATTTTGTAATAAGTAAACAAGTCACAGTATGTGAGTTTACATGTAAATCCCAAAAAAACATCAGTTATGAAAATGCCTTGTTTTATAAAAGGCTCCATAATCTAAAACAAGCCTTCATATATAAAGCATCGGTCCTAAGAATTACTTGTGGGAATATTTGTATGATTTTACCTATCTACATGATAGCTTTGAATCATCTTCGATGACTCTTGTATTTATCTTCCTTTGAATTTGGCATGTGTTGGGTTTTTTCTTCTCACTTAACATTAAGGGGGAGTGTTGGGGTAATAATGTCAAGTGGGATATCTACGCTACAAGATACGCCCTAATATTATATTAAATTTTTTCTATCAAACTTTATTATGAAGATATTTCACATTTAAGAGTGAAGCAACTAGACCGACTCAACCACCCTATTGATTAGGTTGATCCTCTTGAGATTCACTCTAAGAAACGAATAGATTAGTATCGAATCGATATCTAGAAAGAGATATTAGACTAGATATTATCTTGAATTTGTATTGTATTTAATGAGTGTGATATATAGCTTTGCAATAATTCTATAGAAAAGAACAAGGAGAGAAGTGGAAGTCTTGGGTAAAATTTGTATAAAAATTATTAATAACATACAATACTTTATTAATTGCATTTATTACCTTTGGTTTATCCCCAATTAAATATGGTGTTACCGTCTCTTTACTTAACTGGTTTGTTTTTTTTAGCTCATGTTATTACATTTTGTAATATGTATACTATAATCTATAATATTTGGAATTTATTTTTTGGATCTATAATCAGTTGAATATTTATTCCCTATAAATCCTAACATAAACAAGAGGTATACCTTTCTAAAAATCTCTTTATTTTACAAGTTAACAAGAGAAATTTTAAACAAGTGTCCCATTCCTTTTGAACGTTAAGATTACAAATAAAATCCTTTCTACACTAGCATGTATGTGTTTTCTTACTTACCCTTACAACCTTAACCCACAATAGACCCATTAGTATTAGGGTTAAAGTATTTATGACTTTGCATTATACTTTTACCACGTATACCTTCTAAAATAAATTATAATGGAAGTATTAACTCATGTAAGTACAAAATCTTAAAAATCAAATCCAACATCATATTTTTCCTATATAACCAAAATGGACTTGAAATAGTTATTTTTATATACCATTCCATTTCAAACATAAAGATAATATGTATTTATCATAACTCCTCCTCTTGCATATACACATATCTTTCCTTTCAAAATAAGGTTTTACAATAATGATATTTTCAACCTAATAGTGGTCCATAGACATGTCTCTTTTTATCCAATTTATATTTAAATTTTTTTATCTTGTACAATTTAGATTATACTACAACTTATAATGGAAGAGGTAAGGTCTCCTAACCAAGGAGTAATAAGTAGATTTTTTTGAATGGATCCCTACATGTCTCCAAGAAACAAAACAAGCTCCAAATTTATTTATAAGACTCCAAAGACCACATGAGGAAGATTTTCAGTTGTCCACACAATGAATAAACATCATTCAATGTCACTTACCTAAAAGGAGATCATGCTACCCTCTGTTCAAGTACATGGGAGATAAAGGGAACATGCCTCTAAGATGCACAAGGTAGGGATGAAGGATTTTTTATCAAAAACATCACCCACCAAACCATAACTCAAATTCCAACAACAAGCTTGAAGCTTTGAAATGAGAGGGACAAAGAGAGGCAAAGAGACACACTTTTCTTTGTATTGTAAACCATTAAATTGACAATTTATAAAGTAAACATTAAACCCCAAAATCCATATGTATTCCAAATCCCCAACATTAAAAAAGTACAACATGAAATTCCAACAAAAATCGAAGTCAAACAATTCCAAATCATAAATATAATTGACCAAAAGGAAAATACCAAATATATATTAGGCCTACCTTAAAATCCAAGGATTCCATCTCCAATGTAATCCCAATCTTCCAAGTTACATGAAAAACCTCCAAAAGATTCATTTTCCCTTCCCAAAATTTCCATGAGCTCCAATTGAAGAAGGATAAAATCACCAAGTCTCTCAAATATTTTGTCTCTTTCAACTTCTCTCCCCAAACTCACCATGTAAAAATGATACCAAAAATTTCCCTCAAGCATTTACGTGGAGGTATAAGAAGATAAGTCCCCAAGGAGTCCAACTAATGACATGGTGACATGTTTAACCCTCTTCCCTCTCCAAAAATACTCTCTACAAGCCCCATCCAACAAAATAAAAAAATCATAATGGAGGAAAATCCCCAAAAATCACAAATTCAAATTAAAAGTAAATTTCATCGACTCAAAGGTGGCTCACAAATCAAGCTCATTAATAATAATATGGACAAGAGGGGATCAAATGGGAGGTAAAATCCCATTTGAGCCTTGAAAAATAACCTCCTACCCATAGGTAGGATCCAAGGGGTCCATTTCAGTGAAAATGAAACACCCAACACAAAAATCAACACTTTAAATTTCCACTTTTGTCCCGAACTCGGGTTTGGGAAAAGTGGCACACATGGAGAGGTTGTGGGTCCACCCAAATCATGTTTAAGTGGTCCCACACATATAATAACATGAATTACAATAAATTATCATCCCTAACACAAGTAGGAACCATTAGGCCCCTAAACTAACTTAGAACAAGGGTTAGATAAAAATTAATACAATAAGGGTCAAGAGGGAACCACTAAGGGTGTCCATTATAATCATATCATGTATACACAAGGCCAAATGAAAAATCAAGAAAGGTAAGGGTTCATTCCAGTCATCCACTTATGTAAATTGGAACTTTCATCTCGACTCCCATGTTCTCCTATGGTTCACTCATATCCTTCACACTTGATTCACACATCATCATACTTTCTCGATACGCTAAATCAAAAGAAATTTTCTCTATGCATCTAATTAATCAAATCAATTTTCGAGATAAAACATCAATTAATATCCATACAAAGATAATAGAAAAAAATACACTCAAAAGGTACAAAATATAACCCATTTAAATATCATCTCAATAACATTAATCACAAAAGAAAACAAGAAGTAATGGAAATAACGTTGGTATTGTGTACCTCACACATAACCCGTTAAGTCAGGGTAACATATTCCAAATAAAGATGGAAAGTTAATATTGGTATTTGAGAAATTAACTAATATAAGCATTATTAAAAAAATCATGTAACCTTTGATCAATAATATCCACCACAATAAATAAAACTAAGAGGTGAGGTTAAGGGTGGTAAGTTGGCTTTCCAAACACCATACGGCATTCTAGAAAAGAAAATTTAACAAGAGATAATAATAAATTGTTAAACCCTAGTCCATTGGTGTTTTCATTGATGTCATGTGGAATTGATGGAAAAGGTGTGGTTGGTGAAGTGAGGATTAGATAGGGGCATGAATTTTGATTGTTAGTGGCTTCTCAATGATGGTTGGAGTTCACAAAGTGGATTCGGGATGTTTTCAAGGTGCTACAAGATTGGTCATTGACGTTGGTGAACACTTGAGGTTTGGATAATATTAGTATGATTTTATTAGGTGTCCCCCAGGTCTAAAATGGTGTCTCAAGGATGTATAAGAGTATCGAGGGTGATCATCATGTCAAAATTTTCAAGTCACGCTGTTGGAACTAGCCCATTTACGCCTAGTTCTAGAGCCTAACGATCTTTAATAGCTCAATTAAAGACATGAAAGTCATAATTAATAATGTTAGGAGCCTTGGAAAACTTCTTAGATCATTTATGACAAACTACAAGGCATACTTTAGCCTTTAGAGGAAAAATTAAAATTTTCACCAAAACTACCTTTGAGAACAAGTAGTGGAAGCTTAGGAAAATGAGAATGTTTGGGATTTAGATGTTAATTTATGAGCAAAAAGCTATGTATAATATATATGGATGTGTTTTAGTGCTCGACTCAATTGTCATCAAATTTTGAAGAAGATTGTTCAATTTATTTATGTTTTACCAAAACCAAGTAAAGTGAGAAGTGATAAAAAAGTGAGATGTATTATTAGCACTCAAAAAAATATCAAGCCTCCTTCAGATACATAATAGAATTAATTTTTAAATATAATTCCAAGACTGCAATTTTCCAAAATTTTGAGGACAATTGGATAAGGAACAAAAAATGTCTATTTATTTTATTAATAGTGTTTTCTCTCTCCAAGCCTCCCTCTTGGAGCGATAGGAAAGAAATGATATTTTTGGTCATTATTTAAGTTGGGAAAGTTGTGGAAACTTATCAAGGTTATATAATTCTTCTTATAGGTCAATATTTTGATATTCTTGTTATTCAAACATTATGTTTATTATATAAAAATTCCTTTGTTTTTACAAGATTTTCATATAAATCAGTTTTGAAGGATCAAGGTAAACCACCGAGTGTGAAAATTTTTGTTTTATGTCTACTCAATTATCTCAAATATATTCAAGCATATACCTTAGAAATTTGGTGTAAAATAAGTCCTTTTTGCCTACTACCACTAAAGTGAAGTCGATTAAATCTAGTTATGAAGGCTTGGAAGTTTTTGAAGGTTATTTAAGGGCATTAGTCTAAGAGTTTATATGAAAAATGGTCATAATGACCTTCTACAAGTAAAATGTGTGGTGATGAAGATCCTTGTATGCATTTGTGATGAGTTTTGGAAGTCTAAAACTCATTGCCTCTAGATTGCCTTGTATTGTCTTGTTAAGAACACTCATGAACTAGATTGTGCTTGCAAATTTCCATATAGAATATTTGAATTCAAATTGACATAGGTTATGTTTATGTTCTCTTTGAATTATCCTATCACAATTGATCACATGGGTGGAGAAATATTAACAATAACTTTACAAACTCAAAAATTTCATGTAGCACCTTGAGAACAAGTTCATAAAGGTCTCGAAGTAGTTTTTTTCATTCCTTATCCATTTTTTTGTGAGTACATTTGATGTAAAAAAATTCTAGGGTATGGAGTGTCTCAAGATGTTACTGAGATTCTAAGGATAATGTTTTTCATATGCAAATTGGGTCATTTATTGAAGGTTATTTCTACCTTTCTACGTGACAATCGATTGGTAAACATCTTTAGTCCACAATCTAATCTCTCTCATTTTCGAGTTCAAAACAAGGCTTGAAATATTTATAAAGGACATTTATTGAAGTATCCATCAAGGATATTTGACATAAAGGTTAAACATAGAGTTTTATAAGTCTCCAAATAGTAACCTTAGGCCTTGAAACTTAAAACCACCGAATGTGAAAAGCTTGGAGATCACATTAAATTGATTAAATAAGACATGAGGTCATATAAAGTAATATTTGGGGAAGTTTTGAAAATGTTCTCTCATCCATGAAAGATATTATAATAGTCTTTTTGACTCAGATTGTATGTGAAATCAATAGAACCCTTAGTGTTGTAAAACTATGTGCTCAAAATAGTGTATGTTATGTCCTAATGCACATGTTATGAACATGATTAGTTTTCCTAACCTCTTGAGGATTGTATATGATAAAATACTCATTCATCAACCTCTCTAAGATAATAATCCTCCTATAGGTCTATTAACTATTACTTATCATGTAAATCCAAGACTATGATTGAGTGTATCTTGATTGTACATGCAACACATGGGAAATATGATAAAGCTAAAACAATATGAAACCAAGTCTCTCCTGATATGAAGAACATGTACATCATGGTTCCACCTAAGTATTTGATAATCTATAGCTTCAAAAGTATCTTCAAACAACTAGTTTAGGATTGTATCTTTCATATCAAGCATATATTATTATGGTTGTTCAAATAATGTTTTAAGGAAATGTGCTAGTGAAGGACATTATAAAGAGGCTATAAATCATCTTAGAGCATATTGTAATGTTTAAAATTGATCATGATACGTTTTAACTTATCTTGACATGTACCAAATAAGTTCTCTTTCCAAATAATAACCCACCGTCAAAGGTATTGGTTTCAAACACGAGCCTCATGAGTTAAAAGAGAGGGTACAAGTGAAGTTAAGTTGTTAGATAAATATGAAACTCTTATTACTCATCATTTGAATGAAATGACCCTTGGAAGGTCTAACAAAACTCAACAAGTAACTAAAAAAGTTCATAAGAAAGGATAATGCCTATAGGCTAAGTATGTGTATAGGCTATTTATCTTCTTTGTATGGATTATCAAGTAAATTAGGTGAAGGGACCATGAAGTTAAATTGCAAGAGAAATGTATATGAGTCTATATTTTAAAGAGAACTTTGTGTGAATGTATATTGTTATTATTGATGCTTGGGAGAGCTCTAGGTATACAATTTCAAAGTAGATGAGTATAATATAGAGATAGATGTTCTTGAAATGAAGTATATGAAATGAAATCAACATAAAGAGTAATAAGAGATAGAGAATATAATCTTCAAGGAGAGAGAGAATTATAGAGAGTGAAAAACTATCTTTGGAGACGTGAGGTCAAATATGTTGGAAGATAATTGAATGAAGAAACATAGGGTAATGAGTGAGTACTTGAATGTGTGAAGAGGAACACATCAAAAGAATGTATACTGATCATCATGACTATGAAGAAGTTTAGGAACATGTGAAAATCAGAAGTTATGTCCTCTTGACTAGGTCAGTTACTGTGCAACATGTACATATGAAAGTGTGAGTGTTTGAGAGGTTTGTTCTAAGAAACTATCGCAAAGAGAATGAGATTATGACGGCATCCTTGTATGGCTGAGAATTAATGTTGATTAGATGTTCAGAAGAGATGTGAATTAAGAGGATAATTGAGAAGAAGAAAGAGCTAATCTAGTGGTAACTATAAGTTGTATCGGACACAAAATCTAGTGTGATCAAAACCTTGAAGTCTAATTAGCACATTAGAAGATAGTTGACATTTACTGTAAGTTGAAACAGAGATGTGAATCGATAGAGTTGGAGTAAATTTGGGAACTTCAAGCTTCCATAACAAAGAGAATATTTCTAGAGACTAAGTGAATAGTTGAATTTTTGAGTTGCATGTAACGCCCACAAATTTTCCCGCACAAAACCCAAGACAAACCTAGGTCAAACTAGAAAAATTATGGAATTATTTTTTTGTTAAAAACACTAGAAAATTAGATAATTTTGCATCACATTCTCATTTCTAAGTTACATTAAATTAATATTATTAATTTCCCTTTTGATCCCCTTTAAATAAAAAAAAAAAACCCTCATTACCTTTTAATAAAATAGTTAGTCGAGAGAAGGATTTAGGTTCCCCTATATTTTGTTTTAATACAATTTAATTCCACCTTAATTAAACTTTCTCAAATTAATCCCAAGTTATTGTAGTCTATTTAATTAAATAATAAATTTCTATTATACCCATAAAGGGGTCAAATTTTGCATTAAATAACAAGGTCTCTAATAAGACACTTGGGTTAGAAAATTAATAAACACCCCCCCCCCACACTTACTTAAGGGGCCCCAATTAAATCCTACCCATACATTTTTAAATTTGAAAATTCTCTCTCCCACTTACCACCTACTTTTTGTAGGAAGAATCTCATCCATTGGATTGATTCATTTGGGGACCTTGATTTGGGAATCCATCTAACCTTAAGTTTGCTTATGAGAAGCTCCTTTATATTTTTTTGACTTATTATTTCTTTTCTTTTTCTTTTTCATATTGATGGAAGAGGAGATGGAAGCCATGGGAGAAATACCAAGCTCATGGATTAAAAAAGTCCTTTTATTAAGGATTCCTTTCATACCCACATCTAGGACTTACACTACTTTATTTATTTTTGTTTATCTTGTAATTTATTTTGTATTTTCCCAAATGAGTAAATGGGTATTTACCTATTTTAGTGGAAATCATTGCGATGATGTATATATATCCAAGTTGAAGGGGATATATACACACACATAGTATATATATACATGTGTGTATATATATATGTGTTATATATTTATATTTATACATATTATCATTTTAATCAATACTCGTTATTTATTAAACTCAAAATCAACAAAATAAATATTATATATATATGATATGTATTTATATAGGTTAATGAAGGGACTCATAGAAGGACTCACACCCAAAAATATGAAGAGAATCGATTAAAACCTACGATCGGTGGCTATAAAGTTTGGTAGTAAATAATTTTGGGGTTGGGGGAGGGTCACCGACCCCATCCCCATCCTATTTTTAATGGGGTGGGGGTGGGTTGGCGACCCTCCCCCAACCCTTCCCCTATTAACATCTACAGTCACGGCCCAACAATTTAGCTAAGACAATTTCTAATTGCTTATTTTTGTGTAATAAATTTTTGGTTATTTAAAATACATTTAAAACACACACACACACACACACACACACACACACACACACACACACACACACACACACACATATGTATATAATATATGTATAAACTATATATATATATATATATATATAATATTAGTTTTATATATCATACAACATAAAATAGTATTTCCATATATAACATATATATATCAAAAATATTAGTAATATTATTCACATTCTTGATAATATTAACTAATTATTTTTTTGATTTTTTTGTTTTATCTTATAATTAGAATTTATTTTATAATTTGATAGTAAAAGTAAGGAATGTAAAAAAAAACCAATTATATTTCTCTTTTAAATTTATAATAAATTTACAATAAATTTATTCAACCAAATGAGACTAGGTCTAATAGAGCCATTTTTTTCTTTACTCAATTTGATTTAAAAGGAAAATGATCCATTTGTTGAAAAAATAACTAAGAAATGAGATTTTTAAAACTTTTCCATAAGCACATACATATGAGGTTTAAACTTCTTTAATCAATACAAAAGAATGAACAAATATAGTTTACTTATTATCCTATGTCTTTCAAGTAATTCAATAAGAATGAATATCTCTTTCTTTTACAAAATACAACTTTGAAACCATTCACACAAGAAATTTATAATAAGATTTCCCATAGTTTTAAAATAGGAACAACACACCTAATGAAGACTAAAAATCACCTAAAATGAGAACAAGTTGTTTTCTTTTCAATCACATTTCCATTATATCAAAACTTTTTCCCTAAAATTTTTTCTCTTTCCAACAATACATTACAACTTAATAACAAATATTCAATACAACTTTTCTTTCAAATACAATACTATAAGTCTTCCACCTTAAGTGGGAATTTACAAGAAAGGTAGCTATAATGAAGGATTTCTTAGTCTTCTACAAGTGCTCCAACACCCAAATCTCCAAAAAAATCTCCACCATTTCGCCACTTGATCACAACAACAAAAAAATGGGGAGAGGCAACACTCTCCACCCAACCAAAACTCCAATGAGGAGAAGAAACAATCCTCCTCATTGGCCCTTGAGCCCCAACCACAATGCAATAAGGGATGGATCCAACACATGGCAACTATACAATGCTTCCATAACACAAAATTTTTTAAAACCATTTCAAGCACATTCAATCACAAGAAAATGAACACAATAATACAACTTTACAAAATACACAAGGCTTTAAAATGCAAGCCAATGGATCAAGGATCTATGGAAAATAACTTATGCCTCCCAATGGTTAGGTACCCAATTTAAAGCCCTCCAAAATACATCTCAAAACCCATACACAACTCTTATTCCTCCCTCAAGATCCTCTTATGCCTCCCTACAATCTCTTATGTCTCCTTAAAAGAATCAAGTAAGGAATGCAAGCATTCTCTTATCTAAGGTGAGGTACCTAACCTAACTCCTCTGAAACATAAATAAACTCTTATGCCTCCCTACATATATACTTCCCCATATCCTTCTCCTTCACCTTACGTAGGCATTCTACCCAATATACCAACAAGCACATAACTCATTCACATACATAAATATACACACATATAAAAAAACAAGTAAAAGAGTGTACTTCCTACCTTTCCATGGTAATAACTTGACCAAGAAGACATAATCCAATCTCCTTAAAGCTCCAAGAATTCAACAAGCACTCAAAATTTCTCTAACTCCAAAATACAAGAGCACAAAAAGAATTTAAGTAATCCCCAAATAAACAATTAAATTTGCATATATAGAAAAGAAATAGGAGGGTGAGGTGGCTCCATGTAGGATGCCATATCACTCATCCTCATCTCCACATCACAAGTCAAACCTAAACCCCAATGCATAATAAATTGGTGGTTGAGAGGAATGAAAAACCTCTTACACACACAACTCCAACCCACACCCCTTAAGGACAAAATTTAAAACCCATGTAAGAAAGTGCAATTAAATCTCACCTTTTACCTTCCAAAACACATAATGGGGTCTATTTTTGACCCCCCAACCCATAGGTAGGGTTGGTATAAGAAATTAAGAGGTGTGGGACAAGTTTAACTTGTCCCACAAGCCTCCAAAAATGGCCCTTAAGCCCAAATCCGAATTTCCCAAGTAGGGTAGAGTGTACAACACTCAAAATCACATACACTCAACTAAAAACACAAGAACCAAAGAACCAACTACTCTAATAAATGACTCATTTTTGTCACATCCATAATTAGCTTACTAACATGATTAATTCACTTAATTAAGACACATTAATCAATAATGATAAAAAGGGAATTACATCACAAATTAAATCACATACTCCAAAAATAAAATAAAATAAAATAATTACACACAAACCCTTGGTCACAATTGGAGGTCATCCCCCCCATGGGGACCCCCTAACAACAAATAACAAACAACATTACACAAGTTGCCATGGTGACCATTGTTGTATCCATCCAGTATTCTGTTGTGGTTGGTCTCCAATCCCCCTTTGATTGTTGTGATATAATTACCCAAAAATCACACAATACCTCCTTCGTCCTTGTGGTCATATCAAAACATCCAAGATAAAATATACGCATACAAATCAATAATCATCCATATATAAATTAAATCATCATCTAGACTAATAATGCTATTATTTTAAAATTCCAACAACATCTCAATTCTATATTTCATCAATACCAATAAGATCACAAGATTAGTTCACCTATGTTGGGTTTTAAATGGTACTTTAATAAACCACAATCAGTGGACAACAAGTCCCTCCTCTTTAATGGAGAGGTTCCCTTATTGAAAGCAAGCAATAAAACTTATATACAAATGTAAAAATTTCAAAGTGTGGATTTCGATACTTTGAAAATTTTATGCCCAAAGATCATGAATACAAAAGAATGGAATAAATAAGGAGATAAGAGATGAAGAACATAACAATACTTTCAGGAAATATAGATAGTAAAGTATAACCTTATACGTATTGATCAAGGGAGATGTAGAATAGAATCATTCACATTTATAACAGATATAATTTCACAGACACAAAGTTCTAAAATCATATTAACAAGAACACAAAGTTTCTTATCATGCAAAGATGGATGATTCACAAATTCGAACAAGGAAAGAAGGAATAATAGAGGAAGAAAGGGAAAAATTTTGTATTGATTACTTTCAAATCTATTACATCAAAGTTCCAGATCACAACAAATAATGGCATAGAGAACTCGCTAAATAGCTTCCAAAAATGGTTACATTCGAGGTAACTTTTTTAATCAAAATATTAAGAACTAATTAGGAATTAAAAGAAGTGTTTCAAGATCTCAAGAAGATACACTCTAGACTAATGTTCGTGAGGTACTAACTGGCTCAAGAATCTGATATTTTAAATTCTTTAACGCCTCTACTATTTCCATCCTCGGTGGGAAAAACTAGACACATTGAATCATAGTTGTTAACCCTCTTTTATAACTTTAAAAATGGGTCGTCCACGTGGAAGAGATTTTTGAAGCGAGCATGGGGGAACTTTTTGAATTTTATGATTTTATAGAGATTGTGCATTTTAGAAATTTTGGTCCACCCATACACTTCTGATATAGGCCTGACACATGGCTTTACTTGAAGTGGCGAAGGATTTGCGGCTCACTTTTACAATTTTAACTCTTTTCAACAAAAAGCTCAAAAATTCAAAGTGCTCCACCGACCCGCCTCCCCACTTTGAATTTTGATGCGGGCTCAACATTTTAATTTATCCCTTGGAATGAGCGGTTCCACGGACCATCACTTTATAACTTTAAGCCCTTTATCGAAAAAAATCCAAGATTCTTAAAGTGTCCCAAAAACTCACCTCTCCGCTTTTGACTTAAAAATGGCCATGTGTCCCTTTGTGGGCCTTAGGCATTCTTTTTTACATTTATGCCTTTCTCCATAATGCCTCAAAAAAAAGGACCCACCTTTTTTCCTTTGACCTTTCAAATATCTAAACACAAATAGGGCCCGCCTTTCTGCCACCGCTTGTTTCAGCCAATCGGGATCCTTCGGGCAATGGGGCCAATTTGACACTTTTGTGAAAAATAAAAAAAGTGAAAATTTTACAAGATAAACCCACCATGCACATCCAATTAGATATTTCTATGTATTCACGGTCATCGGGATAGAATTTTACACCTTTCATTCATGACATGTGGAAAAATAAAAATGAAAGGAAAACCCACCATTTACACCGAATCTCAAATTGTTCTCCATGGAATGAGAAAATGCAAACAATACTAGGATCGACGCAATCCAAAGCCAAAGATAAGGATTGACAATGACATTCGTATGAAGGGAAATATTTTCAAGCATCCAGATAGGGAAATAGAAAATACTTCAAACTGAGAAGATTAAAGAATTTTTAAGTGAAAAGGGTGAGATTAAAATGAGCCAACAAATTTAAAACATGAATTTTTCCATCTCTCAAGACTTATTACTCTGTTTAAACATTCCTCAAAGGCACCAAAAGGTGTCAAAATTTTTGAAACTTGACTTGGAAAATGAGGGAGATTTTTAGGTTAACAACAACTCGCTCATTCTAGGGATGTCTTGGCTTAGGAACAACGAAACAAGGCAAGATCAAGAACTGAAAAAACTATGGGAAAGAGGACTAGTGCCTTTTCCATTGGGTAAATAGATTCAAAGGAAAAATCAATATAGAAGACAACACACACGTAACCAAAAATAAAAAACCAAAAGGAAAGACCAAAAACAAAACACACAAGAACAACCAAAACCAAAACACTATACAAATATATGTATAAAGGACTACCTAATTACCTAGACCTGAAAAACTTCAAATATTTCCCACTATAAGGAAGTAGGGAAAAATTTTATCCATATAGTCCAAGTAGAACAAATTTTCTCCGTGTCTTTGATTTTGAAAGGACCAAGCCAAAGAGAATCAAACTTACCATGGCTTCCTCGAGGTTCGTGTCTTTTGTCCCACAGTAAAACAATGTCTCCCACTTGAAAATATTTGGGTTCTAGCCTTCTTATCAAACAAAGCTTTCACCTTCAGTTGAGATGAGATTCTGTTAAAAACTTACAACCTATCTTCATCCAACACTTTTGGAGATACATGATCCTCTTGTCCAAGGAACTGGTGAAACTTGTTTCTTTAATAGCCTTCATTAAGTGCAAGGATAGAAATTCCAATTGTTGCTTTTTTGAGCTTCAAAGCCATACACCACCTAGAATTGAGACATCCCAATTTCTATTTTGGGTGTAATCCTATGTTCCCAGAGAGCATCATATATTTTCTTGTGCCAATTCCTCCGAGAGTCAAAAGCTTCAAATGATGGTACATACCAAATTCTTATTTGTTGATTCTTCTTGTCCATTCCCTTGAGGATAATAATCAAGAATGAGAAAGGGAAATTCTATAGCCATAGCGTTTTGAATCCATCATCTCAAAAATAAAAAAAATTGGAAGCATTATTAGTTACAATCTTGTTTGGTACCCCAAACCCATTATCAAGATGTTCTCTTTGATGAAATTACACACCATCTCGAAAGTAGTGCTTTTGACTGAACAACCTCTACCCACTTTTTGAAGTAATCTGTAGTAGTTAGCACATGAGTATGCCCAACACTTTGGGAGGTGGATTAAGAGTTCCAATGAAATACAATCCCCATTTTTTAAAAGGCTGATCAATCACTACTAGTTTTATTGGTAAAGCAACCAACTTAGGTCTCCCAATAAAAGTCTAACAGACTTCACACTTACCTACCCATTTTGATGCATCTTTGAACAATGTAGGCCAATAGTACCCAACACGAAGGATTTTATGGGAAGTGACATCAGAAGAGAAATGCCCTCCACAATCCTGATCATGAAAAGATGAGAAAAACTTCTTTTGTTTCTCTTTGTCCACAAACTTTAAGAATCTTCCATCTATGTCTCACTTGAACAAAGCATTCTCCCATAATACATATTGTGCAGACCTTAACTTAATAGCTCTATTTTCCTTAGCACTCAAGTGGGATGGAAACTCTCCATAAGTAAGAAAATGTGCAATATCAACATACCATTCATCTATTGAACTAAGGAAGAGGACAACAGGAACATCAACTACTTCTTTAGACAATTTTGCATCATCTCCTTTAGCAATAAGCTCATTTAAGCCTTTACCCCAGACTAGCTTATTTGGCTTGATATCAAGGTCATGTTCTTGGAATTTTTATACCAAATTTCATCTCTTAGTTCCAAACTCTTGTTGTGTAATAATAAACTTGATGGTTGTGTTAGGTACAAGCACAACATTAAAGCGAGAATTAAGAAATAAAAACAAAGCGCTACTGAACTTTGACCACTACAAAAGCATATTTCTCCATCATAGTATATTTTAATTCATGAGCTTTTAGAACATAGCTCATGAATGCAATTAAATTTCATGATCCTCAAATTTCTCTCGAGTTATCACAACAACCAAGGTACACTCCATAGCATATCAATAGATGATAAAATCCTTCTAAAATCGGGACATGCTAAGATGGGAGTCTTAGAAATGGATTTCTTGATACCTTAAAATTATTCTTTACCTTTTGAATTTGAACCAAATTTTTCCTTTCCTTTCATCATTGAGCAATGCTCATAGTCGGGTCTTCTGAAAATCAGAGCGAATCTCCTTAGGAAGTTTATCTTACTAAAGAAAGAGTGAACACCCTTTTCCTTGTGGGAAGAGGAATTTTCTAGATTGCTTGAACTCTTTACGGATCTATCTTGATTCCATATTTGAAGACAATATGCCCTAGAAAATTTCCTTCAAGAACTAAAAGGATAAACTTCTTAGGATAGAGAGAACTTCATGTTCTCTCCATTTCGGAGGACTGCTTCAAGATGTTGAAAGTGATACGCCCTTGTTTTGGAGAAAACAGTCAAATTATCAAGGTACACAACATCAAAATTTCCTTTAGACTTCCAAAATCCAAGTCCATTACCCTTTGAAAGCTAGCACCAATTGATAAGACCAAAAGTAATTCTCTTGTAGCCAAAGGTGCCCCAAGGAGTAGTAAAAATAGTTTTGTGTTGATTTGTGGTATTGATTTCCACTTGATTGTATCCAAAGAATCCATTAAGAATAGACAACATCTCGAGCACATGATAGCTTAAAAACTTGATCCATCATGGGGAGAGGATAGTTGTCTTTTAAGAGGCTTGATTTAAATTCTAAAATCTACATAGATGTAGATCTCACCATTGTTATTTATAGGCACAATGTTGGCAATCCATGTTGAATGATGTATAGGGAAAATGATCTTTTACTTTAGTAAATTTGGATCTCTTGAAAGATAGTATCAAAAAATTTAGGATTGTATTGCCTTTTTTCTTCTTGAAAGATTTGATCCCATGTTTTAGAGGGATAAAGTGTTGTATTTCATTTGGTTGGAAAGCCTTGAGATCATCATATGAATAAGAAAGAACATCACCATACCTTTTTAAAAGATTTAGTTCTTTCTTCTGCTCTTATTGAGTGTTGCATTTTCCAATGTTCACCATCTTGGGTTCATCAAGACTCCCAATATTAACCTTTTCACATTCAGCAGACTACCGAGCTCCTTGGGAAGCTTTAGACTTAATGTACCTATCATGCTTATCAAACAGATCTTCCAAACTCAATAGCCCTTTAGGGATCTTGTTACCTTTCAATTTGATGTAGCCATCTTGATCCATCTCTTCCTTGAAATCACCTTCATTAGAGGATACACACTCTCTAGGAAAATTCTCACTTCCTTCAAAATATAATTGGTTGAAGTTGTCCTTAAGCTCCAAGAATGAGAGCAAGTGTTGATCATCATTGAAAACCTGCCAATTGCTTGCATTATCTGGTACACTGGGCCTATGAATCATTTCAATGGTACATTTCTCCTAAGAAAAATCTTGGTGAGGAATCGGTAAAGATCCCGAGATAGCTAGAGAATTATCTCTAGTGTTCTGTCTCTTAGCACAAATTTAATGGAGAAAGCATCAAGAAACTCAATGGAATCCCATAATATTTCTTTAATGCTTCAATCTCCTGTTCTTCACTTGAAAAATATCCCTGACTTGTTTCAAAATCATCTTTGCATATCCATGAGCACAAAGATTCTTCACTCCCATTTGTTTTGCCATGTTCAATCCAAGTATGAGTGCCTCATATTCAGTTGTATTGTTTGTATTTTCAAAAAAAGCTTGAATGAAAAAGGATGAATCTTCCCTTCTAGAGAGGTTAGCACCACACCAGCCCCAAAACCAGAGAAGCTTCCATCAAATTCCAAAGCCCAAATGCCATTAGGATCATGAATCACTTCCTTAGGAGGTTTTGCCTCATCTTGTGACATGATCATGTAGTTACCATGCCCTATATCTTCATAGAGTATCTATGATTTTGGATCATCAGTCTTTTACACAATGTATTGAGTTTGTTTCTCAGGTAGTAGCTTCTTCATTTTTCCATTGACCAGGATCAAAGCGTGCGACCAATCCATTTGAATTTCACCTCCTACATCCTTACAGAAATTCTTACTCAGCAACATACCATATGAGGGAGGAATATCAGCTACCAAAATAGTGGCTAAGACCCTTTTCTCTAGCAAAGCATAAAAAGCTACTTGTGCATCTTTAATTCTTCCAACCAAAGGCACTTCTCTACCCTCCATGGAATAAAAAGAACCAAATGTACATGTTAGAATCAAGCCCATAGAATGAGCTACTTTTGCATGCATTACATTGTCTGATGCTCTTAAGTCTATGACACAGTTATTGAGTTTATGGCCAACCATGACAAGAGTCACATAGAATGGTTTAATTTTCTCATTAGGGGAAGTGAATGCAGCCACAAGGCTTGGTTGAGGTGAGGAAGAGGAGTGGGAAAAATACCTTTAGAAGTATTGGATGAAGATTTGGATTTGGAATTGACAAATTTTACCATTTTAGAAAAGGATTTTGGATGGGTTTGGTAAAACTCTACCTCTCAAATTTAGATTTTGGTATTTTGAGGTGATCTCGATATCAAAATACCCGGAGGTGGATGGGGCATCACTACTAGGAACATGAGAATTTTTTGATTTATCAACTTTAGGAATTGAAGGATAAGAATTTTGGAAACATGTGTAGAAGGAGGAGGATTAACATTACTCACCTTTTGCGTGCATGCAGTGGGAATAAGAGCTCCCATTCTTGCAACCAATAGAATAGTTATAAAAACTCCTTGCATTTCTTAGTAGGATGCATCACTTTTTGTTTTTTGTTCATTTTCTCCTGAGTCATAACAACATATGAATCACTATTCATCTCTATCACTCTTTCATCATATTCATCTTTATCATCCATACCTTCAGTGGTAAGGAAATGAACTTGAGATCCACCAAGCTCTTCGAGTTCTTCATCAACCTCTTTTTTTGGTTTTTAATAGAGTTCATTAAACTCCTCATCATCAAGTTCTTGAACTTCACAAGTTTTATTGACTGAAACCTTAATGGGTGGGCCTTTAATAGCCAATCTAGTCTAGAAGAAAGAAAATGATTCCTACGGGTGAAAATTATTCCTTGGAATATCTTGGTAAGGAGTATGTTGAGCCAATTATTTATTGATAGTAATGAGATCATTTGCAAGCTTTTGTACTAACTAATCAGAATTGGCTCCAGGGGAAGAGGTAGAAGAAGATGCTTTAGATTTGGAGGATCCTCTTTTCATTTTACTAGACATGATTAAATCATCCTCAACACTAATAGCCAAAATATGATCAAAGCATCCAGTTGCAGGTTAGCTCTCTTTAGTGCATAGCTTACTTGAAGTAACTAGCATTGAGGAAGAAGCATTTTTGGATTTGATCTATAGATGAGTGTTCTATGAATTTTATGAATGAGCTTGTTAAATTTGGAAACAAATTCTCTCACGGGCTTGAATGGTTCCTTCTTGATATGAGAGATTTGAGTTAATAGACCATGCACATCTTCAACACTTTTAAAATGTTTTTCAATAACATTTTCCTTATGTCTCCACAAAAATACTCATAGAGACATCTTCATGTTCAACCCCAAGAATCCCACATGCAAAAATGAAGGCTGCAATGTGTTCATCTGGATGAACCTTCCCATCACCTCGGAATTTGGGAAAACTTTTCTTGTTACCCCTAGGTAACTCATGTAATGTCTAAAGAAGAGCAAGAGGCCCAACCTGTTGTCCCCAAGGCAAAAGGGCTACCATCTTTGGAAAAATTGAAAAAGGGGAACTAAAACACTAGCAAGTATCAAAGCATGAATATTAGGACTGAGTTGTTCTTTAGGAATGCTATTCTTAGAATTTTTGTCTTTAAAAAAGGTATGCTTATAGAGCGAGTTCTTTTGTTTCTTCTTGCTAGAAGAAGAGAGAAGTTATGTTTCTCCAGAAGTTGAAAATGGGAATATCCTATTCCAAGATCCTTTTTACCATGAGTATATCTTAGACTCACAAGATTGAAAATGATCTTGAATTTGTTCTTTTAGAAAGGGATACGTTTGAAATGAAATCCCAAAGAGAGTCACAAAAAAACTATTAGGATTTTTAAATGGTAATTTAACAAACCACGATCGAGGGACAAAAAGCCCCTCCTCTTTAATGGGAGAGGTTCACTTATTGAAAGCAAACATCCAAACTTATATACAAATGTACAAATTTCAAAGTGTGGATTCCTAATACTTTGAAACGTTTTATTCCCAAAGATCATCAATACGAAATAATGGAAGAACTAAGGAGATGAGAGAGGAAGAACATAACAATACTTTCAGGAAATATAGATAGAAAATTATAACCTTATACATATTGATCAAGGGAGATGTAGAATAGAATCATTCACATTTATAACAGATATAATTTCACAGACACAAAGTTCCCGAAATCATATTAACAAGAACACAAAGTTTCTTATCATACAAATATGGATGATTCACAAATTTGAACAAGGAAAGAAGGAATAGTAGAGGAAGAAAGGGAAAAACTTTTTTATTGATTACTTTTGAATCTATTATAGCTATAGAGTACCAGGATCCCACCATGAACAATGGCATAGAGAACCCACTAAATAGCTTCCAAAAATGGTTACATTCAGTTACAACTTCTTTTAATCAAAATATTAAGAACTAATTAGGAATTAAAAGAAGTGTTTCAAGATCTTGAAGAAGAAACACTCGATTGAAGTTCATAGGTACCAACTGGCTCAAGAATATGACATTTTAAATTCTTCAATGCCTCTACTATTTCCATGCCTGGCGGAAAAACCAGACGCATTGAATCGCAGCCGTTAACCCACTTTTACAACTTTAAAAATGGGTCATCCACGTGGAAGAGATTTGCTCAATCGGACACAGGGTGTTTTACATTTTATGATTTTTATAGAGATTGTGTATTTTAGACATTTGGGTCTTCCCATCTACTTTTCATATAGACCTAACACATGGATTTACTTGAGTGGCGACTCACTTTTACAATTTTAACTCTTTTCAACAAAAATCTCAAAAACTTAAAGTGATGATCGCCAACCCACCTTGCCACTTTGACTTTTGATGTGGGCTCAACATTTGACTATATACATTGGCATGAGTGGGACCACGGTCAATTTATAACTTTAAGCCCTTAATGGAAACAAATCAAAAATTCCTAAAGTGTTTCAAAACCCGGTCTCTCTATTCTTGACTTAAAAATGGCCATGTGTCCCTTTGCGGGCCTTAGGCATTCTTTTTACATTTTATGCCTTTCACCATAATGCCTCAAAACACAAAAAGGACCCGCTTTCCGCCTTTGACCTTTCAAAGCATCAAAACACAAAAAGGGCCTGCCTTTCCACCACCACTTGTTTCAACCAATCAGGATCCTTCGGGCCATGGGGCCAATTTGACACTTTTGCAAAAATAACAAAAGTGAAAAGTTTAAAAGATAAACCCACCACGCCGCATCCAATCAGAGATGTCCACGTATCTATGGATGTCAAGACAAAATTTGACACCAGTCATTCATGACTGTGGAAAAATAAAAATGAAAGGAAAACCCACCATTTACGCCCAAATTTCAAATTTTTCTCCATGGAATGAGAAACTACAAACAATACCAGGCTCGACGTGATCCACAACCAAAGAGAAGGATTGAAAATGACATTCAAATGAAGGAAAATATTTTCAAGCATCCAAATGGGGAAATAAAAAATACTTCAAACTACAAAGAATAAAAAAATTTCAAGTGAAAAGGTTGAGATTAAAACCGAGCACACCAATGAATTCAAAACATTAATTTTTCCATCTCTCTAAACTACTTACTCTTCTAAAAATTCCTCAAAGGCACCAACTCAAAATTTTCAAAACTTGACTTGGAAAATGAGGGGGATTTTGAGGGCGACAATAAACCGCTAAATCACACTCAATACGATGAGATTGTAGAATGTTAATAATATATGTGTGTGTGTGTGTGTGTGTGTGTGTGCCACAACACATCATCATCAATATAAAATGTCTCTCTATAAATCCACATAATCATACTATGAATCACGCAATCCATAAATAGTCAAGTATCTCTATCATCTAATATCATGTTAAGCCAAAATGAAACACTAATATCCATGTCTATAGTCAATAGCAATCACAATCAAAATATAATAAGTTTCAAGATAATTGGGCACTACATCCCCCTCCCCTTAGACTCAAATTCCTCCTAGAATTCACTTTGAAATAGGTGTGGAAATGGACTCATAAAGAATGTAACATCCTCCCATGTAGCGAAATATCATCATACCTTTCCCATTGGACTCGTATCGATCCATCTCTCTACCTCGAAGGCCCAGTGGTCCTACACTCTAAAATATAGACGGGATCCACCATCACCTACCCCTAATCCTGCACCTACAATGAGGTCCAATATAATACATGAGAAGGATCTATAATGTACCTCCTAAGTACATAAACATGAAATACATTGTGGATGCGAGACAAGTTGGGTGGAAATGCTAGATGATATGTCAAAGGTCGATACGCTATAGGATATTAAAAGGACCCACAAATCAAGGATCAAGCTTAGAGCCTTTTCCGTAATGGATAGGGCTCTTATGAGGCCTGACATGAAGAAACACCTTCGTGCCCACCTCAAAAATATGATTTGTCCTATGATGATCCATACTTTTTCTTCCTATCTTGAGCCTCCTGTAATCTCTGCCTGATCATAACAACCTATTCTCCATATATTGTAGTAAAACCAACCCAAGAGAAAAATTGTCCTCCATTCTGTCCTAACTCAATGGTGTCCTGCACTCCCTACCATACATATGTCCGAAAATGATCCATGCCTATCAAACTCTAAAAAATATTATTGTAGATAAACTTCACCAAATACAAGTACTCCTCCCACCTCGACCGATGATCCATGACGTACATCCTAGGCATGTCCTGCAAGATCTAATTCACCCACTCTGTCTATCCATCTATCTCAGGGTGATAAGTTGTTCTAAAGTTGATCTTAGTCCGGAGATCATACTAAATGTTAGTCCAAAAGTGAAAATTGTATAAGGGATTGTGGTCACAAATGATCTTCTACGGAATCCCATGTAATCTAGCAATCTCGTAAAGGTATACACATGTTATTGCAGTAGTTTGTGTAGGTGGTATTCACTAGAGAAAAGTGAGATAATTTCATCAATTTATCCACCATGACCATGATGGCATCATGGTGGTATCTCGACATCGGTAACCCAACTATGAAATCCATGGAAATGGTTTCCCATTTCCACTCCAGTATGGCGTGAGGGAAGAGAAGGCCATCTAGGTAATAATGCTCACCTTCACCTTTGACACTCTAAATAGTGTGACACGAACTAAGCTACGTCTCTTCATAGTCCCCTCCAGTTTACAACTGTCTCAAGGTGGTGTGCATCTTCTTCACCCTGTAGGATAAATGAGGTGCATGATGAGCCTCTATTAAAATATTATTTTCAAGCCTCCATCTATAGGAACATATATAGGACCTCTATGTCTGATAAGACCATATGCCTCTAATGAAAATCAATCAAATCTCCCCTCAAGGGGCCTCTGAGACTCAATCGCTGATCTGGCTGTAAGGTAGAAGCTGTCTTGAGGAAGTTGCTATAAAATCCTACTCCATAAATCTATACCCACAAAATTATCCATAAGCACATGTCTCCATCTACTTAGGGCATCTGCAACCACATTATCGTTTCCCTTCACATGTTCTATCTCCATATCATACTCACAAAGAAACTCCATCCAATTCCACTGACAAGCATTGAGATTGGGCTACGTGAATAGGTGGCAAAGACTCAAGTGATCAGTCCTAAGTGTAAATCTTTGGTCAAGAAGGAAATGTCTCCATCAAACCTAGGCATGAACAATTTCTATAAGATCAAGGTCATGAGTAGGATAATTGAGCTAATAATCCTTGAGTTTTTGAGATTCAAAGGAAACCACTCAACCCTCCTACATCAATTCACCTCCAAGTCCTACCAATGAAGCATATGTGTAAACAAAGAACTCTCCCTGAGGGTCTGGCACTGCAAGAATAGGAGTTGTCATGAGGTATTATTTCGGTGTCCTAAGACCTCCTCACATATATTTGACCATAATAATTTATTCCCTTTCCAGGTGAAGGGAAGTGATGGGGTGCGTAACTCAGAAAATTCCTAAACAAATCTCCTATAGTATCCTTCCAAACCCATGAAGCTACGCACCCGGTCACACTAGTGGGTGTTGGCCAATCTATAATAGCTCAAATATTGGAAGGATAGATTGCGATACATTCCTAGAAATGATGTGGCCCAAATATTGCACCACTTTCTCAAAGAATGTATCTTTGTTATCCAAAATGTGCCCCCTGCTCATTTTGTGGCTAACTCCTTTCATCCTTCCTTCTCTTGTGCCTCAGACATAATATTTTTCTTTTCAGGCACTCAAAACCTTCTAGAAATGACACCATTGGATAGAGCTCTTTCTCAGCTTTCCAGAAAGGTAAAGTTTTCCTCCTAACTCCATGTATTTTTGAAGTTATGGCTCATGGAGTTTTTGGGAAAAGTTTCCCTTGAAATGCCCTCGGCCAATAAGATGCCGCCACATGGCACCTAGAGTGGTGGAGCGGGAAATTTTGGAAAATTTTCCAAATGACCAAAAAGGTGCAAAAATTTGAATTTTTGCCCGCCAACCCGATTTGGCCTTGTTTTGCCCTAAAACTTCAAATGGCCATATCTTTCGATCCAGAGCTCGTTTTTTACGTTCTTTATATCAATGGAAAGCTAGTGAAATTATCTACAAGATTCCTGGGTAATTTTTGCATTTTGATGGAGTTTGGAGAGAAAATCAAAAATTCCTCTGACACGTGGTCATGGAAAGAAATGATGTTTCAACCATCGCTTTTTAATGAAGAATGGATCGCATTCTCTCCAAAGCATGGCTAAAAATGTGAGGGGATGGGTCCTGTAAGGATGCCCATCTGCTTTGAATGTGTTTTGGTCAATGGTTGAATCCTTTCCACGTTTTCCCAGCTTCTCTCCTAGGCTTGTCCTTGTGACCGTAAAAGCAGTTTGTCTCATTTTCAAAGGGTTGAACATTTTTGTGTATTGCAGTCCCCTTTCTCACCTTGGAAGTGATTTTGGTGGAATATTAGACCTTTTCTAAGAGCTACAACTTTTATTTTTCCTCTCGTGTTGTAATGCAAGTGATTTTGATGATTAAAATAACAATATAGCCTCTTTGATTAGTTTTCATCCTCTCGCTTTTGTATTGTTTGGTTTATTTATGATCCTTCATTACAATTATTAGTTTTTGCATGAGGTTCTTTGTTGCATTTTTATGGATCGTGTCAATCTACGTATAAAAATGCTCACCACTCCTTTGGTGCATCACCCATTAGCATTAGTTTTATCTTTTTTGCATTCTCTATCTTTGTCTCGTTTGGAATTTAGGGTAGGGTTAGGAATATAGACCTATGAAACTTGTAAGTGATAAATCTGACCAGAGGAATTGAGGAACCAGCCTCTAAACTAGAGATTCCTTTCTCATTTTGCAAGTCCCACACTTGGGGAAAGGATTCAATGTTGTGCAATCACACTGGATGCTAGTATGATCAAACTAGAAATCTGATCAACATCCAGGGGGTGCTGCTGATTTGCAACAATAGTTTTGGCACACCGGTGGGACCTTAGAGGTCTTCATCTTCATTACAACAAAATTGATGTGCATTTGTTGCAAGTTTCTTGCTTTAAAAGAGCTATAAATTGCACATCTAGCGACTCTAAGGAAGAAGAATCAGCTGGTTTTAGCGAAGCAGGACTGAAAACTTGTGAGAAGAATCAACACAAGGTCAAGAGCTGGAGAGGAAGAGGTGTTGTTTGAATATCTGCAGTTATCTCCAAGAATAAGGAAAAGTGGGAGGAGAATCCAAAGGTCCCCATCTCCACCAAACAAAACTCTCTCAACTCCTCCACCTGGTAGGCCTTTCATTCAATCAACAAGGGTTCTAAGGCCAATCAGAATGGCACAAAACAACCCCTATGTCAATTTCACTGGCAGCAGCCCACTTGCTCTCAATGCACAAAATCCAATCCTAGTTGCAGCATTGAAGAACATTCCATACTTCACTGGAGAAAATCAGACCTCACCTGGTGATCATGTTAAGGATATTGCTAACATTTGTGTAATCCATGAGATCAATGAGATGCAAGTTGCTGTCAAACTACTGGCATCTTCATTCAAAGGGAAAGCTTTGCAATGGTTCAGGAGTCTTGCCTCAGGTTCTATTCAAAATTGGAATCAGCTATGTATAGCCCTCCATGAGTAGTTTGGGGAAAAGGGAGACAACTTGTCCCTTTTGGAGTAGCTGACAACCATCAAAAGAGCTCCCAATGAGCAGCTGACTGATTTTAATTTCAGATTTCAAAGGACTTGGGAGAGAATTCTAGTGGCAGTCAGGCCAACAGCAGAAGGTGCTTTTCTTTATTACCTTAAAGCTTTAAATTCTAATATTTCTATGTTAATTCAGTCCATGGGAGGCACAACTATCCCCATTGCTTATAGCATTGCCATTAGAGCTGAAAATTGTTTGATTCAAGCTGGCAAGCTAGCTCCTAGGCCTCCAATGCCATTATTTCCAAGTTTAGAGAGCCCAAATACTAGCCAAATGCCTAATTTAGCTTCTATTCCCACTCCTAGAAATCAGAATTCAAGTGAAGCTTCCACTTCATCTTCTAGTGCCTCAAATGAACTTCAAGAAGTTATGAAGCAATTGCAAAATCTAGGTAATGAGCTAGTTACACTCAAAAGACAACAAGCTCAAGGTTTTAGACCTTCCTTCTAGCCTCAAGCTCAGCCTAACATGCAACCATATAAACCCCAAAGACCACCCAATCCACCCGCAAACCTAAATCAAGCAAGGACTCCTGCCAATAGACCATTTCAACCCTATAATCCCAATGCTACCTCTGCCTCTAAAGCATTAGTGCCAAGACAAAACAATATGGCCTAAGAGTATGATTGGTGTTTCCCATGTAATGAACCTCATAACCAGTCCATGTGCTTTAACGGTGCCTTGAATCAAGCATTAATGGTGACAAAAACTGGTGTGGAGGGTGAAGGTAGTCAAAGAAATGACCAGCAACAAGAAAGATTCCAGTAGTAATCAGCTCCAAATGATACCACACTTGTAAACCGGGTAGAAGTTTTTATGGCATGAACTGAGATAGTTTCCCAAAGTGTTGCAGCCAACACAAGGTCAAAGAGGATAAATTTGGGTGAAGAACAACCTTTGCCCCAAGTAATTCATGACCTTCTGTCACTCCACAAACTATTGGCAAGCAAAATGCAATCCCAAGCACACAAGGACTACCTAAAACGGTTCCTAGGCTAACTCAAATGCCAGTTGTTGTTGCCCATATACAAGGGATGAATGTGCAGGCCAAGGGACAGCAAAAGGATACTTCATCCCCATTCAATATCATTGATCAGATGAAGAAGACAAATGTAAACATATCAATGTGGGAATCACTATCTATCCCAGGCCAAAGAGATTTGCTACAAGCTGCCATGAAGGACTAGTCAACTTCAAATCAACAAGTCCAAATGCAAGAGAAGGTGCTCAAAAATGCTGCCCAGCTGAGGGGGAATCATGGAGGACAGCAAGGTAAGATGTTGAAGCCCCCTCCATTCTATGTTTCATTGATCATTGGGAACCAATTAGTACACAATTGCATGATTGATTCTGGGGCAAGTAGTTCAGTAATGCCCAAGCAAATAGCTGATCAGTTGGGAATTCAGTATGAAACCATATCCAAAGGGGTGGTACAATTGGATGGGACAGCAGTAACAACAGTTGGAGTGATTAAAAACTTGAGTCTTACTTTGCATGTCTATCCCAACGTGGTTGTTTTGTAAGATGTCTCAGTAATAGACCTTCCACCACTCTTTGCCCTATGTTTGTCAAGGGATTTCATAGCTAAGATTGGAGGTTACTTGTCTGCTGATTGGTCACACATGCTATTCAGAACAAGATATGGAACCAAAGCCACAATCAGGTCTAAACCTATTGCAAACTTTCACATTGAGCCTTACACTCCAAGTCAGATTAATGCCAATTGTTCAACGTTTGATCAAGAAGATCATCCAAGCACTGATGAAGCTGACACCAAGGTTGGAAGCATCCCAGATTTAACTCTTGATGAATGGGCAAGCAAGGTGCATGCTTTTGATCCTTATCAAGAAATAGAAGAATCTGAGCTGGGAGTCTATTGCATACATGAAGAAAATCAGCCTATTCCTAGCATCACCAAGCCAAACCACAAAGATGACAATGAGGTATGGCAGTTGTTTTTTGATGGATCAAGGAGTAGATAAGGTGCAGGAGGGGGATCCATGCTGGTTTCACCTCAAGGAGTTAAGTATTATTCAGCTTTTAGATTTCAGTTTGCATGCTCTAATAACACTGTTGAATATGAAGCCTTGGTGCAAGGACTGCATTGGGAAATCAAGAGAGGAATAAAGAACTTGCAAGTCTTTGGTGACAGTGAGTTGATTGTCAACCAAGTCAAGGGGCAACATGCTGTCAAGAATGATCTACTCAAGTGCTACAAGAACAGGGTGTGGGACCTCATTGAAGATTTTGAGGGTTTTGGCATCAAATCCATTCCTAGGAAAGAGAACCAAGCCACTGACAGGCTTGCAGCAGTTGGGGCAGCCTTTGACGTTGTGGAGAGAATTCAAAAAGACAAGGTACAGCCAAACATCCATGTGATTGTGAGGCCTTCAGTGCCAGATAACAATGTAAGTTGGCAAGTGTTTGAAAATGATCAGCAAATCATCCATTTCTTGCAAGAAGAGGCTGAATTCTCAGCCAAAATTAGGAAAAGTTAGAGCAGCAGTATGGTGACCAAGTGGTGCAGCTGAGAACCAACAAACTACCAAAGGGACTTATTACTTTGGAGTCCATTTTCAATCCTAATGATCAGTTTAGGAAGGAGAAAGCAAACATCCAAGTGAAGGGAGAAGATTCAGTGTCCATCTTAGTAGAAAGAGGTAAATCACTCCAAATTGGTAAGATGACAACTGAGCAAGAAAGGTATGAGTTCATACAACTTTTTCAAGAATTCCCTGATGTGTTTTCTTGGAGCTATGAAGATTTGAAAGGTTTCAATCCTGAGTTAGCTCAACACACCATTGAATTGGATCCAAATACTAAGCCCATCAGGCAGAAACAAAGGCCAGTCAACCCCCACATGGAGCCTCTCATGAGAAAAGAATTGAATAAGTTGATAGAATCAAGAATCATATTCCCTATCAAGCATTCTAGTTGGGTTGCCAACTTGGTTCCAGTCAGAAAGAAGAGTGGGGAAATCAAATTGTGTGTTGACTTCAGAGATTTGAATAGAGCATCTCTCAAGGATCATTATCCACTTCCTTCCATGGAGCAGATTTTACAAGTTGTTGCTGGCTCCGAGAGGTTTTCACTACTTGATGGCTATTCAGGGTATAATCAGATTATGGTGAAGGAAGAAGATCAGTTCAAGACAACCTTTACAACTAAATGGAGAACTTATGCATACAGGAAAATGCCATTTGCGCTGTCCAACACTGGAGCTACCTTCCAAAGAGAAATGGACATGGCGTTCAAAGGTTTGATTAACAACATTGTACTGATATATCTTGATGATATCACTGTTTTTTCAAAAAATATAGTAGACCACCTCTTTCATTTGAGACAAGTGTTCCAAAGGTGTAGAAGATTTGGAGTCTCCTTGAATCCTAAAAAGTGTGTTTTTCTAGCCCATGAAGGAAAGCTCCTTGGCCACATTGTCTCCAAAGAAGGATTAGCAATTGATCCGAGAAAGAGTCGAAGCCATAAGAGCACTGCCATTGCCAAGCCACAAGAAGGCCCTTCAAAGTTTCTTGGGAAGAATAAATTTTGTTCGGAGGTTTGTCCCAAATTTTGCAGCCCTTGTCAGACCTATCACCAAGATGCTAAAGAAAAGCATGGCTTTCAAATGGACAACAGAAGGAAAGGAAAGTTTTGAAGCAATCAAAGAAGCCATCTCTCAAGCCCCAACTCTCATCAACCCGGATTTCTCCAAGGATTTCATCCTCTATGTGTTTGGAGGTGATGATACTATTTCTACAATTTTGGTACAGCAGAATAAAGACAATGATGAGTAGCCAATTGCTTTCTTCAGCCAAAGCCTGGAGGACTATGAGGTGAGATATTCTTTCATTGAGAAGCATGTTCTTGCGAGTCGGGAGCTTGAAGAAATTAAAGCATCTAGTTTCAAACAATAAGGTCCAATTGTTGGTTTCTCATGCGAGGTTAGAGACTTCCTCCTCAACAAAGACTTGAATGAAAAAAGGGCAGGTTGGATTACTCGTGTCATGGAGTATGACATTGAGATCAAAGTCACCAAGTTGGTAAGAGGAAAAGGATTGTGTGAGCAGCTGATCTTGAGCAAACAAGAGGAATCATGCAACGAGAAGGAGGCTGTTTTGGCGTTGCAAGACAGCCATGAGCAAGGAAGCACTCAAGAGGAGAATGATGGTGTCCCCACTCCTTGCTGGACCCAAGGTATAATGCACTTCCTAAGCACAGGTCTATGTCCTCTAGAGATGAACAAGACCCAAAGAAGACACTTCAAGTTGCAAGTTGTCCCATATGCCCTTGTTGATGGTGTTTTATTCAAAAGAGATGTGAATGGAGTACTACTGAGATGCATTGGTACAAATCAGATTCATAATGTGTTGGAAGAGTTCCATGGTGGACCAGTGGTGGTCATTTTGCACCAAGAGTGACAGCTCTAAAGATCATGAGGGCTGGCTATTCATCTGGCCCAATATTTTCAATGATTATTATGCATGGATCAAGAGGTGTAAGAATTGTGCATTTTCATAGGTAAAGAGAGGCTAGCTACCCTTCCATTGCATCCAATTTCAGTTGACCAGCCATTCATGCAATGGGGTTTAGACTTCATTGAGTCATTAATCCCAATTCAAGCCAAGGGCACAAGTGGATTTTAACACCACATATTACTTCACTAAGTGGATGAAGCAAAGTAGCACTCAAGGAAGCAAATGAATCTAGCATCCTGGACTTCTACATGAGGGAATAGCAACTTATTTGGTGTACTGCTACAATAATATCGATAATGCATTGGCATTCATCGGGTCCAAGGTGACCGAATGGGCTGTCAAGAACAGGATCTACCTAAGTACTTCATCAAACTATTACCCCGAGGGTAATGGCCAGATGAATCTACAAACAAGAACTTGTTGAGGATCATTAAGAGGACTCTTGATGAAAATCAGAGGTCTTGGCATACTAAATTGAAATCAGCTTTATAAGCTGATAGGATAACTCCTAAAAGATCTACAAGTAACTCTCCATTCAGGGCTTGTTTATGGGAGAGAGGAAATTTTTCCCATCTCACTTGAGTTGCCAACATTGGAACTCATAAAATAGTTGGAGTTGTTGTAGTTTGAGCCCATGGAAGTTAGATATACGAGAATTGATGGAGCTTCAAGAAATCGGGGAATTAGGCATCCCAAGCAATGGAGAAGGATCAGGCTTTGATAAAGAATACCTTTGATAGAAAGGCCAAGAATAGATCCTTCCAAGTTGGAGATCTAGTGTTAAAATGGGATGCAGATAGAGCAAAACCGGGAAGGCATTCAAAATTTGATGCCATTTGGAGTGGCCCATACATGGTCACAAAGTGTAAGGACAACAATGCCTTCTAATTGTCTTCATTAGATGGCGAAGAACTGCAGATTCCAGTCAATGGGATCCATCTAAAGCATTGTTACTAAAGGGAAATTCTCCACCTTGTAAATATTAGCTTAGGTTTTCATTCCTCCAAGTGCTTGTGCACATTGTTTTGCTATAGGTTAGTTTTTCTTTCCCTAAGTGCTTTGGCACAAGCTTGTTGTTCCTGGGAATGTGTTTGCAAGCCTTGCTCCATCAGGTGATATTCCATGTTCCTCCTTGCAACGTTCTAGTCAGTTGGGGTATTAGATAGAAAATCAGGTGACTCCATGCCCAATGGATTGCTTCAGTAACCCAGGTAACTTCATCCGGTAGGGTAGATGACTCCTCTCGAGTCACCAAAATTGTTATTCAAAATGTGCCCCTGCTCATTTTGTGGCTAACTCCCTTTCATCTTTCCTTCATTGTGCCTCGAGACATAATATTTTGCTTTTCAGCACTCAAAACCTTATGGAAATGACACCATTGGATAGAGCTCTTTCTCGGCTTTCCGAAAGGTAAAGTTTTCCTCCTAACTCCATGTATTATTGAAGTTATAGTTGAGTGGAGTTTTTGGGAAAAGTTTCCCCTGAAAGGCCCGTGGCCAATGAGATGCTGCCACGTGGCACCTAGAGTGGCGGAGCGCGGGAAATTTTGGAAAATTTTCCAAATGACCAAAAAGGTGCAAAAATTTGAATTTTTGCCCGCCAACCCGATTTGGCCCTATTTTGCCCTAAAACTTCAAATGGCCATATCTTTCGATCCAGAGCTCAGTTTTTCACGTTCTTTATATCAATGGAAAGATAGTGAAATTCTCTACAAGATTCTGGGGTCATTTTTGTATTTTAATGGATTTTGAAGAGAGAAAATTGAAAAACACCTCTGGCACGTGGTCATGGACAGAAATGACGTTTCAACCACCGTTTTTAATGAAGAATGGCTCGCATTCTCTCCCAGCATGGCTAAAAATGTCAGGGGATGGGTCTGTAAGGATGCCCATGCTGTTTTGAATGTGTTGTAGACACATAAAATTGATTATCCAATTTGGTGTCCTCGTGCATGTTTGCTCTCTCGTAACACGGGGCACGTTTATATCACCACTATCCCCATGGGATATTATTCAATTTGTGATTTAAACACCTATCCTAAGTCTAATTCACCCCATTATGTTTTACCCGTGAGTAATTAAATATTAACTATTTAATTACACCTTTTTACATGTATCCTAACCACTTATCTACCCCATATCTATCTTATCCATATATTCCCCCTATTTCTCCTCCTCCCAAAGCGGGATATTTCCCGTATTTGAGGTGGAGGGATAACTCTTATCTTTCCAGAAATCATTCATTTTGGCCATCTCAGAGTTCTGTTCCATGATCGGCGTCGACCGGTACTCGGTCGACGCCCGATTTTTTTGGAGCGGCACCGATTATAAATAGAAGCCTAGAACTCAGTTCTGGGAGGACGAAAAAACACAGAAAGAGACAGATCGTGAAAGAGACACAGATTGTAAGAGAGAGAACGAGAGATCTTTTAGCATCAAGCGTGAACATTATCTATCAAATGAGAGCAGATCTTGTCCAAATCAATCCCTGAGAGGAGCACCGTTACTCTGCTCTTATCACATCAACATCGCACGTCTCCATTGATTTTCTGGTGACTCTGTTCCTGCATCTAAGACAGCAGAGCCTTGCAAGTATCTCTCCGACTCTATAGATCCATCGACGCGTTGACGATCTGGCCTTCACTTTCCGATTTCCAAATCTTCTCGCACTTTGTCTCGGATCGACGCCGATCTATATCAGTCGACGCTGATTTACATCAGTCGACGCCGATTTTAAACAGTCGACGCCGATTCTACATAATCGACGCCGATCTTCCTGCAGACAGGTAAAAAGACGCAGGTAACACAAATCCAGCTTTGTTTTCCACAGTTCCCTATTTTCTGTTGCTTTCTACCTGCTGTTTAGATTCTGTTTATTACTTTGATCAGAAAATCTAGTCTTGTACGTACATCTTTTATCATGTATACTTCTTTACTTAATTGAAAACGTGGACTGACATCCGCCGAGGGAGCTTATCGCTTCCCGGACCCGCTTCTCGGGCAGTCCACCTAAATATCTTTTAACGTGGTCTTTTTCTGTCAAGCCTCGGTGTCTCACAGGTTACTTGGATCTACTGTGCAGAATTACTTGTGTGCGCCATCTTATCTACATCGGCTTCCTTATCCGTCTACATCTTCGGATCTTGTCCATCAGGTATCGATTTCATTGGAGTTTTTTAGGGTTTTTGTGTTTAGTTTGGTGCATTAACTTGGACAGGTAACAAGCGCAAAATTCTTGATCTACATTCTGGCACGCCCGGTGGGACCGAACCAAAGTCCCTTATTGGTAAGTTCATCTCTTTTCTAGTTTTGAGCTTTGTTCTTTTTCTTCACTGATTTTTATCGGCTTCATGCTGAGCATTTCCTTTCATCGTTTCAGTCTTGTTTCTTTCATTTCTGAATTTGCAAAGTTAGGTCCTTTCTTTTCTTACAAATTTCAATTCCAATTTCTATTTATAAAATTAGTAAATATTTCATTTTGATTTCAAGTTTGCATGTTTGATCCATCTCTTTATGCGAAATTGTTATTTCCTTGAAATTTTTCTAGTTCCTTAAAATAGAAATTTTCGTTTCACCATTATCTGGATATATCTTTCTGGATTTTGTTTTAACCTTTTCTTGCGGAGCACTTTGCTTGTTCGTGGGATTGTTCGAGGGGGAGAGCTCAACAACGCACTTTTTGAAGTCCACACACCTTGGAGAGCTAAATCTACAGGTATTTCTCTTTTACGGTGTTTTCTCCTTTTTAGGAACTAAAAAAAAAAAAAAAAATTCTTTGTTTGTTGTCTATCACATCCGAACATTTCAATTGTTGGTACTTAAAAAGAATTTAATCGCATTTGGGAAAGAATCTGTTTGACTTGTCTTCATCGAAATCAAACACTTCGTTTTTAAGTGCTTAAAAAGAACTCTTTCTTTGTCATTTCTGCTGTATGTTTTTCATCTAGTTTTAATTAGGCTGGAAAATTGATCAAAATCGGTAGTGACACTATTTGATTTTTATTTTTCACCCTTGCACACAAAGCCAAAATCACTAGGTATAAAGCATTTAAACAAAAATTCTTTCCTTGGCCTTGCCTACTGGAAGTGACATCCAAGAGGAAGAGCCTACGTGTACTCGGGCAGCGCTATAAATTCACGGAAGTTCTCGGTATATATTGGCAAAGCACTTTGACTCCCCTTATCGCAGCATTGTGTGTGAAGTGCGGGGTAGGCCCCTATATCAAGCCACGTGCACCGGTCTTTTCTTCAAGTGCCTTCGGGACTCCTCACCAAAACACCCCCTAACCATCCTTAGTTTGGCTATCCGAGTAGTTCTGTTCTAAAAGGCCCTCCCTAATATTTTCTTTCTTAAAAGCATAAAAACTTAAAAGAGATAATTGTTAGCAATATTTTAATATTGTGAACATTATTATTATTGTGCAAATAATGAGTTGGTGACAACTCGTAGAGATCTCTTAGAGAGATTCTAGGTTTGTTGAGTGAGAATAGGTATTGGGAGAGATTTGTGGGATGCTGAGTGATTAGTGGGATGAGTGTTGACTCCTAGAATCAAGGAGATCAAACTCTATATATGTAACCTCTACCTGTGAATAATATATCCCGAATCATTTGAATCTATAATATCATTATTCGGTGTATTTTCTCTGTGTAAAACTGGTTTATTGCTTTGATTTGGTATCAGAGCAGGGTTGGCTTGTGAGAAATTTCAATGGGCATCAATTGATTACGCACTCAATTAGTTGGTCTACCCTAGTTGTGATCAAATTCTCTTTCAGTTTTGTTGATCAGTCTTCTACGTGCATTCCCGTCTTGCTGCAGATCTGTGCTTCAAAGGTTTAGAATCATATGGCATCTGGATTCACCCTCTCTCAGATCATGAGGAAGATACAATATTGAAGTGTCTACGTCATAAATCCGATTGGAGTGTATATCTATCTTGCACAGTATATTATACGTTTGCCACATTTTATTTTTTCTGGTCTAGGCGATATAGATCATGGCTTCACGGCTCTGAAGTTTCAAGTTCATATTGTTACATGTGTATCGATTGATGTTTGCCACATCTCAGCCTTCACCAAACGTCTCCACATTGAGCCAAGATCTACCTGTGGCTACACTGTCTTTACCGATCCACAAGCAAATTACATCATGTAGATACCTGCACATCCATGTCAAAGGTAAAATCTGTCAGAGATATCTCCTTCCAGCGAGCTGACAGCAAGCATATTATAGATCTGTGAGCTGTCATAGTCAAGCGGTGACTCGAGAGATTCAATTCATCTACATTTGTGCTCCTGATTTGCGCATCCAACATTTGGTAGATCTGCAAATCTCTGATATACTATAGTTGACCGCGTTACATGTCTTTGTGCGCTGGAAAATTCATTTGCATATTGCAAAATATATCATGAACGCTGAAGTCATTGGATTATGAAACCAAGTTTGATAGCTTTTCTTTCAACCAGAGTTCAACACGGCTCGTATTCCTCCGGAGTTCAGCGCTGGCAGTTTACACAAAAATTTGTATGGTATTTAGTTCATGTATTGTGTAAGTTTTATTTCGGCTTATCATTAAAGGTTGAGTCGTTTATTCATTTATGTTTTGTTATTAAGTTTCAATTGTTTTGTGTAGTCTATAATTGTTATTGTCAGTTGAAACCATTGTATACTTATGTGTTGTCATTTTAAATGATTCAAAAGTAAATATAAAGCTTTGTTTGTTTAGTTAGAGTCATTTTTATCACATAGTCAATGTGATTATTAGTTAACAATTATAAAATTGGATCCACTCCAATTCGTCAAAAGTTGTCATTCTTAGTATGGTTATAGTCAATGTAAGTGTCTAGTATATGTTTAGTGTTGTATTAAAAAAGTAATAAATTAATTACTTTTAAATATTTTCGTTATATCATAAAAGTGCTTCGACTTCAATATGTCATGTTTTGCAATAGTCATTAGTGTCATTTAAAGTCCATTTGTGTTGTAGTAAAAAGTAATTTTTTAATTTCTTTTTAATCGTCATGTTATTGTAAGTCAAGTGTATCGTCATTAAATTTTTATTTTTAAAAAAAAAAAAAAAAAAAGGGGACAAATGAGTGCATTTTCGGTGTAATCCGACACTCATTTTTTAAGGGAAAATGCAAATGAAAACCGTTCCTGGCTTCGGGGGCTCCGCCAACCCCGCCCTATATCGCGACAGGGAACGTGTATCGTCCTCGACTATACTTTCTGCTGAGTTAGCAGGGATATTCTAATGGAGGCTGAGGCAACGGAGGAAGGAGGTTGATCGGCGACCTCTCGTCAGGCACCATCGACGAGGCCGCGGTATTGATTTGGTGGCCAAGTATTTTAGTTGTGTGTTTGATTTTTTTAGTTGTGTGTTTCATTGTTTGTAATAAGAACAGATGTTACATTCCTGTTCAGAATTGTATTTCCTTTTATAACCTCCTGATGTAAATATGTGATAGTAGAAAGATAAAAGCACAAGAAAAAGCAGCATCATGTTTTTCTTGAAGAGGATGAACAGAGGTTCATGAGCAGGGGCTCGTACCTAGGACAGAGGTCCGTTATTGTCGAACAGGGGTTCGTATTTGGTGAACAGAGGTTCAGCGTACCAAGATCATGAGCATGCAGAGGCAGGCAAGCTGTAGAAGACGTGTGAATGTTTTTCTCTACATTGTTCACATTAGGGGAGTGTATGTGTGGAAATAATAATGTTAACAATAGGGGAGTGAATGTTAGCAATATTTTAATATTGTGAACATTATTATTATTGTGCAAATAATGAGTTGGTGACAACTCATAGAGATCTCTTAGAGAGATTCTAGGTTTGTTGAGTGAGAATAGGTATTGGGAGAGATTTGTGGGATGCTGAGTGATTAGTGGGATGAGTGTTGACTCCTAGAATCAAGGAGATCAAACTCTATATATGTAACCTCTACCTGTGAATAATATATCCCGAATCATTTGAATCTATAATATCATTATTCGGTGTATTTTCTCTGTGTAAAACTAGTTTATTGCTTTGAATAATCACCTACGCTTGAATTGTCGGTGCATTAGTTAGGTCAATCTTCTTTTCTACTTGTTTATGACGGTCATCACTCAGTTACAATCTAGAAGAATGGCTCAATTAGCCCCTTCTTCCTCCGAGATCACCACTAGTGTGGATGTTTCGGCACTCCCGTGTCTTCCTCGGGACCGTCGTTAGTTGTTCCCCATCCGAGGTCATATAATCCTTTCCATCGTGGCCAAAGCAACCCCATCACGTCCAAATTTCCCTAGTCCTTCGTAAATATCATCTCGCTTCGACTCGCAGTATGTTCCTCATGGGGATCTTGAATTTCGTGTGCTCCTCGATCGCAATCCAATAGCCCTCATGGACTACCTAGTACACAAGTCTATTCAAATATCTGATCAGGGACCACCAATCCAGCAAGTGTACGATTATTCTCGTGAACCATCCCAAGATTTTGTAGAACAGTTAGCATCATCTTTCTTGCCTCGAGCCACGGAGAAGGGTGGCACACCTGTGCCTCCTTTTTCTCTTCCACCGACCATATCGACTAGTTCTCAAATAGTCTTACCTATTCCTAACACCGCAGTTACCTCGACTATTCCACAACCTACTTCTGAGAGGTCCTCTTCTCTGGCTATAATGAGTGCGTCTGTGCACCCACATATTGTTGTTAATTCATCTATGTTGTCCATTGTGTCTCAGGGTCAGTACCCCTTTATGAGTCAAACCCCTTCGACTAGTCAGTTGGTTCCTGCTTCTCGTCCTCCAGTGGGTCTTTCTTCCAACGCTCCAAAGCAATAAAGACCTTCGCCCATCCTCTAGCATCGGCGCCCTTAATAACTAATCCGGCAGTAGAAACCCTCTTTCAGGTCTTGTTCCCCAATATGTCCAATCAAATCGGCACCCATGTTACTCAATCTGTTCCGATTCAGTCAACAAGCATAGGAGTCCACCAATCACAGGCTCCGTCCGTCATCCAACCTTCATTTTCTCAACCACTTACTATCTCACAGCCTGCCTATACACAGGCTCCTTCACAACAAATACCCCACCAGGCGTCACCCAGAACGCCTGGTTACTCCTCTTATCATCCTATCAATCAACAGATGAATCCCCCATTGACACCTCAACAACATCCACCATTTGCTTCTTATGTAGGACATGCCAGTGTGCCTCCTCCTCAATCTGACATGGTTCAAATTCTTTTCAAGAAAATCACAGACTTGGAAGCCTCCACCAAAGGGGCTCGTCCTTCATACTCTTTTGAAGAAGTATGTAATGAACCCATTCACCCCTCAGTGGCTTTTAAACCTTATCCTCCCCAATGGGAACTTCCTAAATTTTCAAAATTTCATAGTCGGGAGGACCCTCAACAGCATTTGTGAGCATTCAAACATGCTTGCTACCTCATAGTCCAGGATCAGGAGCTTATGCTCCGTACTTTTCCTATGTCTTTAGCAGGTCCTGCTTTAGACTGGTACAATAACATTCCTCAACATTCCTTGTTTTCTTTCTCTCAATTAGCCCAGATGTTTGTTGAAAACTTTTCAATAAATATCGTGCATAAGATCTCGATTACAGATCTTTATAACATTCGTCAATTCGATGATGAGTCTATTGCAGAATTTGTTGCTCATTGGAGAGGGATAATAAACCAATTGTCTTTCTCCCTTCCTCAATCCCAACAGATCGAGTTGTTTACTCGATCTTGTGCTAATCATATTTCTTCCACTTTAAGGATCCAAACCTTTCATACATTTGAAGAATCCTTTACGATGGCACGCAAACTTGAGTCTCGCGCTATCAACAAGGGAAGTTAAAACTTCGCTTTAAATCTAAACCGGATTTTTCTTTTTTTACCAAATCAAATCCTTCCACTTCTAAAGACAAGAATCGGGATCTACCAATGCTATCGTATTAAAAACACTACGAGTTGATACCACTTCTAATCAAACACCATGAAGAGACTCCTCGGCTTCTCAAAAAGGGACCTCATCATCTCGATCTTTCACTTCATTGGGGGAATCATATGCTTCTATCCTGAAAAATGTTGGAAGTCCACATGATCGAACTTCCCCCCATTAGGAATATTGATGAAAGCCAAGAACATCCATTCTGGTATAGGGAAAATGACTTCTGTCATTATCATAGAACCAAAGGTCATGACATTGAACGATGTCAGACCTTCAAAAATCTTGTCCAGAAATTCATTGATAAAGGCGAGCTCATTCTAGATAACCCAAATGCTCCCCCAAATCAAGCACTGGATGTCTTTAAACAACCTTTTCCCAATCATTCCCCGAACCATGATGCTTCAGAGTCTCAAAAACCAAACACTCATACTATCGCTTTTATCTCTATCAAGAATCTTCTTCTAAAACTAAGCCATCTGCAAACACATCGACCGAATCGTAGCCTCCTTCCGCTTCATTAATTGCTGGGATCCCACCATCTTCGTGATAGCCCGTCTTTGAATATTCCAATATTGTTAGTTATGGATTCACCTCCCTCTTCTTCTTTGTCTGATCTTCCGTCCATACCCGAGATAGTGTCATCCTCACCTGTCTCATCGTCAGACATTCTTTCAATGCTCGAGGAAATTACATCCCTTCGAGTTTCCACCGCGGATACATCTACTTCTGTTTCTCCCATTTTTGCTGCGACTATGCCCTTGGTGAATGTACCTATAGTTGTCCCGACTTCGATGGAAGCATCTTCGATTTTGACTCTTCCTGTTTCCTTTCCTACAGTAGTTTCACCCATAATTACTGCACCAGAAGTAGTTCCCTCGCAAGGAACTGCTTCTTCATCACTCACTTCTTCCATCACTGCTACTTTGCCTATTAAGGGGAAATCTAAAGAAGTAGCACCAACACCTATACACTCGGTTCCTGAACTTAGACCGAGAACACCGAAATCTAACATTGCGCCATCGCACTCTCCATTTGCTTCCCCTGAAAAGGTTACAATCACCTTATGCGGTTGAAGTTGTCACCATCCCCGAAAAGGAAAGCCCATATTTTGAACCATCAAGACTCTTGGTTCTTTCCTCAAAATCTCTCTCGCGCCTCATAAAAGATTGGATTTGTCTCACGAGAAGGTGTCTTCTTCTACAAGCTTATCAAAACCATCATCTTCTTCTACAACACATTCTTTACTAGCACCTCGAAAAGTGGACTTACCTACTAAAAAGACGCTACTTCTCTTATCACAATCATCATCTTCGTACTAAAAAAACCAAGGCACCCTATGTTCCTCCGATTATACCTACTTTGGAAGCTTCTCCCTCATCTAAATCGACATCATCTAAATCATCATTAGTTTCGACCAAGCAGCCTCCCTTATCTCTGAAGACCACAACACTTGTCACATCTCCATCATCTTCAAAATCTATCTTAGGGCTCCTCCACCGAAATCAATCATGTCTCACTTACTTCCATCTCAAGTGCCCAAGGCTGCTCCTCCAGATGTCCAAAAAAATAAGATGATCCCTAAAAAGACTGTCAAACCTAACATGCAGGTTCTTTTACCTCGGCAGTCTGTTAAAGTAAAAGAGGCGCCTTCATCATCTCTGTCCTCATCTTCGTCTACCGGGTTCTATACCGAAATCCTTCGCCAACTTATCCAATCTTCATCCATATCTCTTCCTCCGATTAAACCCTATAACCCTAAAGGAGTTAAACCTACTTGGTTTAACTCTGATTTGATTTGTGCTTACCACCATACCCCGGGTCATGATACTGAGGGATGTAAAGCTCTTCGATCTGTTGTCAACAGCCTTTTGGAAGAAAGTGATCTTTTGCTGGAGGAGGAGAAACAAGTATCTCCTGTCATCTTAGCTCCATCTGAGCCCCAATGATCTACTCAGACCTCTACTTCTAGTGATTCCACTCCAAATGATCTTCCACCTTCTCAAATCAACATAATTCATATCGCCACGAGAACCCAACAGTATGATAATCCATCCTCATCTACAACATCTCGACCACGGGTTGTCATTTCTGCAGCCCCCGAAGGAGTTCCTCCTTCCTCATTAGCCCCGAGACCTCGGGTCTCTATTCGTGCTGCACCTTGGGCTCAAATTCCCGTGACAGTTGAGGAGAGTGTTATGAAACCACTCACCCAGGCTTCGGTCAAAATGTCCCTTTTTGACCTCATTCAATCCTCTCCGCAACATCGCCAGGCTCTGATTGATAATCTGCGTCACATCGCAGTGAATTCAGATGAGCCCCAGCCTTTCAAGATGGTTGTTGAAATGAATAGACCATCAACCGCCATTTCTTTTGAAGATTCAGAAATTCCTTCCCTTTCTTCCGAGGATTTGGGGGCTCCTTCTTTATCACCGGTCAAATCGATAACACTACATTAAAACGCATTATGATCGACAGTGGAGCTGCACTCAACGTCATCTCCTCGCACACATTCGAGCAACTTAAGTTACCAAAGAACGTAGTGTCACCCCCGCCTTTTGCTCTTCAATCATTTAACGATCAGCTAGCAGTTACTTTAGGAACTGTGGTCCTACCCATTCGAGTAGGTAAGAAGTTGCTTCACGAACTCTTTTACATTGTTGAAGGGAAATTCCACTATAATATGATCCTCGGACGCTCCTGGATTCGTGCAATGCATTATGTCCCATCCACCCTCCATCGATGCTTAAAATATCAATATGAGGGAAAAATCTATACTCATCCAGGAGATCCTTTTCCTTCCGCACAATGCGACATGACCACAGGGTCTGCCCCTCTAAAGGAAAATGCTTGTTCTCCTGACGGGGCCTCATCTTCTTCCATACCTGTAACCAAACTACCGGATGTACAAAATTTAGAAGAGACATTGCAGCATTTCTCACTAGGAGAGCTTCCTCTCCTTTCTTTAGACAACCATCTCAAACCTAGTGAGTATGGTAGACCAGACAAACAACCTGAATATCAGCCAGGTCTTGGTCGCATCGTCACCATTGGTCTACCCAATCAACAGACTAATTTCATTTACGGTGGTCTTGACATGCCTCACTATCACCCGGATTCTCCTCCTAGGACCAAACCTTATTTAACAGGGTTCGATTGTCTACAGAATCCCATGTTTGCAAAAACTTATTTATATCGATGCGCGTGGAAGGGCTTTGGCTTAGGTAAATATGAACAAGGTGTGCATGACCTCGCGTCCATTCCAACTCTCAAGCCACATCAAAAATTTGGTTTAGGATTTAAACCTCTTTCAAAAGCCACCGTCACTATTCTCGATGAGCCTCTTCCTATTGAGGAACCATCTTCTCCCGCTAAGTCAGAAGCATCACTCGATGTGGATGATGCCATTTCCATCCCGTCTAACTTTTTTTTTTAATCAATACCATTTCCTTAGGGCCACTAGACTATAAGACTAATGACAGGTCCACTTCCATACCGTTAATCTTCCCTGAAATAGTTGGAGACGACTCTCCTACTATCAACACTATCCACTGTGCGGATGATGATTCTGTCCTCACCTATCTGGGGGTAGAGGATTCCTATCTTCCTAAAACCATTCCTTCTGACACGTCTACGCTTCTCAACGAAGCCACTGTCGACCTTAATATAGGGACTTCTAAAGACCCTCGCATCATTAAGGTCGGCCAGTCTCTTAATCCATAGGAATTAGGAGACTTTACCACTTTTCTTTCCAACCATCGTCAAGCTTTTGCTTGGGCATATGAGGATATGCCAGGACTTGATCCCGATATCGTGGTCCACAATATCGTTACTCTTCCCGACATCAAACCGGTTAAACAAAAATTGCGTAAAATGCACCCTAGAGTAGCCCTTCTTGTTAAAGAAGAATTGCAGCGCTTGCTCTCGGCTAACTTCATCCAACCCATCGATTATCCACAATGGGTTTCTAATGTAGTACCAGTAACTAAAGCTACTAGGAAAATTTGAATTTGTACCGACTTAGGGATCTTAATCTTGCTTGTCCAAAAGATGATTTCCCTCTACCTAATATCGACCAACTTGTGGATTTAATCATGGGTCATGAGATGCTTTCTCTTATGGATGGTTTCTCTGGGTATAATCAAATTCTCATCGCACCAGAAGACCAACATAAGACTTATTTCATAACTCCTTGGGGGACCTTTTGTTATCGTGTCATGCCTTTCGGTCTTAAGAACGCAGGAGCAACCTATCAGCGAGTAATGACCTACATCTTCCATGATCTCTTACACAAAATTGTGGAAGATTACATCGACGATCTCCTCGGTAAATCCAAACGTCGTTAGGATCATCTTTTCATTCTTGCACCTCTCTTTGAGAGGCTTATTCACTTTTTTCTTCGTCTAAATCCATCTAAGTGTGTGTTTGGCGTTCTCACTGGTAAACTTTTAGGTTTTATCATTTCCATTAGGGGTATTGAAGTAGACCCCACAAAAATAAAAGCTATCCTTGAGATGCCTCCCCCTTCTAACTTAAAACAACTCCACAGTCTCCAAGGACGTCTTCAATCAGTGCATCGTTTTATCTCACAATTGTCGGACCGTTGTCAACCTTTTCATCATCTCCTCCGTAAGAATGTTCATTTTGAATGGGATGAACATTGCCAAAAGGCCTTCGATGATCTCAAAGCTTATCTTCTTTATCCACCTGTGCTTACACCTCCATGCGAGGGGGAGCCATTCTATCTTTATATCTCTGTGACTGACCACGCTCTGGGAGCCATGATCTCGCATCGGGACGCTTGCGGTAAAGAACAAGCTGTCTATTACATCAGTCGCACCCTCCATGAGTATGAAACATGTTATTCCGAAGCTGAAAGGCTATGTTGTGCTCTCTTCTTCACAACTTCTAAGCTTCGTCATTACCTCCTTAATCACAAAACTTACATTGTCACAAGTGTCAATCCACTCAAGACAATTCATGCGAAGCCTTATCACAATGATCGTATCACTCGTTGGCTCATGCTTATGACAGAATTTGATCTCGAGTTTATCCCGCAAAAGTCTATCAAGGGTCAGGTCATTGCGAGATCAATTAGCTTATGCTCCTCTTCCGGACATTCATGTCCCCTCGCTCGATTCCTCGATGAATATATCCAACAAATTGATTTTGGTCTGTCTCCATTTAAAATAAAGCTCTTCTTTGATGGATCCGAATGCTAGCAGAGGGGAGGTGCAGGGTTTCATGATGATTCCTCCTTGGGGTACGCCTATCCTGGTCGCACACAAATTGAACTTTGAGTGCACCAATAATATGGCTGAATATGAAGCTCTTGTCTTGGGTCTTCAAAATGCCATTAATCTCGTTGTGCTTGTCATATTGAAATCTTTGGTGATTCTCAACTCATCATTAATCAAGTCACAGTGTCTATCAATGCAAGAATGATATCCTTCAAAAATATCGTGATATCGCTTCTCATTCAACTCCAATCTTTCGATAAATTCACTAACCAAGCTATTCCTCACACTTTGCGAATCGATTCGCAGATACAATGGCTTTGCTAGCCTCACTTATCCCACCTTTTACCTAGGACTCGTGGCTTTATGTGGGTGCGCAACGCTTAGATCAACCATCTCATCTCGGGCAGCTAACTTCAATCCATGCTTTGTCCACAACCCATACTTAGGATGAGTGGTATCACGGATCGTGGATTATTTATCTCATTCAAGTGCTTCCTCCGATCTCGACTTCCAATGGTAGAAGATATTTTATCCTACGTACTAATCGCTATACTATTCTATTACAGCGGAATCCTCTACAAACGCGGCTTTGATGGTATTTTACTGGTGCCTCAAAACCCTTGAATCATCTAAAGCTATCCAGAGGTCCATGACGGTATCTCGTGGTGGAAATTTTAGTGGCTTGGCTGTAGCTAAACGCATCTTATGTTTGGGATATTATTGGCCTTCTCTTAATCGAGATTGTTGTGAATACACTAAGAAATGCGTCAAGTGTCAACAACATTCCAATCTCACACATATCCCTAGTCAAGCTTTACAACCTACAGCGGATTTGTGGCCTTTTTCGCAGTGGGGTCTTGATCTCATTGGTCTCATCAATCCCCGTTCTTCACAGCGTCATCATTCTATCATTACCGCCACTGAATACTTTACTAAGTGGGTGGAAGCTATCCCTCTTTCTTCAACAAAAGCTAAACCCATAGTTGATTTTGTCTATCAACACATCATTTGTCGCTTTGGTGTTCCACACAAACTCATCACAGATAATGGTAAGTCTTTCAAGAACGTTGATTTGCAGAACCTCTGCGACACTTTCAATATCAAACTCAGCTTTTCTTCTCCATACTATCCTCAAGCTAATGGTTAGGCCGAAGCTTCCAATAAAACTTTGCGTAATATCCTCACAAAGGTAACTAGTCGAGCTAGTAGGGATTGGCATTTACATATCCCTTTTGCTCTCTGGGCTTATCAGACTAGCATTCGTACTCCTACTGGTGCTACTCCCTTCTCTCTCATCTATGGGTGCCGAGGTCAGTTTCTTCCTTTGGAAGTCCAAATCCCATCTCTCCATGTTTCTCTTAGAGAATTTGTCTCTGATGAGGACTATCGTCAAAATCATCTAGCACAACTTGAATTATTAGATGAGCGGCATCTCAACGCTCTTGAACATCATCAAGTCTATCTTGAGCATGTCAAACGTGCTTATAACAAGCACTTGCAGCATCGTGACTTCAAAATTGGTGATCTTGTTCTTAAAGAAAATCAAAATGTCACTACACTCGAAAGGAGTCAGCGTGGTAAGTTTGCTCCCAACTGGATGGGTCCGTACGTTATCACTCATAAATATGGGTTTGGGGCTTATCGTCTATCTTCCATGGATGGTATACCTAAAGTGGAACCTCTTAATGCCTTGCATCTACGGCCCTTCTACTGTTAAAATCTACCTTACACAAATCTAGTCGCAAGACAGATCTTTCATCTGTCTAACAACCAGTCATATACTTTCATGGTGATTCGAAATTATGTGGTTCTCTGCCTATTGTTTTTTTACCTTAAATATGAGTATCACGGCTCTACTCATAGCATTTTTCTTCTGGATATGTTTCTCCTCATGGTAGGAACACCTTAATCACCGTTTCATTTGTCCCAAGTGCTTATCTTAATCGGATCTACTCGGGGCATGAGTACGTACTCTTCATACGTTTTCTTCCCTCTATCTCTGATCTATCTAGGTCTAAACTCAGCTTCTTCCAAAAAGCTTTTCAAAAAAAAAAAAAAAAAAGATGCTAGACTCGATCCTCAAGGACAGCTATCTATACAATCAAATGAATCAAAAAAATATAGACCATGCCCTCGAAGGATGGCTATCATTAAAATTCAAAATACAGACCGCTCCCTTAAAGGACGGCTATTTCTCAAAGAAATACTTAAGGCTTCTTGCATTGATCAACCTTTCATCAGTTTATAAATTTTTTTAGCATCATTGAAAGACTTCCGTATTGATCAGTCTTTCCATATCTAGCAAACTTCCCGCATTGATCAGTTTGCTTTTCTGCCAGAAATCATGAAGCTGAGATATAAGACCTTTTGTCGATCATATGGAGAACCCTATTTTCCCAGTATGAACATGTATTCTGTCCCTTGTAAATTTCGACAAGATACTTACTTACTGCTCCTCCTGTTTCCCTCCTAAATCTGGTTTGCGGCTAGTTAGTGTCAGGCTTATTTTAACCTCATATAGGGCCTTGCATGCATGATCTTTTGGTTTCCTATCCAGATTCTATTTATGGTCGGTTGGGAGTCCAGCTTATCATTTTTTTCTTATCTGGGTGTATTTCCTTTATTTCTAGTCAAGGTCATTTTCATTACATCCTTGGCTCTCGCAAAGAGTATTCCCCATTATTATTTGTTATTCATCCAGTTAAATTGACATTTCACATGTTAATTTAATCAAAATTTATCATCTATCTAATTTCATCTTATCTATCAAAGCATGTATTGTCAACACATGTGGATCTGTCTATCTATTTTCATCAAAATTAAATTAACATCTCAAACATACCGAATCTATCAATCCCATCTATCCATCTATCCATCAAACCATCTAAAAACTTGTACATCCAAGTTACACTACATCTATCTATATCCATTTTTTTATCAAAATTAAATCCATACATCAATCACATCTATCCATCTATCCATCAAAACATCTAAAAACTTGTACATCCAAGTTACACTACATCTATCTATATCCATTTTTTATCAAAATTAAATCCATACATCAATCACATCTATCCATCTATCCATCAAAATATCTAAAAATATGTACGTCCAAGTTACACTACACCTATCTATATCTATTTTTCATCAAAATTAAATCCACATATCAATCACATCAAATTACATCACGTCTATCTATCCTCTATGTCTATGTTCATCCAATCACATCTATTTATCATCTCTCAGCATATGTCGATATCCATCACAATTACGCTACATCTATCCATGTATATCAAAATTAAAAATAGGAGAACAATCATATGACAAAGGAAATAATGAATCTATATATATACATGAGTGTCTGTACAACAAAAAATGGGTGGCTCTCAATCAAGCCATCTATACAATGCCTTCCAATCGAGGCTACATCACTACACTGATACAAAATATATCAATCCCTATATCGTAAAATCTGATGCGTGGAGGACACTATCTCCTCCACCCTCCTCTGGACCAGGCTGTCTCTCCTGGCCGCCGCCTATCGAGCTAGACGCACCTGCTGCTGGAGGCCTCTGCCCACCTCGGTCTCTCCCGGTGCTCCCTCCCCCTGATGCCCCGCTCGCTGTGGCCATCGCTGATCTCCTCCTCACCCCGTACCGAGGCACATCTGGGGCATGCTGCGCTAGGGCATCCTCGTAGTATCTCACCTCAGCGAGGAGAGACTGATATGTGCTCAAGCTCACGGTACCAGGTGCTCGTAATGGTGCTACTGGTGCTGCTGGTGGTGCCCCTCCTATGGTCGTGCCCTGTGTACCAGACTCTGACATGGTACCTGTCTCCCCATATTTGGCCCTGAGGGCCTCCCTATGTCGAAGGTAGCGATCCCTCTGCTGGATCGTTGTATCTCGCTCCTGGCGAGCGGTATCTCTCTCCAAAATCAGGGCATCCCTCTCCTCTGTCAGAGCTCTGATCTCCTCGAGAGCCGCCTGGTGTGTCTACGTCAAGGTGGCATGCTCTCCCTCCAATCTCTCCAGATCGTAGCCATATCCTCCTCGTCGGCATCTATAGATGCCGGAAGGTGTCGTGGTAGCTCTGTCGCATACCATGCAACATAACCATCACCTACTCTAGCGTCATCATCACTGTCTGTGGAGGGTGGGGCCTCTCTCAATGGATTTTCCAGATCAAAATCGCAAAATCGGTCTCTATACTCAGTCTTTCCTATAAGGCCTGTAAGTAGTGGGCACGGTCTGTACTAGGCCGAACTGTCTCAATACCCGCATAAACGGGACACGCTCCCACATGTCAGGCCTGCGACCCCTAACCACCCTGCTCCATCTCAATGCCACCAAGTGAGCATCCTGACCAGCCCATGTCGTCGAAATACTGCGATATGGTCTCCGGATGACTGCTTGCTGTCGGCCTCTAAAACGCTCGCATACCAATCTGCAAATCTCCCTGTATCTCCAGAGGCCATATCGGCCCGCCATCGCCGGAATCCATAATCAATAGCTCCCATCGCCTGCCATCCAAGGAAGCTTCGGATGGCTCGATCACCGATATATGCTCATATGCCCGGGCAATGGAGCACAAAACTAACATCGATACCTATCCTCCGGCCAGTGGTATACATCCATAACTCATGATATATCTGAGCTATCAAAGCATCAGCAAAAGTAAACACCTGTCTGAACTACAGGATGTCGCAAACGCAATCTAATAATAACAGTGGGAATCTCCCGCCTCCTAAATCGGGGGCAAAATAGGATATCGCCATCTCGAATCAAAACTATCCATCTGTCTTGGGACTATCTCCATGCTTATACTTTGAGGCTATCCGCACCGCCCTGACACTATCTCTCGAATCATTTGCCCTATCTCCATACAATCGAACTAGGGCCCTGCTCTTTGCTCTCGTGGTGTAATCTCTATCGGGTCCCCAGTGATCGGCAGTCTCAAAATCCTGTATATATCCTCATGGGTGATGGTCATCTCACCCGTCTTGAACCAAAAAGTGCAAGTCTGGCTATCCCATCGTCGCACTAGTGCTCGCATCAACTCTACATCTCACGGCACTCGTCTGTAGTACCGAAAGCCCCCGAGCCCAGATAACTCTAAATGCCACCAATCTGCGTCAGTGACGTCAGGGAGAATGGTCTCCAGTAGCTCGGGAATCACATCCCTCATATGTAGTACCTCTCGTGCCTGCATCCACGACATCAAGAGCAATATTAGCCTCATATTTACCCAAATCCGAACATCCAAAACAAAATTTGATTTAAGTCTATCTAATCGGCGTCGATTAAATACAATCGGCGTCGTTTATATATAGTCGACGCCGATTAATATTAATCGGCGCCGCCTACATAAAATCGGCGTCGATTCTACCAATCGACGCCGATTGCTACAGCGGATGTAAAAAAACACCTGGGCTCCCACCGGGCAAAATAGAAATAAAAATATATATATATAAAATAATAAAATAAGTACCCTAGGTTCAAAGAACCACTTACCCCAGGTCATGTCCTCCTCCGCTTCTGACCGCTTCCAGAGGCTTCCATGATGCTCAAATCCAATTTTTGACTCTCTCTGAATCAATCGTCACGGTGTAAATAAATCGTTCACGTTTTCCGTTCACATATTTATATGTGTTGTGAACGGTTGGCACCGATTTGTTTGGTCGGCGCCGTTTATTTAGGTCGACGCCGATTATTGTGATCGCCGCCGATTTTCCATCTCTTTTCCATAGTGTTGATGCTTGGCTTATTTATCTGGTCATTATTGTGCACTGAATGTTTCCTTTTGGCACATATTTTCGATATCACCGTCCATTTCGAGTTTGTTCCCTTTGCGTGGGGCACTCGTACTTTTTGGCAACTTAGAGTTAACGGGTCTGTGGCACTAGCTGCGCTGCCGCACCGTCTGGATTGTCCCTACCAATGTGTCTCTCTTTTTAGATGCCGACTATTTTGCAGCCCTCCTTACACTTATGGGTCTCAGTAGGTACTAATGTCGTCTCATGAGGAGACCATCTAGCCTACCCTACCAATATGAGTTCCTTAGGTGGTTACCTCTTTATTCATGTTTGTGCATCATCAATGATCGGATCTTCTCCAGACATCCATCTGGGGCATCCCGTGTTTTCATCTACCTTTTTCAAACTTGGGATCGTTTGTTCTATCACTCATCCCATCCCTAGTTTGAGGGGGATCGCATCATCACTTTTTCTTCCTTTCTTCCACCTCCTTGTTTTTGTCTCACAACCTTGCTTATCGCAAGTTACTTGACAAAAAGGGGCAAAATGTAGACACATAAAATTGATTATCCAATTTGGTGTCCCTCGTGCGCGTTTTCTTTCTCAGGTAACCTGGGGCACGTTTATATCACCACTATCCCCATGGGATATTATTCAATTTGTGATTTAAACACCTATCCTAAGTCTAATTCACCCCATTATGTTTTACCCGTGAGTAATTAAATATTAACTATTTAATTACACCTTTTTACATGTATCCTAACCACTTATCTACCCCATATCTATCTTATCCATATATTCCCCCTATTTCTCCTCCTCCCAAAGCGGGATATTTCCCGTATTTGAGGTGGAGGGATAACTCTTATCTTTCCAGAAATCATTCATTTTGGCCGTCTCGGGAGTCTGTTCCGTGATCGGCGCCGACCGGTACTCGGTCGACGCCAATTTTTCGGAGCGGCGCCGATTATAAATAGGCCCAGAACTCAGTTATGGGAGGACGAAAAAACACAGAAAGAGACAGATCGTGACACAGAGACACAGATTGTAAGAGGGAGAACGAGAGATCTTTTAGCATCAAGCGTGAACATTATCTATCGAATGAGAGCGGATCTTGTCCAAATCAATCCCTGAGAGGAGCACCGTTACTTTGCTCTTATCACATCAACATTGCACGTCTCCATTGATTTTCTCGGTGACTCTCGTTCAAGCATCGGCCACGGTAGAGCCTTTCAGGTATCTCTCCGGCTTCTGCAGATCCAGCAGACGTTGACGATCTGGCCTTTGCTTTCTGATTTCCAAATCTTCTCGCACTTTGTCTCGGATCGACGCTTGATCTATGCTCGATCGCCGATTTACATCGATCGACACCGATTTTAAGCGATCGCGCGCGATTCTACATAATCGACGCCCGATCTTCCCTGCAGACGGTAAAGACGCAGTAACACAAATCCACTTTGTTTTCACAGCTTCCCTATTTTACTCATTTGCTTTACGCCCTTTTTTAGATTCTGTTTATTACTTTGATCAGAAAATCTAGTCTTGTACGTACATCTTTTATCATGTATACTTCTTTACTTAATTGAAAACGTGGACTGACATCCGCCGAGGGAGCTTATCGCTTCCCAGACCCGCTTCTCGGGCAGTCCACCTAAATATCTTTTAACGTGGTCTTTTTCTGTCAAGCCTCCATGTCTCGTAGGTTACTTGGATCTACTTTTGTGCGTAATTACTCGTGTGTGCCCGTCTTATCTACATCGGCTTCCTTATCCGTCTACATCTTCGGATCTTATCCATCAGGTATCGATTTCATTGGAGTTTTTAGGTTTTTGTGTTTAGTTTGGTGCATTAACTTGGACAGGTAACAAGCATAAAATTCTTGATCTACATGTGTTTTGGTCAATGGTTGAATCCCTTCAACATTTTCCCACGTTCTCTCTCTCACAGGGCTCGTCCCTCAGACCGTAAAAGCTAGATTTGGCTCATTTTCAAAGGGTTGAACATTTTTGTGTATTGCAGGTCCCCTTTCTCACCTTGGAAGTGATTTTGGTGGAATATTATACCTTTTCTAAGAGCTGCAACTTTTATTTTGCCTCTCAGGTGTTGTAATGCAAGTGATTTTGATGATTAAAATAACAATACAGCCTCTGTGATTAGTTTTCATCCTCTTGCCTGTGTTGTTTGGTTAATTTATGATCCTTCATTACAATTATCAGTTTGTGCATGAGGTTCTTTGTTGTATTTTTATGGACTGTGTCAATCTATAGAAGTAAAAATGCTCACCACTCCTTTGGTGCATCACCTATTAGCATTAGTTTTAGCTTTTTTGCATTCTCTATCTTTGTCTCCTTTGGAATTTAGGGTAGGGTTAGGAATATAGACCTCTGCAACTTGTAAGTGATAAATCTGACCAGAGGAACCAGCCTCTAAACTAGAGATTCCTTTCTCATTTTGCAAGTCCCACACTTGGGAAAGGATTCAATGTTGTGCAATCACACTGGATGCTTAGTATGATCAAACTAGAAATCTGATCAACATCCGAGGGTGCTACTAATTTGCAACAATATGTACACTTCTCTAGGTTCTGTGAAGTTTGTTGCTCATAAGGACACTTAAGAACCTCGCGAAGGTTCTCCTCGCGCGTACATGAGTATATCATAAGTTCATCAAGAAAACTAATCACGAAGTGATCCAAAAATGTCTCAATACCCCATTCATTAAGCTCATGAACACTATGGGGGCATTCATCGGACTAAAAGGAACTACTATAAACTTGTAGTGGCCATATCTAGTATGCAAGGTTTTCTTATGAATATCTTCCTCCATGATCCTCATCTAATGATATCTAGACTTAAGATCTATCTTGAAAAATACAATTCCACCTTCATCCACGATCAAATAGATCATCAATGCGTGGAAGGGGGTAACAATTCTTTATCATTACTTTTTTTAGCTAATGATAATCAATACACAAAAGTAGACATCCTTCCTTCTTCTTTACAAAAATCACCACTGCACCCCAAGGGGATACACTAGGATGGATTAGGCCTTTCTCGAGAAGGCCCTCAAGCTATAACTTGCACTCACGTAGATCTCTAGGGTAGTCATCCGATAAGGTACTCGTGAGATAGGCTCTACTCCTAGAATCAAATCTATGTGAAAATCTATCTCACGTGGGGGAGGTAACCTTGGTAGATCCCCTGGAAAGACATCAAAAAATCTCTCAAGATGTGATGGTCATCAAGAGATGGCCCACTAGACTCATCTTCATATTTGTTACTAACCATGACATCTTACTACTAGAAACCTCGTCACACACACTACTTAAGCTGCATAACGGAAATAGTGTGGATAGAAATGGGCCTCCTAACTCTTGCTATCACTAACTCAACCCCCAAATCATTTGTACATGATATAATCTTATGGTAATAATCCACTCTAGCTCTATGTGTAGATAACCAGTCCATGCCCAAGATGACTCCATACGAACCAAACGAAAGGATACGAAGATCATTGCTAGTGGTGAAGGGTCCTAAATCCACTACACACTCCTTAACTAAGGAGTCTATAGAGATTTTGGCTCCAGAATCCATCTCAACATCCCAACTAAGGCCTTGTCTAACTGCCACCATCCTGCAACGCTCTACTAAATATGGTGCAATAAAAGAATCAGACAAACCAAAATCAAATAGAATGGAGGTAGGAATACCACCAATGCTACTTGTAGTCTCTATCACAGTGCCCTAATGCTCAACCTGATGGTTCTCAACCACTGCATATATCCGATGGTTATCCTATATCACCAATTGTATGCTCTAAAATCAATGCCTTAACCTTGTTATCGTGGATTTTTGGGAACTCTCTCCAATGATGTCTAATAATACCACATCCATAACAATTGACTAGGACTCTCCAATGAGATGCGGCTCAATTGAGTACTCTAGTGGTCTATGTCGTGGATCATGATGATCTAGCTATGGAATTTTGAGGTTGCTTTTAATGAGCTATTGTTGAATGACCTCGGTGCACCATGTTTCCTAATGGGACCCCTAGGGGAGGCTCCATACTCCATCCCCTCTGAGAGTTGATTCTCTCGTGGAGGTCAAACGGTGGATGAGTCTGCTACCATTATTCTTGCTGGCTAAGGTGGCTACTATGGTGGCCTGAATGAAGAACGTGTAGAACCATGTCCGCCACGAGGAGAGGAGGACTACCTCAACCTCGTTATCTTGTACTTGATGTATTTGGCTCCGTAATCTACCCACCGACATTCCGAGTCTTCCCCCTAGTCTCCTCTATAATGTAGGCCTTCTCAATAGCCTCTACTAAGGTCTACATGAAATGAATGTGCATCGCACCTCCCAAATCAAAATTCAAGCCCCTAATGAACTTGTGAATCCTACCTTCTCATCCTGCATAGATTCGACATACTAAAGTAAGTCGAATCTCGTACTCTACTATCATGGATGCCTAACGTAGGTCATGGAACTCATCTATCCTTTGTTAAATAAACCTCCTAGATAAGTATCTACTTCTGAAATGCCCCTCGAAGATCTCTGAGGTAACTGTCTCTGATTTACATGGAGATTCTACCCCTTAGTCCTCCACCAAACACCTGTTCCATCTATCCAAAGATGGATCACAACATGATATTTCATGTTGCTAGTACATGGGCAAAGCTTGAAGTACCCGCTCAAGCTCACTAACCAAGCCTCTTCCTGAAAACCACCTGTATCTCCAAAATAATGAGATGAGCGTAGCTTCAGGGATATCCCTATATGATCTCTAACTTGATGATTAACTCCTAGGTCTCTCTGCATGCTCCTCCCTCGGCCTAGGGCTCTGAGATTTGTCTCTGTGTCCTAAAATCCTATCTCCATGTCCCCTCTAGGTGAATCTACTCTAGTTGACTCCACATGGGATTTCTCTTCCCTATGCTCATCATTGTGTCATGGAGATGCACGAGCCTCTACTAATGGCTCTCTATCATGTCTAGTAGGTCTTCCTCCTAAGGATCCTCTACGTATAGCGGCATTAACATCTTCTATCATCTACAATATCTTAGGTAAGATGGCCACTTTACATCTGATCTAGAGGTGGAAATTCTAGGTCTACGTGCAAGAACCTCTCTCTAGTCTGCACCTCCTCCACAAACCGAGGCAAGAATAAGTTCATCATTCTATATTTTGTTTCAATTTTCTAAGTTTTTCATATTATATAAATATCATAAAATGTTATTTTCTAGGTTTAGAGTTGTGTTAGGTTTAATGTTCATATTTCATGCTTTCAATTGTGCCCAAGGGTCAAAACTTTAAACCCACGGCTCTGATACCAAATGTAACACCCACAAATTTACTCACACGAAACCCAAGAACAAACCTAGGTCAAACTAGAAAAATTATGGAATAATTTTTTGTTAAACACACTCACAAAATTAGATTCGAATTTGCGGTCATCAAATTCTTGTTTCTAAGTTACATTAAATTAATATTATTAATTTCCCCTTTGATCCCCTTTAAATAAAATAATAAAATCTCTCAATACCTTTTAATAAAATTAGTTAGTCTAAAGAAGATTTAGGTTCCCTATATTTTGTTTTAATACAATTTAATTCCACCTTAGTTAAACTTGCTCAAATTAATCCCAAGGGTATTGTGGTCTATTTAATTAAATAATAAATTTCTATTATACCCACAAAGGGGTCAAAGCTTGCATTAAATAAAAAGGTCTCTAATAAGACATTTGGGTTAGAAAAGTAATAACACCCCCTTACACTTACTTAAGTGGCCCCACTTAAATCCTACCCATGCATTTTTAAATTTGAAAATTATCTCACCCACTTCCCACCTACTTTTTGTAGGGATGAATCTCATCCATTGGATGGATTCATTTGGGGCCCTTGGATTTGGGAATCCATCTAACCCTAAGTTTGCTTATGAAAAGTTCATTTCTCTTTTGTTTGACTTATTGTTTATTTTCTTTTTGTTTTGTAGATTTGTGGAGGAGGAGGTGGAAGCCATGGGAGCAAGCCCAAGCTCATGGATGAACAAAAATGTCCTTTTATTAAGGATTCCTTTCATACCCTCATCTAGGGTTTACACTAATTTTTTTTTATTTATCTTGAAATTTATTTTGTATTTGTCCAAATGGGTAAATGGGTATTTAACCTATTTTAGTGGAAATGGTATATGATGTGTATTTATATATATATATATATATATATATATATATATATATATATATATATAGTGTATATATATAAGTACATATATTAGTATTTTAATCAAAACTCATTATTTATTAAAACCCGAAATAAAAAAATAAATATTGATTATATGTAAATATATAATGCATGTATTTAGGTTCGGTCCGTGGAAGGCACTCACATAGTCCAAAAAAATCAAAGAGAATCGATTGCGTAAAACTTGCGATCGGTGAATATAAATTTTGGTAGTAATGAATTTTGGGGTTGGGGAGGTCACATCACCACCCCTTATCCCATTTGTTAATGAGGTGGGGGTGGGGTCGGCGACCCTCCCCCAACCCTTCCCCTTTAACGGCTACGTGCATGACCAACAATTCGGCCAAGCCAATTTCTAATTGGTTTTTTTTTTTTAATAAATTTTCGGTTATTTAAAACAATATATATATATATATATATATATATATATTACTTTTAATATCAAAATTAATAGTATTTTCATATTAACACTATTATCAATAAGTAATACTATTCACATTTTTAATAGTATTAACTAATTAATTTTTTTTTGTTTTTAATCTTATACTTAGAATTTCTTTTATAATTTAATAGTAAAAATGTAGAATGTAAAAAAACTAATTCTATTTTCCTTATGAATTTATAATAAATTTATTGAACAAAATGAGACTAGGTCTAATAGAACCATTTTTTTTCTTTACTCAATTTGATTTAAAAAAAAATGATCCATTTGTTGACAAAATAACTAAGAAATGAGATTTTTAAATTTTTCCATAAACGCATGAGGTTCAAACTTCTTTAATCAATACAAAGAATGAAAAATTAGAGTTTACTTATTATCATATGTCTTTCAAGTAATTCAATAAGAATGAGTATCTCTTTCTTTTTCCAAATAAAAATTTGCAACCATTCATACAAGCAATTAATAACAATATTTCTCATAGTTTTAAAATAGGAACAACACACCTAATGAAGACTACAAATCAACTAAAATGAGAACAAGTTGTTTTCTTTTCAATCACATTTCCATTATATCAAAAATTGTTTCACTAAAATTGTTTCTCTTTCCAACAATACATTACAACTTAATAACAAATATTCAATACAACTTTTCTTTCAAATACAATACTATAAGTCTTCCACCTTAAGTGGGAATTTACAAGAAAGGTAGCTATAATGAATGATTTCTTAGTCTTCTACAAGTGCTCCAAGTCCCAAATCTCCAACAAAAGCTCCACCATTTCTCCACTTGATCACAACAACAAAAATGGGGGAGAGGAAACACTCTCCACCCAACCAAAACTCCAATGAGGAGAAGAAGCAATTCTCCTCATTGCCCCAAGCCCCAACCACAAGGCAATAAGGGATGGATCCAACACATGGCAACTATACAATGCTTCCACAACACAACAACAATTTTCACAACCATTTCAAGCACATTCAACACAAGAAAATGAACACAATAATACAACTTTACAAAATACACAAGGCTTTAAAATGAAGCCAATGGGTCAGGATCTATGGGAAGATCACTTATGCCTCCCAATGGGATTAGGTACCCACCTTAAAACCCTCTAAAATACATCTCAAAACCCATACACAACTCTTATGTATCCCTCAAGATCCTTTATGTCTCCCACATTATCTTATGCCTCCCTACAATCTCTTATGTCTCCCTCAAAAGAATCAAGTAAGGAATGCAAGCATTCTCTTATCTAAGGTGGGGTACCCAACCCAACTCCCTCCCAAACATAAATGAAATCTTATGCCTCCCTACATATATATTTCCCCATATCCTTCTCCTACACCTTACTTAGGAATTCTACCCAAGATCCCAACAACCACATAACTCATTCACATACATAAATATACACACATATAAAACGAAACAAGTTAAAGAGTGTAGCTCCTACCTTTCCATGGTAAGAACTTGACTAAAATGACACATTCCAAGCTCCTTCAAGCTCCAAGAATTTAACAAGCACTCTAAAATTCTCTTACTCCAAAATATAAAGAGCACCAAATAAAATGAAGGCAACCCCCAAACAAACAATTAAACTTGCATATATAGAAAAAAGTAAGATAAGGGTGAGGTGGATCTATGTAGATGCCACATCACTTATCCTCAAATCCACATCACAAGTCAAACCTCAATCCTAATGTACAATACATGGGTGGTTGAGAGGAATGACAAACCTCTTACACACACAAACTCCAACCCACACCCCTTAAGGACAAAATTTAAAATCCATGTAAGAAAGTGCAATTAAATCTCATATTTTGCATTACAAAAACACATAAAGGAGTATATTTTTTACCCCCACCCAAAGGTATGGTTGGTATAATAAATTAAGAGGTGTGGGACAAGTTTAACTTGTCCAACAAGCCTCCAAAAATGGCCCTTAAACCCAAATCTAAATTTCCAAGTAGGGTAGAGTGTACAACAGTCAAATTCAAATACACTCAACTAAAAACACAAGAACCAAAGAACCAACTACTCTTATAAATGATCATTTTTTTATCATATCCATAATTAGCTTACTAACATGATTAATTCACTTAATTAAGACACATTAATCAATAATGATAAAAAGGAATTAAATCACATACTCCAAAATTAAATAAAAGAAAGGAAAAGAATTACACACAAACCTTGGTCACAATTGGAGGTCATCCCCCCATGGGGACCCCCTAACAACAAATAACAAACAACAACATTACACAAGTTGCCATGGTGACCATTGTTATATCCATCTAGTATTCCGCTGTGGTTGGTCTTCAATCCCCCTTTGATTGTTGTGATATAATTACCTGCAAAATCACACAATACCTCCTTCGGCCTTGTGGTTGTATCAAAACATCCAAGATAAAATATACGCATACAAATCAATAATCATCCATATATAAATTAAATCATCATCTAGACTAACAATGCTATTATTTTAAAACTTCATCAACATCTCAATTCTATATTTCATCAATACCAATAAGATCACAAGATTAGTTCAACTGCTAAATCCTACTCAATACAACAAGAATGTCGAATGTCAGTAATATATATATATATATATATATATATATATATGTCAACAACATTATGATGAATATAAAATATTTCTCTATGAATCCACACAATCATACTATGAATCGTAATCCATAAATAGTAAAAGTATCTCTATCGTCTAGCATCATGCTAAGCCAAGATGATACAATAATATCCATGTCTATAGTTAACAATAATTGAAATCAAAATATAATTAGTGTTGAAGAGAAGTGGGCACTACATTGCACCTCCATGTTTAAAAGATTATCAACTTGAGATCAATGTAATATTTACAAGACATTCTTGTCCAAGTTAGTACTACGATTTCAATGGGTTTTTTTCCTTAAAGAGTTTCCCACACTAAATCATATCTCACCATATTTTCTTTTTGTTTAACTGCTTATGGATATTGATTTTTTTTTTGTCATCAATTAAGTGGATTGATTTGATTGTGAAAATTTGAACAAAAACCGATTCACCCCATCTAAGTGTCCTAATTTATAACATAAACAAATCATAGGAATTTAATACAGGAAACATGATATTATCCACATAATTGTCTTACACGTGAACGGATCATAGATTCAATCTTGAAGCAAAAGGAAGGATCGATATTATTTTTCCTTTGTTTTTGGATAAGTCTTAGATGGGGAAGGATAAAAATAATTTTATAGATTAATTAGTTTATTTTGCTGAGACATGGGTTTTAGATCTTGGAGATTATATTATTATCCTATCCATAACTAAACCCGAGTTTTAAAACAAACACATTTTAAAGCAAGTCACAATGTTTCCTAGATTGTCTTTTATATGGCGAGAATCACGAAATATTATCAAGATTGAATTTATGTCTTATTAGGTGAAGTGTAATCGAACATATTATTGTTCGCATCGAAGCATTTCATTGATAAAATATTGAGTTATAATATAAATAGGCTGTAAACATCACCCGTTACTTAATTCACACATAAAAAATATCCAAAAAAAAATTACGGGGACAATATGTACCTTAAAGCATGTTTTGGTTCGACAATTCTTGGGGCATGGCACAAATTCATCCAGATTTTACAAGTAAAGCGCAGTAAGAGATTGATTAGTCTCATGTTCTTTTATAATTCTAGTTAGTTACACTTTTGTACATTATTAACCATATTTGTGCATGTGTGATGAAATATTCATGGTTGAATATGGAGTAGTGGCCATGTGATACGTCTCTACGTAAATCTCATCCAATTTTTGTGTGCCCTCTATGATAGTCCTTAATGTTACCTTTTAGATTATCATTATACTAATTGGTTAATATAGCCTAGTTATATTTAGATTCTTAAGTTTTTTTTTGTCTTGCCGTGTATTATTATTATATAGCTCATTATTTGTGATTTTGGATACGAGTAAGTAAATGTCCAAACATATATTGTCAATGTTTAAAATTTCTCTACATTTTAACTCGGGTCATTTTTAGTTATATATATTTTTTTCATATCAAACAACATTGGTATAGTGGTATGTTTGATTATTTGTCATGTGTTGTGAAAACTAAACCTTTAGTGTAAATAGATAAATATGATAGAATATACCATCAAATATTTTCTATTTCTTATATTTCTATAATGGTTGGTGAAGTATGGTTAGTTGGTGAGGTGTTTATTGGAAGTAAAAGTGGGGACTATTGAGTTATGTCTATATGTAGTCATGTGCAACAAATATAAAATCTAGCAGAGTTATAAACTTAAAGCTTTCATTTGTAGGACACTTTTTGTGTTTAATTCCTATAGTGCAATTATTTCGCATTTTCACATTAAGGAAAATGTTAGAAATATATCAAGGTGATCATATATTATAGTGTGTATCCATTGTGATGAAATGTAATAACAACTCATGTAATGTTGTTACATGTTGTAATAATGAGGTGTGAGAGACAACCTTTGGTAAATTACATTTTATGGTTAGAATGTAAGTGTTCCTATTATTATTATTTTATGGTTTGAATTGAAAATTGTTGACTCCTATTTTGTACAAGACCAAATGTACACTATGTAACCTATTTATTTGTAAATATCGATCCAACATATTAAGTTTATTTGCATAGACTTATACTATTTGTGTATTTTACTTGTGGAAGCTTGATCAAACTTCAAAAACCCTTTGAAAGAATATGAATTGCATAAATTATTGATTGAAATAGTTTCTTGTCCTTTAGAACTAGAATTGTTTGTATAACTTTAATGTATTTGATGATGAAAATAAAATAATTAAATTTATGAATTTGTTGAATGTATTTTAGTCCTAATTAATCAATGAAAAGGATAAAAAATTCAGCATGAAGATGATGAGCATAGGCATGGATTTGTCAAGCTCAAGAACAAAATGATTTCACAATATACATCACCCTTGAAAGAAAGTTTGATATAAACATGTGTGTTAAAGACTCGAAACCATCAAAGCGTAGTGAAAAATGTTAGGACTTCATGAATTTAAGCACACCATAATATCCTCAAAATCTAAACATTAGTCTAAAAAGTCAAAACCGGAAAAACAACAATTTGAAATTTAATTCCAATGATATACAAATATTTTTCATGGTCCCATAATGATATGAGGAGATTTTACCCCGAATAATTACACATATAACTCCACATAAAGAATGTTAAATTCATTTTAGATAAGGACACAAAGCTATGAATCCCATATTCAAACTCTTATTTATAGTGAAGTTAAAAGTTGTTTTCATCCAATATCATATTTCCAATAATTCATTTCTTGGGTTGACTAGCCTATTCATGGTATTGGATAAGAATAGTAAAATATGACTATGCATAGATAAATAAGAAATTTAAATAAAACATCAGAAAATAATAGTTACACATTCCCTTTCCGGATATGAGATAATACAAATGTAAGTAGATTAGTAACGATTTTTCTTTGTTAGATGTTTTGGCTACAATTACGTACTTCTTGATAAACGAGATAGAAATAAGATTAAAATTTCACCACAAAGTTAGAAACATATATAGATGAAGATTTTGAATAATCCATGAACATAGCTTTTCAAGGAATGTTAGGTACACACACACACACACATGAATGATCCGACTATTTCCTTGATTAGGTTGGAGTGTTTATATGATTTACAAATGATCCTCGAGAGATTCAAAAGCATGGAATTCCATTGAATGCAAAGAAATATTTATTTGGAATCACATAATATAAGTCATTGGGACATATTATCATAAAGGAAGGAATTTTATTTTACCCAATGAAAGTTAACATCATCTCTAAAATCCCTCTTCCTAATACAAAAAGGGATTGAAATAATTTTTGTAAAATATTTTATTTGTATGTTCATTTAAGGATTTGATCAATCATAAGATCATGCTAAATGGTATTATTTAAAAATATAATTCCAAGATGGAGTGGAATACTTTGAATCTAGACAAGCATGAAAGTATGTCAAAGATGGAATCTCCCGTGCTCTATTATTAATTATTATCTTTAATATTTTATATTTGATCACACCATTACCACTATCCTCAGAAAAATTAAGAAAGAAGAATACATAATCTCATTCATGAGAATTAACTTGAACGATATTGAACCAAAACATCCTATCTAATATAAGAAAGCATGTACACTCTAGTAAAAATGTAAAAAAATTATATAGTATATACTATGCAGAGAACTATATTCCATTGTTTCAAATCCTACTATGAAATTTTGATACCGAAAAATTTAAATGGGAGAACATAGAAGAAAAAGGGTAACAAATCTCTAGTATTTTATCTTAGAAATCTAACCTACCATGTTCATTAGAGGAAAATTCCTAACTCGATTAATGGATGAAGTGGATCCTCATATCACTATAATGGAAGTTGATAAAAGAAAAGTAGTGAAAGGTGAATAATATTACAAGATTGTTCATTTCTTCTCTCTGGGAACTTTTTGATTAAAGATTAAAAAAGGAACCAAAAAGGGATCTTAGGCTCATGATAGCTCGGTACATGCTTAAGCAATGTGAATTGTGCTACATAATTGCAAATTGATTTATCTATGTTGTGTATCAAGATAATAAACCCAATAAATCATTACCAATGTTGATCACAAGATTGGAAAAGGAAACCTATCTAGGAACAATATTTCTTACATGATCCTAAAATGAAGAACTATTGGCCTCACATTTTTGACGAACAAACAAAATTGTGTAATGAATCGTCCTCTATGCTAGACATTAAATAACATAAAAAATGATGTATATATGCCAATTACTGACCAATTATTGATAAATATTATTTTTCCCATGGAGTTTGGAATTGATTAGAGTAGTCAATCCTAGTTCATCCAATCGCCACAACTTATTTTTTTATTGAAAAAATCTATATAAAATGAATTGAGAAACTTGCCACTAAGAACAACACCACTAATTATGTGATAATGTTTCTTGAAGTGAAGATAATAACACGAATTAGGATGGTATGTTTGGTGCTTTTTGACAATGTTCCATATTTTCAAGGAACAAATTTTAGAGAATGTGTCTATGATAATAAAATCGAAAAGAAATTATCATTGAAATACTATCCACATATGACAAATGTTGTTGACTCAATGGAAAAGAACTTCATAGATGTAAAAAAATATTATCATAACAAAATAATCCATTGGCATTCTCTTATGATGTATTCACTACGAGTAGATATGAATAGACACGAGAAAACACAAAATGCCTCACACTTTTTAGTAGTCTATGGTTATAAACTAGTTTTTAATCTAGATTGTTAAATATAATACCATTGGGATATGGAATATGTTTGAGATAAATACCTCCTAAAAGTTAAGCATTAGGATGTTGTAATATGATGGTTTAGAAAGAGGGTGAAGGTAAATTAATTTGTAGTTTTTGATCTATTTCTTTTGTTAGATTATAAGCTCAAGAGGAGAGGGTGAAACACAGTTATCCCCTTTATGGATTGGTTCATATCAAATATCTGACATAATGTGAAAGAATACATTTATATTGAAGGATCTATAAGATAATTATATATTTTTCTCAATAAATTTCATTACTTCAAGAATTACTTCGAGGTTCCATCTCTCCTTTCACATTTTTTTATAATGGTGGGATAGAGTAGGGATATGTTAGGGTGGTCTAGTAATTTTTTCTTGCTACTTGTATTTTAGTTTAATTTGTGTACTTTCTTTTAGACTGTGTTTCTTTTCTTGTTTCTCATGTCCGAAATTTCTTTTAAGTATGTTTGAAATAAGTATGAGCTTATTTTTGAAAAACTTTCTCAAACTTTAAAGTTCCATGATAAATGTACTACCATTTAGAACCATAGGAGAACTTCCACCTAAGTTTAATTTTTGTAGTTGGTTTATTTTTGTGCATTTGATGTTTGTATGTGTTCATATATTTTGAAAAAATTCTCAAACTTTGGAAGTGTCTATGATATTTTTAGGACTCATCATTTGATTTAAAGCATAGTATGACATAAAACACACACATTACAAATGCTACCAAAATAACCTAAATAATTTAATTGATTTCACTAAGGAATATTTATTATGAGTAAATGTTGTATATATTTCCCTTTAACTTATATGTTCATCAACTATAGTAAATACATATCTAAGGGAATCATATCTATAGATATGTTCCTAGAAAAATATTAATCCACTGTTACAAAAGTTGATTCATAACCTCCATTTAGGCTATATATATATATGATCTACATATATATGTATATATATATATAACAAATGATAGAACTATTTATGTATCTTTTGTTACATAGATATTTTTGTCTACCATACCTTAAATTGAATCTGCTAAAATCTATATAGAAAAATTCATATAATACTTTAGGTAGACATATCCTAAGGAACCATTCACCCTATACACTTTATGGGACCTTTGTATAAGATTTAAATTGGATAAAATCGTTGATGCACTTTGTAACATATCAGATAAACAAAAAGTGCCACCCAGACTTCTATAATATGAAAGTACTTCGCTCTTCATTTATCCATAAATAGATATGTCATTGGCCTTCTCCTATATATATGAAGACCCTAAATATATTTACAATTTCTTCATATTTAAATATGTATACATACATGTCCTCTAAAGACCTCAAAGCACTTAAAATCACACACAAGTCAGCAACACAATTTTAGTCTATCTAATTAGAATCATGTGCCATCTCGCCTTCTCCAAAGACCCCAAAGCACTTTACACCCCGTAGATCTTCCCAAAGACTTCCAAGACACATGAAGTGCATTCAGAAGATAATAATACTTTAGAGGCTTCGGCATAGTCACCTGCTGTCGCTCAAGCCAAAGAAAATTGTAGACATGTGTCTTATTTTCATAAATGATCAAAATAATTGTGGGGAACTAATATGGATTCGTATATCCAAATGGGCATATGGATGATATATTTTCAAATCAAAAACAGGACAAAACCTCAAAGAAACAGGATCTTTACTCACATAGAGTCAAAACGCTCACACCAAATACTTTAAGTTTGCTTGGGCTTTCAACCATTAATTCCCATGAATGAATTCGAAGTAATCGCATGTATTTGATTCAAAAGGAAAATACGTAACAATAACTTTATTGTCTGAGTTTGTGGTAGTTAGAAATCCATATAAAATAGACTGAAGAAATGTAACGAATACAAAATTGAGAAAAAATTACTTAGGATTTCAGACCAGGTCCAGAAAATTTCAACTTATGATGAAGTATGGTGTAAATTCATGTAATTGTATACGCATTATTTGATTTGGGACAAATAATTTATTTAATGACACCCATTTCGATCCTATGATATTTAATATCCAACTTATACATTATAATACAATTTTTTTTTTTGGTTGAAATGAAATAATTTTAAGAGTAATTAGCATCTAAAGACATGAAAATGTATGTAAATGATGTAGTGGAAATAAAAAAGAGGTCTTCTTCACCATTCTAACCCCTAAGATGAGTAATTTTCCATACAAATTTAATGTTTCTTGTTTTCTATCACAAATTATATATATATATATATGGCATATCATCTCTTTTCATCTTTTTTTTTCAATAAATATATGATTCCTTCTATTGCTAGTGTGATAGTTGAAAAGTCGTAAATGCAATTACCTTCTCCCAATACTATATATAACTAAGAGGTTCCATGAATTGGTTGAAGGAGACCACCATGATAAATAACTTGTATTTTAAGTTCATAACCCTAATTATTTGACTTGTAAATAGAATATTGACACAACCCTCATTTCTACATTTTAGGCTTGGGTTTGAGATTGGTATGTGATTCATGAATATAATATTTGGGATGCATACCATTTTTATACCACTTAGATATGAATTGTTTTAATAGATCTAAATATTTAAAAAGTAACTTTCAATGTTTTGTGAGAAATTATTTGTTATAACTTATCACCATAGATCAATAAGGTTAAATAAAACTAGACCATTTTTATATGATGTTGTATCTTATGGATATTTTTTTGCCACTAATAGGATCCCATCCATTCCTCTCTAAACTCCTCAATTTAATGCACTTGTATGATGTGTAAACAACAACATGACACCCTATTGTTTTACTTGGTTATGTAGATCTTCAAGATTCATCAACTTTCATTATTAAATAAAACCCAAAACTGATTAGAATCTAATATAAATCCAAATTATTACTGATCCATAACAATTTAAATGAATCATAAAATTATTGTTTGATAAAATAAATTCAGACTTACTTTCTACCAATTTTCATTCAAATGTCGTAAAAGCTGATATTTAATCTTGCTCAATTTTAATTTAACTCGATAAAATGTGGAAATTAATCAGAATTCAAATGAAAATATAACACATTTAAAGAGATGACACTATAGTCAAGATTAAGCGGTTTGGCAATTGCCTACGTCTCAAAGTTGATACTAACCAATATATTAATTTTTTAAGAATCATAAGTACAATCAAACCCACAATTCATAAAACTAGACAATAACCTCGAATTTGTGTCTTCATACCTTGGCGACTTAGTGAGCTCGGACTTCCACCTTCCCGAGGACTTAAAGAAACTTATCCCTATTTTTCTATGGCTTCTAATGAGTTCCGCTACACAAAACAACCTCATGAAAACTCCACAACGTGAAAATAATACATCCATGAGGAGTGTCTCATAATGTGGACAACATTTTAGTTTACTTAGAAGAACCAATTTGCTCCTAAATGCCTGAAAAAGCTGAGTTCTTCTAGTTTTCTTTGTTATGACACTAACATAGTCACAAGACAATACTTGTACAAATGAAAATATCCCTTTATATAGGCTTAATGGGACCAAATGGCATAACGATGGGGACTATTTTTGATACCCAAGTGGTTGGGGTTTTTATTGAACCCAACCAACCACCGGTACTTCTCTAAAACATGTGGAATATTATCCCACATTATTCGATATACATATACCCAGAGTCTATAAATTAAGTCTTACTTTCCCTAATTATTTGTGGGTGTGATCACTCAAATATTGACTAAATAGATGCCTAAATCTAATGCAACATAGTAGTAAAAATGAATGTGGAATAAAATAAAATTTGACCCAAGAAAATTAAAATGGAAACTATGAAACCCTAGTTGCAAAGATGAAACATAATGACTTTAGCTATGTCGTAATCAAATCCAGATTATGATGAAGTCATGACCAAATGAATAGAGAGGTGAAGTGACACATAACCTCATTAAAGTGTGGAAGGTGACTATCGTCTTGACTAGGGAGTTTTAAAATGGGTAGGGGCACCTAAAAGTTCACTAGATCTATTATGGGCACCTATGACTACTAAAAACCTCGGAAATCTCCTTTGCGGGTCACAAGAAGTTTTTCATCCTTCTCCTTTGGTTGTTAGTATGTTGTATAGAGATCATCGATGTCCCCGATAACTTGAAATAAAATACTTGACTGTAAAACCCTCGGGAGTGTATTAAATCCTAAAATTAAAAGAATGTAAATGTGTTGTCAATTTTTCCTCATCTATCAAACATGGCAACTTATGATTGAGTGTTGCACTACATTTCAAACCCACTATAGTTATTGGTATGTGTGTGTAAAATCACGCCCTCGGTGACTCTTTTGCGTGTCACACTTGAAAATGAGAAAATAACTATGTGTAATAAAATGTAGTAGATGTGTCCATGGAATAGAATGAACATACCCTCATATGAAGTGTATGTATAAGAATGTAGTCTCTTTCCCTTTAATGGATGGTTGAATGCTCTTGAATAGCCTTTGGATGCAAACTTAGGTTGTAATATCTAATTGTTAGTGTTTGGTCCCTTATTATGATCACATATTTTATATTGATATGATTTTCTTTCTTGAATTTCCTAATTAACCTAAAAGTTCCAAATAACAAAAAGATAATATGCTTAAAAGGTTAAAAAGGACCCAAAAATGTAAACAAAGTACAAATATGTTAGGGAACCTAGAGCGTATAGAGGCGGTTGGTGTTAGTGTCTTGGATGGGCGTTGGTGTCCAGATGAGATAAACTTATGGCTCGGAGATATGACCGAGAAAGGTGTGAAAGACCAAAAGTGAAAACAAAAATAAATTAAATATGATGAAAGACATGGGTTAATAAATACTTTTCTTTCTAGGAATCATATGATAACTAGTATTCAATCAAAAATAGATAATTACTTGAAAGTGTATGATTTTTTATCTCGCATTTTCCCCAATTTATGTTGTCGAGTGAAATATCAATAACCTAAAGTAGATAAGAGATATGTTCACACGATAACTGTGTATATTGATGGCAAAAACATGTCGAGAGATAAGTAAAAGTGTGCAAGTGATAAAAATGTGAATCATGGAAACTAGAGAGGAGAAAGTGCAAAAAGTGATGATGATGATGACCACGGAGAGGAAACACATGTGTGGGTTTCATGATTGTACCTATTTTTATGTTTATTTTGTTGTTGTTGGTGTAATCTAGGATGATGTTGAATACCACTTCCCATAAGGATGGACCTATAAAAGAGAAGAATGAAGAATTTGTCAATACTCATGTATATGATCAAAATGTGTAAAAAGTATGTAAAATGTGAAAAAGAAACATGTGCACCTGATCTGTGATGAGAAAAGAGTGTAGAATGGATGTTGTAGATAGTGTAGAAGACTAATTTTTTCAAGTGATCTCATGCCAATTGTGTCGGATGTAAGTTTTTCATGCGATCTCGGGCTAAGAACTTGAGTAATTGTAGGGAGAAAATTCTTGTGTCATCCTCCAACCTTTAACTACTTCCTAATGAATGGAAAACCACTACAAATGGTGTGTAAAAATGTGATCACAAATTGAACATTGTTCAACCCAATGCTAAAAATTAAAATATTGTATTATGGTCATTAAGGATTATATGCCATGTAAAAGCATCTGTGTGATGTTTTGTAGAATGTGATGCAATGAATAATGTTGTTTAGCTTCCCCTTTCTCACATGTGTCTAGGAAGGATCAAGGGAACCTAGGTACTACTATCCCGGTCTAATCGCTGGTGTCTATGTTGTAATAAGGACCTAAGTCAAATTCCCGATCCTGTATGATGTTGACATGTGTTGTACCAAGTAATGAGCTATGTTGTGTAATGATGTTAGAATGATGTATGGGGTGATTAATTCACCCGAATTATTCCCCCTTGTTATGGGTGCATGCAACGTCACGAGTAGAATGCACCCAAAAAAAGTACTAACCATGTTATGATATTGATGCTCCTACATGGCGAGTTGTGTTCTTGGTAAAAATAATAAACACACAAACAAAGTGTCTAGAAAACAAGTGTTAGTGCACAAAAAGAGAACCATGCATGTAGATTGTAAGCTATAAACAAGTAGACAATGTGTTAGATAAGAGGTAAGAAAGAATGAAGACCAAAAAAAGTGGATTTTAAACATGGGACATCACTCATGAGGTTGCAAGAAAATCAAGGCCAACTAGGTAAAAGCATACAAGTTTACACTAAAGATAAAGGGAAAATCCTGCAAACAATGGAAAATAATGAAAAAAATGAAAACATTGTAACGGATAACTAGGGAAGTAAATAGACTTGTAAGAAAAATGTTACATGAAGCATCCGTTAGAATGTTAGAATGATAAAAGTATGTCAAAATGTGTATGATATGATATAATAATGTGCTAGGAAAAATGAAACAATAACACCTATAGTGTGTAAAAGTGGATGCTTTGTCAGAGCCGATGTGGGACAAGTAATAGGAATTGCACCGAGCATACATGTTGCTTGTATATATCTATATAGAATCTGTAATGACAACTAGAAATAAAGTGAACGAGCATGTGTGTATGAAAAAAATATTGACATAAAATATATCTATCTAGCATGTGTAATAAAGTGTACATGTAATAATTAAAATAAAGACTAAGTGACAAGATATGTAATATTCTATGGATAAGACTGAATGAAACATAGAGTGAATGATAAAATAAGTGTGCCACATGAGTGCATGTGTGTGTATGAGATAAGGTTTTGTTGATGTAAAATAATAGCACCCCGAATGGCCTTGGATATAAGTGGTGCATTTGGTGTGATCTGCATAACATTGGACCATCTCTTAAGTTATGGGACTTGCAAACTGAGATGGACCTCCAGAGAAAGCTGGTTCTTGTTCCTAAACTACCTACCACAATCTACTCTAGTGTAAGAAAATAATCTATCCTAATCTAACCATTCCAAGGAACTAGAGAGAAAGAGAGAGTGAAAGAGAGCCTACACTAAAGCGGTGATACACCAGAAAAGGAAAGAGGCGAGATACTCTACTGAGGGAGGATGAAACAGGGAAAAGGGAGATGAGGGAGGTCAGACAGAAGTGACACAGACCCAGATCCTTATCCACCATCAAAAATCCATGAAAAAAAAACATCTTGCACTTGCAAATGTGGAAATAATGCACAAAACCATATCTAAAGGGAGAGGCAAAGAGAAACAATAAAACATGAGAGAGGGTTAAAGAACACCACAAAAAATGAGTTTATTTCTCTAGAAGGTGCACAAACCATTACATTTATGCTTAGAGGCATAAAATCTTCTTGTCGGTGTAGGAGAAGGCTTAAAACTCAAATGAAGTGAAGAATTTAATTTTTACTGAGTTTCCCCATGCAAAATGTCTCCCCTTCTCAAATGAGAAATGTTTACAATATATAGAATGATGAAAACCAGAGAGAAAGAAGAAAAAATAGATTCTTCTCTGAAAGCTCAACCACCAACCATCAATTCCCCTTCAAATCCACCTATAATCTATCAATTTGGTTCCCCATGTCTATTTGGCATGTTAGAGAAGGAATGGTGGCAAATCTAGATTAGATTTGGGTAGTTGAAGCAATCGGATCCTTCATTAATGACATGAAATAATTTTTCCTAATTTTCACCCATCAAATCTTATTGAAAATAATATTTTATGCTTCCATGGTGTAGAGGAGGTTGAGATCTTTCCAATGGTACCAAATTTGTTGAATTTTGAGAATTGGATCGAAAGATATGCCCATTTGAATATTTGAATCAAATCCATATAAAAATTGCGAAAAAAAGTTTTGCAAAATAGATCCGCGGGACTAAATTCACTTTGCGCCTTTTGCACAAAAATGACAAAAGTGCAAAAACACCCCTACAACACCACAAGCCCGAAATTCACTTTTTCCCAAAATCCCCCATAAGCCCATAACCTTCTCATTTTCCATTTGGTGAAAAAGACCTCGTAGGGCTCGTGGGCTGCACTTCATTAACTTCACTTTTATAAAAGTTGTAAAAAATGCAAAAAAAATTCCTACAGCCCCCTAACTTTACATTTCCCAAAAGTCATCTCTGGGCCCGTTGGCCCGCATTTTCCACTTTGGCAAAATGTCTTCCCTAGGATCGCTCTTCCCGCTTTGACTAAACATGGCCGCGTGTAGAGCTAGCGTCGTTTGGGGACCATTTTTGGATTTTTCCTTTGAAGTTCCTCCAAAGAGACATGTGGCTCTTGTTATCACCAAATCACAAAGCACCCCGAGATATACTTGAACTCACAATAACATGGGTACTATCTCCAAGTTGTGGGACTTGCTACTTGAGATAGAGCTCTGAGAAAGCAAGTTCTTGCTCCTAAACTACCCGCCACAATCTACTCTAATGCAGGATAAGCTAACTATTCTAATCTAAATTTCCAAGGGACCAGGGAAAGAGAATGCATAAAATGAAAGCCTACACTAAAGCGGTGATACACCAGAAAAGGAGGATGTGAGAGTAGTCTCCAAATGTGTGAAATACAGAGGCAAAGTGCACACTAGAAGAGGTGACGGCGACGAGTTCTCCATAATCTAGCAAAATGCATTCACAAAGAATATTCCAAGCACACACAATGATAATGAATTCTGCAAGAACATAATAATAGACACAATATTATTGTAGAAAGATAAAGGGGCAAGAAGAATGCAAGAAAACACAAAGCGGGAAGATACATCCCCAAACTTTGTATTTTATTGCTTCTTGGTATGCACGTTCGATCTATTACAAGATAAGGGCCTCGGATCACCATGCAAGGAGTCCACTACAAGGGCTCTTTCTTCACAAAGCAATTTTGGTAGAGCTTTGCTACCCAAAAACTCCCTCTTTCAATGAGCCCAACACTCCAATTTATAGAAAAATGAGAAGGAGAAGAGAAGGGAAAATGGAAATCCCGAAATCTGTCCTTCAACCACTTCAGTAAGAGGCATTAAATTGAGTGAAATGATTGTATATTACTTGCAAAAGGATCCCCATATCTGTCCCATGTGCTGCAGCAGAGAAAGAATGATGACCATGCCTCTTAATTGCACTCCCGGAACCAAATAAAACAACTGTCAACCCGGCCACGTTTTCTTAAAACACTCAATCAATTTCTGATCAAATCTAGAATTTCTTGCTTTCGTGCATTGGGCTCGAACCACGATTCCAACGGTACCAATTTTGTGCGATTTCGCCAAAAGTTATGGCCTTCTGAGTGCGGGCAGCTATTTTGGGTCTGGCAGGCGTTTTCTGTCATTTGACGGGAATGAGCATTGACTGATTGGAGCCGAATATGTTTCTTTTATTTAAATATATCTACCCTCATTAAAATTAAGAAATCCAGTTTCGTGGCGTAGAGGACGTCGTGCTCGTTCCAGAAAGTCCAATTTTGTGAAAATCGGAGCTCGGAGTCAAAAGTTATGGCCGTTTGAAGTTTCACGGGCCAAACGTTGACTTTTCTTCTCTGCCTTCAGCCGCTTCAGCTTTTCGCGTCCCACGCGTCCCTTTGTCCCAAATGTCCCAGTGCTGTGTGGGAAAAATTCTTCCGAACCGCCCGAAATGGGCTTCCATGTTCCTTTTCTGCCGGTGACACGTGGCGTGATCTGATTGGCTTTCGGCTCCTTCGGCTTTTCGCGTCCCACGCGTCCCTCTGTCCCATTTAGCACAGTGCTGAAATTTCCCATTTCGGCCGAACCGGCCGGTTCGCGTACTCGCGGCCCAGATGTCCCATTTGCTTTTGACTGCTTTGACAAAATTTCCCGAGCCCGCCGGTTCGGCCGGTTCGCGTCCTTTTGTCCCGCGCGTCCCTGACTGAAAGTTCTCATTTCGGCCGATCCGGCTGGTTCGCGTACTTCACGTACCTTCGGCCCAACTGTTTCGGGCTGCCTTGACTCATTTCGGCCGATTCGGTCTCATTTGCGTACTTTTGCCTGGATGTCCCAGGCTGTGTGGACCGCCCATGCCTTTCACTGTTTTCATGCGTCGAGATGTCCCTCATGTCCCGACTATTGCAAGGACTAGGACTTAGCCATTTTTCATGATTTTTTCTGGCCCGAGCTTGTTTTTTGCAATTTTTCACATTTCCTCGAACTTGCTCTCTTCTTCTTGGGCATGGAGTTAGAAAAAATATGAGGGGACCCTTGACTTTTTGTCCGGACTCAATATAATTGCTTGGGACTAAAGAATTTGATGCATGTTATCAAAATTACCTTGAGGGGTGAATTTTGGATAACAACTCTTTCCGTGGATTTTCTCTATTTCTTTGTGTTTTGGCTAAGTCCCTTTTGTTTGGCGAGGCCATATGTTTGACCCTAGACACATGGAGGCTCAATGTGTATTGGGAGACTGCCTCCAGATTTTTCTTTTGAAGTTACACGGACGAGACACGTGGAGGCCTCCACAGCCTGTCTCGAGCTTGGACATTTCAATGGCCGGTGTTACTTTTTTTGGACCTAGGACACATGGAGATCCTACACTTGTTTGGGACTAGCCTTTGGGCCATGCCTTTTGAATTTATGTCGTTGAGGCACGTGGTACCTTCCATTGGATTTTCCCCGTTTAGACTTTTCAACAGCCTGGTTTTTCCCCATTTTGACTTCTTCTTTTCAAGCCCTGGGACACATGGAAGCTCTGCGGTCATTTGGGGGAATGCCTTTGGCTTCAACCCTTGAAGGTGCACCATTGAGACACATGGAGGCTTACACCAGTCCTTTTATACTTAACAATTTGGGCCCGCTACCATTTGAATTTTGTTGGACCTTGACTACATGGAGAGTTGGTGCTAGTTTGGTCTCACCTTGGGCTCTCACTTTTAAAATTGCATTGAGCTGACATGTGGTTCTTTCCGCTTGTTTGGACTTTTCAATGGCCGACTCTGTCCCTTTTCGTACCTATGAGACATGGAAGCTCCACGCACATTTGGGGTCTCCATTTTGATGTGCCCTTTTGGAATCATCAAGATGACGCATGGCACCTTCCATGAGTCTGATGTTTGGCCCCAAGTCAACTTATATGTGGCTAAGTCTAAAAACTTCAAGCCTTTCCTGTTTTCTCCTCATGATCCTCGGCCCCTTTAACATAGTTTAATCCTTTTCTAACCCTACTCCTCCATTTTAGAGTCCCACCTATAACCTGACTGTTGGATTTGAAATGTGGGCTCACAATACTAAGCCGACCCTTTGATTATCTTCTATGTAGGGTCATGTTTGATCAATTTTTCCAAGGGGAAAATTTGGGATAATAGTTTGGCGACTCACGGGGACATCTTCCTGCTAGATGAAGAGACCAGTAGACTTATTGCATCCATTGGGCATGGAGTCATGAATGATAGTTTGATACTGATCTTTAACTTTGAAATATGATCCCTGAGCCACTTGGAACATCATTAAAACTAGAGCTGGTCTCACCAATGCCATTTGTAATGTATTGTGCATGAGCAACAAAACACCACAAAACACACTATGTATAAAACTAAAATCATACATGCTCCAAATGGAACATGCAGAGTGTGCAAAGAACTTATTTTGTTGAAAACAAAATATACTCCTACTCCTACACTAACCAAAGAGAAAGGGGACTCAAACAAATCTTGCAACTGGTAGAGAGAAGTAACTTCCCTTTCTCAAAGGGGTAGCCATGCAAATGATTTGACACTTGAATATGGCTGCTTGTATGAGTGAAAAAATGACTATAAGTTGATCCTCCACCCAAATCATCAAGGTTTCAACTGAAACAAGAAAAATACCTCTTTTAGTTGTTTTTATTTGGATTGAAGAGGCATTGTATTTGATCCTTGTTACTTTAAACCTCATCCTCATGCTCAGGAGTAAGCATGAATGGTTTTGTCTTCTCCCTTGGCTCCAATGAAGCCAAGTACCTAATTGGGCATGGTATGGTCCTTTGAATTTTCCCACTACTCTGATATTTAACTACAAAAATGGATTCTTCCTGCTAACCTTCCTAGGTGGATGGTGTGAGAGATATGATGACATCATCTTGCTCTTTCCCTTCCTTCTCCTATGAAGAACATGGAAGATTCATATCTTCCAACCTGGGTTCCAAAGGGCTATTATGAAGTGCATGTTGTTGTCCTTGAATGCTCTCATTCATGGTAGTAGGATCATGTTCTTGGAGGGTGGATGATGGAGAAGTAAATGATGTGATCTCCATGTGCTCCTCTCCATCAAAGAAATTCTCCAAGTCGAAAGATAATTTTCCTTCTTGATTTCTTGTTGCATGTGCTTGACCTCCTCCATGGTGTCCTCCTAATCTGAAAATTTCTCAACATGGTTCTCCTCTTCTTTAAACATAAATTTTGAAATCTCAAACTCCTCTTCAACATTAGATATTGAAGGGGATGAAGTGGGAGGAAGAAATGAAGGTTCTTCTATGGCTTGCTATGTACTTGAAGCCTCTTGAATTATATGGTTCTCCTCCATATGCTCCTTTTTAACTAGGACTTGGAGCTGATTGTTCTTCTTCCTTGATTATTGATTATGCAGCTTGGATTAGATCAACATCCTCTTCAAGCAAAGTACCATTATGGACACTTTGCATTTAGAGAAAAATATTTATGATCTTCTCCTTCTTGTTATGGTTCTTCTTCATCTATAAACATCCCTTAGCCACCACTAGATCTTCAACCTTGACCTCCTCTATTGGCTTAACCATGAAGGGGATCTTTGTAATTAAAAATGTGGCAGCCCAACTCTTCATATTTTCTATCATTTCTTCTCTATTGGGATCCTCTTTTCTTTTTGTTCTCCTTGACTTGATTCTTGTGTCTCTTCCCAACATGGACTTGGGAAAGAAGGAAGAGTGGTAGGTTGGGATTCAACCAATTTTTCTATTGTTTGTGGTGGAGAGGGAAGTGTAACTTATTTTTTTTTTAGAGGGGATGACTACTTGGAAGGGAAAAGGGTAGAAGAATTGAGATGAGATGGAAGACTAGGAGATGGAGAAGGGAAATCAACACTTGGGGAAACAAGTGAGGGGCTTGAATCTTGGCATTGCTGAAATGATAAAGCTTGAGAAAGAAAATGAAGGACAAGGAGTTGGTGACTAACTTACCCATTGACAAGGTTGTCTTGCACTTTTCTCATATGCCTCAATATCCTCAATCCACTATGCAAGTTGAGGCAACATTTCAACCATGAAGTCAACCTTCTCCTAAGGGTTGTAATGTCTTGGCATAGGGCCGACCCATGGACAAGGTTCCCTATAGCCAATTCTAAATGCTTTCATATGAGCTGTGGCCCTTGATTATACCATGTGAGCCTCCATTCTCATAGTTTCCATGTACAAATTAGCTTCTTCAGGTGTGGAACTACCTCCAAAATCTATATATCCATGCTCTGTAACAACTATATAGTTTGGAAAATGACCAAACTGATTTGAATCTAGCTCACCTGGATATCCATAGTGTTGATTTTCATTGTGAAACCTTTCTGGAGGTGTGTTGAAGTAACCTGGAGATGGATCTGAATAGCATTGCTGCAAGTGTGAATTCCAAGATGGAAATGAAGTCATGATTACACAACTTCATGGGATGGAAGAAAATGGGAGATGTGGAAAGGAAAATGAATGAAAATGGATGGAAATAGATGAAACTCGAAGGATGGGTTGTTGACCAAATGGAGTCACTAGATGTGCTTTGCATGTGCCTCAAAGGCTAAATCTCACCAAGAACACATCAACTTGATGAAATGAAGTGGTAAGGTGCCTCAGAATTGTCCCACCAGTCGTGCCAAAATTATTGAGTCACATGGTGGCTTAATATTTGTTGTTTGATAATGAGACACCTAAGAAAGATGAGAAAAATCTAGCCTTAGTGTCCCATTAGGCATGCAAAAAGTGTTGATGGAAAATCATAGCACCCCCGAATGGCCTCATATCTGAGTGGGGCATTTGGTGTGATTTGCATAACATTGGACCATCTCTCAAGCTGTGGGACTTGCAAACCTGAGATGGACCTCCAGAGAAAGTTGGTTCTTGTTCCTAAACTACCTACCACAATCTAATCTAGTGCAAGAAAAGCTAATCTATCCTAATCTAACCATTCCAAGGAACCAAAGAGAAAGAGAGAGTGAAAGAGAGCCTACACTAAAGTGGTGATACACTAGAAAAGGAAAGAGGTGAGATACTCTGTTGAGGGAGGATGAAATAGGGAAAAGGGAGATGAGGGAGGTTAGACAGAAGTGACACAGACCCAGATCCTAATCCACCATCAAAACTCCATGAAACACAACATCTTGCACCTATAAATGTGAAATACATGCAAAAAAATAGATCTGAAAGGGAGAGGCACGAGAAACAATAAAACACAAGAGAGGGTTGAAGAACACCACAAAAACATGATTTTATTTCTCTAGAAGGTGCATAGACCATTACATTTCTGTTCAGAGGCATAAAATCTACTTGTCAGGCATAGGAGAAGGCTTAAAGCTCAAATGAAGTTAGAGATAAATTTTACAGAGTTTCCTTACACCCAGAATATCTCCCCTTCTCAAATGAGAAGTGTTTACAATATATAGAGTGATGAAAACCATAGAGAAAGAAGGAAAAACACAAAATTTTCTCTGAAAGCTCAACACCAACCATCAATGCCCTTAGCAAATCCACCTCCAATCTATCAATTCTAGTTCCCCATGTCTGTTTGGCATGTTGGAGAAGGAACGATGGAAAATCTATATCAGATCGGGGGAGTTGAACCAATAAGATCCTTCATTAATGGAATGAAAGACGTTTTCCTAATTTTTACCCATCAAAGCCTACTGAAAATAATATTTTATTCTTCCATGGCATAGAGGAGGTCAAGATCTTTCCAACGGTACCAAATTTGTTGAATTTTGAGCACTAGATTAAAAGATATGCCCATTTGAATATTTGAATCGAATCCATACAAAAATGGTAAAAAACTAGTTTTACAAAATGGATCCATGGGCCCGAAATTCACTTTGTGCCTTTTGCACAAAAATTACAAAAGTGCAAAAAATCCCCATAGCCCCACAAGCTTGAAATTCACTTTTTCCCAAAAGCCCCGCATAAGCCCGCAACCTTCTCATTTTCCATTTGGCAAACAAACATCCTTGGGATCGTGGGCCCGCACTTATAAAATGCGCTTTTATGAAAGTTGTAAAAATGAAAAAAAACTCCCATGGCCCCCATAACTTTACATTTCCCAAAAGTCATCTCTGGGCCCTAGCCTACATTTTCCACTTTGGCAAAAGTATTCCCAGTGCTCGCCTTCCCACTTTGACTTGAAACATGGCCACATGTAGAGCTAGTGCATGTTTGGGGACCACTTTTGGATTTTTCCTTTGAAGTTGCATCAAAGAGACATGTGGCTCCTTTCATGGATTTTCTCTATTTTTTTGTGTTTTGGCTAAGTCCCTTTTATTTGGTGAGGCCATATGTCCGACCACTGGATGTGTGGAGGCTTAGTGCATATTGGGAGACTACCTCCATTTTTCTTTTAAAGGTGTGTGGATGAGACATATGGAGGCCTCTGAGGCTATCCCAAACTTAGAATTTTCAATAGGCTAGTGTCCCTTTTTCATACAGGGACATGTGGAGGGCTGCGCTTGTTTGGGACTAGCCTTTGGGCCGTGCCTTTTGAATTTGTGCCGTTAAGACATGTGACACCTTCCACCTGGCCCTTCCTTGTTTAGAATTTTCAATGGTCTTTTACCCCCTTTTGACTTCTTCTTTTCGGGCCTGGGACACGTGGAAGCTTTTTTCTCATTTGGGGACCGCCTTTGGCTTTTACACTTGAAGGTGAATGTTGAGACATGTGGAGGATTCCACCGGTCCTTTTATACTTAACTTTTTTGGGCCATCTTCCATTTGACTTCTATTGACCCTAACAATGTGGAGAGAGATGACACTATTTTGAGCTCTGCCTTGGCCTCTCATTTTTAAATTGTGCCGAGATAACACATTGTTCTTTCTGCTCATTTGATCTTCTCAATAGATGAATCTATCCATTTTCAGACTTGGGACATGTGGAAGCTTTGCACACATTTGGGGTCTCCATTTTGATGTTCCCTATTTGAATTGTGCCAAGGCGACGTGTGGTGTCTTCCGCAAGTCATTGTTTGGCCTCGAGTCACTCATATGTGGCTAAGTCCAAAAACTTTGAGCCTTTCACCATTTTCCTTCCGTGATCCTCAGATCTCCATTGACTTTGTTTGATCTTTCACCAAATCTTCTCCTCCATTGTAGAGTCCCACCTATAACCTGACTTTTGGATTTGAAATGTGGGCTCACAATACTAAGCCGACCCTTCGATTATCTCTTATGCAAGTTCATGTTTGATCAATTTTGGTATCAGAGGAAAAATTAGGATGATAGGTTCATTTATACATGACCCCTAAGAATTCAAGAATGAACCGTAGAGGAAGAGTACATCATTGGGAAATGGTTTGAATTGTGTGCACAAAAAGATGTGATCTTCAAAGTGAAAATCATAGAGTGCAAGCATGTGAGTGAATGAATGATTGAACATGTGAGTGTGGTGAGGTCCATTTGAGATTTTGAGCCTCAAAGCATTTGAGTATGGATCATGGAACTAGAGTGCATCAAGGGTAATGAGCACAATGTGTAAAATTAGATGTCGAAAGATATGTTGTGAATGTGTAGAATAGAGGCTACATAAAGAGAGATGAATGTGTGAAATGTATAGTGTAGTTTGTAATGTGTGATGTGTGACATTCATGTATATAGGATTCTCTCAATACTCAAGTGTGAACCATAGCACAAGAGAGCGTCATTGGGTAATGAAAATACGAGTGTGCATTAAGATGTGTATGTTTTATGTGAGAGAGTAGATGTGAGAGGATGAGGATATAAGATGCGTGTTGATGTTATGAGAAGGGGGGGATAAATAAGTGTGATTACCCCAAGTATGTAAGTGATGTAGATCTAGTTGATGACCACTGAGTGGATCAATGTGAGTAGTTTCCTTGAAAAATATTATTAGACATAGAATTGGATATTGAGGATGGACCTTGCATGATGGTGGCTTATTTGATGATGCTATGGAAGATTTGAGTGGAGACTAGGTTGAACTGATCTTTAGAGGAGGTTTCCTAGATTGACTTGGTAATACTGTAGATGAATTATCAAGAGGATGTAATGGAGAACAAACCTTGAGAGGTGATTTATTAGTTTGACCTGGTAGTTTCATAGATAAATTGACTGGAGGAGGATGGGACCATCCTTACAAGGAGTTTGAGTGGATTGAATAGGTGACACTTGACTAGACAAAGAAGGCACCTTAGAAGTGATAACATGATGCACACTAGACATAGAAGGAGCATATTTAGGAGCCCATTTAGATATAGTATTTATAGATGGGCATGAAACATAATATTGTGTAATTAATGAAACAAAACAATGATGCTCAAGATACCAAATTATTCATTATAAAGCATAAAAGTCATTTTCATTATGTCCATTGATTCATTGATAATTGAAATATGGAAGACTTTATATTTTTCAAGCCGATAAGGATGATAAAAAATGAGTCGATGGTAAGTTGATTAATTGATACTAAGGATCTTAGTAAGAATTTCATGTTGCTTGGTTTTTTGATCAAGGATGATGGGATCTGGTAATGGTATGACTTGAGGTTCACTGATCTAAGTACATGTAGAACACATAGAATGAAATAAGAATATGCACTATCGATCCTAACAAGTATCTTTAAGCTATAGAATTCTGATTTAAGAGATGTTATCATGGATTCCATAACCTAAAATATTTCATAAAATAAAGAATTCAAAGCTTTAATTTACTCTAATATGGGTTAATTGGATGGAGGATCATGAAGGCTAGGGCTGTCGGATAGATGATTTAATATAGGACCTATTTCATGTGGTGGCGTATAATTATGAAGATACATGGTGTCTAAGCTTTTTACAAATTAGCCAGAAATTGGGATCCATCTTAAGTAAACTAGAAAAGGAAATTCATGGAATTTTATGACCCATAATAGATGAAAAATTAGGATCCTAAATGTGAAATCATTAGGCTCACCAAAATGATCGAAGAAAAATTAAATACAAATTTTCCTAAATTTAATGCAACTTAGTAGTAAAATTAATATCCAATAAGAAAAAATATGACCCAGGAAAATTAATCTAGAAACTATGAAACCAAAGTTGTAAAGAGGATATATAATGACTTAGTTGTTTCAAAATCAAATCTAGACTATGCTGAAGTGATGAAAAGGTGAATAGAGTGGGAGAAATGTCACACAAAACTTTAGAAAAATGTGTGAGCTGACGATCTACCTAAACTAGGGCACATGGAAAGGGGCGGGGGCACTGCGGGTACCCTATACGTGCTCATGGGCACCTATGAATGCTTAAACTCTAAAGAAAACTCCTTTTTAGGGTCGTGAGATGTTCTTTTTCCTTCAACTTTGGCCATTACTATGTCCCATTGTGATCTCCGATCTTGTTGATAACCTGTAGTAAAATACGCCATGTAAAACCCTCAAGAATGAATCAAATCGTAAAATGAAAAGAATGAAAATGAGGGGTTAGACTGTCCTTAGCTTTCAAATATGTGAACTTATGATTGAGCATTGTACTACATTTTATACCCAATGTAGTTTTAGGTGTGTGTGTATGGAATCATGCCCTAGGTGTCTCTTATGTGTGCCACACTTGATACCAAGAAAATAGCTAGATGTAAGAAAATGTAGTACATGTGTGCATGAAATAGAATGAACTTCCATCTTAGAAGTATATATAGAAAGAATGTAGTCACTTACCCTTGAATGGATGCTTGAATGTTCTTGAATAACCTTTGGATATAATCTTAGGTGATGATAGCTAATGATTAGTTATTGGTCTCTTATTATGATCACACAAATTTTATATTTATATGAATCCCTTGATTGAATTTCATAATTATCCCCAAAAATTCCAACTACCAAAAGCTAAGATCCTCAAATGGATAAAATGACCCAAATTATGTGAACAATGTACAAAAGAAATCGGGGGTGCCTAGAGGGGATGGTGGCACCTTGTATTGGTGTAATGGATAAGAGAAACTCAAGCGTGAGTTAAACTGAGCTAGAATTTGAGCAAGACCAAAAGTGGCAAAAAAAGAAAGAAAAATGTCCAAAAAAAGGGTTAATCGATACTTTTCCTCGTTAGGAGTCATATGAATAGTAGTATGTAATTAGAACTAGATAATTACCCAAAGTGTGTGATTTTATGTCTACACGGGTGAGTGATAATGCTTATGCTTAGGTTTCCCATGTTGTGGCTGATAGTGATATGTTTACCACTTAGTGGTTAGACTATTGTTGACACTTTAGTTATCGTTCCATGTTTTTCATGCCATGTATTATGGTGGCTATGTTGAGAGCCACATTGTTTGACCGATCCATGAATAACTTGGTCAATATGTTAAGTTGTTGCAACATTATTTTTAAAAATAGTCCAACAGTGGGGGAGCTAGCTTGATAATTCAACAAGGTGACATATGACTCACTTACAACTAGGTTTGAACTTGCCACTAACTCAATCACCATGAACTCAACCCTAACTCAACGAGTTATCAAGATGAGTTGTATCACTCTTATGGTTGGGTCCCCTTCCAAAATAAAAGGGCCCCAAAAAGTTGACCATTTATTTGGAAAATTGAGTGATGAATATCGGTGATAAGAACTTGATATTTTATTTTTCTCTAAGTAACTTTTGACATCACAATGATACATGTCAATTTCATGCAATGTTCCCATTATTTGTGTCCTTGTGTCTGTGAGCTCCATATTTTTGTGTGGACTTCATCTCGATTGTACGGTATATGTTTTTCATATTCCAATAGAAATTAAAGCTATCAAAGTCATCTACCATACAATAATGATCCTAGAAGATTTTTAAAACTATTCCCAATGAATTGACCTCTAGATCACTATACAAAAGGATTTTACTCAATTGAATAATGATATATTTAACAAATGAATTTTAGAAATTACTATTCATTTCTAAAGTCTTATTCATGCACATCACAAGAAATAACATGCCTAGGCTTAAAAAATTTAAGAACTCATATAACTTTGTGTTTATTTTGGTATTTTCCACATTTTAATATAATAAGATAATATGCCATTTTAATCCCACCTTTAAATTACCAATTGTTTTCCTTAAAACATTGGATGAATATGAGATATTGTATAAATTGAGCCAAGCCATGATGGCATTCTCAAAAATAAAAATTAGCATTTCTTCATCTTTTCCCCTTCTAAATTGAAAGAGATCATTGTAAGGATTGCAACTACACATAGACGCTCGTATTATTTGAGAAAATTTAAATGATATCTATTGAAGGTTCAAATCTGATTTGAGGGAAAAGCCTATATGGATTATGACAATTAACCCTACCAATAGTAATATATTTTTAAATATTACTAAATTTAAGAAAACACATTAAATAAAATAACAACAACAAGGATTTTCCCATCTCATACACCAAGGGTCATGGAGGCTCCAAATAAATATCCTTAACAAAATTTTAGTATCATATACGAGTCCCTTTAATAATGATAATACTTGAGTCTTGCTTCTCCTCTTAAAAGTATCGTTCTCCTCTCACTCATTAACATACTCCTTGAGTGGTTTCTCCAATATCCTCTCTATTGGTAAATGTGTCAAAAAAATTATTGATGTCAAGTTTCGATTGATGTCAAAGTCTCCCGAGGTAGTCTTAGGCTTTGAATCATAAAGTCATGGTATACAAGCATGATATAGGTGCATAGTCAAATAAGTATATTGTGTAAATGTGTTTTTATAAGGTTTCATGAAGGATCCAAAAGGTCAAACATGGTCAATTAGTTATGTGTGAGGTGTTAACAAGTCCATAACAGTCAACATGATCAAATTCATGAAGAGATAGGTGATTTTAGACTTAATCATTGTCCTAATCAAATAGGCTAGCATGGAAACATGAGAAATATATTGAGAAAAAGCATGGAAATAATGTTTGAAGAAGTATGATCTTGAATTTTAGGTAGAGGAGATGTATCGAGTCAATAAGTTGGGTTATAAAGCATGAAGATGGGAATATTAGATCCTTTCATGAAATACATACCTAGTAGACAAGAGATATTCTGAACCAAAGCATTATGATGCAAAAACATCATGTAATGAGAAACATATGGTTGTATTTGAGTTGTATAGATCTTCACAAGTGACTAGGAAGGTGAATTAGGAACTCATACGAGTCCGAACAACATACTTGCCTAGGACTAGAGAACTAATGCAACACAAATGAGATGGTATGGATATTTTAGGATAAACATGGAAACTTTGTCACTATAATTGATTTAGGAGTGATTTATGAAGGTGTGGTAAAAATTTCAAGACCTCGAGGAAGTGTTTGTGTAAGTTATGGAAGTTTTACCAAAACTTTGTGTTTGGAAAATGCAAACCTGGGAACCCTAACTTCTTAGATCTCAAGAAAATTACCAAGAAATATTTAGATAAATAATAGAAGTAATTTTTGAAGAGAACTTAGATTCAAAACTTTAGCAAAATTTTGAGGTCAAAAGGAGCAAAAACAAATTCTATTCAATTTTCTAATAGGGTTCTTCTCTCTCAACCACCTTATTAAAGTGATGAAAATGAAATTTAATATGATTGATTCCAATTCAATTTTTCAATATGTGAAAACAACCTCAAGGTTAATGAAGACTCAATTTAGATCATTTTGGTGATAGTTGTGTTATTCAAGTATGAAGGTATTGTATGGATTGTACCATGTCTTGCATGTTTTGTGTACATAGTCCTAGAATAGGTTGTGTTCAAGGTTCATTTAAGAATATCCCTCTGAAAAATTAGTTTCAAATCATTGGAAAATCTCATAAATTTATTTTCAAATCGTTGGAAATTTTTAAGAAATGTTTCGTGGCAAAGGATATTTCATAGAGCATTGTTCCCTTGTTTTTCACAATTTTGGCCGAGTAGGTTGGATGGGGATTGGATGGGTGGGTTGGATGGGTGATATTGGGTTGTACGTGAAGTGGGTTGGATAGGGGTGGGTAGGTGGATGGATGAAAAGGGTTGGACGGAGAATGGGGGTGGGTTGATGGGTGGGTTGGAGGGGTTAAAGGGATTGAGTGAGCAATGGTTGGATGGGTGGGTTGGATGGATAGGAGTTAGATGGGGTGGGGGTTGGATGGGAAGGGGATAGATGGGCAAATGGTTGGTCGGGTGGGTTGGACATGTGAGGAGTTAGACGGAAAAGAGTTGGGCATGGTGTGTTCGACGATGAGGGTTAGTCAACTAAGGGTCTAATGGGCGGGTTGGATGAATGAGGGGTTGGATGGCATGGGTTGGGCATTGTTACCAATGTATTTAATGTTCATTAATGATACCCCTGGGCCCTATAAATACCCTTTCAAGGTTCATTTTTTCACTTTTATCCATAAATTTCCAGTGCTATGAGCTCTCCAATTTTACCCCAAATTTTACTCCTCCTAATTTTAGAAATGGCGAGTACCACATCTATTCCTACACCCAAATTTCAATACAAAAACCTCATGTGCCCATATATTTTATCTCTACTAAAAGCAAAAGACGCTCTAAAGGATTGGCTCAAAAATAGAATTTTTCGGGCTTGTGAACATGCCCCAATTCGACACTGATACATCAGTCCTTGATTACCTACTCACCTCTTACAAAGACAATGATGGAAAAATTTCTGTTCTTGTCATGCATCTAAAACATCATAAAATTTTTTTTATTGACCCGAGGATATGCATTGGTTAATAGGTTTACCATCTCGAAAATAAGCCTTGTTACCAAAAATGTTGTCCTTACTGAGCGAAGACAAAATGTTTTGGAGTCTCATTATAATGTACAGGTTGATGGTAAATTTATTATTTTCAAATGCTCTTTTCTTAACATTACTTGACCACACAAAGGATCTAATGTTTCCTTTATGTAATTGCAACTCCTCTTAATCGTTCATCAAGAGGCCTTCTTCTACAAGGTATTACAAACAAATTCTTTATTGCAGTTGCTTCACTTTTTCAGGCTAGGATTGTATTACAGGGTAGATGTGTCTACTTTCGTATTGGGAATTTCATTATTTATTATGGACACTAGTAGGTCAAAAATTTGATTGGTGCAATTATTTGTCCAACAAAATAAAATCAGATATCTCCCATGCCCACAAAGCCAATCAAACAGATAAATCAAGGATTGTATTTTCTTGTTGCACTTTTATTCTTGCTTTCTAATGAAGCGTACTACGAATTGACACAGCATAAGATTCCTAATATAATCAATGATAAGATGATTGGTATTAGTCTCGAAGAACAACAAGTAACAGTTACTTTTACTATTTACTTGTTATAACGATTTCAATTTGAATATTTTAAATAAAATAATAATTGTATGATTTTATTTTGTAGAGAAAAATTATAGCTGCAACATCGCATAAGGAGGAAATTTCTAGAGGTAAAGCCCCTCTAGAGGTATCTGATTTTGACATGGATTCAATAGAATCAACACCAGTAAGACCTCGTCAAAAGAGACCTAGGGGGTCGATATGCACAACACGTTTACCATCACATTTAACTACATATGAATAATGAAGTTATCTTTTTATATAAATTACAAATTCAAAAAATTAATATAGATTATGTATTCTAATATTTCTATTGATCTTTTCTACATGTATTGTATTAAAAACTACTGAGATGGATGATGAAGATCAAACTCATTCTAGGTGTGGAGATCAAAATGTCATGATTGTGTCTCTATCTATGCAAGGTATATTATATGGTAGTTTGATTTGCATGTTTTGTTCCCTTACAATTTTTTAGCATTTAAAAATCCCAACCATTATATTCTAACAATTTTTTGTTTGCTTCATGCAGGTAATATGGCTTCAGGTCATTTTCCACTTGCAAGGAGGCCACCAATTCCTCCAACACGTCAAGTAAAAACACAAAGGAGGACTTCAAGAAAGAATATTAGGATTCCTGCAGAGTCAGCAGGAACAGTTCATCCTGCTACAACCAAATTTCCTGGGTTGTCACTAGGTGGTGTTTTAAGTGTAACAACCACACAAATTTTCAACAACATCACCCTTGATGAGGAGTATTTAGGATTCGATAGTGGGGATGCAGACAAGAGTAACTATTTTGACACCCACGATATGATTCAATCTACTCCGCCTCAAAAAAAATGTGCATGGAATACATGGAAGTGACTCTCCTCCTCCCCAAGGGCTTCTCCACAAAAATATGATGAAAAACACATTTTATATTAGAAATATAATATCGAAATAGCATGGGGGAAAAATTGAAGAGGTTGTAATGTCTCGATGTGGATTTGGTGTAGTCTAGTTTGAGAGAGAGAAAATATTTTGATAAAAGAAATAAATACTAGATACAATAATCATGCTCAAAGGTATACATTTTTCACTACTTGTAGAGATCCAACCAACATGGCAAGATGTTCTTCTAAACAAAGCTCAATTAGGGACAATTTCATATAGTAATGATTACAATGATGAAATTGTAGACATAATGCTAAACAAGTTGGAGAATCTCAATGCTGAAGCACAAGCTTACTACAACAAATGGTCTAAAGACAAGACTAATGTTTTAATAGCAAATGCAGAAAAAGAGAAAGTTGATGAGTGGGCATTTAATTTTACATGAAAAACTAAAAATTATCTGATATTATAACCACTACAATATATTTTTTCATATTATCTGATAGACTAAAAATTTAATATTTCTATTTTGTAGGCAAAATATGAAAATTTAAAGAAAGAAGCAGTTGTTTTTGAAGCACATTTGAAGAATGCCCACAAAATCCTGAATTCTTTTATACAGTTGAAGGAAAAAATCATTGTTATTAATAAACAAAATAATACATTGAGAAGGATAATAAAGGAGCATAAGATGGATCCAGAAGTCTTACTAAAGGAAAAGATAGATGCAGATGCAACACTTTTGTCTGTAGGAGATGTAGCGAGGGAGGAGATGAATATACTAGAAAATATCAACACTACAGTAGGAGATCTTTAGGCATCAGGAGTTATTCCTCCATCTCTTACGCAGGAAAAAGAAAAACCTTCACTTGCATCATAAAATTTGATAAGTTAGTAAAGTTCACCATGTGACAGGTGTGTTGTCACAATTCGACACTGGCGTAGGAATTAAAAGATAGTGGCCAACCCTTTTTTAGTTTTTATTCCATGTGGAAGATGTAAGGACAACTATGATTTTGAATCATAGGCAGAAAAGAGGATGACCTCGTAATGTGTCCTTATATGACAGAACTTTTTCAAAAGCTTTGAGATGTTATAACAACCCATTTTTGAATTATATTGGCTAAAATGCTTTATGAATTTGTACTTTTTCCTAAAGTAATCTGCCACATGAGAAATCAATTTTAAAAGAACTTTGGAAGATAGAATTGTATAATGTTTTTATATATTAATAAAAACTCTATTTCTTTTCTTTTTTTTTACGTAAATTTGCATAAATCTACACTATTTTGTTTCTTTACGTTTCTGAATTGTTGCATATGTAAAATAAATAAATTAACAGATATAAAAGATGAATGTGTCCTTATTTCAGTCTGAATTTGAAAACCAAACATAAAAAAACAAATGGCATAATTGAAATAGATAATGACATTGTTGCAATGGCGAAGGATCAAATAATGACAAATATAATATTGCATTTATTGAAAGTTGTAATCACTTGAATGAAGTACATAAGTAGTCTCAATAATGTATAGAAGAAATGAAATCTATGTGAATTCAAACAATCCTGGAGAAACACTTTCATTTGTGTCTTGGAAATCAACTGCAAGCATGATTTGTGGATGTGTCTCGATCCCTTGGTCAGGCAAGATATTACTTACTCCTCTTCTATCTACTAGTGAATTTAACAATGTCGAGTGCTCTATCATAAGGAAAAGACTCCACCGAGTAACTCGATCATATAATATGAGACATATTTCTAGATTCCTATCCAATTTGTTTTGAACTTTTGACTTTAAAAAGGATAGTGCACTGAAAACCCTCTCATCTTCCACAGAACCCAAAATCATTGTTTGATAGAGCTCATACAACTTAATATACTCGCTCAAATCTTCACTTAGAATACTACTAGAATAAATATCCTTCCAAATCCTTTTCATGGCACTGTAATCCTGTGGGTTTTGTAGAAGTTGAACTTGTCATATCATTGTATTAGCAAAATCCATTGACTGTGAACTAAGTAGTTTTCTTTCCAAAATTCCTTCTACAGAAACTCCATTTATCTCTTCAGTCTTACAGAAATGATCAGTAAGATCACCCATGTTTTTGACAAATAAAGGACTGATAGATGTATAAGGTTTGCCACCAGAAAAATTCTAGAACTGTGATTTACAACTCCCATTGCTTCAAGTATTTTATCATTTTTGAATCTTTCCTGGATCTCTTTAGCTAACGATTCAGAGATATTTCTCAACTTATTCCTAGTTTTGATTAATACTGCATCATATAAATTTTGTGTCACTTTTACTTCTTCTATTTATGAGTTAGCCATATCAATTCTTTTTTGGTACGTATGAAGTGGAATCTCTTTTCCATGTGTTGTTATACACAGATGATCATTTATATTGTACTTTAAGAAGCACCTAGAATTTTTCAAATTTGTCAATGCATTCTAGTTTTCAAAAGCAGCACCCTGAAAACTCCCATCATAAATATATAAACTTTCTAGACTCTAGCAAACACATCTTCTGAGTCTTATAAATTTTGTAATGTAGAAAGACCAATCTTGAGCATGCTTCATTAAAATATTAAGCTCCCTCAACATGGGAAAAATACCACAAAGTGTGAGTAAATTTTCTATGTCAGTTAGACAACACAATATATCTTTATCTACATCCTACGTGGTATTTAAACATAAATCATGTCAATGAAGGATATTCATCATATATTCTATAAGCAAGTTTCATATAGATATCCATTTGGTATCTACATATTAGAGAAGTTTTTTTCCCTCTTGTTAGTCCAATATAAATTTTTGAAATTCTAAAAATCTCTCGGACTATAAGAATAATAGGCATGAGATCACATATCAACTCCTCCACATTAGCTACATTTTCAAATGTGCTCACAATTTTATAAGCGAGATTCATTTTATGAGCCATGCGATGGACAACATCCATTTATGGAGAAATAGTTGTTTGAAGTCTAACACACAAACCATTTCTCGGCTCCTGCATTACAACTTCACCATCGGTTCTAACACAAAATATTTTTTTTGCAATGGAAAAGTCATCCATTCTAGTGATATCCTTCAAATTTGATACCACCAATTTATAAATATTCTTAGAATTGTAAATCTTTGTTATTTTATGAATTCCCAAGAGGTGTGGAGTCCTCATTTCATTAGTAAATTGTAAACATGAATACATATGCATGAAGTATTATCGATCAGTAAACCTCATCTAAAGAAAGGAAAATATACTTTGCCTTTTCAACATGTAGTTTGAGATCTTCATTCTCTAATAGAGATAGAAATTTTGCAATCTCCCAACTGTTGGTAGCTAACCAATGAGATTGAGGAATGTTCTTTAAACCAATAACTTGATACAAAATTCTATTTTCTCTGAAATCTCACATCGGTCTTCCCCTTTTCATTATATGAAATACGGTTACAAATTGAATACCCTTTGCTTGCATTTCTACCTCCATAGCTTTGCTCAATTTTTCTACTATGGTCCCACCTTTTTCATTTACATATTTGATACGTTTTTGTTCCTTTTCGTACTCTTCTGCGTATTTGACATGTAGAAAATCTTTTGCATCTTTCCATTTATGTGTTCTGACTATGCTACCATCCTTGAGCTTTTGGGAAATGTATATTTTCCCATAGTGTTTTTCAATTGTGTCTAGTTTGAGCTGCATTGTGTGATCCTTCCCCTATTTCCAACCACATATTTTGCATCGACATTGTGTTGGAACATCATTACAATTTTCAGTGTACACAGGTTCAATAAAAGGATATTTTGCAGCCCATTCGAACTGGAATTTCCTTCCAATTGTCCAGTTTTCCATCTTTCTTCTAACATATTTTCTTTTTTTTCCTTGGGATTCAACTTCTACATCTGGGCTGTCAGCAGAAATATTTTGAATCTCATGTCTCCTCTTTCTGGAAATAGACCTTGGAGTAGAAGCTTCCTCTGCTGGTGTATCCTGAGAGTTCGATGAATTTTCTTGTACTTCTATTTCATCAAGGGACAAAATGTTTTCCTCAACATATATTAGATCATCAATATCTATAAATTGATTATTCTGTGAAGGAATTTCTAAAAATTCTGTAAATAATTTTATAAAATTGTTACTTATATAGTATTAATCTTATCTATAGTTAAATTTTTACAGAGTACAAATGTCAAAGAGTTCCAAGAACAGTATCATAAACATAATTATTAAATTACAGTAAGATAAAATAACTAGTAAATAACACTTGCCACATACTGATATTTTCAACTGAAGCAGAAACCGACTTCATTTTTGTGATTTTCCAAAATAGCCAAGCAAAGTATTGGCACCCTTTTTTGAACTTGTTGAATTTGTAATCTTCTTTCCTTGATTTCTAGTATCCATGAATGCTTCTTGCTTAGGGCATTACGAATGGATCTTACATTCCAAGGCTCTTGTAATGGACGTAAAAGGGTTGGAAAGACAATTAAGGGTTGGATGGCTAGGGGTTTAAATGCTAGGGGTTGATGGCTAAGGGTTGGAAGGCTAGGGATTGGATGGCTAGGGATTGGACATCTCAAGTTGGATGAAATAGATTTGGAAGTTTCAGATTGCGAGTATGTTTGGATCAAGGCTATATGGCTCAGAGTTGGATGCCTTACGGTTAGACGACTCGAATTTAAGACTTCAATGTTGGCATGTGAGGATTTTCTTATGTTTACTTTAGTGAATATGCACACGATATGATTTGAAATGGTGGAGAATTACATTCATAACCTCTTATATATTTGTAAAATCTAGGAAAAATAAATAGTATAAGGGCATGTCGGCTGAATTTTTTGGTGAATAAGTCGCTCTAACAACATAATATTTTCCATTTCGAATTTCCATAATCCTCAATTTTACGAGATTACAAAAATCGCCACTAAAATTCTCCTTGGTTTTGTTTCATGATGTTCCCCTTATGTTTCTGAATTCAATTAGTGTGGAGATTTTTCTAATTAAAAGGTATTCTAAAAATATTCTCTAGATGCTAAGGACAATGATTTACACTAAAAACTATGTCATCCTTGAAGACCGGTTTTGTGGAGTTATTCCAGTTAGAACACTAAGTTCATTTATCCTAAATCATGAATCTCCTCCTTTATAAAATGTAAAATAAGACCTAAATTCTTTACCTATAAATCTCCTATAAGTGATCATATAGATACATTACATACCATTGATGAAAAGTGTGTTGTAAGTCTTAAATCACAATATGAGGGTTTGCTTCCTAAAACCTCATTCAGTTCATATTTGAACATCATGCAAAGTTGAACACTAAAGCTATGAAGTGAAACCTACTATAGACATAGGGAATTGAATACTAAATTTTGAAACCTTGAAACATGTCATCCAGATTCATCGATGACAGGGGATAATTAAATAGAGTTTAAACCATAAAATTTGAAAAATTGTACATACAAAATAGTGGGTGTTATGATCAAATTCATAAGTCTAGAGAAGAGATTGGTGATGTTATTCCATTTCTTGCTTGATAAAGAGAACCTAAAATGCACAATCTCCATCCTCATCCTTTGAAGTAAGTGGAAATATTGTCTCTTGATATATATCACTCATTCTGGACCACGAGATGAGTTATTTTAGATTTGTGTATGTAAAGAAGGTGGTACAAAGTTGAATAAAAATCCTCAAACTATCTTGAAGTGAAATTTATTTTTCTTTGGCTTAAATAACCTATATATCTTTATTAAAGTGAAGATCACTTGTAATTTTTCATCATATAAGATTTTGGAATCCTAACTTTGAATTGGCTCTATAAACAACTAGTTTAGGACTGTAAGTGTATCTTAAGCATATATAAAAGGTTTGAAACTTGTTATTGCGAGTAAAGGAGAATATAATAAGACCATAAATAAACTCAAGAGTATTTTGTAATGTATATTCAAGGTTTGATACCTAGTATGAAGGTTTTAATAAGCCACGAGATAAGCTCGTACTCGCCAAATCACATGTCGAATCAGATATGTTAGTTACAAAATGAATATAGCAAGAGACAAAGGAAGGTTACACTTGGAATCATAATATCAGTCATTTCAAAACTTGTATTGGGACATCATTTGATAACAGGGATCACAAAGTGAGTTTGGAATTGAAAATAATAAGGTGAAATCATTTCTCCTATAGGCATTTTTGTGAATAACTTCTTCATTTTACTTATACATATGGAAGAATGAATTAGTTAAACATTCATTGTATTTGAAAGGTAAAACTTCACGTTGAGATGTTATTATTTTTTATATAAGCTCATTTTCAAGCTCGTATTTTTGTTGAAAGTGAGGAAATATGAGTGCTAGTATTGATAAAATAAGGAGAGTATTAGTGTGTTGAAGGCATGAAAAATTAAGAGAGGAGAAGAGAAAGAAAGTGAGATTAAATATAGATCACATCATGTTGAGTAAATCAACTAAGTGGTTAAGGTGATAAAATAAAATTATCATATTAAAATCATGATTTGTTGCTTAGTAATTTAGGAGTTACCTTTATAGCAAGTAGGTGCTTGCAAAACATAAGTCAAGTGGTGATTGGCAATAAATTGAAGTAGGTGCTTCAAAAATGGAGTGGGTGCTTCAGGGTGAGTGGGTGATCACAACATGGTGAAATGACTATAACGTATAGGATAATTTTCCAAGCTAGTTATGTGATTTCAATGTGTTTTCTCTCTTATTGGGTTTCCCACCTCAAATCATATCTCCTCTTGTGTTCATCTGTGTATTTTTTTCTTTCCCTTTTATGGTTGAATGTTCATGTTTTTCATGGTTGGGATAGTTAAGCTTGGTTGATTGAATAACCGTGAATTGGTTCAAAAGTTTTAGTTTAAATATCACCGATTCAAATCCCCTCTCTCAGTGCTTATAATTTATAACACTCTTTAAGAATTATTCCAATGGAAAATAATGCAACCACCTCTACATTTATAACTCAAAAAAATCCCTTAGATTTTGCCAAATAACATTAGGAGTAAATCTTTTTTTTTTGTCAATGGGGATTGAAAACTACGTAATAAAACACTCAACATGAACTATATTCAATATATGTGAGATCTTATTCACCTCTTGATATTTTCAATATAATAAATCCCTCAAGAAATAAATAGTACCTTAATCTACATGTGTTCATACAAAGAGGAACTAGATTCAATATGTGTGAGATCTTCTTCAACGCTTGATTTTTTAATATAAGAAATCCCTCCAAAAATAAATATTTCATTAATTTATATGTGTTCATACATAGGAGCAAGTTTAAGAAAAACAAGATGATAAAATATGATTAATAGGTGCATATTTTGAAATCTATTTGTCATATAAATCTCCTCCATCTTGAATATTAAGTGAAAAATTATTTACACCAATGTTTTTTCAATATTAGCTGAAAAAGACTTAAAATTAATGTGGATACTCCCACTAATTTTTTAAATTAATGAAATTCAAGGAATCCCCAATTCAATAAAACCTACCAATAGGATTGTTTATTTTTTTAAACACCTATAATCTATATGTAAACCTTTTATTCTTCTCATACTATTGATTCTTTAAAGATATCATCTACCCATAATGACTAGCTTATGAATATCCTACCTAATTTTCTTGCTAAGAAGTGGAGTTTTCTTATCACTAGAATGGTAAAAGGAAAACATGATAGATTTTTATTTCCTATTTCCACAACCATCACTACCACCATATATATAAATTTTTATATTTCTAATTCCTCGTCGTTTTCAATTATTTCCCCCTCCTATCTTTTAATACATAATTCTTACTATATAATTTTTCCCAAACTTCCTCATATCGTCATATCCTCTTCATCCATACATTTATCATCTATGAAATACTAGATATAATGATTCCATACTAGATAAATTACAAAGGCCAGAAAATTGTAATAATGGAATGACCTAAGATTATGATTGAATTTCGAATGCGATGAGTAAAATGAAAAAGGTCATAAATAAGAAGCTTGCAAGGAACAATTTATTAATCAATTAGGAACCCGTGTATTATTTATCTCTTTGACCCTTAAGAGAAGAAAAACTAGAAAATTAGATTTGAATGATTAGAAGGAATACCTAGTTTCTTTAATCTAGGAACATGAATCACAACCACGATTTTAGAGGTCACGTTAGAAAATGATGACCATTATCTATATTTCCATTAATTCATAACTTGAGGAGGTTATTAGGAATTACAAGACATTTTGGTAACTATTTACAAAGTGTATATATTTTAAGAGGTTTAAAATCCAAAACAAGAGGATCACAAGGGACAATGTGCACTTGAATGGACATGTGAATGACATTAAGAGATCTCGAGAGGAGAAACCATCAACCAAATGTGCATAAAAATATTTGAAACATGGGAAGAACCTCGTTACAATCCACAATCTCTCTCTCAATCTCATAGATCAAATGGGGTGTACATATAGGAGGTGATGAGTAAGCTCATTATCCATTTTTGGTCCTCGGAAAAATTGAAAAACACAACTTTGCAAACAAAATAAGGAGGGATTCATTCGTCCATTGGAGCTTGTATTTCTTGAATAGTCGGTTGTAGGTACACTGAGTGGATATGCAAGGTCGGTAAATGAATAGCCAAACGAACATCGAAGGAGATCATAGCTCGAGCGAACCCAAGCCCAAAGTTTTCAAACTTTAGACATTCAAGATTTCAAAGACAAAGTAGGCTCGAAAAGGAAAAAAATTCTGAAATTACAAAAGTCTAAAATTTAAGATTTTCAGGGTGTTTTGAAGAAAAGAAGTGACCAGCTGGAAAAAGAGGGAAAAAATTTAGAAATTCCGAAAGGAAAAAGTCCGAAAGAGGAAAAATTACGAAAGGAAAAAGTCTAAAATTCTTTTGAAAGAGGAAAAATTCCAAAAGGAAAAAAGTCAAAAAGAGGAAAAATTTTGAAAGGAAAAAGTCTAAAATTCAAAGAGAAAATTTTCAACGAAAAAGTCCAAAAGAAGAAATTTTTAAAATGGAATGCTATGTACACAGGATATAATATTATAATGTATATGGGTTGATGGTTTTGGTGTAATGGTTCGTTACATTTGGTATCAGAGCAACCACCCAGGTTCGAGTCCCGGCACGGGTAGCTACGCCAGCATTGCAGTGTTCACCCGGGGCTCGTATAGGGCAGGGCGGGGTCCCACTATATGGGTGCAAATCTAGCCCGGGGTCCGGGCTACGGAAATGGTGGGATGTTATGATCCTCATGTGCGGATTTCACTAACACCTCGAGGTTTTGGTGTAATGGTTCGTTACATGGAAAATTCAAAATTCAAAAAGTTTGACATTTCAGACTTTCGGGTTTCAGAATTTGCAATTTTAGCGGGTTTTGAGAGATGAACAAAGTGACACAAATTCTGAAATGAAAAAATATGAGATTCCAAAAGTGAGAAATTTTGGACTTTCGTGTTTCGAGTTTCGAACTCTCAAAGCGATTTTAAGGATGAACAATAACAAAAATTCGAAATGGAAAGTTTTGAAACTCAAATAGTCCGAAATTTTAAACTTTTGGGTTTCAAGATTTTAGAGTTTTCAAGCACTCAATCAGGTGATTAGTAACAAAAAAACTCCGAAATGGAAAGTTCAAAATCTGAAATTTCAGACTTTCGGGTTTTGGGGTTTTGGAGTTTTTGTGTGCCCAAGTAGATGAACAAGAACTAAATTCAAACAAAAATGTATGAAATTCTGAATTTCAGGATTTCGGAGGTTGCATGCATTTCGACTCTGAAAAATGAAGATCAAGAACTCACCTTTTTGTAGAATGACACCTTGACCTTCAAATGGCCATAACTTTTGACTGGGAGCTCGGATTTGCACAAGAAAGGACTTTTGGAAAGATTATAGGTTATCTTAATTTGAGTGGGACTAAGTTCTTCAAAATGAAAAATATTGTCCGTCGTTTTAGAGGGCGTCCCATGTTTCTCACCTACCATAATAATGAAGGTATGGGCTGAAATAAATGTCACAGATCTACACAATAAAACTGTTTAGATTAATACACGGAATAATGATATTCTATTACATTCATTCTAGATAAATTACATATGATGCAATTACAAATATATAGGCACATAGTTTCCTATAAATTAGGAAACTACTCTACTAACAAATACTAATCTCATGAGTTGTTTGTAACAACCAAACAACTCAACACACATTTGTCATTAGTTGTTTTATATAACAACTAAATAACAAATTACTAATATAATAATAATTGTACCAAATGTAATTATTATCTACACAATGTAAATACTAATTCCTAACATTCCCCTCCCTTAGTGTTTACACAAAGTAGAAAACATCCACACTCTCAACCGAGTATGCTCACCCTCGTGGCATGTCCAACTCGTGACTCATGACCTTGATCCAAAAGAAAGGCTCACTCCTTCCATGGTTTTAAACAGGACATGATAGGAACCTCATAAACTATCCACCTCATGTGGTTTTCTCGATCCTCCCACAAACCCTTTCCACATCCATGAACCGACTTACTTTGGTGCTAACCATTATGCTTATACATCAGGGAATTATGTAGGAAACACAACTTGCATATTACAAAACTGCACAATAGAAGATATATTGAAAAATTTCACATTACTTCCTATAAGAATCATAATGTTCTTAATCGTAGTCTCTGTCATTGATCGTTGCCACTTGATCTCAAACAACATAGAAAACTGCCACTACCACTGGAAGCTTTCCTTGACTAAGTCGTTTCGGGTACAGAATGGGAATGGAACATTGGTATGTATTCCCCCCCACAATGTGAAATTCCACTCATATAGATACTGAGAAGAAAAATGCATCAAAGAACATACTCCTGAATGGATCTTGCTAGTTAGGTCTTGCTGCACATGGTCACTAATGCTAGTGAACGTATTCTTCTAGCTGACCATCTTCCAAAGAAGTACGGCAGTCAGAGGACCAAGTCAGTCAGAGGATCACTGACAGTCATCTGCACTCCAACACAACTCTCTTTCCAACATCCATCAAATACCACACAAAACAGGAACACTGCAAACTGAAGCACATTGAGAAAATGGAAACCACACTGAAAATCATATATTCACACCATACATATGCCAAAGCCAAAATTCGTTGGTGAAGAGTCGTTATTCGACCTCCTTCCTCTCGATGCCTCCTTCCTCCATTAACATGTTGCTAGCTCACCGATATTGTCTTTGAGGCTTAATATTTTCCACATTGTGATTTATTCTTTTCTTCCCTCCCGCAATGTGAAACACTTTATTTTGCCGGATGTCGTAACACCGAAAATGCGTCCAGTAAGTCAAAAAAAAATTATTTTATTTTTAAGACTTTTACAATTTTTTACTCGACTCGTGATGAAAACCTAGAATCACCTATTTGATAACAAGACATAAACAAAAATAACACTTAAGACTAAAATAAGACGACATCAATGATGGAAACAATATTGACGATAACAAAATCCAATTAAAGATTGGATTTTCACGACTTTTCACACTTTTGACACAATTTTGATGACTACAAGACTTTTGACATTGACACTATGACCAAATTGACTTTACCTTCAATACAATGACAAATGACAATTCACAAAGACACAAAGATTTGATTGAGCTATTTGATCTAAACAAAAAAACCTAATAAAAATTTAAAAGATATAATCGACCTCTTATTCACTTTAAACAATAACTAATCCATAAACACTATTAAACCAAACTTAAAACATAAGACTAGACTTACACGACTTGGAAAAAAGACCAAATGCATGCTAGATGCGAGCAGAATCGTGGAACGTTTCAATAAGCTTGGATTGTGTGGATTCTCTCTCCTCTGATTTGTGGATTTCTGGGTGGAGCTATGACATGTCCAACATAAAAAAGAGTACATAAAGGTGGTTTAGGCGTAGAGATGCGAAGTCATATTCATGAATGTGTAGCATATATAATCTTGTGCATCTATCTCTGACCGATCTGCCACTACTATATATTGTTATCTCTGGCTTGAATTTTGTGTTCAACACGTGAAACAATGAACTAACTGTCTCAAAAGATATTCAAATCTCATATAATGTGACCAATTCACCAAATGTTGATGGTTGAGGATTGATTGGAGAGAGAGAAGGTGAGAGCGAACAATGCTGAATACCAAATGTAGACGTATTTACCAGGAGACACTCAAAGTGATTGACCAACCCTCAGATGTTATGCGCAGAAAATATTGACCGCATGGCAAGATAAGACTGACAGGAACCACTGCCCAACAGAACTGATGACAAACTACACTGGCGAAATCTGCAGGATTTTTCGTGAGAATTTGTTGTATGAGGACTGCCACGAGATGCACTCGATCTTGTTTGCTACAACAAGAAAATAAGGTGAGTTTGAGGTATTACGTTCCACCAAGATCAAAACAAAAGTCTGTGAATGTGGCATTCACCAAACACCATTGAATAACTGACAAGACTTTTTCAAAAAACTTGAAATATTATTTGCAGCTAAATGCTCCCAATCTCTTTCTTATTTCGAACACAATAATCTTATTCCTCAGTGGGCTCGAAATCTACCCACAGGTGACTTGACAGTATCTTTACCGCTTCACAAGGAAATAAAGACTCAAGTTGCACTTTCACATGTATGCAGATCACCTTGTATATGGGTATAACCGTAACTATTATTTTGCTCTGATGCCAAATGAAATAAATGTCACAAATCTGCACAATAAAATTGTTTAGATTAATACACGGAATAATGATATTCTATTACATTCATTCCGGATAAATTACATATGATGCAATTACAAATATATAGGCACATAGTTTCCTATAAATTAGGAAACTACTCTACTATCAAATACTAATCTCGTGAGTTGTTTGTAACAACCAAACAACTCAACGCACATTTGTCATTAGTTGTTTTATATAACAACTAAATAACAAATTACTAATATAATAAAAATTACCAAATGTAATTATTATCTACACAATGTAAATACTAATTCCGAACATGGGCTTCCTTTATTGCCCAAAAAGGAAAAGTACAATGGGGCATGGGTTTTGCAGTTGCACCCATCATTATTTTAGGCAAATTCAATGAATTTTAGGGTGGTTGAAGCAAGGATTCAATTTTCTCTCCCCTTTCTCTCATTCTTCATATATATTGTAAGGAGGGACATTTTTCTAAGGTTGGATAATTTTTCTTTACACCCTCCCTTCTTCTCTTGTCTAGTAAATGAATTTGTGGAGTTCAAACCTCCCATTTAAATTGTAATGCAAGTTTGTGCCTCTTGGCCATTGTAATGCATTATATCAAATTTTAGAGAAATAATAAAAGTTTGTGGATGATTTTCAACCCTTTCTTATGTTCATTGCATCTTCCTGATCTCTCATTGCAATCCTGGTTATCTATGCATGGTGGTTGTATTACATTTTTAATGGTTTGTGTTTAATGGCAAAGTAGGTGTTCAACATTCCTTTGGTGCATCACCTCTGTTAGTTTAGATTTAATTTCTTGTAATCTTCTTAACCCTATCTCCTTGGAAAGTTAGAGTAGATTTTAGAGTAGATCCTCTACAATTTAGATATGTACATCAGAATAAAGGAATAGGAACCAACCTTTATGCGAGATATCTTTCCCGAAAAGTCCCACACTTTGGGAAAAGCTCCATGTTATGCAATCGCACTGAAAATTTCAACCTATCAAGTTACGAACAATCGGGGGTGATGTGATTACTCATCAACAATAACCCCCAGTGTGTCAATCATGACAACTCAAGTGGAGAGCTGAAGTTACATTCCTAGAATAGAATTGTAACTCCCAATCACGCATATGACCCACCGACACATAGGAGAATCTCATGATGACCCCTAAATGACATGTGGACCTACGATCTCACCTAAGTGACATGACTCACATGATGATATGGAAAATAAATCACACCAACACCCCCTTCATCATAACTTAGGATGAGGTGGGAATTTAGAAACGAGAAATGAGTTACGTAGAAATCGATGAAGTACCCATGCATAACCAAAAAGATCCCAAATAGTGGAGGAAAACCTAGTGGGAAAATAAACCACCACAAGAGAACAACACACTCTCTAATCTAAGAAAGCTACCAAAGATGGGTCCCGACCATAAACAATCCTAAAAAGGTACCCATATACAAAAGGGCAATCTCTTGGAAAGATGAAGAAGAGATAAGAAGAGGGACATGAGAGGGATGCAAAGATTTCATGGATGAGACTAAACTCTGCAACTTTAGGAGGTCTCCCAAAATAATTTCGATGAAGAGATCCTCTACCTCGGACTCAAGAAGTGTCATCCATACCGAACTATGTGTTTTCCCTTAGGAAGGAAAAAAATGATGTGTTTGAAGTCCACCCACTCGCAAAGGAAACCAAAGGAAGCAACACGAATAACTTAAGGCTGGTCCATAGAAGTGTGACATAGGTCTAGAAAAAGCGTTCCAAGGAATCAAGGTAATGCCACAAGTGTAGAACTCACAAAGTGTGAAAGGGAAAATCCCGCAGTAAAGGATGTCCAAGTGATGTGAAGGTAACAAAACAACTTAAAATACAAAGAAGGGATCCAAAAGAGATGGTGTATCAATGAAGGACTCGGAAAGTGGAAGTGATAGGAGTCCCCAGAAAGAGCACTCCCAACAATAGAGATGATGGACTCCTCCAAGGAATTTTTAGATGGATGAGGAACTCTATAGTGCATCACAAGTGGACTTTGTGAAAAGAAAACCAAGGTTAGGAAGATAATCGTCTAGATGAGGGGCTCAACAAAAGAAGAATGATATCGAGATAGGTATAATTCATCCAGGTGAAAGTAGAGAAGTGGAAGGGCCCTTCTACACTAGAAGTGGAAAGGAGGTTGGTCCAATGATAGTATGAAAGGTGAGAAGGAGACTACTCGACATTTGATGAGATGTGGAAAGTTTCAACACTCTCTAGAATAGTGATAGGAGGAGAGAAGTCCTTTGTAGTATGTAATGTCCCCTTTCCTAAGTCAAAGGCGTAAGGGCCAAATTTTAGTCTTTGCGTTGGTCATACCCAAGGGGGCTAAAGACTCTGAGAGGCTATTCGGTATAGATGATTGATTACCACATTTTTTTGTTATATTTTTCACCGACATTAAGTTGGGTGACTTGGTGGTAAGAATTGGTATATTTTGTCATTGGGGAGGGGACTCATAGTACATTATTATTCTAATTCTTCATTGGGGTGACTTATGGTACTTTATGTTTCTATTTCTTCGTTTGGGTCACTTTAGTCACTTTTAGTCCCACATGGAGCTCCCAACTTGGAAAAAGGTAATGAAAGGTTATAAAAGGAGGTTTGGGGGAGTAATAGAGGTCATTCTTGCATACCTAATTATTTTCCTTCATGTGTAATTGTTGTTTTCATATCTACAGCTTGTGGAGTGAAATCCCACATGCACCCTAGCTTCGGTGGTGAGATATCCATCCCTAGCTAGCAGGCATTCTTTGATAGTGAGAGAACTACCCTAGCTTGTCATTTGATAGTTGTTTTTGTAACATTCCCATTTTAAGACACTAGAACAAGGATTTTTTTATTTTTTATTTATAACGTTCTCTATTTTGAATTACATAATTCAAAATACATGATCATGTTTTTAATAATTGTTCTCTATTCTAATTGACGTAATTTAGAACACACAATGCTATTGAAACCAATGTTCTTTGTTTGCATATTCATAATATGGAACACACATCCAATGCCATTCAATCATATAATAGATAACCATATACTATTGTAATGACTTGAAGAACTACCGATCTCCCATTTCATGGCTCGAGTTTCATCGATCTCTCATCTCATGACTCGGCTACTTACCGATCCTTCATGTTAACCCATGCATTGTATACTAAGTATACTTGGTTTTCTTTACCGTTTTGGTTATTGAAGTGTTCCATTTAAGAGGCCTATCTGAATATCTGTTACCGATATTCATCTAAAATCCTACTTCTTAAACCAGGTGATCAGGACAACGAAACCAGCAGATTGCGATACTTTGGCCAAATATTTTCACATGCTTAGCATGATCATATTCCTAGATGTCATACTCATCAATGGAATACGTCCTTCACCCCACTTCATCTGTTATCTAGAATGGTCTTTTCTGACTTCTGTCAGTCCTCTTGTCCAAGTTGAACTTTAACCCAAGATAGCAATATGAAAGAGTATACAAAGGCACTAGAGGTGACTAAAGTTACGTAGACATACCTCATCTACCCTAGTTGACTATGTGTGTCTAGATACTTTTAGTCTACTTGAGTCACTCCATATACAAAGTCACATTCCTAGCTTGGTCCAAGGTAAAACTGAGGCCAAGTCCAAGCTTATGTAAACCTTGATGATTTGATTCGGAAGGGTGTTGTAACATGTCAGCTACAACATTGTGTCGTCATGAAGGCCTAGCCTTCATGAAGACACCTTATTGCAGCTGGTGTGTGCCAACATCCTATGGAATCCTCCCATCAAGGGTTACACATCCAGCTAAAAGTTTGATTAGATTCTTATCTTAAATATTTAAGAATAAGTTTCAGCAACCTTGCTGATCCTCTAACCTTATAGTTCATTACAGTTGCATAATCAGGAATGACGTGAAATGTCTTGTAACTCAATATACATTCACTCCTTCTTATCGAAGGATTACATATTCATTAATTAAAGCTTGAGACTTCTATTCCATTACAGCTTAACGAAGTAAAATTAACATACTAAGCTTATTCAAGTTCCCCCCCCTTTTTTTGACATCATTTATATGAGATCTAACTCCCATATAAGTATTTTCATTTATTTACGATTACCGTATTTCAGTCTAAGGTTTGTTAAGAGGAGATATGATTCCTCCTTCCGAATATTCTTTGGGTAAAACATCCCAACGAATATTAATGAAATTTGATTACGAATTCGGTTGTCCTTTCATTAAGATTCATTGTTTTAAAATTCCATTCCGAATTTCATTTATACAAGAGTTCATATATATATGTCGTACTCTTTTACTAATGTCAATTTAAAGACCCATATAGACCTAAGTGTCAATTAATTGTACATTCCAACTTAAGAGTTGGGATCAAGTAAATATTAGACATTATGTCTATTTAGTTCTAACAGCCATCATCGAATAAATACAAATTCATCGAATAGGATTAACTACTATTTATACTTCAATAATTCAATAATGATACAACAATTAAAATATCACACCTTTCCCTTTTACTCGTTTCCCCAAGATTGAAATTTATACAATTTACAAGTCCACACAACCGGACTTCATTCATACCAATCAACAATAACAATTCATAAAGAAAGAAGAATACAACTTTTTCTTTTTCCCTTTCCCATGAGAAGGACAATAAAATCTCAGAAAAGATCCATCCCTTAGTTAAACAGAAGAAGCATCATAAAACAACATGTCTTCTTCTAACATTTACGTACTCCATCTGCAAGAATTTCCAAAGGATCAGTTCGACAAACTGAGCATGTTAAACTCTTACTATTAAAAAGAAGTGCTTTTGATTATCCATTTCAGTAAAAGAACTCTGCTTTTATGAAACGTTCCATAATTATAATGGACATCACATAAGAATTAAGTACCAAAAAGGATAACCAATCTAACAACCATGTCACAGTAATCAACAGTATATTCAACAGTACCATTAATTAATAATTCCTCTAATATTTATTGCAAACAAGCAGTGTTATACCTCCATTACTTAACCATTTCTTTCAAAAATGAATGCAGTTCATTTTGATTCCAATTAGTTAACCCAAGAATATTAACTCTAACTGTTCTCTAATAGGAGCATTTAAAAGAGGTAATAAAATTACTGTTTGGGCACAATCAGTTCATTTCCGTTCCGTCTTATAAATGGAATTCTCATAGTAAGTTGACTAAAATTTTAAACAAAACTCTTTCCTTTTTACTACTCAATAAACCTCATCCGAGTTCAAATGCAGGAGGAGAAGGTAGACAATTATCACAAAATAGCTCTTATCACTTTTCTAGATTCTACAACAGCAAGGTAATTACCTAACTCAGAAAGAGAAAACAAAAGTGAAATGCAATCATGTACACCCGAAGGAAGTTACAGTTTATTCCATTATTTATTTTCTAAGAATTTAAAAGGAGAAATAAGGAAAGCAGTGTTTTCTCCAGCTAATGATTCCATAACATCTTCTTATTAACACGATTGAACTAGTCAATCTTATGCAAGGAAGAACATCAATTAACATTAATAGTCAAGAGAGAGAAAGATTTGTAAATCATTAATTAAAATGAGATAGAAATTCTCGTTACCTCCTTCCAACGCATTACCAAGGGTAAACCGTAATATGCAACCATAATAATGATGTAATTCCTTTTCTCACCAAGAATTGGAATAGTTTTTAATATTTTATCAACTACTATAAAAAGAAGAATATTTAATTTATATGTTTTACGACTGAGTCGAAGGTATCAAACCGTAGCAACATTTTCAATCACACCCTTCAATATTAATTTCCTTCACTGAAACAATATGTTTTCCTCAACATAAAAAAAAGTAAATGTTTACAACCCAGTGACATAATCCTGTTTCCACTGGAATGCTAAAAGAAAGAAATCAATTATAATCACGAAGGTATGGGATTTACCCTTATTCAGTTGTAACGAAAACAACAAGAAGTTTAAATATGCAGAACCTATACTCACCAATGAGTTCCAAGAAGCAGTAAAAACCACACATTCAACATCAATCCTTCAGTTAAACAATTTGATGTACCTTCCAGGTTTAGTCAGATGTTATTTTCAAACATTCAGTCATGGTACCCAAAAAAAACAGAATAGAAGAACTTTACAACATTTCAAAATAAACAGCAATGAAGAAGATACGACAACCTCGTATCCCAAAGAGAACCCACATCTCAATTAACTTTTTTTTTCAAGCAAAGAAGGACAACCCATAAGAGATCTATCCAAACATGCACGAATTCTAAAAATTTCTTAACATATAAAACTCAGCGAACACTATGCTAATAACTGTTACGTTTTTCAAGTTTAAACCCACAACAGACCACAAAATGAATGCACACATTTTCTTAAAATTCTAACAACAATGGGGGATTTGATGCCTATTTACAGTTTTGGCTAAAACAACATCTTTCCATAAATGCATCTCGAATATACCATAAGGCCCTTTTTTTTAAAATGACGATTTCAAGCAAGAATCACAGTCCAATAATAAACATATCAAAACATTTGCAATAAACCATGAATTTCCAAAAACAGAATTCATTTATTGGAACGTTTAATGAAAAGCATAGCTATTTAACAGAAAGGGCTTAACATGCCTGATAAAACTTCTTGTTGTTGGTAGGAAATCACAGCCGTGCCCTCAGAAGTTCCTCTTTTCAAAAGCGACAACAACAAAGTTTCCCAACAACCTCCTTGTTTCCACAGGCTCAAAAACAGCCGAAGGTAATCAAAATGACTACAACAATGGCTGAAAATGAATTTTACAAGTTTGAAAGAACAACCATGGCAGAGCCAAAACCAGAAAACCAAATGAACACAATAACTCCAAAAAATCCTCTTTCCTCTTTCCTAGGTGGGTTGGTTGCCAAAACCAATGTTAATAAATGCATTGAATGCATTTTCCCTCTCTTTCTCCACGCCACCGCCATCTCAAATTTGGTGAGTTTTACTTTTTCAAAATTTGCATGTAGTTCAAATTTAGTTACATTGCTAATTAGATACCTCCAACTCCCATGCTCCTACCAACTTTGGTGACTAAAACTACAAGGACTGAAATTAAGTCCTTCATTAAAGCTTAAACCTTCCCCCTTATCCTCCCACTTGACATGTGTTTCCCCTTAGGTCTCCCATAGGGTTAATAATAGCTTAGGTTATAATGTCAATGGTTAGGTTTCCATTTAGGTCACAAATCATTAGGATTTGTAATAATTTACATCCCCTTTAATTTAAAATCCACATAGGATAGTTATTAGGTCATAGGTTAAAACATAACCCGTAGTATTTTAATTAATAGGTTCCAAGTAGGTTTTACCGACTTAGGTTTAAAAATAGTATAATGCAGGATGTTCCATCCAATGCGTAATATATACCTTGTTCATTTTGCATCAAACCTCTTACTGCCTTACGATTTCGAGTGTTACAATTTATACGTATTCCAGAAATCAAATCTTACCTTTGGCAGCATGGTGCCGAGTAATTATACCTGTAACCAGGTTCTTTTAAAATTTACAACAATCTCCAGCCTGGTTCTAGACTTCATTCTATTTAGAAAGTCAATCGACAAGACATCAATAAAGAAGATCAAAGCATACCTTGGATCAATGGAATTGATTCAAGGTGTGTTGTTAACATAAATATGAGTTCATCAAATACAAAAGCAATTTTGTAGGTTCACACTTGCAAAACACAAGTGGTAACGACATCAGTCCCAAGTAAGTAAAGTTACAGTAAGCAAGGGTTCAGATTAGTGACACATGATTTTTAAGATTGAAGATACATCTTAACATAATAATCCTCATTTCCATAGTTGCAGCATCATGAAAAGAAGTTATCGTAGTAGAGTCAAAAATCAAGACATTACGCTTTTCAAGGATGATTTATAGCGATATTTTTAGAGGAAGGGTTTTGAGGGTTTTGGACACATTTGGTGAAGATAATCAGAGGGTTTTTAGATCAGATTTACGAGAGCAGGGTTTAGCATCACTTTGAAGGCCTCTTCATCAATTTCCAACCCTTTTCCAAGCTAGCTAACTTGTTTGGAATATTTCAACCTTTGTTTGAAGGATTTCCAGTGGTACGTATTCAGATCTAAAGGTTGGAATATCATATCCTATCTTTGTAAATGTTATTTTCAAAGTTTCATAATTTTTGCACTTGTATTCGAAGAGTTCACAATTTTAGAAGTTTTCAATGTCATCATTTTCTTGCAGCATTTTATTATCTAAAAATTCCAAAAATATTTTTATTATATTATTTTAATATTACATACTCTCTCTAAATTTTCAAGTGATTTGGGTGGATATTTTTGGAGCTATTAATTTTCTTTAGTTCGCTTCTCTAACTATTAATAATCTACAAAATTAGTATTTTATTTGGCTACAAATTTTCAATATTTTGTGCCTTTTTAAGTGGTATCCCACAAGGGATATTTCAATGGTATCAAAGCAATTGTTTCTCCATATTGTTGGGGTTGAAATATGGGAGACATGACAAAGAGGATATGGGTGTAGATTTGATGAAATGATTGTTCACCAACATGGTAAAGCGGTAGGTGACTACTAATTTCTATTTGAGCCACTCACTAAGAGATTAGCACAGGGAAAGATTTATGCTCATACGGAGAGAGGAGAAAATATAAATATGGGACCATATAGTTATAGAGGTGAGGGTGGAAATTTAGGGCAGCGGTTTCCCCATTCTTCTACTAGACCTTTGGGGCTTCATGAACATTTTTCGTGAAGGATTCGGAAGTTTCACGGTATGGAAGCCAGTGGATATTTTAGATGAGGATTCTTGTTGGGAAAGATACGAAAACTTGAGTGAAGGATTTCATGACAACAAGTCATTCCAGGAATATTTCTAAATGAATATTGGCAACAAGCCTAGGAGAGATCATCATATACAGTGCATTTACAAAGGAGATTGGGACATATTTCTAATCTACACTTTGATGGTTCTAAGAAGTGTACAACACATTCTTGGGTTTAGAAGTTGAAGACATACTTCAACTTAAACCTTATGTGTGAGGAATATGCAATAAATTTTACAATATTACATCTTGATGAGACACTCATGATTGGTGCCATCATGGATTGATAACACAGGGACACATACACATTACTAATTATGCAAAGTTCAAATAGAGGCTAGTGATTAGATTTGATAGGAGGAACCCTCATAGGTATTTTAGAGAGTTGACTCATTTGAGACAAACCAGTTTTATTGGATCATATATCACATATTTTCAGAGATTATTATTCATGATACTATTGGTACAAAATCACAAAGACCCTAAATGGCATGTGTTTGGAATGTAGCATTCGGTGTGATTGCACAACATTGGACCATCTCTCAAGTTGTGGGACTTGCGAATTAAGATGGACCTCCGAGATAAGGCTGGTTTGTACTTCCTATTCTAACTTCCACTAAATTTACTCCAATGCAAGAAAAACTCTCTAATCCTACTCTAACAATTCCAAGGAGACAAGGAGAGAGAGAGGGTGGGATATAGCCTAGACTAAATGGTAATACACTAGAAAAGGAAGTGGCTGATCACAGATCCTACTACCTGAATTTGAGAGCAGGTGAGTAGAGGAAGGTGTGGACAAGATGCACCACAAACTAAAGATAGATTTCACACAGAACACCACTTCAAAACCCATTAAGCACAGCTCCCAGAACCTGTAATAAACATCATAGTATGCATAATATACCCTACAACGATGAGAGGTAAGAAGAGACAATAAAATGAGCTAGGGATGGAAAAGATGCATCACAAAACAAATTTTATTTCTCCAAAATTTACAAGATACATCATTAGTGGGAAAGGGGAAAGAAAATGCCATTACAGAGCCATGAGAGAGGCTTAGACTCTGCATTCTACCCTAAGGAAGAAAGAGAGAGGGGGCGGAGAGAAACAATGACCAACCATTTGAATATGCCCTCCTTTACAATATATAGAATAATGAGAGAGAAAGAGAGAGGGAAAATTGAACTCTACTCCAACCACCCCTATAATGCATTGAATTCCACCTGTAATAGTGATGGGCTTTACTACAATACCCATGCCTCCATTGTTGTCCCTTATTGGAAAAGAAAGAGGCCCATTCTTCATCATGGTGGCAGGTGAGAGACTTGATAGCCCCAAAATGGTGGGCCAAAACATTAATGGAGGAAGGTGAGAAGTCGGTGCCGAGATCTTTCCAAAAAGTCCTCTCCCACCCAAAACCTAAGTTTCCACTCAAAAGATATAGCTATCTGAAGATCAGGGTCATGTTTAACATGGGCTCTCAATATTTAAAAGGGTCCAACCATACAGGGTCCATGTGGCAGCCTCATGCATCTTGAAGATTCAGCCCCTTCCTTTCACTCTTAAAATTGTGTCGACTTACATGTGGCGGCTTCCGTGGGCTCCTCGGTAATCTTCCTTCGTCATCTCCCTATTGGAAGAGACCTGTGCCTAAGCCAAGACACATGGAGGCTCAGATCTTGATTGGAAACAACCCCCATTTTTTACCTTTGAGGTTGCACGGTCAAGACACGTGGAGGCCTCCGTAGGCTTGTGGACTATTAAATGGCCGACCTTACGTTTTTGACTCGAGACCACATGGTAGTTTCGACACTCGTTTGGGGATTTCCTTTTGGGCTGTGCCTTTTAAATTATGCTAATGAGACACGTGGAAGCTTCACTGCTCTACCCTATGTCCTTGTGTTTTGGCTGGTCCCTTTTACTTGGCGGAGCCATACGGATGACCCTAGACATGTGGAGGCTCGACACGCATTTAGGAACCCTCTCCGAATTTTATTTTTGAAGTTACGCTACGTTGACACATGGCTCCTTCCACTGGCCTACCTCTATTTAGATTTTTCAATGACCGCTTTTATATTTTCGGCTTTAAACACGTTGAGGGCCGGCAGCACTTGTTTCGAGTCTCTTCTTTGGACCGCACTTTTGAATTTACAATGATGTAACATGTGGCATTGTCCACCGGTTCTCTATACTTAGCCGATTCGGGCCTTGATCCATTTGACTTCTATTGGACCCAAGACATGTGGAGAGTCTGCACACGTTTGGAACCCACTCTTTGGACCCAGCCTTGGTGTTGCGCCAATGAGACATGTGGAGGCTTCTACTAACACTTTTATACTTAGTCGATTTAAATAGCTAGCTCGTCCCCTTTTTCGGACTGGGACATGTGGAAGCATCACACTCATTTAGGTCTCAAGCTTTGACTTCAACCCTTGAAGGTGCGTCGTTTGGACACGTGGAGGCTTCTGCCAACCCTCTTATACTTAGTCAATTTGGGCCCACTCTATCCCCCTTTTTTTACTTTGACCACGTGGCAGCCTCGCACTTGTTTGGGAACAACCTTCATGGAGTTGAATTTGGAATTACACCGAGTTGACATGTGGCACCTTCCGTTGGCTCTGCCCCATTTTGACTTTTCAACTATCAACTCTATCCCTTTTTTACTCGGGACACGTGGAAGCTTGGCACTTGTTTAGGGTCTTCTGTTTTGGATCCTATCTTTGGAGTTACATTGATGAGACATGTGACACCCTCCGCGGGTCTATGAATTTTCAACGGCCGATGAGACCCTGTGGGTTTGTGGCCCGCACTTGAAATTTTTTCCATTTTACAAAATGTGAAAAAGTTCCAAAGTCCCCCGTAGACCTACTAGCCCACATTCACACTTGGGAAAAATTTCCTCCGTGGCCTCACAAACCCATTTTGTCAAAATTCATCCTCAATTCCGGTCTATCGGCCCGCATTTTCCACTTGGACAAAAAGACATCTCTGGGCCCACCAGCCCACATTTTCCACTTGTGCAAAAAGACATCTTCAAGCATGCCGACCCACATTTTCCACTTGTGCCTTTTTGTGAAAAGTGCAAAAATGAAATTTTTGTCTCTACCATCCCCACCCGGTCTACAATTTCCATTGCAAAAAATCCTTCCCTAGGCCCGTCGACCTACTTTTGGCAAAAATCCTTCCAAGGCCCGCCGACCCGTAACTTAAAAAATATGAAGAGTTAGAAGGACTTATTTATATCTTTGAAAGGGGAAGAAATTTCCTATCTGATGGAAATGATTTTAGAGGTACTTAAGTTCTTAAAATATGTAAAATTCAGATTGAAGCACAAAGGGGGAAAATGGTGTCAGTTGACCCAAAATAAGTGTGAGCTTATTTTGGTCAACAATTTGGCGACTCATGGGGATCACCTACCTGCTAGGTGAAATGATCAGTTGCCTTGAAGCATCCATTGGGCATGGAGTCTACCTAGTAAACACAAATCTGATATGAACTTTGAAAATCTGATCCCTGAGCCACTTGGAAACTATTGGAACCGGAGCTGACCCTGAACTCACCCCATTGCCTCTCGCCTCGATACATTGTGTTTTGAGCTAAAAACACCACAACACACTATGTACAAAACTAGAAATCATACATGCTCCAAGTGGAACATGTAGAGTGTGCACAAGCACTTATTTTACTGAAAAAAAACCTACTCCTACTCTACACTAACTAGAGAGAAAGGGGACTCAAACAAATCCTGTTGCCGAGTTAAAGTAGCTTCCCTTCCTCAAGAGGGGCAGCCATGCAAATGATTTGAAACTAAATATGGTTGCTTGTATGAGTGAAAAATTGACTATAAGTTGGTCCTCCACCCAAATCATCAAGGTATCAACATCAACCAAAAATACCTCCTCAAGTTTATTTTTATTGACTCCTAGAAGTGTTGATGGTGACCCTTGGTGCTTTGAAGCTCATTCTCATGCCCTGAAGTGGGCATGACTAGTTTTGGCTTCTCCCTTGGCTCCAATGAAGCTAAGTACCTGATTAGGCATGGTCTGGTCCTTTGAATTTTCCCACTGCTCTGATATTTAACTCCAAAAATGGAGTCTTCTTGTAGACCTTCCTGAGTGGATGGTGTGGAAAATATGGTGACATCCTCTTGCTCTTTTTCCTCCTCCTCTTGAGAAGAACATGGAAGATTCATATCTTCCAACCTTGGTTTCAAAGGGTTGTTATGAAGTGCATGTTGTTTTACTTGAATGCTCTCCTTCATGGCAGTAGGCTCATGTGCTTGGAAGGTGGATGATGGAGGAGAAAATGATGTTATCTCCTCAGGATCCTCTCCATCAAAGCAAATCTTCCAAGTCTGATAGATAATATTTCTGCTTGTTATCCTACTGCATGTGCTCGAACTCCTCCATGGTGTCCTCCTGATCTGCAACTTGCTCACCATGGTTCCCTTCATCCTCAAACATGAATTTTGAAAGATCAAACTCCTCTTCAACATTAGATCTTGAAGGGGATGAAGTGGGAGGAAGAACTGAAGGTTCTTTTGTGGCCTTCTCCACACTTGGAGCCTCTAAAACTATATGGTCCTCCTCCATCATGGGTTCATCAATCAAATCAGGCCCTTGAAATGAAAGAAAAAATATTCAATGATGCTTTCTTCATTAAGTGGCCTCAACTCTGATTTGATCTCTCCCAACTACTCCTCTTCAATGGGACTTAGAGCTGGTTGTTCTTCCTCCTTAATCTAGTTGTGTAGATTGGATTAGATCAGTATCCTCTTCAGATAAAGTGCCATTATGGACATTGTATTCAGAGAAAATAGATTGTTGATCTTCTCCTTCTTGTTCTTTTTCTTGTTCTGCTGCAAACTCAACCTCAGCCACCACTAGCTCTTCAACCTTGACCTCCTTTGTTGGCTTAACCATCAAGGGGATATTTGTAAACCCAAATATGGCATCCCAACTCTTCATATTTTCTATCATTTCTTCTCTGTTGGGTTCCTCTTTTCTTTTTGTTCTCCTTGACTGGATTCTTGAGTCTCTTCCCAACATGGACTTGGAAAAGTAGGATTAATAGGCTAGGATTCAACCATTTTGTTATTGTTTGTGGTGGAGAGGAAGTACACTTTCTTGTTTATTTGGAGGAAAATGGTAGATGAATTAAGATGAGGTGGAATATTAGGAGATGGATAAGGGAAATCAACACTAGGGGCACCAAGTGAGGGGTTTGACTCTTGATCATGTTGAAATGATGGAGTTTGAGAAGGGTAAGTGCACCAAGTTGGGGGACAATTCGATGGACATCAAATCCTGAATTTTACATTAAAAACAACAAAACATCAAATTTAGTCATCCACGGACTTGAACCATGCCAAAAAGTAAAAATATGTCATAAAAATGGTACCATTGTGTAGGGAATCATATTACCTTTGTAGAAATATTGGTTTTAAAGTGAATAGAATAGGATAAATATCATTTTATATTTTTTTACTAATAGTAGGTCTTTAAGACACTTTTTCCCGTGAATGTTTGTCTACGTTTAAGACTACAAATTTTGTTTCACTTATCAGAATGTGATAAAAATTATAGCATCCCAACCGTGGTGAAATTATATACATGTTCAAAAAAATTTTATTTGATCTCAATATTTTTGATGAAGTTTTTATCCAAAATTCACCCCTCAAGGTAATTTTGATAACATGCATCAAATTCTTTAGTCCCAAGCAATTATATTGATTCAGGGTGAAAAGTCATGTTTCTAGGGTCCCCTCATATTTTTCTAACTCCCCTGTCCAAGAGGAAGGGAGCAAGTTCTGAGAAAATGTGAAAAAATTGCAAAAAACAAGCTCGGGCCAGGAAAAATCATGAAAAATGGCTAAGTCCTAGTCCGGCGGTCCTTGGGACGCGCGGGACAAAAGTATAATTGGGGACGAATCGGGCGAAATGATTCAAGGCAGCCTTGATTTGGGATGCGTGGGACAAAAGTACGTGAACCAAATTAACCGCGAAATGAGTCAAGGCAGCCGAGCAGTTGGGCGAAGGTACGCTGAGCACGCTTGACCGACCGGATCGGCCAAAATGGGAAATTTTAGCACTTTGTGCTAAATGGGACATGGGACACGCTAGCCTCGGCTGAAGGCCCTGAAACTTCAAACGCCATAACTTTTGACTCGAGCTTCGATTTTCACAAAATTGGACTTTTCGGCGACGGCGTCCTCTACGCCACGTAACTGGATTTCTTAATTTTAATGAGGGTAGATATATGAAAATAAAAGAAACATATTCGGCTCCAGTCGATCCAATGCTCATTCCCACAAATGACAAAAACGCACTGGAAAAATAGTTGCCACTCCTGATAGGCCATAACTTTTGCATTTCTCAACGAAATCACACAAAATTGGTACCATTGGAATCGTGGTTCCGAGCCCGATGCACAGAAATCAATAAATTCCATATTTGATCAGAAATTGATTGATTTTTTTAAGAAAACGTGGCCAGGTTCAGAATAGTGTTTTATTTGGTAGCTGGGAGTGCAATTAAGAGGCATGGTCATCATTCTTTCTCTGCTGCAGCACATGGGACAATATGGGGAGCCTTTTGCAAGTAATATACAATCATTTCACTCAATTTAATGCCTCTTATAGGTGGTTGAAGGACAGATTTCGGGATTTCCATTTTCCCTTCTCTTCTCCTTCTCATTTTTTCTATAAATTGGAGTGTTGGGCTCATTGTAAAGAGAGATTTTTGGGTAAAAGAAAGCTCAGATTTGTGAAGCTAGTGTGTTGCAGGCCCTTGTAGTGGACTCCTTGCATGGTGATCCAGGCCCTTATCTTGTAATAGACTGAATGTGCATACCAGGAAGCAATAAAATACAAGTTTGTGGATGTATCTTCCCCTGCTGTGTTTTCTTGCATTCTTCTTGCCCCTTTGATCTTTCTATAAGAATATTGTGTCTATTTAGTATGTTCTTGCAGGGATTCATTATCATTGTGTATGCTTGGAATATTATTGTGAATGCATTTTGCTAGATTATGGTGAACTGTCATCACCTCTTCTAGTGTGCACTTTGCCTCTGTATTTCACACATTTGGAGACTACTCTCACACCCTCCTTTTTGGTGTATCAACTCTTTAGTGTAGGCTTTCATTTTATGCATTCTCTTTCCCTGGTCCCTTAGAAATTTAGATTAGAACAGTTAGCTTATCTTGCATTAGAGTAGATTGTGGCAGGTAGTTTAGGAGCAAGAACCAACTTTCTCTGGAGGTCTATCTCAAGTATTAGCCCCGAACTTGGAGATAGCACCCATGTTATCCAATCACACTGGGATGCTTAGAGTGATCGGACTAGAAATCTGATCAACATCCAAGGGTGCTTGATTCGGTGATAATGTGGTTATAGCGGGCAAATGGAAAGTGCTCTTTTTTCTTTATGTTTTCATACCACTTTCATGGAAAAAATCATAAAAAATAAAATATTGCTCAAAAAAATACAAAATAAAATCCATCCCAAGATAGATAGTGGCATCTAACTTCTCACCAAAGGAGAAAAATATATATCAATTTTTGGTCATCCAAATCGTGGGCAAACAGACTATAATCTTATAGGCATTTTTAAAAAATACCAAGTCATTGAATTTTGAGTATTTAATATAGCTAATCTTGTCCATTTTTTTAAAAATAGTATTTTAGAAACTAGATTCTGGATGCTACGATTCATATTAATATAATTTATTCTAATTTTTAGTGTATGTATTGCTAATAATCCCTACAAGTTGATATTATGTTGTTATTTGCAATATGATGTCCACTTATGACCCCTTTTTTGTCCCCAACTTGTTGCACTTACCCGAAAGAGAAAATGAAGGACAAGGAGATGGTGACTAACTTACCCATTGACAAATTTGTCTCGTACTTTTCCCGTATGCCTCAAACAAATTTGTCTCGTACTTTTCTCGTATACCTCAATATCCTCAATCCACTATACAAGTTGAGGCAACACTTCAACCATGACATCAAGCTTCTCTAAGGGTCAGTAATGTCTTAGATAGGGCACCCATGGAAAAGGTGACCTATAGCCAATTTTGAATGATTTCATCCGAGATATGGCCCTTGATTGCACCATACTAGCCTCCATCCCTTGAATCTTCTCCAATAGATCAACATTTTCCATGTAGTTGTCACCATTATATGCATCCCCTTGTTCTTGATAAGCTCCATGGCCAAACTGGTTTTGAGCACGATCATATGGGTAAGCATAATGGTTATAGATCTGATCATAGTGTTGATCTAGAGCGCTAGGAAATACATTGAGGTGAATTGCACTTTGAAGTGTGAGTTCTAAGAAGGAAATGAAATCATGATTGCACAACTTCATGAATGGAAGAGTATGAAAGACGTGGAAAGAAAGATGAATGAAGATGGGTGGAGAAGGATGGAAAAGGTCTAAAACTCAAATAATTTTTCGTTGACTAGATGGAGTCATCGGATGTTCTTTGCATGTGCCTCCAAACCCGAATATTAACAAGAACACACCAACCTCGCTAAGATAAAGTGGTAAGGTGCTTGACTGTCCCATGGGCATCAAAACAACCACCAATGGCCTATGTTTGGAATGGGGCATTGGTGTGATTGCATAATATTAGACCATATCTCAAGTTGTGGACTTGCGGACTTGAGATGGACCTCCGAGAAGGTTGGTTCCTAGTTCCTAATCTACCCGCCACTAGCTACTCCAATGCAGGAAAACCTATCTCGATCCTAATCTAACCATTCCAAGGAGACAGGGAGAGAGAGGGTGAAAGGGAGGCTATTGTTGACAATTTTTGCACTTGTGCAAAAATGGGCAACTCAAAACTTTGTTACGATGGATGGCATTGGTAAAGTATACTTAAGCTAAGGGAGTTTTGATATTATTGTTACTCTGAATCAGTTAAATAATTACATGAAATTTACAACTATGTGTGTTGTTATAAAATGTAATGAGATAACATAGTCTAGAATTTCATGACTATCTTGTGTAAAATAACACAAGGCCCCAAAGGACAAATGAAGACATTCAATTATATAATAGGTGAAATGCTAAGTTTTGGAACAACATACATAAGTGCAAATTATAGAAATCAGAGTTCATTACTAGATGTTACATGTTTTCTTTAATGTTCTTTCCTTCATGATTAAGACATTCAATTATATCACTAAGTTGTTTAGTTCATCATACAATTCATACAGAAAGCTGAAATACAAAAATAAATATACAACTCATTTTCAGAATTCAATGTTTTATTCATAAGGAATTTTCAAATGTTTCCCACACAAGTCATGGGATGTAACTAAAAAGTAAAGTACAACTACTAAAATAAGAGGTACACATGCATGAAAGAGAAAGTAAAGGAGTATGAGTGAACCCATCATTGCCTTGGGGTTTTCTTCTTTCTTCAAAGCATCTCCATTTCCATCTTTTGTTCCTTCTTCATCTTCGTTGTAAAATTCACTATACCTAAAAAGAAGAAAAGGAAAGAACTGTCAGTTATGAGCTTAGGGATCAATCCATATTCCTATACTGTCCTAATTCATGCATATGAATCTCTTAACAACATGAGATATAGTTTACTTGAAGATCAAAACTACATACATGCTTTGCTCACTCGAAATAAGAAAGAGAAAAGAAAATAAAACCATGGACACAAGAGAGGCCAAAAATCCTAAGTATTTTCTAATTGTTTTCTTAAGTGTGCAGTACTAGGTTGCAGCCAAGAAGAAATAGAAAAGTCAGAAGTACATGCTGGAATGAAGGAAGAATGTAATTCAAGTTTCAGTAACTATTCTACAAATGAAAGAAGATACATGTATGTAGTGCTCACTTCCCTTTGACACTTTTAGATACCGATATGGACACTCTTGATCTTATTATGCGCACTATTATGTTTTGTTTTAGTATGATGGTTAGATGTTAGATCATGGATTATTATTGATCTAGATTCAGTTATTATGCATAATGATTATTAGAGACATTTTATATGTGGATGATGATATACTTTGTTTGACATGGATATGTGATGGATGATTGTTTAGACATGTGATATTGGATATTGTGAATAGAACTAGCATGAAAATTAATTGATGATGATATAGTTGATTAATTAAATTGAAAATGATAATGTTGATTTTTGATGTTGTTGTGATTCACATGTTTAGATGATCTTGAGATGTTGTTTATATCATTTTGGATGTTCTGATATGGCCATGAGGCCAAAGGAGGTATTTTTTTTGTAGGTTAAAATATCACAACAATTTCGAGGATGAGACTAACCATATTGGAATTCTGGTGAATTCAACAAGGTCATCATGAAAATTATTTTGTGTGTGTGTCTTGTTGTGTTTTTTAGGGATTCCCGTGGGGGATTTCCATTATATGTGACCATGGGGTTGTGTATTTAGTAATGTGTTTTCTTTATTAATGTTGCATGTGTTTATTTTGTGATGTTTTACCCTTTCATTAGTTAGTATATGTTGTGTTAATATTGTGAATAATCATGTGTTAAAATAAATAAATCAATATGTCATAAGAATGTAATTAATGAAGTTGTTTCCCTTAAATGTAATGTTGTAAGAGTGTGTAAGAGAATGTAAGATAGATTTTGGAGTGTGAAACACTTCATCCTCTTGGGAATTCGAATTTGTCCTTGGAGGCTATATTTGGAGGCTTGTGGGACAAGTTAAACTTCTCCCACACCTTTTAAAATTATTCACCAACCATACCTATGGTTTGGAGGTTAAATTTAGGCCTTTTTATGCATTTTGAAATGATTAATTGTAATTTTTAATTGCACTTCTCTTACATGTTTTAATTTGATCCTTTTGGGGTATGGGTTATTTTGGAGTGTGTAAGTCAATTTGTCATTTTATTTATTATGTTTAGGTGAATGATGTTGACTTTGATCTTGAGGGTTGAGAAAGAATGATGTGGCATCCCACATGGATCCACATCACCCTCTTCTCTTCCCTCTCCTTTAAAATCGAATTCCTTGCTTGTTTTATGGTTGTTGAAACTTTGCATACTTTCCTTGGGGTGAATTTCTTGTTGTTTTGGAGTCTTGCTTGTGGAAAAAGATTGGAGACCATTGCATGTTGGTGTGTTGCTGATTTTGGACTGCTTTTTGGCATTTGGAAGTTGGTTGATCTTGGAACAAACTCCATTATGGAGAGGTAGGAACTTGAGCCTTTTTAAAATGCTTCTTTCTCTTGCATGCTTGTATGGAAATGGTGAATGTTGTTATGTGTGTGTTGGCTGGTTGGGTAGACTGCTTAGGGCAAGGTGTAGGAGAAGGCTATGGGGAATTCTTGTGGGGGCATAAGGAAATGCCATTGGCATCAGAGTTTTGTGGAGGGAGTTTGGGATTGGGATCCATCATGGAAAAGAAATAGCTTGCATTTCTTACTTTGTGGGGGGCATAAGGAAATCTGTGTGGGGCATAAGGAAGGATTTTATGTGGGGCATAAGGAAATGTGTGTGTGATAAATTAATTGGAGGTTTTTTTTGGATGCCCAATTCCCATTTGGGAGGCATAAACAACTTCCCCATAGTTCCTTGCTCTTGTTGGCTTGAGATGAAGCCTCGGTTTTTTTGCACTTGTTTAATGTAGTTGTGAACTACATTCTTCTTGAAATGTGTTTTAATGTGAAAATGTTGACATGTTTGTTGTGGAAGCCTTTGTTGCCATGTGTTGTATTACATCTCTTATTCCAATATGGTTGGGGCTCGGGGGCTAATGAGGGAGGATGGCTTCTCCATTCTCATTGGATGTCTTGGTGGGTGGAGAGCATTTCCTTTCCACTTCCTTGTTGTGATCAAGATGAAAAGATGAAGAAACTATCATGTTGTTGTTTTGGAACAAGAGGAATATACGATTTGACAATCCTTTCCTTGAGCAAGTTTATTATAATCCTTCCCACTTTGGAGTGGATGAATTGTATAGTAATTTGTAATGTGAAGATATTTGTATTGATAATGGAAGATTGAGATTTGAATGTGAAATGTAAAGAAGTTATACTCTTTTCTCTGTTTGGTAAAGAAATGTGAAAAGATGTTATATGCATTGCATTCTGTATTTAGAAATCAAATGGAAAAGAGAAAATTGTAAAGTTGTATTGGAAATGAATAAAGGATTGCATTAGATTCTCAAAATTGTATTGTGTATTGGATTTGATTTGCTGTTAAAAATTGAAATTTCTGTTTGTAAAGGAAGATGCGTATGAGGAAAAAGAGACAATGTTTTATTTCCCTTGAAAGGTGTTTGAAATTGGAAATCAGACTTCGTATATGGACTATTAAATGTTTGTGTGAATTTGATGAAATGTAATAGACTTGCATGGAATGAACTCCCACACTTGGAGGATGGAAAAATGTTTAAGAACCTTTAATGTTTGATCTCTGTTTTATTTTCTATATATGGCAATCAAATTTAACAAGAAATGAGCAGTTCAAACTTGCACCAAGTAATAAGAAATGAAACATTAAAATTTAGATGTAGCAAGTCCTAAGGAACTCATTTGGACAATGAAACTTAAGAAAGATCCTTGAGAACTTTGTAAAAAAAATAAAATTGAACTTGCACAGCCGTTTTGCTGTCAAAAGATGGGAAATTATCAATTGCAACTCAATCAACTAAATTGAACCTTGAAACCTCTCTTAAATCCATCCAAGGATAAGTCTCCATGTCTTATTGACATGTTGAGAAAGTAAGAAATCAAATTTGAACAAAAAAATTATAAGTTAAAGATTACCAGTTGCTTTGCAAAACTCGCAGATTGGTTTCTCAAAATTGACCTCTTAAAATTCATCAAATTCCAAAATTGATGACTCTTATGTAAAGAGGGCTTTGAGATTTCTCGAGAAAGTCCAAGTTTTCCCAAATCTGAGCTCCCTATCAAAAGTTATGGCCATTTGAAGTTTTACTTCAAATTGGCATTCCAAAAATCAAATAAATCTAACTGTTAAAAATTTAATTTTTAACTTTGGAAAAATTTCCACAAAATGTTCCACAACCCTCGCCATCCCACCATCCCATCACATCATGTGCCACGTGGCACATTAGAGGGTGGAACTAATATTTAAACTTATCTTTTTGAAAATTTTATCTTGGGAAATTTTCCTATTTTACCCCCATCCCCACCGCGCCCACTTCAATCAAATGATGACATGTGGCGTGGTGGAGGAGCAGACCCATTTTGAAGTTAAACCTTTTAATATTTGGACCTTGGGAAAAATTTCTAATTTTTCCCTACATCCCCATCAGAGCTAGCCCATAGCCAAATGGAGGGTGCCATGTGTCCTCTTGGAGCTACGGTGGAGGCACGGTTTCTTTCAAACCTTAGACCCTTTTAGAAATTTTGGAAAAATTTCCATCTTAGCCCGTTGGCTGCAACCTATGAGAGGGTGCCATGTGGCACCTTAGGGGTGGCAGTGAGAGGGAGGACCCTTTGTTTCTTTGAGTTTTGGCCTTGGGAAAATTTTTACAAAATTCCCTGCAGCCCCACATCATCACCCCCACCTCGGGATTTTCTTCTTCCATGCAGGCGCGTGGACCCATGTGCATCCCCTTCTTCCTTTTTGTCTTATGTTGGCTTAATTGTCTGCAAAACCCCGCCGCTCCGCCCTCCCCCTTCCCTTTTCGGTGACATCTCTAAGGTCGAAACATGTCCACTTGGGGACCCACAGAGGCATGGGAGAAATTTTTATTTTGCACCCAGCAGGGAAAATGCCATAGCCACCCACGACCTGACCACCAACCCACTAAAGGGAATTTCATCCCTGCATGACACATGTCCCCCTAGGGGAAAATTTGACCTAAAAACTTTTCTCCCGGCCATATCTTGAGAAATATAAGGAGTTAGGAGGACTTCTTTATATCACCTAAAGGGGATAAAATTTCCTATCCAATGAGAATGGATTAGGGAAAATTTTGGAAGCATTAAGTATGAGAAAATTACAGTTGAAACTCATAGCCTACTAGAGAGTGGGTGTGGGGATAAATTATTCCTTAACCCGACTAAAACTTATAACCCTAAAATTTGAACCATGTGAACTTGATTTTGTTAATGAAAGAAAAAAATGTCCTAGTGAAATTGAATTGTTCGAACCTAATAAGGTCAATTGTTGTCTTACTGACCTGGTTGTGGACACTCCTAAACAAAAAAAATTATCCCATAATTTTCTAGCTAACCCTAGGTTGTTTCTTTGGTCTCAAGTGGTTTTTATGAACAGGCACTACAGTTTGGTATCGACGCGATGGTTCAAAGGATTGGACCATTGGACACACTAGAAAACTTGAGACATGAAAACTTAAACCTAGCACACTGTAAATCTAGAAAATAACTTATCAAGAATATGTATGTTTTAGTAAACATGGAAGTTGTATAAACTTAGAAAAATAACTAACTCTCACTTTGGTCTATGCAGGAGGCTCAGACGGAGAAGAGGAACCTTCACAGAGACTCAGACTCACCACCACCACCACCACCACCGAATCAGGGTGTGGAAGCCATCCTACCTCAGATTCTATAGACCCTTCTGGATGTTAATGCCACTCTACGTGGAGGATTAGGAGGAGGACATGTAGATAGTCATGATAGAGCCCCTTTATTGAGGTTCATGTATCTCCTCAACTTAGCGAGGAGCATAGAGGAGAGAACTCCCATGCAGAGTCAGCCAGAGCAGAGTCACCACCTGGAGATAGGGTGAATGAGTTCCAGAGTATAGAGAGAGGTCTCGGAGCCCTAGGCTTAGGATGAGCGTGCTTTGAGAGACCTAGAGGCCGATAGACCACAACTATGGATCACATCGGGAGATTTCAAGCTTCGGCCCTCACACTATTCAGGTGATACATGTGGATTCCGGGGAAGAGGCTCTTTAGTGAGCTTGAGTGGTTACTTCAAGATTTGTCCTTGTTCTTCTAGCAACATGAAAGCTCATGTTGCGATCCATCTACTAAGGGATGGAGCTAGAGTGTGGTTGAGGACAGAGGAGTAGAAAGCTCCATGTAGATTCGAGATAGTGACTCGGGAGATATTCGAGGAGAGATTTAGGAGCAGGTATTTTTCATGAGGTTCATCCAATGAGGAGGATTAACGAGTTCCATGACCTCTAATAGGCTTCTCTTTCGATAGCAGTATGAGAGTAGATTTTGGATCTACTTTAGTATGTAGGGTATATGCAGATGAGCGGTGTGGATTCACAGTTCATCCGAGGCATGAATTTGGATATTGGAGGTGTAGTGTGGATTCACTTTCCACGAGACATTAGTAGAGGCCATGGAGAAAGCCTATATTACAGAGGAGACTCGAGATAAGACCTAAGCAGGCTAGAGACTCGAGTCCGGGCCCACATTTAGTAGATGTAGGATGGTAGATTAAGAGATTTAGTACCTCTTCCTCGTGGTGGCTAGGTATAACATAATCAACCTTTAAGCCACAACAACGAGTAGTAATCCCACCCACATCATAGGCCTCCACAAATAGTTGATGCACGAGAGAGGTCGAGTATGGGGCCTCCTCTTAGGGGTCCCATCAAGACATATGGTGGACCTAGAGCTCGGTCATCGGGAGCTCAACAGTAGAGGCCATGCGGACATGCATAGCTGATTATTAGGATCCACACCACAGGCTTCTAGGGCACCTACTGGAAGTGCTACTCATTGGGGAGGATCAGGAGGATGTTTTGGATGTGGAGTTACTGGACACTTTTGGAGAGATTTCCCACATAACCCTAACAAGGGTAAGGCACCAATCTCAAGCCATCTGTAGGTGACATGGGACGTAACCACATGATTTATACAATGGTTGAGAACTTTCCAGGCAGAGCATCAAAGCACAATCATTGAGACCACAGGTAGCATTGGTGGTATTCCTACCTCTATATTGTTTGATTCTGGTTCTTCTAATTCTTTCATTACACCATCTTTAGTAGAGCGATGCAGCCTGGTGGTAGTAAGGAAAGGTCTTAGTTGGGATTTTGAGATGGCTTCTGGAGCCAAGATCTCTATAGACTCCTTAGTTAAGGAGTGTGTAGTGGATTTGGGACCTTTCACCACTACCTCAAATCTCCATATCCTTCCTTTGGGCTCATATGGAGTCATTTTAAGCATGGATTGGTTATCTGTACATAGAGCCAAGGATGGATTGTTATCACAAGAGTATAGCTTGTGCAGATGATTTGGGAGTTGATTCAATGATCTCGAGGGTAAAGAGACCCAGATTATATTTGCACCATCTCTGATATGCATCTTAAGCGGTGTGTGCGATGAGGTTGTCAGATGTATGTTGTTATAGTTAGTGACAGATCAGAAGATGGGTCTAGTGGACCATCGCTAGATGATCATCCCATTTTGAGAGATTTTTCTGATGTCTTTCTAGGGGAGCTACTAGGGGTTACCACCCCCACGTGAGATTGATTTTCATATAGATCTAGTTCCTGGAGTAGAGCCTATATCATGGGCACCTTATCGAATGACCACCCCAGAGCTATATGAGCTCAAGTTGCAGCTTGAGGGTCTTTTGGAGAAAGGGCCTTATCCATTCTAGTGTATCCCCTTGGGTGCACTAGTGATCTTTGTGAAGAAGAAGGATGGATCCTTGCGGTTGTGTATTGATTACCGCTAGTTGAACAAGGTAATGATCAAGAATCGTTATCCTCTTCCTCGTATTGATGACTTGTTTGATTAGATGAAGGGAGCCATAGTTTTCTCTAAGATTGATCTCAAGTCAGGGTACCATCAATTGAGGTTTTGGAGGTGGACATTCATAAGACCACCTTCCACATGAGATATGGGCACTATGAGTTCACAGTGGTGCCTTTTGGTTTGATGAATGCCCCTACAATGTTTATGAGTTTGATGAATGGGGTATTTAGAACCTTTTAGATCACTTCATGCTCATCTTCCTAGATGACATTTTGATATACTCACATACATGTGAGGAGCATGAGGAGCACCTTCATCAGGTTCTTCAAAGTGTCTTCATGAGAAGAAACTTTACGAACTTGGAGAAGTGTTTTTTCTTTCAGATAAAGGTGTAGTATTTGGGTCATATCATTTCGGGGAAGGTATCACGAGTAAATCCTTCCAAGATTAGAGCCATTATGGATTGGCCAATACCCACTATAGTGACTAGGTGCAAACTTCATGGGATTAGTAGAGGATACTACCGAAGATTTGTTTAGACTTCTCTCGGATTGCACACCCCATCACTTCCTTTCGAGGAAAGGGAAGAAGTTTTTTGGTTAGACAGATGTGAGTAGGACTTTAAACACTAAAGTTTTGGCTCACTACTGCACCTATTCTTGAAATGCCGGACCCACAGGGTGAGTTCTTTGTTTGCACGGATGCTTCGTTAGCATGGCTTGGAGGTGTGTTGATGTAGGATGACAGAGTAGTAGCTTTTGAGTCTCGTAAACTCAAGGATCACGAGATTAATTATCCAACCCATGATCTTGAGCTTATGGTAGTTGTGCATGCTTTGGTTAGATGGAGACATTTTCTTCTTGGATGAAGATTCACACTTAGGACTAATCATTTGAGTCTTCGCCACCTCTTCACGTAGCCCAATCTCAACACTCATCAACGGCGTTGGATGGAGTTACTTTGTGAGTATGACATGGAGATAGAGCATGTGAAGGGGAAGGAGAATGTGTAGTAGATGCTCTCAATAGATGGAGACATGTGGCTATGGCCACTACAGTGAGCACAAATTTACATGGAGCAGGATTCTTCAACAGCTTCCTCTTGACAGCTTCTACATTGTAGTATGAGAAGAGATCGAGTCATAGAGACCCCTTGAGGGGAAGTTTTATGGTTTTACCTTAGAGGAAGATGGTCTTCTTAGACACAAAGGCTGAATATATGTTCCCAAAGATGGAGGCTTGAGGTAGGACATCTTGGTAGAGGCACATCGTGCACCCTATTCAGCCCATCCCGGGGTGAAGAAGATGCACGCCACCTTGCGATAGTTATACCACTGGAGAGGACTTCATCGAGATGTGGCCTAGTTTTTGTCATGATGTTTAGAGTGCCAGAGGGTAAAGGCCAAGCATCATCATCTAGCACGCTTTCTTTATCCTCACGCTATACTGGAGTGTAAGTAGGACACCATTTCTATGGATTTCATTGTTGGGCTACCTATGTCGAGATATCACCACGACACCATCATGGTCACTATTGATAAATTGACAAAAGTGGATCAATTTTATCTGGTGAAGACCACTTATACCGCTAGAGAAGTGGCACAAGTATATTTTGATGAGATTTTTAGGTTGCACGAGATTCCATGGAAGATCATTTGTGACCGTGTGACCCTTTATACACTTCTCATTTCTGGACTACCATGCAGTATGTCCTTAGGATGAGGATCAACTTCAGCACAACATATCACCTTGAGATAGATGGATAGACTAAGCGGGTGAATCAAATTTTAGAGGACATGCTCAGGATGTATGTGATGGATTAGCAATCTAAGTGGGAGGAGTACTTGTACTTAGTGGAGTTTTCCTACAATAATAGTTTTCAGAGTTTTATAGGCATGGCTCCTTTTCAGGATTTGCATGGTAGAGAGTACATGACACCTCTTAGCTAGGACAAGTTAGAGGACAAAGTATCTCTTGACCAGCTCTTCTATAGGACATGGAGTAAGTAGGTAGTGTTGATTAGACAGAGATTGCAGGAGGCACAAGACATGCATAAGAAGTATGTGGATCAACATAGGATTGACCATAGCTTTGATGTGGGCATGAAGGTGTTCCTTTGAGTTAGACCACACAAGAGCCCTATCCGTTATGGAAAAGGTTCTAAGTTAGCTCCTAGATTCATTGGACCTTTTGAGATCTTGGATTGTATCGGCCCTTTGGCCTACCATCTAGCATTTCCACCCAGCTTATCTCGTGTACATGATGTGTTCCATGTTTTAGTTCTTAGGAGGTATATTGTAGATCCTTCTCATGTGTTGGATTGGACATCATTATAGGTGTAAGATTAGGGGTAGGTAATGGTGGATCCCATCTATATCATATATCACAGGACTTTGGGAATTTGAGGCAAAGAACAGATACAACGATACTTTATCCACTTGGGAGGATGCACAATATTACAAGTGCTCTTTCCACAAAATTTCAATGACTTCAATGAGTAAATGGAGTCTAAGGGGAGGGGGATGTAGTGCCCACTTCCCTTTCACACTTTTAAATACTAATCTGGAAACTGTTGATCTTATTATGGACACTATTATGTTTTGTTTTAGTATGATGGTTAGATGTTAGATCATGGATTATTATTGATCTAGATTCAATTATTATGCATGATGATCATTAGAGACATTTTTATATGAGGATGATGATATACTATTTGACATGGAAATGTGATGGATGATTGTTCAGACATGTGATATTGGATATTGTGAATAGAACTAGCATGAGAATTAATTGATGATGATATAGTTGATTAATTAAACTGAAAATGATAATGTTGATTTCTTGATGTTGTTGTGATTCACATGTTTAGATGATCTTGAGATGTTGTTTATATCATTTTGGATGTTCTGATATGGCCACAAGGCCGAAGGAGGTATTTTTGTTTTGCAGTTAAAATATCACAACAATGTCGGGACTGGAGACTAACCATATTGGAATTCTGGGTGAATTCAACAAGGTCACCATGGCAACTGTTTTGTGTGTGTGTGTGTGTGTGTTTATTAGGGATTCCCATGGGGGGATTTCCATTATATGTGACCATGGGGTTTGTATTTAGTAATGTGGTTTCTTTATTAATGTTGCATGTGTTTATTTTGTGATGTGTTACCCCTTTCATTAGTTAGTATATGTTGTGTTAATGTTGTGAATAATCATGTGTTAAAATAAATAAATCAATATGTCATAAGAATGTAATTAATGAAGTTGTTTCCCTTAAATGTAATGTTGTAAGAGTGTGTAAGAAATGTTGTAAGAGTGTGTAAGAGAATGTAAGATAGATTTTGGAGTGTGAAACACTTCATCCTCTTAGGAATTTCAATTTTTCCTTAAAGGCTATATTTGGAGGCTTGTGGACAAGTTAAACTTCTCCCACACCTCTTAAAGTTATTCACCAACCATACCTATGGTTTCGAGGTTAAATTTAGACCTTTTTATGCATTTGAAATGACTAATTGTAAGTTTTAATTACACTTCTCTTACATGTTTTAATTTAGTCCTTTTGGGGTATAGGGTTATTTTGAGTGTGTAAGTCAATTTGTCATTTTATTTATTATGTTTAGGTGAATGATGTTGAATTTGATCTTGAGGTTTGAGAAAGAATGATGTGGCATCCCAAATGGATACACATCACCCTCTTCTCTTCCCTCATCTTTAAAATTTGAACTCCTTACTTGTTTTATGGTTGTTAAAACTTTGCATACTTTCCTTGGGGCGAATTTCTTGTTATTTGAGAGTCTTGCATGTGGAAAAAATACTGGAGACCATTGCATGTTGGTGTGTTACTAATTTTAGACCACTTTTTGGCATTTTGAAGCTAGTCAATCTTCTTGGAACAAACTCCATTATGGAGAGGTAGGAACTTGAGTTTTTTTAAAATGCTTCTTTCTCTTGCATGCTTGTATGGAAATGGTGAATGTTGTTATGTGTGTGTTGGCTGGTTGGGTAGACTGCTTAGGGCAAGGTGTAGGAGAAGGCTATGGGAATTATTGTGGGGGGGCATAAGGAAATGCCATTGGCATCAGATTTTTGTGGAGGGAGTTTGGGATTGGGATCCACCATGGAAAAGAAATAGCTTGCATTTCTTACTTTGTGGGGGGCATAAGGAGGGATTTTGTGGGGGGCATAAGGAGGGATTTTGTGGGGGGCATAAGGAAATGTGTGTGTGATAAATTAATTGGAGGTTTGTTTTTGGTGGATGCCCAATTCCCATTTGGGAGGCATAAACAACTTCCCCCATAGTTCCTTGCTCTTGTTGGCTTGCTTGATGAAGCCTCAGTTTTGTTTGCACTTGTTTAATGTAGTTGTGAACTACATTCTTCTTGAAATGTGTTTTGAATGTGAAAATGTTGCATATTTTTGTGGAGTCATTTTTTCCATGTGTTGTATTGCATCTCTTATTCTAATATGTTTGGGGCTTAGGGGCCTATGAGGGAGGATGGCTTCTCCCTTATCATTGGATGTCTTGGCTAGGTTAAGAGCGTTTCCTTTCCACCTTCTTTGTTGTGATCAAGATGAAAAGATGAAGAAACTAGCATGTTGTTGTTTTGGAGCAAGAGGAATATATAGTTTGACAGTCCCTTCCTTGAGAAAGTTCATTGTAATCCTTCCCACTTTGGAGTGGATGAATTGTATAGTAATTTGTAATGTGAAGATATTTGTATTGATAATGGAAGATTGAGATTTTAATGTGAAATGTAAAGAAGTTATACTCTTTTATCTGTTTGGTAAAGAAATGTGAAAATATGTTATATGCATTGCATTCTATATTTAGAAATCAAATGGAAAAGAGAAAATTGTAAAGTTGTATTGGAAATGAATAAAGGATTGCATTAGATTCTCAAAATTGTATTGTGTATTGGATTTGATTTGCTGTTAAAAATTGAAATTTATTTTTGTAAAGGAAGATGCGTATGAGGAAAAAGAGTAAATGTTTTATTTCCCTTGATTGGAAATCGACTTTGTATATGAATGTTAAATGCTTGTGCAAATTTTATGAAATGTAATAGACTTGCATGGAATGAACTCCCACACTTGGAGGATGGAAAAATGTTTAAGAACCTTTAATGTTTGATCTCTATTTTATTTTCTATATCTGGCAATCAAATTTTAACAAGAAATGAGTAGTTCAAACTTGCACCAAGTAATAAGAAATGAAACATTAAAATTTAGATGTAGAAATTCCTAAGGAACTCATTTGGACAATGAAACTTAAGAAAGATCCTTGAGAACTTTGTAAAAAAATTAAAATTGAACTTGCATAGCCATTTTGCTGTCAAAAGATGGGAAATTATCAATTGTAACTCAACAACTAAATTGAACCTTGAAACCTCTCTTAAATCCATCCAAGGATAAGTCTCTATGTCCGATTGACATGTTGAGAAAAAGAAATAAATTTGAAATTAAATTATCGCTTAAAGATTACTTTTCAAAACTCTACAGACTCGTTTCTCAAAATTGACCTCTCAAACTTCAATTAATTCCATAAATGACAACTCTTGTGTAAATAGAGCTTTGAGACCTTTCCGAAAAGTCCAAATTTTCCAAAATATGAGCTCCTATCAAAAGTTATGGCCATTTAAAGTTTTACGTCAAATTGGCATTTCAAAAATCAAATAAATCTAATTGTTTAAAACTTAATTTATAACTTTGGAAAAAATTCCACAAAAAATTCTGTGGCTCCCACCATCCCGTAACCACGATCATGTGTTGCCACGTGGCACATCAGTAGAGGAGTAGACGAATATTTTAAACTTATATTTTTGAAAATTCTATCTTGGGAAATTTTTCCTATTTTACTCCGCATCCCCAGCCGGTCCGCAGCCAATCAGATGCTGACACATGGCACGGTGGAGGGTGGACCCTTTTTGAATTTAAAATTTTTAGGTTTTGGACCTTGGGAAAAATTTCTAATTTTTCCCGCATCCCCACCGTCGGCTTGTAGCCAATCGGAGAGCACCACGTGTCCTCTTGGATCTACGATGTAGGCGCAGTTTCTTTCAAACCTTAGACCCTTTTGGAAATTTTGGAAAATTTTCCATCTTAGCCCCACCAGCCCGCAGCCTATGAGAGGGTGCCACGTGGCACCTTGGGGTGGTAGCGGGAGGAGGACCCCTTTGTTTCTTTGAGTTTTGGCCTAGGGAAATTTTTAAAAATTCCCTGTGGCCCCACATCATCACCCCCACCTCGGGATTTTCTTCTTTCGTGGGCTGTGCGGACCCACGTGTCTCCTTCTTCCTTTTTTCTTCTATTGGCACAATTGCGTAAAAACCCCGCCACTCCACCCTCCCCCTTCCCTTTTTCCAATGATGTCTCGAGGCCGACATGTGTCCACCAGAGACCCCACGAGAGGCACAAGATAAATTTTTCTTTTGCACCCATGCGTGGAAAAATTCTAGAGCCACCCACGTGCCACCAACCCACCAAAGGGGATTTTACCCCTACATGACATGTGTCCTCCTAGGGGAAAATTTTACCTAAAAACTCTTCCCGGCCATATCTTGAGAAATATTAGGAGTTAGGAGGACTTCTTTATATCAACGGAAAGGTGAGAAAATTTCCTATCCAATGGAAATGGTTTAGGGAAAATTTGGAAGTGTTAAGTATGAGAAAACCATAGTTGAAACTTAGAGCCTGCTAGAGAGTGGGTATGGGGGTAAATTACTCCTTGAACCTGACTAAAACTTGTAACCCTAAAATTTGAACCATGTGAACTTGATTTTGTTAATGAAAGAAAAAAAAAAATCCTAGTGAAATTGAATTGTTCCGGAACCTAATAGGGTCAATCGATGTCTTACAACCTAGTTGTGGACACTCCTTAACAAAAAAATATCCCATAATTTTCTAGCTAACCCAGGTTGTTTCTTGGGTCTCAATTGGTTTTTCTCGAATGGGCACTACACAAGTACATAAGAGGGATTGGAAAATAGAAGTACATGTTTCAGTTTGCAACTAAAGAAGAAGAATCATATTTCAAGAAGTGAAGTTAACTGGAAAGAAAGGGTTACAACTGAAACAAAATGAAAAAGAAGATTCTGGGAAAATTTTCACAAGGCTTCGCCATGTAAAATGGACATTTATGAATTTTCATCATGTTGTTTTCAACTATTACATGCTTTACAAGAATTATGGGTAAGTGCTCCAGTTGGGGGACAATTAAGTGGACATCAAATCCTGAATTTTACATTAAAAACAACAAAATTTCAAATTCGGTCTTCGCGGACTTGAACCATGCCAAAAATTAAAAAATATGTCATAAAAATGGTACCATTGCGTAGGGGAGACTGTTATCTTTGTAGAAATACTGATTTTAAAATGAATAGAATAGGATAAATATTATTTTATAATTTTTACTAATAGTAGGTCTTTAAGACACTTTTTCCCGTGAATGTTTATGTCTACGTTTAAGACTGCAAATTTTGTTTCACTTATCGAATGTGATAAAACTTATACCATCCAAACCATGGTAAAATTATATACATGTTCAAAAAAATTTATTTGATTTCGATATTTTTGATGAAGTTATGGCGGGCAAACGGAAAGTGCTCTGTTTTCTTTATGTTTTCATACCACTTTCACGGAAAAAAATCATAAAAAATAAAATATTGCTCAAAAAAATACAAAATAAAATCCATCCCAAGACCAATAGTGGAATCTAAATTCTCACCAAAGGAGAAAAATATATATCAATTTTTGGTCATCCAAATCGTGGGCAAACGGACTATAATCTTATAGGCGTTTTTAAAAAAAAAAACCAAGTCATTGAATTTTGAGTGTTTAATATAGCTAATCTTGTCCATTTTTAAAAAAAAAAATTAGTATTTTAGAAACTAGATTCCGGATGCTACGATTCATATTAATATAATTTTTCTAATTTTGAGTGTATGTATTGCTAATAATCCCTACAAGTTGATATTATGTTGTTATTTGCAATATGACGTCCACTTATGACCCCTTTTTTCGGACCCCAACTTGATGCGATTACCCTTATGTACATCAAGTAAGTGATACAGAAAAGCATAAAAGCATGCCATGATCAAGATAAAAAGTTATTATGTTTCATTTTCCAACTACCAAATCAGCTTCAATAGAAAAGTGTTACATTTTGTATTCAGATCAGAAAATACAACTACTATAGCTGAAAAGGGAAGGAAGAGAGAATTCTAGAAAAATTTGCAGGGCTTCGCGATGAAAAATCAACTTTTAAAATTTTCCAGCATGCATATCAAAGCTGTAATAAAAGGAAATACAATATATAATGTAGAAGAGAAATGGACTTCACTTTCAGTCATCAAATTGAAGTACTTTGGAGCATTCATTATAGCTTAAAAATTAAATAACTTGAAATTTAAAGTGATCTTACAAAGTGCAGCCCTTCTATGAATTTTAGTTTTCAAATAAAGCAAGTATGAAAATTAGAGATGTTGCCATATCAAAGAGGTACAACTATTTATGCAAGGAAGTAGATCAAGAAAATATTAACATCAGGTTCATCAACAAAGTCAAGACTCAATCTAGTTACAGTGGAATAAGCATGAATGAACAGAAGCTCCATTAAAGGCAAATATCCAGTACAATGTATCTTAGAAAATTTTTAAGTTACAAGAGAGCTACGGTATTTCCAGATGATCTTATAGTCACTAGACAAAGGATGAAATAGGCAGTATAAATTATAGTTGGAAACTCACACAGATAGAGCTCCAGGAATTAAATTGAATCAATACAAAGGGTATTGAAAATTAAAGCTTCAGACAGTTGAAACAACAAATCATGGCCATCAATTTTTGAAGATAGAGTTCACCTTTTCATTCCAGAGGAAATAAAGAATCTAATCATTTGATCTTTTCCCAGTTCTCAAAGCTCAAACCAAAGCTTTATGTGGAAGACATAACTAACTAAGTTGGAACAAAGCTTGTTTACACAACATTGGTGATTAAGAGAAGAAAGCCAAAAGTACAGTAAAACTACACAGAATGTAGGGTATGCAACTGACAGGAATCCAGAACATGGTTTACATTAAAATCCAATGCCATCTAAAAAATGCACATGATCGGAAATATAAAATCAAAATGAATAATCTTGAAAAAAAAGGGAAGGGGATTGCAGAATCACTAAAGAATGAAGAAGTTTCAAACACCCACATCAATAAGCCTTCAGGTCTTATCAGTTCAGAGAAAGAGGAACACTCTCTAGCATTCATATCGTAAACTCAGACAAAAAAACTTGAATCAAAATTACATGCACATCCAGGCTAAAAGATTTTCAAATTTTTCTTTCAAAAGTCAATATTCCCATCGAAAATCAGTTTCAAGTTACAGATCTGAGAAAATAAATTATAGTTTCCAACCTTAATCATAAAAACCATTAATGGGTATCAAAATAAGAGTAAGAACAAGTACTTACTAGTTTTTTGAAGCTAAGTAAACCCTCAAAGAATCATCAAGTTCAGAGAAAGAAGATCAAGCTCAAAATGAGTTTAACTTGAAAATACCAAGGCCGAGCCATAAAAATCTAGAAAATGCAAAGAAAGAACAGACTATCAGTATTTCTCAAACAATAAAGTGGTTACGATGAAGTAACAGTTATATCCAAGCAAGTCAAAACTTACCTTTCCGCATTGAACAATATGACAACCATGGTCCCAGTTCGAACTCACAAAGTGGTGGCCATTTTAAAGAAAATCTCGTAGAGACCAAAATGTAATAAAGAAATTGAGACCTAAGATTTCAACCATGGCAGCCATCAAAAGAAGCAACACAGAACCGAGTTTCAGAGGTCAACAATGGTGGCCAATATAAAAACTTTAACTCGAATCTTTCTCAGAAAGAAGGGTCGATCTCAAACTCAAAAATGGAGACCTCATCAAGCAGTATCAAGGAATGAACTCACAAAACTTCCTCAAAAACAAACAAATGAAGGACGAGAAATGAAGGATGAGTAATTACATAAAATCCGATATCAAAGATGATAATAATGGTGAAAATCAACTGAATCTTTCTCATAAAGCTCTAAACAGATCAAAGATGAAAATATATAGGTACACAAAGGCTCAGAAGACTGAAAAATGAACTAAATCAAGCTTCAAAACTCAACAATGCCGTCGAACAAAATCTTTTCCAGGGCTTCACCCACAAGACAAAAAACCAAATGAGATGATCATTAGGGTCAATCTTCTCTTTACCACCTAAACCCAAGCATCGAGTTGATTCGAACTCAACCATGGTTGGAGGATCAACGACCATGAGTCAAAAGGACAATGGATCAATGCTCAAGGATTGAGCTCCAAAATTCAAAGAAAACCATCACGGTTAATTCCCACCAGCCATATTAATTACAAGGTTAAAACCCTAATTACAGTTTTAGATCAATGACACCAGATTCATCAAGGAAAGAGATTGATGGTCTTCATCAAGGACCAAACCCAACTAGGGTTAAACAATGCATATACATGGTGAGCTTTCGAAAACCCTAATTAGGGTTGGGTTAAATTTCCACCAACCAACATGCCAAGGGTGAGTCATCATGGAGGAAGGGGCCAGCCCCACGTTGGAATTAAATAATCATTGCATTTTTGACTTTTTAAAAAAATTCCAAACTATAGTCCAACTCCAAATAATGCAAAGTGCCAATATACATGCCAACTATGATCACCAAAAAGGTGAAATTTAAACCATGTGTTATTCAAATATGCAAAATCCGATGAGGATATATATAATGCATGTATTAATCAAAGGTGGTGGAGACTATAGTATGGCATGTGCAATGTGCAAAGGTGGTTGACCTTATAAATTGCTAAGTCCATAAAGGTGGCCAAACCAAATAGAGTGCAAAGGTGGTCCCCACTTTGTGAAAAGAGTTGAAGATGATCTGCAGTATGTCACCCATGTGACCACTTAGACAAGGAATGTCAACATCAGAATCTGAGCATGGAGGTGGTCCCCATCAAATGGATGTGTGGATGGTTATTTTTGCAAATATTGCAAGTATTGCAATTATTTTACTCACAAACAGGGAGTTGATTTTTGCATGCTTCACAAGAGGACAAAATAGACAAGAAGATGAATTCACATGCACAAGGAAAGAGACTTGTCCAACAAGCAAGCTTATTATTAGCAAATTATTCACCTTGTTTTCTTAAAAATAGAACAGTCAACTTCAGTTTGACTATAATGTAATCAAGGCTATTAATGCCTATTTGTAATTGCATGTTCTATTTTTATTCCTTTATCTATTATTAAATAAAGGATAAAAATAGGATGCATGGGCAAGTACAAGCCTTAGACTATTTTTAGGAAGGGTGTGAAAATTATTTTTGCTATATATTGTGTGCTTTGGCAAAGCACAAGGGAGGAATTTTTGGATATAGGAGTACTGAAGCAATTTTTTCCATTTTTTCCTTTTGAATGTGAAGTATTTTCTACCTTTCCATTATTTGAAGAATGTGTATGTTTTTATTAGTCTTGTGAATGGAAATTCCCTGGTTAATCATCTTACCCTACTGCAAATTTAGTATTTTCTACATAACTTTAATGTGCATGTTAACTTATCAATGTTGTTGTGATATTTTCCTCAGTACAACAAAGTGTTTGCCCTTAAATATTCTGTAGAAAACTATTGGCTCAGTGCATCAAGAATCCTTCCCATATCAATTGTGCATATACTCAGTCAAATCCCTCATATAAATTTGGTGTATCACCTCATTTTTAGTTTTTTTACAGCCATCTTTTACCCTTAACCCTAGAAAATCAATTTAGGATACATCAATAAGGAACCGACCTTGATACTAAGAGAATCACCTCAAAATAGGTATACCCACAAACCTGAGGTGTTTCCATTATATCTACGAAAGAGAGAGATCATATTTTGCAAGCTTAGAAAACCTGCAACCATCTCTTTTATAAATGTAATTTAGTAAGATATCACCTACACTAAGTGATGATACACCAGAAAAGGAAGTGGCTAATCATAGATCCAACTTCCTGAAGTGGAGAGAGGTGAGAAGAGGAAGGGGTGGACAAGATGCACCACAAACCAAAGATAAATTTCACATGGAACACCACTTCAAAACCCATTAAGCACATCTCCTAACCTACAATAAACATCAAAGTATGCATAGTATACCCTACAACAATGAGAGGTAAGAAGAGAGATTAAATGAACCAAGGATGGACAAGATACATCACAAAAACAAATTTTATTGCTCCTAAAGTTACACGGTACATCATCAGTAGGCAAGGGGCAAGAAAATGCCATTACAGAGCCATGAGATGAGGCTTAGACTCTACATTCTACCCTAAGGACGAAAGAGAGAGGGGGGCATGAGAGAAACAATGACCAACCATTTGAATATGCCCCTCCTCTGTTATATATAGAAGAATAAAAGAGGAAGAGAGGGGGAAAATCAAACTCTGCTCTAACCACCTCTGTAATGCATTGAATTCCACCTATAATAGTGATGGGCTTTATTGTAAGACCCATGCCTCCATTCTTGTCCCTTATTGGGAAAGAAAGACTTGACAACCCCAAAATGGTGGGCCGAGACATTAATGGAGGTAGGTGAGAAGCCGGCACCGAGATCTTTCCAAAAGTCCTCTCTCGCCCAAATCCAAGTTTCCAATCAAAAGATATATTTCTAAAGATTAGGGTCACATTTAACATGGGCTCTCAATATTTAAAAGGGTCAAACCATACAGGGTCCACATGGCAGCCTTACGCATCTTGAAGATTCAGCCCGTTCCTTTCACTCTTAAAATTGCGCTACCCTAACATGTGGTGGCTTCTGCGGGCTCCTCAATATTCTTCCTTAGTCTCCCTTACTAGCGTGGAGACATGTGCCTCACCCAGACATGTGGAAGCTTAGCACTTGATTGAAATAGCCCCCATTTTTACCTTTGAGGTTAAGCGTGGTCGAGACACGTGGAGGCCTCAGTGGGATTTTAGACTATTAACAACTGACCTTACCTTTTGGACTCTAACCATGTGGTGAGTGGCGCTTGTTTGGGGATTGCCTTTTAGGCTACACCTTTGAAATGCGCTAATGAGACACATGGAATATTCCACTACTCTTCCCTATTTCCTTATATTTTGGCTAAGTCCCTTTTGCTTGGTAGGGCCATATGTCTGACCTTGGACACATGGAGGCTCAACGCACATTTGGGAACCCACTCTAAATTTTACTTTTGAAGTTACGTTGCACACGTGGATCCTTCCACTGGCCTCCCTCTATTTATATTTTTCAATGACCTCTTATATATTTTCAACGCTTGGACACGTGGAGGGCCGACACTTGTTTGAGTCTGTTTTGGGCCACGCCTTTGAATTTGTGTTGATGCAACACATGGAACCGTCTGCCGGTTCTCTATACTTAGCCGATTCAGCCTCGATCCATTTGACTTCTGTTGGACCCAAGACATGTGGAGAGTCTGTGCACATTTGGGAACCCACTCTTTGGACCCAACCTTGGTGTTGCATGCACTATGAAACATGTTGATGATTCTTCCAACATTCTTATATTATTTGATTTAAATGGCCGTATTTGTCCCTTTTTCGTACTTGGACATCGTGGAAGTCTCATGCTCATTTGGTTCTCTCGGCTTTGGCTTCAACCCTTGAATGTGCGCCGTTTGGACACATGGAGGCTTCCGCCGACCCTATTATACTTAGTTGATTTGGACCCAATCTGTCCCCCTTTTTGACTATGACCTTTGCTTTTATGGGGTACCACCTTCTCGAGTTGATCTTTGGAATTGCGTCGAGTCGACATGTGGTACCCTCCACTGGCTTTGCCCCATTTTGACTTTTCAATTATCGAATCTGCTCCTTTTTTACTCTAGGACACATGGAAGCTTGGCGCTTGTTTGGGGTCTCCATTTTGGATCCTATCTTTGGAGTTGCGCTAATGAGACACGTGGCACCTTCCGTGGGTCTATGAATTTTCAATTTCGATGAGACCCTACGAGCTTGTGGGCCGCACTTAAAAATTTTGCCATTTTGTGAAAAGTTAAAAAGTTCCAAATTCCCATGAGACCCACCAACTGCATTCACACTTGGGAAAAATTTCCTCATGTGGCCTGTAAACTTGATTTTCTCAAAAGTCATCCCTTGGCCTATCGGCCCACATTTTCGACTCACGCAAAAGACATCTCCAGGTCCTCCAGCCCACATTTTCCACTTGTGCCTTTTACAAAAGTGCAAAAATGAAAAACTATCTCCCCTACCCCACGGTCCACAATTTCCATTAGCAAAAAATCTTCCCTAGGCCACTGGCCCGCTTTTGGCAAAAAATCCTTCCAAGGCCCGCCATCCCGTTACTTATAAAATATGGAGAGTTAGAAGGACTTATTTATATCTCTAGAAAGGGAAGAAATTTTCTATCTAATGAAAATGATTTTAGGGGCCTTAAGTGCTTAAAATATGTAAAAATTTAGATTGAAGCACAAAGGGGAAAAATGGTGTTAGTTGACCCAAAATAAGTGTGAGCTTATTTTGGTCAACTTGATGTTACTGATGAGGTTGATTTCATGTTCAGACAAATGATGGATTGATTTCATTGTTCTTTACATCTAGTTCTGATGTGGAGTTATCCTCTCTGAGTCGAGGTTTCTGGATTTTTTTCATGAAGGCATTTGAGCATTCTTCTTTTACATATGGTTTTGATACCCACGGCTATTTGTCTATTTATATGGTCTTATGCAATGATCTCTTTGAATGATTTTTGGAGTTATCCACTCCTAAGTCGTGAGGTTTAGCCCAAATTGAGCTCTTTGTGTTGTGTTATTTTATTCTGCAATTTTATTTGAGATCTGTAATAATTTTTGCATATTAGTTTCTCTAAGGTTTTCCCTTCTATATATAATGGTTCATAGCCAAAAGGTACCTCCACCTAGGGAAATTTGTGATTCTTGGTGAATGTAGCCCAAATTGGGTGAACACGTTAAATCATGTCTCTTTGTGTTGTGTTATTTTATTAATTTTATTTGAGATGCGTAATAATTTTTGCATATGCAACCATGAGACCATTCATAGCTAGAGAGGATAGAGGATAGAGATGAGTTGAGGTGAAAGAAACTATTGGTCAATTTCCACACACCTTGGGTTCCAGGACATGATTGTAAGGGTAGAGGAAGGCCGAATTTATAGAGGTCTTTGAGGAGAGTGATGGTGACAAGGAGTTGGATACACAGGGATTAGAGGATGATGATGATGAGGCATTGGATAGTGTAGGTGTTGATCAGGAGAGTGAGACTTTCCCCCAGGAGACTATCACCATTTTATCGAGAAGCTTGAGGTATAAGGCATTCATAGTTAGGGGAGTTTTATAGGGACAACGAGTAGTGGTACTCATTGATAGTGGGGAAACCCACAATTGTATTGATGCCTCATTGGTTTAGAGGTGAGGATTACGAGAAAAGTATTTTGAGGGCTTCACATGGTTGTATCCAATGGAGAATCTATGAGGTGCACACGATGGGTACCCTAATGGAGCATCATGATGGATAACTATACAATTAGCGATGATTTCTATATGGTTGGTATTGGATATACCAAATAGTGCTTGGTGTATAATGGCTCCATTCCCTTGGCAGTTTTGGACTAAATTTCAAATGATGGAGTTGAAGTTTAAGTCCAAGGGAGGAATGTGATTTTGAGGGGATTATCTTCGAGGCACCACCGGTTGTTACATCTAAGAGGATTTATATGCATAATGGGGTGGATTGGGTTATACATTGTTTTGTTTCAACCAAGAAATCAAAGGATGGAGAGCAGAGTATCATGTGGACATACATGGTTTATTAGACAAGCATAATATAGTTTTTGATGACATATCTCCAGGTATACCTCCAGATAGGGGATTTGAGCATGTGATTGAGATCGAGGATGATAGACCTATGGTTACTTCTCCTTACCATCACCCCAAATGGTTTAAGGATGAAATCGAAGACTATCCATGAGCTCATTGATACGGGGCATATTAGACCAAGTTCCAATATTTTTGCTTCTTCGGTGGTATTGGTGAAGAAAAAGGATTGGACCATGTGGATGTGTATAGACTATTTTGCCTTAAATAAGAAGATGACAAAGAACAAGTATCTAGTACCACATATTGATGAGTTGTTTGATGAGCTACATGACATGGTGAATCTATTTTTGAAAAATAGATTTGTGATTTGGATATCATCGAGATCAAAGTTAGGGAGCAAGATGTGCATAAGACAACTTTCAGATGCCATTACGGTTACTTTGAGTTCTTGGTGATGCAATTTGGATTGTCTAATGCTCCAACTACATTCTAATCTTACATGAACCATGTGTTCAACTGCCACATATGGAAATTCATATTGGTTTTCTTTGATGATAATTTGTTCTACAACAGGACTTGGGAGGACTATATGAGGCACCTTGGTGAGATATTGGGGATATTAGAAGCTAATTCGCTATATGTGAAAGCTTCTAAGTTTGATTTTGGCATGAATGAACCTCTTTATTTGGGATATGTGATTTGTGGGGGTGTAGTGAAGGTGGATAGAAATAAGATACGAGAAATTCTTGATTGGCTTCCACCTAGGACGTTGACACATTTGAGAGGATTCGGGGGTTATGCACATACTACGGGAGGTTCATGAATAATTTATCTCAGTTGACTACTCCATTGAATGATTTGACCAAGAAGGGGATTTTTCTTTTCGGAAGCAACACAAAATGTTTTGATCACCTCAAGGAGGTGATGAGTTTGTGTCTCATTCTCACATTACCAAATTTCTATCGCCCATTCATTCTAGAGTGTGATGCATCATGAGAGGGTGTTGGGAATTTCTCATGTAGGATAGGCATCCCATTGCCTATGAGAGTTAGAAATTGAAATCTGTGGAGAGAGGGTATTCAATTTATGACAAGGAGATGTTGGCCATTATGCATGCTTTGGCCAAATTCAGACAGTACCTTGTGGGCAGAAAATTTGTGGTTCATATGGATCACAATAGTTTGAGGTTCTTCTTGGGACAGAAGGAGCTCATGAGCACTAGCATAGATGGGTGAATAAGGTACAAACATATGAATTCAACATAGAGTACACTAGAGGTAAGAATAATATTGTTTGCTAATGCTTTTGTAGAGGCCTTACCTTGCTTCTATGCTTAGTTCTATGTCTCGAGATTTCAATGAGATTGGAAGGCTCATATACTTGTTGAGTATTCCAAAAATCAGGTTTGGTGAGAGCATGGATGTTATTATACAAGATTACTTGATAAATAGTAGTGGATGATCTCATTTTCTACAAGGATAGGATTTCCTTGTACGGGGGTCCAGATGAGGAGAAGATCCTTCAAGAGCCCATGATACACCATTAGTGGGCATCCTCGATATTTCAAAACATTTAGTTTTATCGGGAGATATTTGCATGGAAAGGGATGAAGGACGATGTCTTTAATCATGTCAGAGAGTGTATGGTTTGCCGAAAACCAAATCCAAGCATTCATTTCCAATAGGATTACTTTAGCCTCTTCCCATTCCCAACAAAAATGGGAAATCATATCTATGGAATTTATCACAGGGCTTCCCTTGGTGCATGGGCATAGTTACATTTATGTTGTAGTTGATTGGTTAACTAAGTATGCTTATTTCTTTTCCCTACCCAAGGGGCATGAGGCGATGTAGATGTGGCCCATATTTTCTATATAGGTATCTTTAGGCTACATGGGTTGCCTAAAAATATTTTCAGTGACCAGGATAAGATCTTCATGAGCACATTTTGGCAGGAGATCTTTAGGCTAGTAGGTACAGAGTTGAATCCTAGCACTAGCTATCACCCACAAACAAATGGACAGACAGAGATAGTCAATAAGTGGATAGATGGCTATTTGCGAGTTATGTGTCAGGTCATCAACGAGCATGGATTAGATGGTTACACATGGGTGAGTATTGATATAATACCACCTATTAGATGAGCATAGGCATGACTCCTTTCCGAGCCTAGTATGGGTACGAGGCTAGGAAATTTGTGGATTTGGTATTACCGGATAGCCAAGATTCAAAAGCTCCAGATTGGTTACAGGAGAACTAGGATATTCGAAGGCTCTCGGGAGAACCTTCCAGGGCATAAAATCAAAAGAAGGTATATGTAGATCAACACGAGCAGAGAGATCTTTTGAGGTTGGGGATCTAGTATTCATACATTTGCATCCCTATAGGAAGCCCTTTGAAGGCGAAGGGTGTAGATAAATTGAAACCATAGTTTTATGGTCCATACCATGTAGTTAGATGAGTTGGGGTAGTTGCATATGAGCTAGAGCTACTAGAGCATAGTAAGATACATAACTTCTTCCATGTTTCATGCCTTAAGAAGGCACTTAGGTAGCATATTGTTGTATCTACAAATTTTCTTCCACTAGATGAGGAGGTGAAGCTGGTGTTAGAGCCAGAATCCATTATTGAGGTGAGACAAAGGAGGTTGAGGAACAGAGTGATCACAAAGTATTTGGTGCGGTGGAAGGGATTACCACTGAGGATGCCACTTGTGAGGGAGAACAAATTTTATAGCATCCTAGTATGCATTTGCTTGAGGACAAGTAAAATTTGGGAAGGGAGTACTGTAAGGTCCCCTTTCCTATGCCAAAGGCCTAAGTGCCAAATTTTAGTCTTAGCCTTGGTCATACCCAAGGGGCTAAAGACTCTAGAGGCTATTGGGTATAGATGACTTATTACCACATTAATTTTTTTAATATTTTTTTGTTGACATTAAGTTGGGCAACTTAGTGGTAGTAATTGTTATATTTTGTCATTGGGGGGACTCATAGTACTTTATTATTCTATTTCTTCGTTGGGGTGACTTATGGTACTTTATTATTCTATTTCTTCGTTGGGGTCACCTAAATCACTTTTAGTCCCACATGGAGCTCCCAACATTTGGAAAAAAGTAATGAAAGGTTATAAAAGGAGATTTGGGAACTAATAGAGGTCATTCTTGTTAGGTTGTGGAGGGTGTTTTCATGTGTGAAAGTGTTGGAGACTATACACTAAGTTCTTTAAACATTTCCATGTATCCTCATCATGGTTTGGGGCCGGGCCTTGAGTGGGATCGGGGGCGAGCCCTCGGTAGCGAGGGGTTTGGGGTTGCAACCCCCAAAAAAATTTTGGCCTTAAAACATGTCTCGATATATCGGAAATGTGATTTTTCTCATATGGGCGATTTTGACCCATAGGTTTATGGGACGTTTTTACCCATGGTTTTGATACCCATGGTTTTGTAAAACTAATTAAGTAGTTGTCTATTTATATGGTTTTATGCATATGATAGAGAAATAATGAAAAATATTGTAGAATGTGCTTTGAATTCGGTGTGAATTCTATAGAGTTTGTTGAGCATAGCTCAAAACAAATATGGGTATTATATTGAGAGAGTGGTGGCATGTAATAAAATCGAGCAAGTGATTCTTTGTGGACATAGCCCAAATTGGGTGAACCACATTAAATACTTTGTCTCTTTGTGTTGTGTTATTTTATTACGTACTTTTATTTGAGATCTATAATAATTTTCTACATATTAGTTTCTACTATTGCGATTATGTGAGGGATTATCCACATATTTTATCCCTTATTTCCTAACAATTCTTGCGTACCTAATTATTTTCCTTCATGTGAAATTGTTGTTTGAAAATCTACATCTTGTGGAGTGAAATCCCACAGGAACCCTAGCTTTGGTGGTGAGAGATCCATCCCTAACTAGCAGGGCATTCTTCGGTAGTGAGAGATCTACCCTAGCTTGTCATTTTGGAGTTGTTTTCAGGGCTGATTTTTAGCGATATTTTCGGAGGATGGGTTTTGAGGGTTTTGAGACATTTGATAAAGATAATCGACAATTTTTGGATCATATTTACTGGAAACCATTTTTAGCGGGGTTTAGCATCACTTTGAAGGCCTTTTCATCAATTTCCAACCCTTTTCCAAGCTAGGTGACTTGTTTGGAATATTGCAGCCTTTATTTGAGGGGTTTCCAGTGGTATGAATTCAGATATGAAGGTTGGAATATCATCTCCTATATTTGTAAATGTTATTTCCAAAGTTTCATAATTTTTGCACTTGTATTCAGAGAGTTATGAATTTTAGAAGTTTTCAGTATGCCTAGGACATACTTGTCATTTTCTAGCAGCATTTTATTATCTGAAAATTCCAAAAATAGTTTTCTTATGTTCTTTATAATATTAGCAAGCTCTCTTTAAATTTTCAAGTGATTTGGGTGGATATTTTGGGAGATATTAATTTTCTTTAGTTCGCTGCCCTAACTGTTAAAAATCTGCAAAAATCAGTATTTTATTTGGCTGCAAATTTTCAATATTTTGTGCATTTTTAAGTGGTATCCCACAAGGGATATTTCATAGTACTCTTGACATCATAACTGGGTGCAAAATCCTCATCATCGAGAAGTGGACCCAAGTGAGCATGTGTTCGTAGAAATGCCATCATATGACGAAGAAGAGGCGACAATTTGGATTAGCAACAACAATGGTGGTAGTATGTGAAGGGTCTCCATAGAACGACTCAAAGATGCTCCAGATGCGGTGGGAGGATTTGAGTTTTCCACGTGAAAACGGAGAGGTCTGGAGACATGCATCATAAGTGACGAAAAACATGGTCTCCAATATTGAGAAAGTCCTCCTAACGAAGATGATTAGTGGGTGCAGGAACTTGCCCAAGAAGGAAGTGTGAAAGGCACTTGTGGGCGTAACGTTCCATGGAAGCACGCCATGTTGAATAGTTCTCTCTCCCAATCAGAAATGGCGGAGGATGTAAGGCTATCTTGCGACGCTCAAGTCTTGAAATAGCACCCTCCATGATGCGGAAGTAAGAAGTGCAAGGTGCACAAGAAGAGGAGTGCAAGAATGCAAGATGTCAGACTCAGCCAATAATGTGTCTGTAAGTAATATCACACCCAAAAAAAAAAAAATCATTGATAACCCCGCCATCTCGCACACTATATAACGTGTGACTACAATAAGGTGTGTACATGTGACGTCGAGTCGTTGACTACTCACCTTGTAGTAGGCGATAAGTCGTGTGAGAGAGTGGAGGTCACAATGGAGTCCTAGGTCGAAGAAAAGGGACACACACAATCCAACACAAATGCATCAAGCTATAACAGGTATAAACTATTAAAAGTGAGATAAATGGCATCTCACAATGTAAAAGAGAAGGCTATCTTGTTGCAAGGTTGTGGCGGAGATGCGTCTACTAACCGCAAGCAAAGAAGAACGCTATAATGTAATAACGAGTTGAATGGGGCCCAAAATGATAAGACTTGCTCCAAAGTGTGCTCAAAACCACCGAAAAACACACAGAAAGGGGTCCAAACGGGACCAAGACACTCTAGAATGACTACACACTCCCACAAATGGCGGTGGAAAAAAGCTGCGTAGTAACCCTAGTTTTGGAATAATTTTTGCCCAATTTTACTATTTTCGGAAAATGCATGGAAAAAATAAAAAGGGCTATAATTAAAAACTAGAGGTTACCTACTTTTAAAAGGGCCCACAAATTAATAAATTAAACTCTAATTAAATTAGAACCTAACAATCATTAAAACCACCTCCCTTTTATAAAACACCCCACATTATTACCCAAACCTTACCACTTTGAACACACCCACCCTCATAAACAATCCCGACCACTTATATAAATAAAAACCCTCTTAAAAAAACCAACCCGTATATTAAATACCACATTTTAAATATAAAAAAATGGGCTTCGAGGTACGTTAAGAGGGGAAGATAAAGTTTAAGGGGAAAAAGGGTAAAATAGTCACATGGAGGGAAAAGCGGGCAGCGTGGAGTCGGGGAGGTCAAAGTGAGCTGGCGGGAGAGTAGAGGCCGAGCGGCTCGGGAAGAGCTGAGTCCGTGTTAGACGCCCAAACACCGAAAAAAAGTGCCGAGAAGACTCTCAGCCAAGTCGTGCGGAGTTAAAGGCAGGGAGCCAGAGACGAAAGCCTGTGCCAGAGAGCGAGGACCTGACAGAGGGGCCGTTCCAACGCCCAAGGCAGCTGGGAATTGCGAACAAGTCGTAGAGTTAGGTTAGCCGGTAAGGGGATCCAATGCAGAGCCCACGAGCCAACGATGCAGCAAAGATCCCGAACCAAAACGGCTCTGGCACGAATGGTAAGTTGGAGAGCACCGAATAGGAAGGAGTTCGCAGGTCTACTCGTGCCAAGGTTGGTCTGCCAAGCTGTTGTATGTGTCGACGGTGAGTGATGCGGCCAACGAGCAGAGTTACACTGGCAGCGTCGATAGTATTAGGCACGGCAATAGGGAGGCGAAGCAGTGAAAAACCAAGGCACCCAACCAAAATCCAAGCAACCCACGACAAACGAGGGGCCAAAAACAATTATCCACACGAAGCACATCCAACGCAGGGTTAAAATTCAAGCAGGACGTCGAGGAGGTGAAGCCAATGCAACAGAAAGTAAATGCAAGGCCGAATCACCAAAAAAATGCAGCACGAGAAACCAGGGAGGCAACCCAACATGAGCACGGCGAGCTGGAATCTGACGAGGCAAGGATAGCCAAAGCCGAGCAGGAAGAATCCAATGCAAGCACGGTGAGAAGTAAACCAGGAGCGAGTAGAGTTGAAAATCTAGAGTAAAAACACGCAGTCAAAGCCAACTCAAAAACTGATGTAGACACCAATAATGCAGACGAGCTGAAAAACCAGTGCATGGGTGAGTTGCAGTGTCCAAGGAGGCGAGCCAAAGGGACAACTTGGTTCCCAGCTCGGTAAGCTGGGGCCGAGTTGGGCCCAAAAATGCACTTTAACAACCTTAAAACACACACCAACCAACACGAACAAACCCTGGACTAGAAAACTTTGAAACGGTAAGCTCAAGTCCTCAAAACATGCATGAAACCCCTAAGAGCCTAAAAACCCAGACCAACGAATGACAAACACACGAACAAGCAAACCACAGGTATGAAGCCGAAATCAATGCATTAAGCGCGTGACGAAATATCCATTATGACACATGCTGTGAAATCTGTATGTCACGCCAAAGAGTGGAAAAAGCATAGAAACGTCGAAGAGTATATGGATCCACAAGATCCGCTCTAATACCATGTAAGATGGTTCGGAACCCAAAACACAAGGATCACGAGGGACAATGTGCACATCAATGGACATGTGAATGGTAGCGTGAAGAAATCTCGGAAGAGAGAGCATCGACCGAAAGTGCATGCAAAGATTCAAAAGATGGGCGAACCTCGTTAAAATCCACAAAGTGTCTCTCAATCTCAAAGATCAAATGGGGTGTCCCTATAGGAGGTGTTGAGTAACCCCCAGTGCTACAATCATGACAACTCAAATGGAGAGGAGGAATTACATTCCCATAATAGAAGTGTAACTCTCAATAACGCATATGACGCCTTGCGATACGTAAGAGAATCTCATGCTAATCCCTAAATGACACATGAACCTATGATCTCACCTAAGTGAGATGACTCACCTCATGATGTGGAAAATAACTCACACCAACATATATAAGAGCCTAAAATGAGATGAAAAATACAATCTTTTCTTGTTGTATATGGGAAAAGCTGATAGAAAGTTAACTAGGATGATAAAGTTTATCTATGTTAATATCTTCCTCAAATTATATTTAATAGAAATACAAGGAATTCAAGGAATCCAAAACTTACAATAACCTACACGTGGAATTATATTCTTTGTTGAAACACCTCCAATCTATACGTATCTTTTTTATTCTTCTGGGGACTATTTATTTTGTAAGGATATCACCTACCTCCAATGTCCGCATTATGACTACCATACGTAGTTTTCTTGCTAAGACTTCGATTTTTATTATCAGTACAATGGATAAAGGAATGAATATTAGGTTTACATTTCCTCTTTAGATATACATCAATATCACCATATTTAAATTCTTCATTTCTATTTCCCCATATTTTTAAATTAAAACACAATACATTTTAATATATATTTTTACCTCCGTGATTTTTCCCACCCTTCCTCATAACTCCATATCCTCATTATCCATACCTTTATCTTTTAAGAGATTAGACATAATGCTTCAATTTTGGTAATTTAAAAAGAAAAGAAACGGTAATGATGGACTGGCGTAAGATTAGGATTTAGTTTTACAAAGCTACAAGTAAAATGAATTAGGTCATGAAAAAGAGTCTCACAAGGAACAATATATCCATCAATTAGGAAATAGTGTGTTTTTTAATCTCCTTGACCCTTAAGAGGATGTAAACTAGCAAAGGAGAGTAGGACTATTATAAGGAATACCTTTGCTTCTTTAATGTAGGAAACATGAATTGCAACCAAGAAGGTGATTCAACAACTAAAACAACAACTTTAGAGGTCATATAGTCAAATTCAAACTTGTTTCCCTATGTCCATTGCTTCATAAGTTGAGGAGGTTATTAGGGAATTATATGACAAGTTGGGAACCATTTAAAAGTGTAAATATAATGAACTAACACGAGATGAAAAATTCAACATTTTCTTGGTATATATGGGAAAACAAATAGAAATTTGACTTGGACGAGAAATTTAATCAAGGATAATATCGTACTGGATCGGAGATGGTAAAAATTAGTATAATTCAAGGAAAATCCGAGATTCAATAACAACCTACCTAGGGTTTTTTTATTTTCTCAAAACACCTCCAATATTTTTATGCAATATAATTATTCCTCTCCTAAAACTAATTTTGTAAGAATATCATCTACCTATAATGTTTTTCTTATGACTACCTTACCTAATTTTCTTTTTATGACTTGTTTTTTCTTATCACTACAATGGATAAACGAAAGCGAGGTTTGTTTACATTTCATCCTACGAAACAATCGCTACTACCATCTCTACATACTTCCCTTTTATTTCCTCATCTTTGTCAATTATTTCCTCTTCCCACTTTTTAATATATATTTATTTCTCCATGATTTTTCCCACACTTCCTCGTAGAACCAAATCCTCTTCATCCATACCATTTTCCTCTAAGAAAGACTAGATATAATGTTTCTATGTACGAAAATTGAAAAGACAATAAGTGGAAATGACGTATTGGAATAATATTGGGATTCAGTTTGAGAAAGCTATGGGTACGATTAATAAGGTCATAAAGAGAAAGCTTAGAAGTAACAATATAACCATCAATTTATAAATAGTATAGTTTTTCATCTCTTTTCCCCTTAAGAGAAGAAATACTAGAAAAGGTGATCAAAATGATTACAACGAATGCCTTGCTTCTTTTCTAAAGGAAACATGAATTATAACCGACAAGGTTGTTCAACAAATACCATAATAGATTTAAAGGTCATAAATTCTAACTAACACTATTTTTCCTATGTCCATTGATTCATAACTTGATGAGGTTATTAGTGAATTGCAAGATATATTTGCAACCATTTACAAAGTTCATACATAAGGGACTGAAATGAGATGAAAAATTCTATCTTTTCTTAGTACACATGGGAAAATTGATAGAAAGTTGACTAGGATGCATAATTTTATCAAGGATAATCTCTTCCCACAATCGATATAATGACATAATATGATGTAACAAAATTCATAGAGAAATTATTTAAATGAGAATTGATATTGGATAATAGATTTAAATTACCTCATGACTAAGATATCTTGAAAACTTAATTGATTTAATATCTATTGACTGGGAAAAAAATTCGTTACTCTTCTTATGTGATGCTTTACTTATTTCACAAGCGATGTTCTTGGATTGATTGAAATTGTTAAATACGACTTTTAGATAATAAATCTATACTTCTAATATTAAATAAGGAAATAATATGTTGTGTTTTATCATTCACATAAGGGATAAGGAGGATATACAATTGAGATAATGAAACCTTGTGAATTTTCTTATCAAACTACTTATAAATCATTGCAAGTGAGTGTGCTCTATTTTGGAAATGTAGTATACACACTATAAATAATGACACTTTTTATTTGTTCTATATCATGGCTCTCCAAAGTTATGAAAGAGCCTTCACATAGTCATCATACTTTGTATTTCCACCTCAATAGTAGAATCAATGAAATGGGGAATTCTCATAAACCAATGTACACGAATCTAAATTTTCAAGGCACGAGTTGCCTTATATTCATTTAGAATTAAATATGAAATGTTGATATGTATATCCATGTAATTCTCTCACTTACCAATTTTTTTTTTTTTTGGTGGGGTGAAATTTGTTCTTTCTAGTATACATTCATCCTTGTAACTACCCCCAGAGAGGAGAGAAGTTATGCACGATGATTGTAAAGAAAATTTAACATTCCTAAGGAAAATTTTGGGTCTCATTTCCATACTAGTTTTGTATTCTCAAGACTCAAGTTTGATAAATTATTAATTTAGTAGTATTCACATAAACAAATATCATGAATTCTCAAGTTTTGGATTATTATAATTTATAAATAATATAGTTTATGTTTATATATTTATATTTATTACAAGTTTACTAATTTTCTAATTGAATGTGCATGTGAAGTCCTATTATTTAATGATTTTATAGAATCCATTAAAAGAAATCCCTATAATGATAATTCATTATAATTATTCACCTAACCAATTAATATTGTGCAAAAATGTTATTAAATGGGTTTTAGTTACAATGAATTCATGCATATTTATTCAATAAAATCTCATTATTTTAGCAAAATTTGAATTCAAAAACAACTACAATTATGTATAATAAGATACAAATGGTAAGCAATTTTCAAAGATTTAACTATGAAATAAAATGAGAGAGATAACAAACTTATCTTATTTTTGCTTATCCCAAACTATATTTGAACTAGACGAACTGATCAAAAGGTCAAGAAGAGTGCTGGAACTACTTCGTATGAATTCTAGAAGCTAGAAAATATCATGGAAACAAGTGCCTAGGTAGAGGCGACGCGGCTTGGGGTGCCCGAGACCTCTGAGGGGTGCTATAGTTTGCCGAAAAGGTCGAACCTGATTTCTTCATTATCGTTATGGTATCACACTTATTCGCATTTGATCACTTGTATGTCGTACTTGGATCACGATGTACTTATAAATCTGCAAGATAAATGATCTCGCTGCAAAAAATGCCAAACTACATCAAAGCTTAACAAAGAAAGATGCAAACTAGGAGGTCGAACTATCCTTGTCTATTAACATAGTGAACTTACGACTAAACACTACACTACATCTCGGACCCCATGTGGTTCTTGGTGCTTGTGTTTGTAATAGTTCTCTTAGGTTTCCTTAGACCTAGTGATGCCAAGATAACAAATGATATCTAGATATATGTAAATGTGTGGGATGAAATTGAGAAACTTCGCCTTCCTATGTAGTGTGTATGTAGAGTAATAAGCCCAAAAATGTAGTTCCTTTGATATGTAGGTAAATAGCCCTTGATAGAAATTTCAAGCTCACTTATAATGGTAAATCTATTATGGTTATATATAGATATCTTTCTTGAATTTTGACACTGATTACCCAACATGCAAACTAGAACCTTGGAATAGGAGTAAGAAAAACTGAAAAGGCCGATTGCAAATGTCAAAAATGTGAACTAAAAATAAGAGGATAGGAGCTCCTAGTGCTAGTGTCCAATCTTGGGTTCTAGTGTCGTGACATAACCGATGACAAATGTGAAAAGAGTGATGGACTAGGATCCTTGGGACCTGACCAAAACTAGGTATATGTGTAAGAGATGTGAGAGATAAAACAATAGAAACAAGAAAAGCAAGAGGATGGACTAGAAAGTGTGTCACCGTGAATACTTCTAAGATCCATGCATAAAACAACATAATTGGAAGTATAGTAAAATATTAATATGTGCATGATTTTATGTCTACATTTTCCCCACTTTATTTTATTTGAATGAAATTCCAGTAGTGTATAGGAAGTAAGGAACATACCTATGAGAATTTTTGAGAATCTCTATTGTATAAGTATGCACAAAATATGAGAACATATAGAATGGAAAAACCATGGATCAACATGTCGATCCATGTGCTGTAAATAAATAAAGTGAACCATTGTAATGAGAAATTATAGAAATTGATGATTTGATTTCAAGAATTTGGAGATTTTGAATTGTTATTGATGGTTTCTTGATGGGTTAGAGAGTGATCTGTTCAAGACCTAATTTTTTATGTGTGAAAAAATCAAGGATTTGGGCATCCTACTACCGGAGGAAGAGTGTTAGGGAGAGGTATAATTTTACCCTCCAACTATGAAGACATCTTACTTGTCATGCAAATGTGCAATAGGAAAAGTTACCATTTTCAAACATGACAAAGATACCCTTGTGTTGAAATTTTGAAGTTTTACCCTTTCGAGCCATCCCGCATCTACCTAGCCTTTCAAGTAACATCCCATTGGATGTTAACTCATTTCCTAAGAGAGTTATGAAATTCAAGTCAATCCCCATAGGTTATTTTAGGAGTTCTTTAAGAATGCAAATTTTAGGCAGTTGTGGGAAGGGCTACCACTGGCCTTCCCATGACTAGTGCAACCCCTGGAATGGAAAAGAGGAAAAAAATCCAACATGGAGGTGAATCGAGGGTCTATTAAAATCAATGAATTAGTTTTCAAAAATTTAGGAAATATTCAAAGGAGTTGGGGTAGATCCATAAAAACTAGGGTTCCCAGGCCTAGGAAATGCACAAGGCCAAAAGAGGTAATGAACTTCGGGAAGTGATTCCTAGAGCTCTGGGTGGAGTTAGGAGAAAAAAATATCATTAAAAATTTAATACAAAGAACTACAATATTTTGAAATCATATTTTTTACAACGCCTTTATGCAATAGGTCTATAGGCATTTTTTCTCATGCGTAGATAAGGAACTAGAAAAAATGATTTTTTAGGGTTTAAACGGAGGAATCAAGAGATGATACCTCAACCATTGGATTTATAATTCCATTTTAAATCAAGTTCATATAAATGTTTTCCAAAATATTCCATCAGGATCTCAAGTTATCATCGATTCAAGTTACCCTCAAGGTATGAGTTGGGGAGATAGTCAATTTTGGAAGAAGACACGTGTCATCTCTTGGAGCTTGGAAATTTTTTATATCCCTTTCATCACTTAATAAAAGGGACATGAGGGACATAGAAATTTTACCAGCCCTATTTTTGATCCGTCAATAATGGAACCTTTCGCAATGCAATATTCAGCCCATAGGTGCTTGTCGGAGCTCATCCCCTCAATCGTCCAGATCGTGACAAGTGGCATCTTCTAGCGTGATGTTAAAATTGATGACCCTTATGTACCTTTATGAAATAGGACATGAGGGACATTAAAATGTGCCCAACCCTTGTATCCCTCAATTCACCCACGTGACCCTCTACAATGTAAGTTTTCAGCCCCTAGGAGCTAGTTGGAGCCAAATGCGCAGCCTTCGGATGCCCACTAAGTGTTGTCTCATGGCGTAGTGTGAAATTTGATGTCCCTTTCATCCATTTATTCTTGAGGGACATAGGGGACATGAAAATGTGCCATTCCCCAGCTTTAAAATTTGAAAATTTTGTAACTCCTTGTTGCTTCTCCATTGTTTCCCATGAAACTCACTACGGGAAGAAAGTTGCTGAGAACTCCCAATCCACCATTACTACACTCCAAACCAGCTCCACCATGGCAATAAAATCCTCCAAATCATGAAAACATAAAATAATAACATCTCATGAGGTCAAAGAATAAAAGATAAAAATAGAGATCTTCATCCGAAAATCCCATTGCCGTGAGACAAAGAAATCGATATATCTTACAAACCAGGGCACGAATCGAAGAACCATTTATTGTTGCATTCATAATTTTCAAGGAAATAAAAACCTTGCAAAAAAATTCAACAATTTTTAGCAAGAATAGTTCACAGTGAAGAAATATTCTTCTTGGTATAACGAAGATAAAAATAAAATTTCCCGCCAAACCAAGAATCAACTTGAAGAGAAAAATCACCGGTTGAATGAGGAAGGAAAACACACATAAAAACATAATTTTCTTTGTGATCCGAGGCTGAAATTTAAATCTACAATTTTCAAGATCAATTAATGGATTCCATGAAATATAAGTGAAAACATCATCCATCTACCTCTCCATTCCTAAAGGTTCTAGAGGGAAAAACTGCGTGAAAATTGGAGGGAATGATCGCTGAAAAATCTAGCTTTGCGTGAACTAGTTTTTGCACCACGAACTCCCCATTTTTAGGAATATGAAGGAATGAGTTAACATCAGTGTTATTCCCTATCATATGAATAAAATAAGTAAAAAAGGAATCGATCTACCTCTTCACTTCTCAGGGTTCATGTGGGTGAAGTCACATAAAAATTGGAGGGAATCATTGTTGGAAAATCTAGTTTTACGTAAACTAGTTTTCACTCTAGAAGTCCCCATTTTATAGTAATATGAAGGACTGAGTTATCATCAGTTTTCTTCCCTATCACATGAAGAACATTAGTGAAAAAGGAAGCGAGATTCATCTTCACTTCTCAAGGTTCCAGTGGTCGAAATCACGTGAAAACTGGAGGGAAGGATCGTTGAAAAATATAGTTTCACGTTGACTAGTTTTTGTGCCATGATATCCATATTCTTTAGGGATATGGAGGGATATTTTTAACTCAATATTCTACCCCCTCCATGAAAATATTGCTTTCCCACTTGTTTAGATGAAGGAATTACTCAAAATGTGGAGTGTGAAACCCCGAAATAAAACCCACAATTTAAAGACTTGTTTTGTTGCAATTTGACACCCACGGTGCACTTACTAAAAATAATAGGCCTTCCTACATAGGGTACTATTAATTCAGGTTATCCAAAATCTTACGAGGCTATAAAGACGGTGGTGAACACAGAGGTAGTATCACATGAAAATTCATTGAGAAGCTCATCTCGACACGTAATTGAAACTTTCCAAAATAGTAAGTGGTTCCATATGCCCCTGCTATAAACATCCAATATGTGCGAGAAGGTGAGATGAAAATAGTAAGAAGAATGAATTCAAGATAACATATCCAGTTGAGGTTGGGAAGAGCTAATTTGTACACTTATAAAAAATAGTAAGTTGCCCCATGGGTAGTTACTAAAAACAATAGGTTGTTCTCAAAGGGAAAGTTTGGCACAATGGAAAATAGAGGGATAATCATTTAGGTCACTATCACCATTTGGGGTACAAAGGGGAAAAATCCAAAACTTACTAAAAATAGTAAGTTGTCCTTTTTAAATACGGTAAGTGTCAAGGATACATGAGTTTCTAGTTGGTAGTTGTAGTTGGAGTTTGGAGAGGAGTAATCGATTCTAAAGTATTGGTGTAGTAATGGTCATTTTCTATTATAGAACAAGACATCCATCATGGTCTCGATGACATACTAATCATGTATGAGAGCATATGAGTCATTCCGAGATAAGTAGGTCATAATAGTGTGACCGAGAATCATCACGGGCATGGTCTACAGGTCATATTGAATCCTCTTCGGGAAAGTATTAAACAATGTTTTTTAACACTTGGTTTGTGTGTCATAAAGTTTTTGGTTCTCACTAAATGGGGAAATTAATTCAAAAGTTATTCAAGGGAGAAATATTCATTAGTACGGAGGATTTCCAATGTCATAAATTTTCATTCAATGTCCATAACTACATCCAGAATTCAAGAAGTTTGTCACGAGGAGTATTTTCCCTACATCATTTCACTCTTCCTTTATTTCCATCTCTTCTTTCTCTCTCAATGGTAATTCTTTGTTATGCTTCATCATTTTATGTTTTCATCCTATTCACTTAAGTGACATATTTTAATTTTTAAAAAAGTATTTTCTTGAAATTATATGAGAAATAATTAATTAATGGAAAATGAAAGGTCGAAGTAGAATATAGAACTGAAGAGTCATGTGAGGGAGAAGAAAGGTCAATTCAAATTGTATAAATTTGGATGAGTTCCCCATCCCAAGGGATATGAATTTCTTGGAAAAACTTCTACTCTGTAGCATTGTGAATCATGGTAGATGGATTCAAGCTTTGTATTCATCACTTCACATAAATAAAGGATACACTTCTTCTCTTTTACCTTTTCTTATTTTTCCTCTATTCTCTCTTTCATGCACTTTGCAAGTGTAGTTGATCCTACATGGAGTTGGAGAGGAACTTCGTGTTCTCGATAGATGAATCTAAACACTTGGTATTTTAATTCATTGGTCCCACTAACTTCATTGTGAATTCTTTTATATTGAAGGTTGAACTACTCCAGTTTCTAGGTGTGAGCTCTGCAACCTACTCATGGAAGTAATATTCTTTTCCAAATTTCCCTCTTTTCCTCCTTATCACTTTAATTCCCTCCCTTGTACCTATTATCCAATTTTTCCCCTCAGGAAAAATTGGACAAACATGAAATTGTACAAGTATGATAATGGGGTTGGTTCAGTCATGGGAGCTTGTGTTTTTGGATTGGAAAATCAGGTTGTAGGTGGGATTAGAAATGATAATGTAAGGTTGACAAAGGATTGGCCAAGGGAACGTCAAAGGATATTAGAGCTCGAGCGAAGAAAGGGATAGATCAACTTGGTCGAGATCAAAAAAGGATTCTTCTTGGATATAGACATGGAACTCAATTAACATTCAATAAATAGAATGGAGGCCCAAGCCCAAAGTTTTCAGACTTCGGGAATTCAGCATTTCGAGTTGAGGTAGAGAGAAGTTTGAAATGAAAATGTTTGAAAGTCCAAAAGTATGAAATTTATACTTTTGGGTTGTAGAATTTGGAGATAGAAAATGACCGGTTAGAATTTGGAGCAAAAATACTAAAATCCCAAAAGTCCAAAGTCCAAATTTTGAAGTTTTGGGTTCAACTCCCCTTTCAGGGTCAACACATTAGGATTTTCAGACTTTCGGAAGTCCCAGTTTTTAGGGTTGCAAAAGTTTGGAGTTTGGAGTCTTTGCCAAGAAAAATGAAAAAAAAATTGAAAATATCTAAAATCCCAAAGTCCAAAAGTCCGAAAGGGTTCAGATTTTAGAAGTAAAACTTTGTTTTGAGGTCAACACAATGGGAATTTGGGAATTTCGAGTTCCAGATTTCGACTTTCTGAGGGCCCACTACTTACCCGCCACCATTAATGATCCGGTCCACCATTTTTGAGGTTGTCAAGTCTCTCACCTATCGCCATGATGAAGAATGGACTCCTTTCTTTCCTAGCAAGGAACAACACATGGAGGCATGGGTCTTGCAGTGAAGCCCATCATTGTTATAGGTGGATTTCAATGCTTTCTGGGTGGTTGGAGTAGGTGAATTCAATGAAATATTAGGGTGGTTGGAGTAGGTGAATTCAATGAAATATTAGTTCAATTTTTTCCCTCTCTCCTTCTCTCTCTATTCTATATATTGTAAAGAAGGGGCATATTTTTAGAGGTTGGTTGATGCGTGTCGTTATTCTCTTCATTTAATCAACTTCATGTTGATGTCATATTCAAACCAGGGTTGTGTCTAAAGCTATACGTAACAAGAAGAATCTTACCGATCTAGTAATTAATTGTAGGTATTTGGTATTTTATGGGGGATATTTTCAATGTCTTAAGGACTTCTTGGTTAAAAACCTTATTGGAATCAAACTATGAAAAAAGCTGATCAAGTAAACACACTTTATAGAAATAAATTACTTGAAATAAACACACTTTGTCTTGGAAATAAACACACTTTGCAGAAATGAATTGCTGGAAAATGATTACAAAGAAATAAGAACTTAATATAGAACACCTGTAGGGATAAGTCTACAAAATATTTCAACTTAAGGAATTGAAAGTGATACAAAATTAACAGATCTAAACTATTTGATTTTAAGAAAAATATAAATACCAACAAAAATGAAGATCCAGGTTCTTGGAGGAGTGGGCCCTTGCTCCGCCTGAAATAGGATTGGACAACTTAATTTTCTCTGAAAACAAAAATGTCTATTTTTTTGATAAAACGTTATGTATTACAAAAATGTGTTGATCTGTGTATATCAATCTATATATCGTTCTATATCTATATTCCTATATATAATCTATCTACAAGTGTCTATATGTATATACTTCTTCTAGCGGTGTATTTATGGCCGTAACTATTCTACTGATATGATGGAACCGAATTATGCCTTAATAAATGCTATATTGGAACATGGTACCGACGTACGGATGTGTGATAATTATCCTAGATCTGCAAGTATGGAGAGTTGTAAGTATTCTAATCTACTATTGGTTGAAAGGATCATTGATTTGACAAATCACCGGCTGTTTGGAATAGATTCTTATTAGTTCTAGAACTTTAGATGTGTTTCATAACTATAGGAAATCATTCCGTGTTTAACCAGAGAGTTCCTGAGCTATCGAGTAGGATTTCCGAACTAATTCTGATAATTCCGTAACTAAGTACTAGAGTTCCGGAACTAATTCTAGAAGTTCTAGAACTAAGTGAAAAAACTTGTGACTATGTAATGGAGTTCCGGAACTAAGTCTATCAGGTTCGAACTAAGTTGTATTGATTCCAATGCTTTCAAAAACATGCTGACCACTTCATACTTCATTCTTCCACCTAATTGCGACCTGCTTTATTACAAAACTGAGTTTCCAAAACACTTTGTTAGGAATTACAGAGATTTTAAATGTTAGAATCATAATCAACAAAAGATGGACAATTACATCCTAACTCATATCAAGATCAAACAAAATTCACAAAATGCAATCAAACTTAATCAAAAGGAGAGTAAGATGAGATCATTTATTGTACATTTAATGGGCATATTCTGGCCTCATCATTTCCCCCATACTTACTTGTTTGTAATTCCCTTTACAAACTTTACTCTTCAAATTTGGGGTTATATATTCTGCATTCCATTTGATTTCTTAGATCAAATGGTTGGAACTGAATATCCCAATGCTTTAATTCAGAGGTTCTATACCCTGATCCTACTTCTACATTCCTCTGCCATGCATCAAATTTAGTGGGATCTTATGGTTCTCTGTTCTGCCATGGTGACATAGGGGTGAGAAGGAGTGGAGGTCTTGTTCTCATTCCCATCCATATGCCTTGGCTCTTTTCATTTATATGAGGAATTAGCATGCATAAGGATTTTTATCTATGTAAACTCCAAATAAAGTTTGTGGGAGATATTACTTCCCTTATTCTCAATTCCACCGTGAGAAATTCCCATATTTTCAAGCATTCCTCATAAATATCTTCAAAATTTTCCTCTTCATAAGAGGTGAAGGCATTAATACTTCTCTACAAATTCGCAAGATAAGGTTCCTTTAACCTTTTATCAAATGCATAGGATCTAAAATGTGTAGTAAAGGTGGATGGTTTACCATAATGAATCCTCAAACAGAAACCAGATGAACTATCCTTTACCAGATGCTCTGACTCCCTTTCCTTCCATGCAATCTAATTTTGAAGAACAAAAAAAAATGCATTAATCTGGCTCTCCCCTACATACAAATTGATCATAAAACCTAAGTTATTTTCCAACATGAAATTGCAGAGATAGAATTCGTAGAGAAGATTTTTCTTCTCTGCATTGGCTAAGGAATAGGCTGTTGTGAAATTAGCTTCATATTTTATTTCATGTGGAAGGCCACATGTTATCCTTGACAACTGCTAGTGAATGAATTATTCTTGAAAAAATGCTATATGTAGGAGAAGGTCTCTTGCATGCAAGCAATTTCTCACTCATCATGCAAACCACTTGTATTTTCACAAGATATTTAAATTTTTCATTTTCTTCTTTGTAAAACTTTTCTTCCCATTCTTTTCTTTCTTTCTTCTCTTCTTCTATCTTTATTTTCAAGTCCTCATTGGATGTCTTGGCTTCACTGAGTTCTCTACAAGTATCATCCCATAGCTATCTAAGTGGCCAATAAGTTAATTCAGTTTGTGTAGAGACTGTTGATAAAGCAATTTGTTTTCTAGAATTTTGACATTCTTCCTCTTTCTCCATTATCTGCTATTTAACTCTTATCAATTCCTCAGTCTTGTCAGTGAGCTAAGTTGTTAATTTCTTAATAACCATTTCTCTCTGTTCTAATTTACGTGTGAGAAAATTCAACTCCTCATCCTTTTCTCTAATGAGTTCTACTCTGAACAAAAAAGAGCCTGTTTAACTTGTTGTTTCTTTTCTTTCTCTGAAATTTCCTTAGGGGTTAAGCATTATTCTTCTACCATAGGGTATTTCCCTTTCTGTTTCAAAGATTCCTATTCATCTTCTTCATGTGATGGTGTTGTTGATTCACCCATCTCTCATCTTATTTTTCTATCTCTGTTTGGATTGGTCCAGGAGGAGTCATGGCCATGCTGCCCAAAATATCAGTAGATTCCTTTTCCATCCCTTCTTGATCTTCCATCTCCTCCATAATTTCTCTAGACCTTTTATGAATTCTCCTTCTTTGAGGAGCCTCAAAATGTACAAAAATAGGTCTCCTCCTAGAGCTTCTTCTGATTTTCACCTCTTTCTCTTGCCTAGGTGAACTGTCACTATCAGAGATAGATATTAGCTCTCCTGTAGCTACTGCAGAGGAAGGAATTTCTTTAGAAGGCACAATAGGTTCTGCAATTTTAGTCCTTCTTCCGATCTTCTTCTTTTTGGTATTTCCTCTCCACCTAGTTCTTTCTTTTCCTCTGTAGTGGCATCAATTTCCAAATTAATTGTAGGAGCAGAAGGAGTTGTTATTACTCTCTTGAGAATATTAGGGCTTTGCTTAAACTTTCTAAGAAATTTCTCCCACATTTCTTCTCCATTTTTCTTCGAAAGAAAATGGTGCTGGCATATTAAATGCACTAACCCATGATGTCTAATTGTTCCCAAACCCCAGGAATACCTCTGGGCCATTGTATGGATGGAGTCAAAAGAAACCCTAGAAGGTTTACTATATATTTTGGTTTTGTAGTTCCATATTTAAGGTATATGAGGATCTTCAGAATTTCTCTTCCTACCGACCCAAATTGACCATCACAGGTTAAATACTTGACTATCCAAAATGCCACTTTGTCAAAGGGTTTGGGCAAGCTGGCCCTTCTGACCCCTTTTATGATTTTCTTCATGTTGTAAATATATTGGGGTTCAGCTCCCCCCTTTTTAGCAGGGTTTCAACTAGGTCTTTTAATGTCCCTCTGACAGGGTTTGGGACATGAACAATTGGTACTCCAGATATATTACTAATTGTATTTGTTATCCCAATTTTCCCCCATAAAAATTGATCAAACATGACCCCACATAGAAAAAATATAAGGTTTTTCTCTATCCTATGAGCTCACATTCAAATCCAACAATCAATGGTTAGGCGGGCTCGAATAATGGAGGAGCAGGCTCGCAAAGGAGGCAAACGACACAAAGGGAACCGAGGCTCAACAAGAGAAAATCGAGCAAGGGCTCAAAGTTTTGGACTTTGATACATACGTGTCTCTTTGACGCTATTTTAGAGGGTGATTTCAAAAGCAAGTCCCAAACGTGCGCTAGTTATATATGCCACCATGTTTCGTGTCAAAGCGGGAAGGTAGGCCTTAGAAGATTTTTTTGCCAAAAGGGGAAGATTGCGAACCACCGGGGCTGCGGAGGAATTTTTCCCAAGTGGAAAATGTGGGCCGATGGGCTTGGGGATGATTTCTTTTGTTAAGTAGGTTCTCATGGGCCGCAGAGGGAATTTTGCCAAGTGTAAATGCAAGCCAACGGGTCTATAAGAAACTTTCAAAATATTACAACTTTTACAAATGGCACAATTTCAATTTTGGGCTTGTGGGGGCTTTTGGGAAAAAGTGTAGTTTCAGGCTTGCATGAGGTTTTATGATTTTGCATCTTTTCGTAAAAAATGCAGGTTGTATTTTCAGGCCCGCGGAACTACTTTGCAAAGATTATGTTGTTTCCATTTTTCACAATCTCGATGTCGAATCTTCAAATGGCTATATATTTTGACTGGAAGCTTACATTTGAGTAAGAGAAGACTTTTTAGAAGGGTCTTGACATCCTCTAGGCCATGAAAGTTTAAAATTTTAATTTTGGAAAGGTTAGTAGGGTGAAAAATAGGAAAACTTATTTCATGCCATTAATGAAAGATCCAATTGCTTCAACTACCCAGATATGATCTAGATTTTCCATCTTTCCTTCTCCAACATGCCAAATAGACATGGGGAACCAAAATTGACAGATTTTAGGTGGATTTTTGGGGCATTGATGGTTGGTGGTTGGGATTTATGAATATAATCGAGTTTCTATTTTTTCTCTCTAGGTTTCATCGTCTATATATTGTAAACACTTCTCATTTGAGAAGGGGGAGACATTCTGGGTGTAGGGAAACTCTGTGAAATTTTTTTCCCAACTCCATTTGAGCTGTAAGCCATCTCCTATGCATGGCAAGCAAATTTTATGCCTCTAAGAAAAAATGTAATGGTCTCTGCACCTTCTAGAGAAATAAACTCATTTTTGTGGTGTTTTGTAACCATCTCTCATGTTTTACTGTTTCTCTATGCCTCTCCCTTTCAGATCTGTGTTTTGTGCATGTATTCACATTTATAGGTGCAGGATGTTGTGTTTCATGGATTTTTGATGGTGGATTAGGATCTGGGTCTTTGTCACTTCTGTCTAACCTCTCTCATCTCCCTTTTGCTTTGTTTCATCCCCCCTCAGTAGATTATCTCACCTCTTACCTTTTCTGGTGTATCATCACTTTAGTGTAGGCTCTCTCTCACTCTCCCTTTCTCTCTGGTTCATTGGAATGGATATATTAGGATAGATTAGCTTTGCCTACACTAGAGTAGATTGTGGCAGGTAGTTTAGGAACAAGAACCAGCTTTCTCTGAAGGTCCATCTTAGGTTTGTAAGTCCCACAACATTGAGAGATGATCCAATGTTGTGTAATCACACCGAATACCCCACTCGGATCCGAGGACATTCGGGGTGGTGTGAATTTGCACTAACATTATTCATAGAAAAAGGAATGAAAACATTTCTAACCTTTGTCCTGGATTTCTCTAAATTTAAAAAAAAAAAACTTACCAATTCATTGTTATACTTGGGGAACTTCCTCAGAAATTCCAGCCATCCTTCCTGATTAAAGATAGTTGCCACTTCTTCATCTGCAATGAGTTGGGTATCATCCTCTGGTTCCAACTTATTTTTAATCCCCATGATGTAGAGGTGATTCAAATTCATTTTGCTTTAATCTTATGTGGGTTGGCTGAAGAAGTCTTTTCTTAGCTACGGAACTAAACAATTTAGCTTCGAAATTACTGTACTTAGCTGGAACTTTTGTGTTATAGCTACGGAATGCAAACCTAATTCGCTGCTTCTTCCTTGAAATTTATCTACAACTATTTTTCACTTTGTTGATTCCACACTAATGATAACTCATTCTAACTATGCCACTAATTTATTCCATCACCATCTTTCTCGTGATTACTCACTTTTAATCATGTTGTACAATAGATGAATCATCATATCAACTTTTAGATAAAATCTAATCACACATGTGAACTTTTAATCTAACATTTAATAAGTTAAAGACATAATTACCATCCTTGATGATGTAATCCCTCCATCATGATGACTCGTCATTCCTAAAAAGTGAAACAAAAGGAAAATGATTAGAAAAACAACTGGAATTCCAAAGATTTTTTAAAATTTTGAATTAGCCATTTATTTGAGAAGATCAACCGCCATTACTTGGTTTTCAATTGATCTCTGAGAGAAACTTTTTTTGGGGGAAGAGAATGCCATTTATTGGTTTTCACTCTCTTCCCTTGTTTTTCTTTTCTTTTTTAGAGGAAGAGAACACCATTTACTAGTTTTCATTCTCTTCCCTTTATTTTGTATCTATCCATTTGATTATTTGATCATTTTGGAAGAACTGGGTTCTTCCATATGATAAAATTATTTATCTGCTTCAATCTACCTCAAGAATTCATCCTTAGTGGGAGGCTTCCTATAAAGCTTTAGCCTATGACCATTGACCAAAAGTGTTCTTCTACTTCAATCACTGAGAAGTAACTGAATAGAACCATTTTCAAATATTTTCTCAATCTGATAGGGTCACAACCATCTGGTTCTCAATTTTCCTTCAAATTTTTGGTATTTAGAATCAAACAACAATGCTCAGTATCCTACTTTGAATTGTATTTTCTTGATATATGTATCATGCAATTACTTCATTTGATCTTGGATTATCTCTTTCTGCTGAAGTGCTTCCATCCTCAATTCATAGAACTCATTGAGTTGAAGCATTCTCTCCTTTTGAGCTCCATTCAACTCAATACCCACCTTAACTACTGTCCTCAATGTTTTTAGTTCAAACTCAATAGCCAACAAGGGATTTTTCCCATAGACTAACTCATATAGTGAAAATCCTGTTGTAGTTTTCCAAGTAAGCCCAGACAGCTTCAGGTAGTCTCTTTACCCAATCTCTTCTTCCTACTTCAAGTGTTTTGGTAAGGATGTTTTCCAATTCTCTGTTCATTACTTCAACTTGTCCATTTGATTGTGGGTGATAGGGAGATTACTTCCTATGATTGATCTGATAATACATTGTGAAAGACTGGATCATATTAGACATAAATTTAGGTCCCTGGTCCAAAACTATGCTCCTTGGTGCTCCAAATTTTACCATAATTTTGTGCTAAAGGAAATCAGCAACTGCTTATTCAGTGGCATTTGTTAAATCCTACACTTCTTCCCATTTTGTCACATAACCAATACACACAAGAATATGTTCCTTCCCTTGTGAAGAAGGACTAAAGGGACCAACAAAATCCAACCCCCATCTCTCAAATGGTTCAATCACTACTTGAGGTTGCATAAAGGAATTTCATTGGTAAAGGTTGGTTGTCCCATCCTTTGACAAGGATCACACCACTTGATATATTTCTTCACATCTTTGTACAGAGATGGCCAATAATAACTAGTGCTAAGTATCTTGTGAGCTATTCTTTTCACTGAATAGTGTCCTCCACTTGGTTCATCATGACATGCCCAAAGGATGTCAAAGATTTCATCTTCTCTTACACACCTGCGTAAAACCAAATCAGGACCACACTTAAATAGCATTCCATTTAACCATTTGAATTGTGCACTGGTTTTGATTAACTTATTTATTTGTTTCTTGGTGAAAGGAGGAAACTTCCCTATTGCAAGATAATTTTCCATATCAGCAAACCATGGTGTATCAGCTGAAATAACAAACAATTGTTCATCTGGAAAGTTGTCCTTGACTAGATCTTGCTCCCATGTAGTGGTTAGTCTTGACAAGAAATCAGCTACCACATTAGATTTACTTGGATTGTCCACAATGGTAATATCAAATTCTTGTAAAAGCAATAACCATCTAATTATTCTACCTCCAACCACTAGTTTTTTCATTAAATATTTAATTGCTTTGAGTGATCTGTATGTACAAATATTTTGTACCCTGTAATGTAATGTCTAAACTTATTAATTGCATAGATCACAACAAGAAATTCTTTTTCAGTGGTGGTGTAATTTATTTCAGTGGGAGTAAGATTTTTGCTAAGGTAATAGATAGCATACATTTTCCCTTCTTCATCTTTCTATCCCAAAACTGCACCAATGGAATTATTTGAGGCATCTGTCTGGATATGAAAAGGTTTCTCCCAATTAGGTCCTCTCAATATTGGGGCAATGACTAATCTTTCTTTGATTTCTTCAAAAGCATGTTGACACCTTTCATCCCAAAGAAATTCATAGTCCTTGGTAAGCAAATTGAACATGGGGGAAAATTTTTACTAAAATCCTTGATAAAGTGTCTATAGTACCCAACATGTCCTAAAAATGACTTGATATCTATGGGGGTTTGAGGAACAGGTAAGTCTGAAATAATTCTATTTTGTTTTGATCAACCTGAATTCCTCTTTTTGAAATATGGTGTCCTAATACAATCCCTTCGTCAGCCATCATTAAACATTTTTCATAGCTAAGAGATAGATTGTGTTGCTCACATCTCGTTAATACTTTGTCTAAATTTCTCAAAGAATCATCAAATGTATCTCCATGCACAATAAATTCATCCATGTATTCCTCTACACGAGTCATTTGTTAGGTCTGAAAAATTGCTCATATAACTCTTTGGAATGTTGTTGGAGCATTACATAGTCCAAATGGTAACACCCGAAAGAAAAGGTACCCCATGGACATACAAATGTATTTTTATCCCGATGTTCAAAGAATAACTCTTATTTGATTATATCGACTAAATCTATCCAAGAAGGAAAATTATTGTTTACCTAAAAGGTCATCTAAGACTTGATCTACGAATGGTAAGGGAAAGTAATCTCTCGGTGTGGCTTTGTTCAGTACCCTATAGTCAACAAAAATCCTCCATTTTCCATACTTTTTAGGGATAATTACAAGAGGAGACACCCATTGGCTATCTGAGATACGGTAGATAAAACCTACTTGTAATAGTTTTTCAATTTCTTGTTTGACTATATCCCTTAAGGCTGGATTAATCCTTCTCTGAGGTTTCGTAACTGGTCTAATGTTTTCAGTATAGATGTGATGAGTGTAGATACTTGGGTGGATTCCTTTCATATCTTTGTAATCCCAAGAAAAATCTTTAATATGATCTTTCAGAACATCAAATAGTTTATCTTCTTCATCGTTCTTCAACCAGCTATTAATATTCAAAATTTTACCCGGTTGAATCTCAACATGTTTGGTTCTAGTGTATGATGAACTAATTTGTGGAAAGGGTTACATTAAAGTATTTGATGGACATGCATTTGGAAAAAACATCTGATATGTAACAACAAATTCAAAATTTCCTTGAGACAAAATGTTGGACAAAGGACAATAAGAAGAATTATGATACTTATCTTGTTGTAGGTCAAACTCTTCATCACTACTACTTTCTAGAAATTCTTCATCATCTCCTGATATATGTGAAGCTAAAGCTACAGATTATTCCTCTCCTAAGAGAAATATCATTCCTCCAGAGTGAAATTATCTTCATTTGCAGGGAATTGTTGTTGGTGTGGTTTTGGAACTAATTGTGATGGTTCCGAACTAAAAGTGATGGGGTTCTGAAACTAATTTCATAGGTTCTGGAACTATTCTTGACTACTCCAAGGATGATTGGTGTACATTCAATGGTGGATTAATCATATCTTCTATCTCTCATACGTGATCCTGCAATGTGATCATGGCCAACGAAGACAAATTTTTCTCATTAATATCAAGATTATCAACCCATAATTTCTCTTGATTATCACTAAAAGGTCGTGTAGAGGGATATAATGAATTTTTTCAGAATTCTTACCATTTGAAATAGTCATATCACCTAACCTGTAATCAATTAAGAAAGCAACTATAGCTAACCACAGTTTGCCCAAAATAATGGGATAACCCAATGTTTTACCTTTTGGCTGCAATATAAGGAAGTCAACTGGATATTCCCATGACTCCACCATAACCACCAAATCTTCAATAACTCCTAGTTTTTCTATGGTCGGTATGCCATCCGTAATATGGTGTTAGTAGGTTGTATATCTATTAATGGCAATGTTTTAAGAGTGTCCACTGTCTTTACATTTATAGCTTCTCCCAAATCAACCAAAACATTATGTATATTTTTATTCCCTATAGAGAGAAAATAACGGGGCTTCTAGGATCTCCATTTTTGGGAATTCGGAGTTTCCTTCGCTAATAAATCAACAAGTTTCCCATCTACCTTAATAGTCCTGAGTACTGCTTCTTTCTTCCAGGACTTTTCAAACATAGCATTTTGATTAATTTGTTCAATTTTGGAATGTCCTTAATTGATTGTAATAGTGGTATTTCAATATTCAATCTCCTTAGTTCCTGCACCAATTTAGATTCCTTGATTTCTATAGCTTCTTTAAATCTCTCTAGAAATGGAGTTTTAGTAGAGTTTCTTTCTAGTTCCTTATCTCTTTATTTTTCATCTTTCTTGGGGAAACCAAACTAGGGGTTTCAGTTTCTTCTGTCATTTCAGTGATGATAATAGGTGGACTACTAATTATTTTATCATATCTAGTTTGTATATCCTTATAATCCATGACATTTAGATCAACTAATTTTTCTGGTTCTGTTTTGTAGACAGGAGTTGTTTGTTTATTTCTTGGATTTGCTACTGGCTATGCTAGCATTTGTGTCTAAACCAAATTTTTAGTTTGTTAATTTTGTGCTAGGGCATCCATTATGGTTTGCTGATTTTGATGAGGATATGTTTTCCCTTGAGCATAATTATTAGTAATCCATCTAGGTTGTGACCAAGCATACTGGTTATTTTGACCACCCATAGTCGTTGTTAATGTCCCTGGGTATACTAAGCTTGACTTGCCCAATCCTGGGGATTCCAAGTTGGATGAGGGCCTAGGGTGGTTGTCCCCAACTTTGTGGTACTGTTTGAGCATCCCATGGCATCATCCAAGGATTAGGAGATGACCTTGGCATGAAATGTCCTTGGGTAGGTTGTCTCTGGACAAAATTTAATTCTTCTATTGTGGATGATGTACTAGTTTGTTTGAGCTGATTCTTTAGGAGTGGAAGAAGAGAACAAGCATGAATATCATGTTCTTTATATTCACAAATAAGACATACTTCTATTTTATCCAAAAGACATTCCCTTATTACATGATTCTTCCTGTATCTAGGACAATACATGGCTAATGGTTCAATTTTGGCATTTGCTTTAGCTTGTAATCCAAGTAGAGGTTAATTGAACTAAAATGTCTATTTTAAAGTTTGCTAATTCATCCATTAGTTTTTTCATATTTGGATTCAAAATTTTCACCGATTTTCCTTTGCTAAGTCCACCCCTTTTTCTGGAATAACTTCTACAAATGTATTTAATTTCATTCATCCTTAATTGATAAATGTTTCCACCTCCTATCAAGTTAAGAGATTCCCTAGAATCATCTTCCAAACCTTTAAGAATTTTTTTTTAACTTAACTCTTCATGAATTACAAATCCACATCTTTTACTTACAAATAGGAATATGTCCAAATAATCTTGTATATTCTCATCCTCATCTTTCTTGATTTTAAAAAATCTTCCTTTATATTTCTCCTGTACATTAATCTTGATATTTGTCTAGGAAAGTAGTTTCCATTTGTGCCCAAGTGGTAATAAATTTGGATGCTAATCCCATGAACCACCTCATGGTTGCATACTTGAGTGGATGGAAACAACTTGATTTTCTCGATTATCTATTTTGTAGTCATAGGTCTAACATAGTACCTTAAACTCAACAAACAATTGGTCAGGGTCTTTAGATGACATCCCTCTAAATGTGGGTAAATATGCAAGTGAAATATTTTTCATTGGTGTATGATCATCATCCAATTGAATTGGATAAGTAAAGGTGCTATCGAAGCTCCCTTTCATCTTCTTGTGCCATTTCTAAAGTATTTTCTAAAATTATTTCCCAATCAATGTGGTATGTGATCTGCTTTGGGGAAGGTGAAAAATCGGTAGTAGAAGGTTGACTACTCAATTGAGAATCAAAACTTACCCTAAATGGATCTTGAGAAATAATTCTCCTCCTAAAAGTTCCACTTCCTTCTGGTGACTGATCCAAGAATTCCAAAGGTTGTAATTTTGTATCTTTTCTTACAAGGGATAATGGTGCCTCCAATTCTTGGTCAAATTCCTTATTTAAACTAGAGGATGATGTTAATTCTTGTTCAGATATTTTTGGGGTAAATATACCCTTGGAGTCTCTTGGTCTACTCATAAATTTTGTGATAGCTTAGGGAAGATTTCTTCAATTAGTAAATATATGATTGTTGCTCTTGTTGACACCTAATTAGAAAATTCTTACTAGTGGATCCCTGATAAAGATACCAAAAATGATGGGTGTCATTATTCCCTTCATTTAATAAACTTTATGTTGATGTCATATTCAAACCAGGGGTGTGTCTAAAGCTATATGCAACAAGAAGAATCTTAGCGATCTAGTAATTGATTTTAGGTATTTCGTATTTTATGGGGGATATTTTCAATGTCTTAAGGACTTCTTGGTTAAAAACCTTATTGGAATCAAACTATGAAAACATGTTGGAAGTAAACACACTTTACAGAAATGAATTGCTGGAAATAAACACACTTTTCCTTGGAAGTAAACACACTTTGCAGAAATGAATTGCTGGAAATAAACACACTTTGCGAAATGAATTGCTAGAAAATGATTGCAAAGAAATAAGAACTTAATCTAGAACACCTGTAGGGATAAGTCTACAACAAATTTTAACTTAAGGAATTGAAAGCGATACAAAATTAACATATCTAAACTATTTTCTTTAAAAATATAAATACCAACAAAAATGAGGATCCTGGTTCTTGGAGGAGTGGGCCCTTTCTCCACCTTGAAACAGGATTGGACAACTTAATTTTCTCTCAAAACAAAAATGGCTATTTTATTGATAAAACATTTTATATTACAAAATGTGTTGGATCGATGAATATAAATCTGTATACTATTCTATATCTATATTCCTCTATATATAATCTATCTATAGGTCTATATGTATATACTTCTTCCAGGGTGCATTTATGGCCATAATTGTTCCACTAATACGATGGAACTGAATCATGCCCATAATAGATGTTGAATTGGAACATGGCTGATGTACAACTGTGCGATAATTATCTTGGATCTACAAGTATGGAGAGTCGGAAGTATTGTAATCTACTCCTGGTTGATAAGATCATTGATTTGAAAAATCCCCAGCCATTTGGAATAGATTCTTGTCGGTTTGAAACTTTAGAAGAGTTCCAGAACTAAAGGAAATCATTCCAATTTTAATCAAGAGAGTTTTAGAGCTATCTGCAGGAGTTCAGATCTAATTCTAATAATTCCAAAACTAAGTACTAGATTTTCAGAACTATGTTTGAAAGTTCCGGAACTAAGTGAAAAAACTTGTGACTGTATAATGGAGTTCCGGAACTAAGTCTATCAGTTCCGGAACTAAGCTATATTTATTCCAATGCTTTCAAAAACATGTTGACCACTTTATACTTCATTCTTCTTCTCGATTGTGACCTACTTTATTGAAAAATTGAGATTCCAAAACGCTTTGTTAGGAATTACGGATATTTTAAACATTAGAATAATAATTAATGAAAGATGGACAATTACATCCTAACACATATTAGATCAAACAAAAGTCACAAATTGTAGTCAAACTTAATCAAAATGAGAGTAAGATGAGATCATTTATTATACATTTAATGGGCATATTTTAGCCTCATCATTGGTCATCTTTTATCTCCTACCCCCTCTCTCTTTCTTCCCTAGGGTCGAATGTGGAGTTTAAGCCTCTTCTCATGGCTCTGTAATGGCATTTTATTGCCTCTTTCCCACTAATGATGTACTGTGTGAACTCATGGAGCAATAAAATCTATTTTGTGATGCATTTTGTCCATCCTTCCTTATTTTATTTTCTCTTCTTGCCTCTCATCATTGAAGGGTATCTTACTGTATACTTCTAATGTCTATTACTTGGTTTTGAGATCCATGTTTAATGGGTTTAAAGTGGTGTTCTATGTGAACTCTATCTTTTGTTTGTGATGCATCTATCCATCCTCTCCATTGCTCACCTCTCTCCACTTTAGAAAGTTGGATTTGCGATCAACCACCCCCTTTTCTTGCTGCTTTATTACCTATGTAGTGTAGGATTCCTTTATTTTATGATCTCTCCTTCTCCCCTGTCTCCTTGGCATTGTTAGATTAGAACTAGATAGTAAAATTTCCTTTCTTAGAGGTAGTTTAACATTAGGATTAGGAATAAGAAGCCGGATTTCTCTCGAAGGTCCATCTCAAGTCATCAAGTCCCATAACTTGAGATATGGTCAATGTTATGTAGATCACACCAGATGCCCCACTCAAATCTGAGGCCATTCGGGGGGTGCTATGATTTCGCATCAACAATTGGTTTATACCTATAAGAAGAATACAATAGTGTAAATGAATTTGATACCGATAGTCACATCGTGATTCTTGATATTGACACCACACTTTTCCATCTCTAAGACACTCATGAGGAAGTATCTCAACTCTTTGCCAAGGATTTAATTTCTCAGAATCGAATCGATTTTACTTAGAATGAAGGCCTTGTTCATTCTAAAGGGTATAACTTCTCTAAAAATTTGTACAAGGATCAAGAATATAATCTTTGGTTTTAGGGTTTTCATTATCCTATTATGTATATGTCCACCTAAATAAGTGACATTAGTTAGTCATACTTTCACTTTACTATATTTTATAGAAACTTTCTTTGTTATCAATAAGAAACTTAATTGTTATTTAGCGGTCGATATACATTCAAAGAAGGTTTTGGGCTTCATGAAATGGATTTTCCAGAAACATGCCCACATATTTTTAATAACATTATCTTGTTTAAATACTTTTATTTGTAGGATTTCTTGTAGGGACTAATTCTTGTTCATCTTATTCACAAATCGCAATATCACACAATCAACATCACGGGTATCACAGAAAACACGTCATACTAAGGTTGAGTTAGGTTGTCAACCCTTTGAGAAATCATGAAAACCTAAGGTAAAAAATGTGCTCGACAAGATTTTCCTCATCCGCCACAATGGTGGACTTACAACCGAGTGATGCACTCAATCTCGGACCCAATGTAATTTTGTGTCTTTACGTGTACAATAATTCTCCTACATCTCCCTCACACCAATGATGCCAAGATTAAAAAATGCAAATGTTTGGATGGAATATAATGAAATCCCCTTCTTATGGAGTGTTTATCCAGAATAATGGCCCAAATGTAGTCCATTTCTCTATGTAGATAGATAAACCTTGATAAGAATAGTCTTCCCATATAATGGTATGTATGTTGTGTTTATATAGGGATCTCTTATTTCAATTTCAACACTAATGACCTGACATGTTGACTAGTACCTAAGGAGATGAGAGGGAAAATTGAAAATACTATCCTAAAATGTTAAAAATAACATCAAACATAAAGAGGATATTAACACCTAGGATGGACAGGAGTTCCTAGCGCTAGTGTCTAGCAATACTGGGTGCTAGTGTTGAGAGACAAGTGAAAAATAATAGATAGGGATCCCTCATACTTGAAAATAACTGTTTGTATGAGTGATGAATGTGGAAGAAAACAATGAATATAGACCAAAAAGATCAAAAAATGGACTATGAGATGGGTCATTAGTGAATAATTTTTTACACAAGATCTATATCCAAAACAAGATACTTAGCATATAATAATAATGATAAGTGTTTGATTTTTTATCTACAATATACAAGAAAATTGGGTATCGACATTTGATATTAGATTTATAGACAAATCTAACATCTAGTCAACTAAATTACCCATCTCCTATCACTATTATGACTATACTATACTACATAAATGATATGACTAAAGAAAACAATGATTCATGCTCTAATGTATGATTATGGACATCCCTAGATAGGTGTCATTATTTATAACACATATAGTAAATGAGTCTAAAATCCATTAAATCATTCATCAATCAACCTATATCGTATCGATATATGGGGGTTGGGTTGGGTTTTTATTACCTTCTATAATTAATGAATGATGAGTAGATACAAATATTGATTGTGGAACACCATATTTTGTTTAGATATATGATATAGATAACCCATACATTGATTATGGAATAGATATGGGTGGCCTATCTAGAATTGTAAATTATATCTATGATGTGGGATGGGAGCCTATCTAGAACTATATGATAATATAATTTGGGGATGGAACCCTATATAGATCTACATAACCAATGCGACCGATCATATCTACTTGAATAGTACAAAACATGCCGAATTAATTGTAATAAAGTATTACATAAATGATAACCATCCGAACAACTGATTTTTATCCATCAACAAAAAATAAATTTAACACCATATGTCATATTCTATGAACCATTAAATATAGAGGAAATGTTATCCAAAGCTCCCTCTTGAGTAATTTTGATAACTTGCATATTTATTTAGACTTGCGAAAAAGTAAATTGATCAAAATTTGAGAAAATAATTTTTGGGATGTTCCTCGTCTTCTCTCATGGCCACTTATTCCCATACTTAGTAAAAACATTATACAATTGGGTCTTTTGAGTGTATTACGGGTGATTTGGTTGTCTAGGCAATGAATGGAAATGTTCTTGTAGGCTTTGAGTTCTCCGCATCACCATTTACACCAAAGAATGAGGTTGGGGTAGTGTGTTACATATATTGCAGGTCCCAATGGAATAAACATAATAGTTCCATCGAGTCATTGGTTCCCTGTAGAAGCATTTTAGCTACTGAACGAAGAGTTAGAAAGTGTTTCTTGTGAAGCGGATCCCAAGGGAAAAGATAAATATTCCACCGAAGCATAAGTTATTGTTAGAGGTCATTAGACAAACTAATAGAATAGAGGAACTAAGCGGATCCTTGGAACTAGGTGGTGGAGCAACATAGATATTAATGTAGGTAGAACGGGTCCCGAGCATAAGTGGAACTGTTCCACAATTTCACGAGTTCTCCGATCAACCGAACCGCCCACAAAAGGAACAAAATATCCTAATACGACTTTGTGGATTCACGTAGAAAATCTCATCAAACTTCTTGAGCTTGCAAACATAAAATGGCCCTTAACTTTCACCCAATTTCCCCAAATTTCATAAAATTGGTACCAACTAGCCCAAGCACCACATTTGATGAGGTATAACTCCCATTCCTTCTCCTAAAAGAAAAGTATTAATGTAGCCAAATTCTAACCAACTTGATTTACTACAAATAATATGAACTCCAAAGAAAATAGATCTCCTTCTTCATTTTTGAATAATGAATTACAATGTTTCCTAAATAGGAAAACAACTCCCACTCGAGTTGCCAAGTAAACTCTAACTAACTTTGATTAAATCTACTCTAGGTGGTGGAAATTATTATTTTTAGCAGGTTTACTAGAACCTGCTTATTCTTAGTAATTTTGCATGCGTATTCCTACGAGCACAGAAATTTCCACGCACATTCTACCCCTAAATTAGAGTAATTTCCAACTTTCTAACTCATAATGCAACTAATAGACTAATATTAACTAATGCCCAAAATAATAAAAAAACCTAACTATAACTAAAATCCTATTTTTCGGCCTCAAGATGGCGGATTTAGGGCCTAAAACATGTCAAAAAGTTTCTCCAATCGGTAGGTCAGGTTTTATCTACATTCGTCTCATCAAAACACATGGTTTAAAAAAAACGGACTCAAACGGACACCCAGAGCTCAAGTTATGACCTTGTCAAGTTCCTGCTAATTACAGCGCATCAAGTATCATAGGGAATGGTATTGAATGGGTTCCCATGCCCATTTAAGACATTTAATGCATGTTGTTGGTAGTTGAAGAGATAAATTTCAGTTTCTCTTTATTTTCTCTTTTCTCTCTTTCCCATATTCTATATAATGTAAAATCTCTCATTTGTGAGATGGGGTATGCTCTAAAAATGTAAAATGAATCCTTCAAAATTTTACCTAAGCGGATGTGATTTTTAGACTTTAATTTGAGATTCGAAATGTGTTATTGTGCCTTCTTCATAACATGAAATGGTCTATGCTTTATTTTGAATCAATAAAATATTTTTTTTTTGTGTATCTCAACCATGACTTCTATTTTGTTTCATTTTCTTGCCTCTATATTCTTGTTGTTATATTTTTGCGTACTTTTTTCACTTATACGTTCATATTGTTGTGTTTCATGCGAAATAAATGATAAATGAAGCCTTGGGTCTATGCCACCTCTATCTTACCTTTCCCTTCACTCTTTTCCTTGATTAGAGTGTCTTCACCCCTTTTATTCATGTTATCACTCTATGTTAGCTTATGATTTCCTTTTTTATGAATATTTCTCTTCCCTTGGTCCGTTAGATTGCTAGAATAGGATTAGATAATCACATTTCCTTCTTTAGGATTAGTTTAGAATTAGGAATAGGTAGAGGAAACAACCTTATCTTGAGGTTTTTCTCAACTAGCAAGTCCCATTACTTAAGACACGATCCCATGTCACCCAAAAACACCGATTTTCATCCATTCATTCATGACAAATCGAGAGTGCCATGTTTTGGAGATAACATGAATGATCCAAATACTAGGGAATAATTGATTAATGAATATTAATCTAGTACTACCTCATGACCATCACATTACATTTAGAATAAATTCATGGAAATATTATCAATATACCATTGAAACAACATAAAGTCGATTTGATTTAATGTTTTAATAATGATCATAACCACTCATGTAAATTGACATACCATAGGGAGACTAAGGTCATCCATATAATCAATTAGGAACCCAACCAATATGGTTCCCAACGGAATCCTTGTGAGGCCTCTACCTATTTAGTAGATGTTTCATTTGAACCAAGTGTTTAACAAATATAGGTAACTAATGTTATTGCTTGGACAAACCTATTAGTAGAAAGAATTTATGAATTAAATTATCTTCTAATACATAGATGATTACTTATGACATGTTTTGGAAACCAATTTGAGTATATATGGCAAGATATATGTGTGCACAATGTCAGCTAGATAAGTCTATCTATTTACTTTTCCTTTCAAAATAAGAATAAGAAGCCACGGGAAATAATTAGAGGTTTTAACAATCATATATAATAAATTTATGGGCCCATGAGCGATAATATATCACACAAATAGTCAAATATAAAATCATATACTGATAGGGTATCAATCTCTTCATGTGTTTAATATCTAATAAATTTCTTTGATCATCTTCTCTCAACATAAGTTTAGGAGTCTAGGTAAAAGGGAGGAAGTTGAAATTATTGGTAGTGTCATTAGAATAGGTCTACCATAGTTACTCTCAATATACATGGTCTTGATTTGGAGCATTGTGATCTCCATGTCCCTATTAATAGTTATAGGTATAGGTAAGAAATGTTAACATTCCATATATGACGGGTCTTTCTCTATCCTTTGTTCTATAGAGCCTTCCTCTCTAGACAGGTTGTGTATAGTGTAGAGTCTATCCATAATTCACACAAATGAATAACCAACCATATCACTCCATTGGTGATATAATCCATATATTAAAGACAAATAAACGATACCGATAACATAAGCTCACCAACCTATATATAGAAAAATTGTGCCTCGGTAGCTTTGACATAGCATAAAAAAAAGAATCTTTGTATTCCCTATGCCATACACACATATTCAATATGAAATTCTACACACACACACACACACGATTATATATGAATACATAAATGGAAACACACACATGTATTACCCTACCCACTCACCACCTCCCCTCTATATCTAGCTTCTATAGGTACATATATTTTTTTTCCCCCACAAGAAACCATACAAATTGCAAGGCTCCCTACCACTAAGATATATTGAGTGTACCACCCCTTATCGTATATAAACCCCCATAGATAAATAATCATTAGGGGATGCTATAAAATATTTATAATCACCAAAATTAATTGATCCTTACCTGGTTCCCATGATCCCTTTCCCTAAATGAATCAATCGATAATTAGTAGTCAAGATGTTAGTGAATAAATGGGTCTATGATCTCCAATCTCATTTCTCTCCTAATCAAATGTATCTAATATATTGGAATGAATAACTCAATTAATTCAAAAGGAAGCCACTATGGGTGAAATGTTGGTTGATGCTTGGGAATACACTAATAGTACTTAATGAATGGTTTGTTATTTTAGTTTAGTATTGATGTTTAGTATAAGTATAATCATTAGTAAATGATGATTAGTTGAATGGATTGTTTATAAACCCATTAGAATTAACAATGATTGAACCATTCAATAAATAGTGTATAGGAAAATAGTTGATGAATAATTTTATTTCAGTAAAACTAATCATATAATTTTTTTCATTTACACAATATATTCAAATATTTAGATATTGATAATTAGCTAAAGAAGTGCCTTGTATGCTTGTTTAGAAAGAGGGACATGATTTCCCCTTATATAAGATGTTTCCTTGATCATAACTTGTAGAGTGATTAATACCCCCCTTCTCTCTCTATATATATATTGACATCCCTCTAGATAGAATACAGATAAGGATCATGGGTGTTAATCATATATAGATAGGTTTGGGGTTATTCCAACTATATCTAGTCAAATGACGTTAGATCTGTATATAGCTAAATAGAAAGGGTTTTCCGTTAAGAATTGTACTTTACATAAACTATGATCATATCTAAGGAAGAGGGACCACAAAATGGATAGTAGGGCTTAAAGGCTATAAAAATATGGCAGAAGGATACTTTATATATATCTATGCGGAAATGGAGTGCTGGGAACCAAATATCTATATAATATATGATCCCCCATGTAATAGGGGTGGGTGGAGATATCTGAAGGATTGTTATTCATAAATATTTGGAAACTTTTTTGGTTTTTCAAATAGATATAAAGGGCATATAGAATATTGATCATCATATCTAATGTTATCCATCTAGATATGGACTAATTGTTTAGTTTGGTTTGTATTACATATAAAATACATCTCAAATCTAGTTTTTAGTTACGAGAAATGGAACACATGAGAGGGATATAATCCACATTGATATATATAGAGATGGCCCAAGAAAGTGATCAAATGATTTACTACCTATAGTATATCTCAGCAATGAGTATTTTGGTGAGCCAAACCTCCTTATACATATATACCATCCCGCCTCCTCAACCACACCTAATTTATTATATATTCACACACTCCTGTGTGTATAAATATGTATTTATCTATGTATCTTTGTGTGTGTGCGTGTTTTAGGAAAGAGATAAGGGACTTAATAAAGGATCAAATTATAAGGATGCTTAACCCAATGAATTCATCCCCACTAAGGTTTTGGAAGGGAAAGGAATTCAAAGATAAAGAAATATACATGGGTAGTCGAAACTATCTTTGTATGACAGTCATATAAACAAAAAATTTCCATTAATGATTTTATTTCCTCATCTAGAAGAGATTGGGATTATCCATTTCTATATGGAACTCATAGAATTTTTTTATATCAATGAATTGTTTGCCTACTTAGGAAACTAACTATTTCAATTACATAGGACCATGTTGGATCGAAAAATTATTAATGAATTTTTATTCCCTTATATCACTAAGGGAAATTGATTGAGTCAACCCTTTCTATATATATGGAAACCATATAAACTATAAAGAAAGAGAAATGAATATTTGGTCTGATTAGAAAATTGATTAGGTTAGTGTGAAATTAGTATAAACCATATTTTCTAAATTAATCTCAGGTGTACTAAATATTATTGTGGTCATCCCTATATATATATATATATATATATATATATATATATATATATATATATATATATATATAGAAACAAAGAGAAATGAAATTTACATTGCAAATATAGATACAAGAAGTTGATTGGATTAGATCTCCATAGATATCCATTATACCAAAGATAAAATCAAACCTTATTTATAGGAGAGAGCACGATGATGATAATTATCATAATTTGATTGTGTTTTTACATTGGTTCACTTGATATTAATAGGATATTTGTGATTTGACTTCATTAAGTAGAAAATGAAGAAAGAATTTGAAATGAAATATTTGATTTTAATGAAGTATTTCTTGGCAAAGAAGTTAGTCAATTCTAAAATGAAATTTTAATATGTAAATAAAAATATGCATAGAGTGTTGTGAAATGGTTTAGAATGATGAATTGCAAACAATAGTAAAAATAGTTTCATTAAGATTGAAGCTAAAGATGATAAGGGCTAAAATATTGACCCAAATTTGTTAAAAATACTCATCTGTCTAATCTAGTTTACTTTACTCGCTAACAAGGATTGATATAATGTTTAGTGAATTTCTTAATTAATGGACCACGGATTATGAGAAGACTCTCAATGGAAATTTAGAGAGGGGATTTTTAGATATAGTAGTGGAACAAAAGATCATTAGTTATTCTATTCAACATTAGATGAATTGAAGTTTATTATCTACATAGATGGTGATTATGCAAAAGCGTAGACGATAGAAAGAAAATCTATAGTTACATTTTCCATTTTGGTTCACGTGGAGTTTCATGGGCCTCTAATAAAAAAAAATTTCCACCCTTTCTTCAAGAAACAAAATATGTGATATGAGTTCAATGGAAGGGTATCAAAAAATATGGATGAGAAGTGTGTGAGGAGACTTAAAATATGAATAAGAAGAGAAACAAATCTCTTATGATTATAATTTTCCTATAGGATTGTTAAAGAATCATGTTTTTCAAAAGAAGTAAACATATAGACATGAGATATCACTTCATGAGGATGTCAGTCAAAAAGTAAATATATACTTAGAATTTTACAGATCTAAAGATCAATTTGTTGTTATCTTCACAAATACCTTAAATGAAGGAGAGTTTTGAGTATTTCCAAGATTAATTAAGAGTAATAGACATATAAATCTAGCAATACCTAGGAGTTCAAGAATAAGGGGAAGTGTTGGAATATATCTATTCTCTCCTACCCACATTAATTATTTAAATCTATTTCAAATTCAAATATTGTTGCATAAGATATTCACAATCAATACTAACCGTTTAGTCAATACAAGTAATGTGGAGAATATTTTGTTATCAATGTAAGTCTGCTTAAATCCATGTGCATGCAATACATTTATGTAGATCAACTACATTTCTTTTACTTGTAGAAGAAGTTACAAATTAAGTGAAGAAGAAAAACACCAAAGTGTTGTTGGTTTTCTATAACTTTTGTTTAATATCGTACTTGAGTTTATTTGTTATTTCATCTATACTGCAGTGTAATTTCTTATTTTATTTTGTACTTCTCCCTTTACGATGTGCATTTCTCACACTTTTGTTTCTCATTTTGTTACCTAAAAATTTAAAATCTAATAAAATTAAACAATAATTTCATTTGATGAAAATGGTATTGATATGTATCTATTTCACTCTCCATTGATGATTGGATTGAATCATAATTTTTAGTTACAAAATTGACATATACTTGTTATAGGTACATGAATTTTACTTCATATTACTAGAAAACAATTCCAACTTTTAAATAAATAGTATTTACTCACTAGGTTGATTGGAGAGTGAATATTTATGTACCCATATACCGACTATATAACATATAAAAAACAATATTTAAATAGAAAATTGTGTGAAAAACACAATATTTAAATTGAAAATTGTACCAAAAAAAAAACAATATTTAAATAGAAAAACCTTACCATTTGAAGTCAGCATATTTTTCGGTTATATAACTAGTAATTTTCAATTAGGAAAATGTTACCCTTGGGAAAAATGGAATTGGAAAATGGTTATTCACATAACATAAACTACCAAACATTACCATTTTTTAATATGTGATTATGTGCGTATTACCTAGATAAGATCTATTAAATATTAAATTTTATTATATGACATAAATATTATTTGTTTCATAATTTTTATTTTTTTAAAGGAAAAGATAAACATTACAATTTTTAATATGTGATTATGTATGTATGGCCTACAACATCCATAATTTTTTTACGTTTATTATGAGGGACAAATATAATTTTTTTCATACTTTTAACTTTTTTAAAAGAGAAAATAGAACACCATTTGATATAAGACAACAAAAACAAATTTATAACACCGATTAACATTACAATTCATTTTTATAGGATTGAAATTGAGTATTCAATAATTACAACTAATATAGATGTCTTAAATACATCTATCTAAAATATGCCGACAGATATCAATCACGAGACACATATCTAATTATGCAAGTGTAGTTTAAATATACAAATGGTAATAGTTAATAAAAATTTATATAATAAGTATATTATAATTAATGCATCTATCCCATATACATCAATAGATATCAATTTCAAGGTTATTAGGTATGATTTGTTTCATCTCTTCAATCAACAACTTCATTAAATTCTCTTTCAATTTCCTATTGATCTGCAGAAAATTTAACCACTTAGCTACATGATTGTGGTTGTTTTAAAAGTATATTTAAAAAAAATGACTCAAACATTACTATATGCCTAAGATATTAGTATTTTATGGTTGAGTTCTCCAATAAAATAGAAACAAGATTATTTAAGTGAAATTCTAAAGGAAGTCAAATTTATGAATGCACTATCACATGCTAGTGAAATGAACATAAAATTTAATTTTGAGAATAAAATTGAACAACCCACTACATTACAACCTTTCCTACCATTGTACAATGCCTCTCAGCGTAAACTAGGAAAAACTTTATTTTCACTTGACCATGGTGTATCAATCATACAATAATATACTATTATCCACTTCTACATGTTCATAACTCGGAGAAACACGCTCCAGTCACATATTTGTTTATTGTGAATTTCATTTCACTTTTGAATGGTTTCTCCATTGATTTAGGCATGAACATTAGTATCTTGATTCCATTTTGCATGTTCTTGGATGATCGAAGCAACATAAATCTACTATACACGGGTGACTCGTGCTCTTTTTGTTGATCCATGGGAATTACATTTGATAGATTTCCACACCCACAATCTGCCTCATAATATCCCAAATTCCTCCAATCCCCTAAGAGAACTACATTTTCATGCTTCATATTCACATCCAATGTAGATGGTTTCATCAATATTCTTGATATGAAATTATCTTTTAAAGAGAAAATCGTCTTTTGGATAATAATTAGAGCATGCAAAATCGATCCACTTAAGAGTTCTTTGACATTATCTATTGCACCTGCAATACCAATAACATTACCATAGTATCCCTTTGGAAGAGGGGGGTCAAACGATGTCCTCATGTCGATTGCAAACATAAGTTTCACATTCTCACTATGTGGAATTTGGAAAGACTTTGTCCTTGCTAGCCAAATCAGTGCTGCTACAATTTCAAATGTAGAGAAATTTTCTTTACATTCTTCCATCATGCATCGTTTGATACAATTTATTGTCTCAAAGTTAATTACAATAGATGCTTGAACAATCTTCTCAAATTTAAGAGGACGGGGTATGACTTCAATATGATAAAACTGGAGGTACATAAGGTCTTCAGGCTTCACCATTTCTCTATTCCATATTGGTTCTAGTGATGGCTTCAATGCTCCCTTGGAAATCTCACTCATGCCTTTAAGAAACTGGCCCAGTCCTTTCCCATCACATATACTATGGTAGCAACTTATTCCCACAGCAAATCCCCCACATGTAAAACTAGTTACCTATGTTAAAGACACATGTAACATAGAGAACATAAATTTGATGTTAGTAGAAAAATGCATGACAATATTGCAATTGTTCAACATATATTGAAAATAACAAAGATGAATAAGAATAGGAACTAAAAAAGATATATTAAATACATCTATCTAGAAAATATTAAGATATATCAATTTGAAGGCCCTTGTCTTATATTTTTACATACCATAATTGAACGATAATAAATGGTGTCAATCTCACTACACAATTGTGTTAGCCTAAAAAAAATGTCCAACAAAAATGGATTCAATGGCCAAAATAAAATCTTCTCGATCAAATTCTCCAAAAAAAAAAAAAAGACTTCTTGATAATAATGAAATAATTGTGAAATAAGCCAATATTAATTATTAACGACTCACCTAGATTATTTTTTCATCACGATACAAACATTAATCATTTAAACATTTTATAATACCAAATTTTTACTTCGAAGTTTTTAATCATATATCAAAAATTGCAAGGATGGATTGTACTCATCCTAATCTACGAGAAAGTCACCTGAACACTTAGAAGATGGAGGTCCTCAATATTCGTCTCCATTGGTACTGTAAAAATTAGCTGTTGAAGCGATGGATTGTACTCATCCGAATCTTGTAAGACTGAAAGGTCGGTGTCCGCCATGGCTTCCACAAAGACAGCTCCCTGCCCACTGCACTCCACTTCAATATCCCCATTTTCTTTGTTTCTGAGCCTTCCAGCAAAAGGAGAATAATAAACCAAAACCTTGGAGAGAGCCTCTCGAATTGTTTTTGCAGGATCTGTAGAAACACTTGAAACCCCGTCGTAGACTAACAATACGCTGATATAACATCTGGTTATGTTGTCAAGGCTTGAGAGCTGGAGAATTGCTTTGGGCAATGGAAGGCACGGCGCCACTTTCACTTTCTCAATGATATTTACATGTAACTTGTCCATTTGTATTTTTATTTGGACTCCACACTCCTCTTCTCTTCTGCAAAACTGAAACTGCAAAAATAGTATGAAAGCTGAACTGCTGGGTAATCCTTATGAAGAGAATAGCAAGAACATTCGTCCAAAAATTAGATAGCGTAATTCATGAATTCTAGATTTGACAGAGTTATTTTTTTTTTTTTTAATGGTTATGGATCCTTCCGAGTTTTTGTTATTTTATAAATATTTGTGGATTCCACGCATTTCAATGATCATTGTATTTAAAATCAACTGACAAAATAAAGTATTCATATTTTTTTATTTTACATTACTCTGACCACCTGCCGTCACATGCTTTCCACATGCATTCGATATTGAAGAATCTATTAATTATACAATGCCACATAATTTATGATTTCTGAATATTACTCTTGCTGGTTTAGGATTAAATATTGGGGTTTTGAATGTATTCAATTATGTTAACTGTTAGTAGTTTGAAATGGTGTTGTCAAATATCTGGTGCCAAATAGTAACCATACATTTTAAAAACAAATGTATCAATGTTTAAAAATACGAATTAACCATGTGAATGCATTTCAAACGTGTGGAACGCACAAAAATATTTTTGTAAAGCCTATTAATTATCATTAAATAAAAGCCACGTGAATAATCAGGCATGTACTGAAGACGAAATAATCATGTGAAATCACTTAACCATTAAAAACAAACAGATACCTGTCAAATCCAAAACACGTGAAAAATCAAGCAAATTCTGGATAAGGATATAAAGGAATCACCCAAAGTATGTAAAAGTTGTAATTTTATCTCTAATTATTATTTATATAAAACAAACCATTATTTGTAATATATTGCGTTATATTATTACAAATAATGTTTATAGGAATGATGTTTTGGTTCTGCATGCTGCTCTATTCATTCATGCCCTATTTTCTTCTATCTCATCGATCCCCTTGGCCGTTCATTTCAGACATGTTGGGTATTAAATGTATGCACACATTGATCTCAAGCTTGTTCTCTGCACTTTTGGGTGGGTTGCAAACAATTTCAAAAATGGAACCCAGGGTTTGTGTAAATTTCTCTCTAAGGTTTGCGATGAAGTAATAAAGTTTTGTAAAATATAGGTGTTGCGGTAACTACGATAAAATAATATGACGATTATAATATTATACTTTATTATGTTGGTCACATTCCTTCTGAAAATTCCCTCGGGTCTTACATTAGTATCCATTAGAAACCTCTTGGTATTCGAGTCCTTGGCATAAGGGATCTCATGAAGGTTTTTTTGTTTTCATTTAAACAACCCTCTCCAATCTAGTCCCTTTTGAGTAAATATTGTTGTTGGTTTCGTGTAATGCTCTTGTTTTCCTCTCACCTTGGACCTGGATGAGACTTTAATGTCTCGAGATAAAATCTATTGCGAAATCTGCTTTTGAGCTGAACTAACATGTCTTCCCATCTCTCCATAGACCTTTATTTTAGATATTGTTAAGCCCATTTGGTGGGTCCCTTTTGGACAAGAACATTTTATTTAGCTAGACCTAGTAAAGGATTGTCATTGAGGTTAACTTAACCAAAGATTTAAAGGAGACTATTGACATACAAGTCAGCTATGAACGTTTTTTTTTTTTTTTAAAGGTCATCTACTTCAACCTACCCATCACTTGTTTTAGGTGGCACACCCCTAATAAAATAATGTAGGCTTTCCCACTTATGGCTCAACCCAAGCCTTCCAATGACAAAGTCACAAATATCGGACCAAGGGCTTCAAATGAACAATGAGACATGAACCATTCCTACCATTTTTTTCTATTTTTATTCTTCTTTAAATTATGGTTTTGACTTATAGGATAGAAAAGGGAGCTTAACATCCAGATGAAATGAATTCAAGATTTTCATGTACTGGAATGTTAGAGGTTAAGTACAATGTCCTTGCAAAAAACAATTTGTGCTCTACATGTCATAAAAATGGAAATTTGTATTTTATTTCATTACACAAAGTTAAAATTCCAACTTTGAAACAATAATTTTTGAAAATATTGAAGAAATGAAGCGTTGCATATATTAAGGAAAAATTCATCATCAACTAAATCACACTTAACAATCACATTATGAATTTAAACTTGAATATAGAATGGGAAAGTATTGTTATTAATTTTATCGTAAGCCATAAGAAAACATTGACACAAGCAAGCGATAAAGACAAATATATTTTATATTGAAAGTAATTTCGATCAAAAAGTGACTTTGTAGCCAAATGAATATTTTAACTTTTATTATAAGATATAAATTTTAATTTTTCTATAATTTTAAAAAAATTAGAAAGGAAAACATGAACATTGCAATTTTTAATATGCGATTATGTACGTATTTCGTACAAGATTCATAAGTTTTTGACTTCATTATGTGATACAAATATAATTCTTTAGTAGTTTCAAATGGTGTTGTCAAATATCTAGTTCCGAATAGGAATTGGTGATTCATAGTTTATTAGACAAGACCAATCCATATTGAAACCTAAATTAGGTCTTCTATTCCATAAGTGGTCTTTGCATACAAATAATTTTTGTAATGGAAGTAGTATAACCAAATCTATTAATTCATCTCTGCACATAAGATATATTCACATCAATTATAAGCAACATATGAATATGGGATCAACATATTTTTTTATTACAATTAGGTAATTATCCAATATGATAACAATACCTGTGTCCCCTCACAAATATATACTAGACAAGGATCATAGTAGCCAATGTACACTCCTCATAGTGTGAACTAAGTAAAACTATATTCAATAATTAACAACAAAACTCTCCCTTCACCAAGCCTATAATAACTATTTAGTCATCTAATCTAGGTCAGTAGGTTCCACAACATTGGCTTCCACTGCTCAAGTTCTTCCCAACTACTATATTGACCTTATAAAAGCCACTAAAACCATTAGCAATAGGTGCTCTTAGTTAAAATGTTTGCCTTCAAAATTTATCTTGATTTAACCCTTTGGGTCGTGATAAAGACCCAAATATAGTTGCTTTGCATCCAATAAAACAAGAACACCCCTCCCTAAATCCTCAACTATCTACAAGACCCAATAACAACTTTCCTACTCGCAAGTTTACTAAGACACCTAAGTTCCATAAAATAAGTTTTGACATAATGCTTCTAAAAGAACCCCCATTTCTAAATAATCTCTTGCTCACCTTAGTCATTACACAAAATTGTATAGTTTCGCTAAGTCATGAAAATTTTTATGTAAGCAAAACAATGTTCATCATATAAATATTATTTAAGTTTGATTTAAGTACAATGAAAAAATAATAAATTTTAAATATCAGCACATTAACATAAACCTAGAGGCCTAATTGGGAGTGAATAAAGGACTCGTAATATAACAAGTTGGGAAAGAGGATGTCATCACTTTCATTAATACAAAAATGGATACACATATAGGAAATTACAATATTTGGGACCCTAGATATACTTCCTCTAGGAAGCATTTTTACCTTTGGATGAACCCACATTACTTGTCTCTTTTTAAGGTCAAATATCACTTATGGGTGATAGATTTGATCCTAGGACTCATTTCAAAATATATAACTATATAATAACAATATTTATTGCATAGCATCTAAAGTGACTAGGTAAAAAATTCAAAGACGAGTCTCATAATAAATTCCAATTTAGTTGATCTTGTTGATATTCCTTACAAATTACTTATAAAATTTGTGTGAAAATTGGTCTTTTAGAATGATGTTAATGTTCATCATAAAAGCGTAATTTCTCTCTCAAATGTTGCTTGATTGAATGAAAATGGATTAGTGATGTAAAATTAAAAATTTTAATCCCAAGTAAGGAAGCCAAAAATGGTTCTATTATACAAGATAATACCTATAAGATGAAATACATATATTTGAATACTAGTAACGAGGACCAAGAACTTAGGGAATCACCTTCTTTACAAACCATATAGTTAATTTTCAAAAACATTTATGATATTATTTCTCATAATGTTTATATTACTATTGATACTTAATTTTATCAACAAAACAATTTGATACTTTTGCAATTGTTTCTACTCACATCTCCTAAACATATTCCAAAATATTATCAACATGTTTCGTAAATTAAATATATTTTCATTATGATACTTCACCTACCTTTTTAAAACTTATCCTCTTTCTTATGAAACTACTTCAATGGAAATTATTGTGCGTGAATCATAAAATTAAATTAAAGTGATATCCAAAGGGATTTAAAAGATTGCGTAATATAGTAACTTCCAATTATATATATTGCTTTAGCTTTTTGGAATATACATTTATTTCTTACAACTTTCTAAGAGGAATTGTGGCTTCTAAGTTTACGTTATGGACTAGTAATAGATATTATTTTCATGACACTTGGACATTATATTCCTCTTTCCTATAATTTAGGTTTACAATACTAAATAATAATATAAAACTCTCTTTCAATGGAGTGTGAATGATAAAGAGTTTGAATGTTTATGTTTTACCTCTTAGATGTATACAATATATCACTATTGTAGTTAATTTTCTCGACACATTTTCTAATCAACATTGACATGAAAGTTAACTTTACATATACTTTTCAAATTTGATAGGTTACCTATGACACTATTAGTTTGTATTTGTTTTGTTTTAAGAATATAATTACCTTGATATGAATCAAAATTTTTGATGCGGAAGCATAACTTCTAATCCAACTATTGGATCATCTTGAAATTTTCCACACGTTAGATCCTAATTAGTAATACTCCATTAACAACCTTTTAACAATGGTTGGGTTCTATTTCAACATAGTTTTGGGTCCTAATTACTTCAAGTAGTGGAGTAAAATTGTCTCCAAATGTATTTTTGGTTTTGTCAAGAAATTAGAGTTTTGATATATTTTATTCTTTTTTTATAGAATAAGCCAAGATTTGGCACAAACCTTAATCTATGAAAAAATATTTAGTACACAAAATTTAGGGCACGTGCAAGGTGTTTTACTAGTAGGTAATTTTTTGTTTTTAGGGTTTTGTAGTATTTTATTGTTACCTAGCATTTTAGGATTTTTTAGAGATAGTGGACAATAAAAACAAAATGGTAATGTTGTAAAGGATTAGTCTGGATTCATAAATGAGAAGGAAAATAGTTTGAATTTATTAATTTTTTTCAAAAAAGTGTGTGTGTGTGTGTGTGTGTGAGGAATTTCAACCTCTTGCACCTAGATCCGAGATCAATTGGTATCGAGTAGGATTTAGATCTTGCAGGAATGGTGAAGGCAATGAAACTTACATTTGTCTATGGTATTTATTACCTCTATTTTATAAAAGTGAGATAGAAGAGGTGGTCATTCCCATACCAATATGTATATGTAAGAGCTATAGAGACAAGTTTCTTAGCTCACATAAGAAGTTACGCACCTTAAATGCAAACATGCTAATGGGGATGAAAATATAGGTAGTGATAATATTAAAGAATTACATTCAATAAGGAATAAAGGAGGAAATTAAGAATAAAATAATATATATGAAGAAAAATTGAATGAGTGGCCATTCAAGGAGATACATATCTAATTTTTGCGGGAAGGAATGACAATAATTGGATTAATGTACTTGATTATGGTGGAGGGTTATGACTAGAGGAATTGATTCACTGGTTGAATAACAATGAAATATTATTATAGTGGATAATAATTTTAGAGGAGAAGAAGGATAATTTTGCATGTACTATGTTGGCTAGACATGCAATGATCTAGTGGTATCACCTAAAAAATGAAACATAAATGAAAATAAAAGGAAACATCCGAAATTGGCATAAAATGGTGAAGAAGATGAAAAAAATTATCTTCCTCATAGATTATGCTAGACATTTTTTTGAAGATTTCAAAACATATTTAAAAATCATCTCAACATCTATGATTGTACCAATTAATTTTACAAGCTATCAATCTAGGTGGAACAAGGAGTGTATAAATAATAAAAGGTTAGAAGGTTTTTAAATGGATTGTCTTATACCATGCATGATCAATTGAGTATACTCTAGAAATATATCCTAGATGGTGCTTATAAACTCACATTAAAATAATAATAAAATAACAAGAGGAGCTTTAGAAGAGTATTGAAGAGAATACCATCCTCATCTCAAATGAGAGGGGAGTTATATTTGATTCCCTAAAATGTGAATTCTCTAATATAGAAGTTTCGGAAAAATATTGTCAATGTCGTGGTAATTATCAAAGAGGCAAAGGGGGGTTTCAGAGAGGAAGATGATATGGTGGAGGAAGTGGTTGGAATAGCCCCTAAAGGATGTATACTTGTTGTTGATGTGAAAAATAAGGGGAAAAATATTTTAAGTTTCTTCACTATCCTACACATGATAGATGGAGAGTGGAAAAATAACGATTAAACCTTTTTGAAGGTGAAAAAGAACACGAAATGGACGTTGCTCGAGACATAGTTTAAACCCTCATGATAATGAGAATGATGATTGTCCCAAGGAAGGATAAATAACAAGATGTTGCTTGTGGTCATTCTTTGTTATGGAAAAATATCTATTGAATAAGATGGACCTCCGAGGGTAGGTATGTAAAATTATTATTGATGGTGGTAGTTGTGAGAATATGGTCTCAACTGTTATGGTTGATAAAATCAGTTTGACATGTGATAAGAAATTGTATACGTATCTTATATCATCGTTCAAGAAAGGGAATGAGGTAATCATAGATAAAATATTCCTAATAAATTTTTCAGTTGGGGAAACCTATAAGGAATAGGTATGGTGTCATGTTATGACAATTGATGCGAGTAAGTGTAAGCAAGTTGATGGACAAATATAGGGTCATCCATGGATGTCATATTGCAAAAACAGCAAAATCTCAACATGTAGGGATTATTAGCTATACACGCACTCTAAATTAGAAAATTTTCTATAAATATGAATCGTAGCATTCGGAATCTAGTTTTTAAAATAATAATTTTTTAAAAAATGAACAAGTTTAGCTATATTAAACACTTAAAATTATATGACTTATTTTTTTTTTTTTTAAAACTTATAAGATTGTAGTCCATTTGCCCGCATTTTGGATGACCAAATCTTTTTTTTTTTTTTTTCCTTTGGTGAAACGTTAGATGTAGTTGTCTATCTTGGGATGGATTTTATTTTGTATTTTTTCAGCAATATTTTTTTTAATGATTTTTTCCGTGAAAGTGGTCTGAAAATATTTAGAAAATGGAGCGCTTTCCGTTTGCCTACCATAACTATATCAAAAAATATCGAAATCAAATATATATATATTTTAATGTGTATAGAATTTTTCCACGCTTGGGATGGTATAATTTTATCATATTTTGATAAGCGAAACAAAATTTACAGTCTTAAACGTAGACATGAACATTCACGGAAAAAATGTCTTAAAGACCTATTGTTAGTAAAAAATTATAAAATGATATTTATCTTATTCTATTCACTTTAAAAACAATATTTCTACGAAGCTAAGAGTCTCCCCTACGCGATGGCACCATTTTTGTGAAATGTTTTCAGTTTTTTAGCATGGTTCAAGTCTTTGGAAGAGTAGATTTGAGGTTTTTGACCTTTTACACTTCATAATGACCTTCCATAGCTTTGGTTGGGGAAAAAAAAAGATTTTCCGAGGCTTAGGTTTGGCAGATAGATCCACGATCATGGTTTATAAAGCGCGATCATGGTTTTTAACATAAACCACGAGTGCGCTTTATAAATCATATTTACACACATCCCAATGTTTGAATTACCATGTGATTTTTACTCTCTGACCTTACCGTATGAATTACTACAAAATTATGTCTTTTTCTACGCACATTTTTCTTATCACCGAAGCAAAACATCATGGGAGACAAAAATGAAGTCAAAAAAGGAAGTCATTAAGTAAAAAAACACCAAACGAATTAGAGGCCAACAAAATTCAAAATGTTGAGCGAATGTGGAAACTTCGTGAATCTAGAAGAGGTTCATCTTCAATCCCAACTATTGTAAGCAATGAAGAACTAGGTAATGTTTCTACTGTCAATGTTGAAGTTGAATTAAATACTCGTGATGAAGAAGTTTTTACCGTCAATGTTGAAGAAGAATTAAATACTCATGATGTAGCAAATGTTGAAATTGAAGGAGACAATGAAAATGTGAATAAGGAAATTCATGTTGAAACTGTAGACAAGCAAAATTTGACAAAAACACCTCCTAGGATTTTACATAAGAAACCTAATTTTTTTATTGAAATTGATGAAAACATTTTGAAACCAATGTCTGACAAAATTTCGAACAACAAATCGAAGAAAAGCCACAGAAATTTGGGATAATCATTTTGAAATTTTAAATGATTCTCAAAGATGTCAGTTGTTGGTTAGTTTGATGAAATTTATTAAAATGAGACCTACATTAAACACCTTAGGATTGACAACATCTAATATACGTGGTCAAACCTCTACAATTGTTGAAAACCTTCATGATGGATATCACACTATTGGTGTCAAGAGACACACAAGGGATAGTAATATTGTGTGTCGTGTACTTGCTACTAGTGTTGTAAGTGAATCAATAAAAAAACAATGTTTGATTACGCAAATAAGTCGAATGTTGCAAGTTAATAAAAAACTCTAATGAAAGCAATTGAAAGACGTAATATCCTTCAATCACTCAATAATGCTGATTTTTGGGTATTTTCTGCTAGAGCACCATGTAAGGACAAAAATAATTCTGATGCTATAAGAGAAGTTATTAAATTTTGGCATGATAACACTAGAGTTTCACCTAATACAAGAGATGTTATAAAACGGAGAGTTGGTTCTACTAATCGTGAACCACATCCAAAGCATTTCTTAGATATGACTCAAACTCAATTTTTCGTAAGTTTGAACAAGAGAATCTAGAAATTAAAATTAGTCAATGTTTTTTTGAAATGTTGAAACCATTATATGTGAAAATCAACGCACCACTTGTTGTTATAGGCAACATGTTGAATTTGTGATGCATTATGCTAAATTTTTATGTATTCATTCTAATTTTCATTTTGAAAATATGTTATCTGAATGTGGTGTTCAAGTTCCACCAATATCTTCCAGGGATTTCATTCCTATTATATTTTGTGAAAAGAAGTTGGACAATTTTTTTATAGTCAAGATTGTTTAGATGGAAGTTGTAGTACATGCACTGGATTACCTAAATTGGAAAGTTGCATCCATGAGAAAATTGAAGGTACAATAGGACATAATTTAGTTGATTTTGATAAATATAAATCAGTTACATACTAGTTGAAAGATGGAAAAGATTCAAAACGGTGTGAGCTAGTTATAGAACAAATGCCCATTTTTCAATTTATGAGAAAATTTAAGGATGAAATTGTTTATGAGTATGCGAGGCATACACATAGAGCTCGATGGTTGGATGAACAATTCAAGCTATGCAAAGACACATTTCCTATTGGTACTATTGTTTCAGTGGTTGATTTTGCAGAGAATTACACATTGCAACCACAAATGGAGGTTCAATCGCAATATTACAACTCAGTACAAGTTGCCATTTTTGTGCATATAGCATTTCTACATTCTCCTGACAGTACAGAGAATGATCAATTTTTTTAAGAGAGTACCACTTTTATATCAGTGATGATCGTACTCATTCTACTAAATTTGTGTAAGGGTGTTTCCAGTTATTTTATGGAAACTTATCTGATAGGGACATCCACTTCAAACAACATTATATATGGTCAGATAATTACACGTCTCAGTTTAAGAATGCACGAATGTTTTATTGGATGAGAAGAATGCACATCAAGATGGGTGTGCAACATATTTGGAGTTTCACTGAGGCTAGACATGGAAAAGGAGAGCATGACGGTGCAGGGGCATGTGTGAAAAGAGCTCTTGCAAGAGAAGAGTTGAAGTACAAAGATGGTGCTAAATTAAAAGATGCAAAGAGCATAGTGGAATGGTGTACTGACAACATGGCCCGAGGTTCTCAAGAAAATTCCACAATTCATAGATATTTTTGGTTGATAGAGGAACAACATATTGCTAACTATGAGGATTGTATGACACTCACTGGGTCCAGTGATATGCACTCATTTTGTAGCTCAGACGCTACTTCGTGGGCCGTATGGACAAGAAAGTTGACATGTTTTTGTGCATCTTGTATCGAATTTGTCACTACTGAGTGTGATTCACAAGAATGGGTGGAAGGATGGATTTTTAGGCCTCTAACTTCGCTTCCTAGTTATCAACCTCCATAAGCATTATGACTTGTTTCTGCAGATGAAGTTACAACATCCAAGGACTTTGACGAAATTGTTATTTTGGTGCGACAAGGTATTTATGGAACTATTTATTTAATTTTTGTATTGAGTTATGTCCATTGAAATTTTAATATGTAATTTAAATTTGAGTTGTTCAACCTTGGTTTTTTTTTTTTTTTGTAGGACATGTGTTTGCAGTAATTGCGACAGAAGACAATGAAGAAGGAACAGACTATTTCTTATGTCATTGCATCGAGGAAAGAAAGAAGTTGACTTCTCCTATTATAGATGGTGAAGATATTGAGTATCCTACAGGGTTAGTGGTAGTTACTGGAACTTGGCTTCAACGGTATCCATTAAAAAACTCTTCTATTTGGGTGTTTGAAGACTTTGAGACACACAGAAAATACTCTTATATTCACATCTAGTTCTAGTGACAAATATTCAGCTGTATAGATATCGAGGAAGGCCTAATAACAAGATTCTTTGGAAGGTTCGAGAGTCAGATCATGAAGCAATCTTGTCCACTATTCAGAGTAGATCCGATCCTAATGGTTCATTGGAATGAATTTACAATGCTCATGTCTGGTATATATAATTTCTTTTCAATATATATATAAATTTTTTAGTTTAAAGATCTAGATTTAAGTTTGAATATATTTTATTTTAAATTTGTGTATTTTGTACATATATAGATAGTATATGGTTTTGATTTGAAACTTAAATTTCTTTGACTAACACTTTTATGTTTAGGTTAGTGGTGCCAGAAAAGCTTCCACCTTCACGTGGTTGGCACTGTTAGTAGAGAATTTTAAATTCTCGAAGCTAAGAGAAGCTTTCATTGTTTGAAAAAGTTGTAAATTTTGAAAAAGTTGTAAATTTTAAAATATTGTAAATTTTGAAAATGTTGTAAATTTTGAAAATGTTGTAAATTTTGAAAAAGTTGTAAATTTTGAAAAAGTTGTAAATTTTGAAAAAGTTGTAAATTTTGAAAATGTTGTAAATTTTGAAAAAGTTGTAAATTTTGAAAATGTTGTAAATTTTGAAAATGTTGTAAATTTTGAAAAAGTTGTAAATTTTGAAAATGTTGTAAATTTTGAAAAAGTTGTAAATTTTGAAAAAGTTGTAAATTTTGAAAAAGTTGTAAATTTTGAAAATGTTGTAAATTTTGAAAAAGTTGTAAATTTTGAAAATGTTGTAAATTTTGAAAACGACTCCTCCCCAAGTGTTTACAAGACCATACCTACGCATGTGCACCAAAATGAGAAGGAAAAAACTGAGAAAGGATATTGTAGAGGGTCTCTATGCCGAGGTTTCGGATTAGACGAGGCCTCTCTAGGTGCCATGGAGTCCGAGTAGTCACCCATCGAAGTTGAATGATATTTTGGTCTCAGGGCTCTTAAGGGACTACACCCCAACGAAGTAGCTCGTAGTAAGCAACGACACTTTCACACACCAAAACACCACATCCTCTAGTGTTCACCTGGCCACCCAGATGTGTCGGCTTAGTCGGTTTGGTGCCATGACCAACCGTTTGAAAAATATAGCGTTTGACAACCTTACACTAGCTCCAACTGCACTATTTCGCGCATTTGCAAATAGTAGGACATCGAGAGCACCGAAATGAGAAGGGAAAAACTTAAAGAGGCTATTGTAGAGGGTCTCTATGCCAACGTTTCAGATTAGAAGAGGCCTCTCTAGGTGCTATGGAGTCTGAGTAGTCACCCGTCGAAGTTGAACGATATTTTGGTCTCAGGGCTCTTAAGGGACTACGCCCGAACGAAGTAGCCCGGAAGCAACGAACCTTTCACGCACCAAAAAACCACCTCCTCTAGCATTCACCTGGCCACCCAGACATGTTGGCACAGTTGGTTTGGTGCCATGACCCATCGTTTGCAAAATATAGCGTTTGACAACCTTACACTGGCTCCAACTGCATTATTTCGCACGTTTGCAAAAAATAGGACAGCGAGAGCACCGAAATGAGAAGGAAAAAAATGAGAGAGAATATTGTAGAGGGTCCCTATAATGAGGTGTTGGATTATATGAGGCATTTCTAGGTGCCATGGAGTTTGAGTAGTCACCCGCCGAAGTTGAACGATATTTTGGTCTCAGGGCTCTTAAGGGACTATGCCCGAACGAGGTAGCCCTAAGCAACGACCCTTTCATGCACCAAAAATCCACCTCTTCTAGCATTCATGTAGCCACCTAGACATGCCCAGTGTAGTAGTCGGCTCGGTGCCACGACTCACCGTTTGCAAAATATAGCATTTGATAACCTTACACTTTGGCTCCAACCGCACTATTTCACGCGTTTGCAAGCAAAACAAGTAGGGACATGGATCCACCTAAATGAGAAGGAAAAAACTGAGAGAGGCTATTGCATAGGGTCCCTACGCTAAGGTTTTGGATTAGACAAGGCCTCTCTAGGTGCCACGGAGTCCGAGTAGTCACCCGTCGAAGTTGAACGATATTTTGGTCTGAGGGCTCTTAAGGGACTACGCCCGAACGAAGTAGCCCGGAAGTAATGACCCTTTCATGCACCAAAACACCACTTCCTCTAGCATTCACATTCACCCTGCCACGCAGACATGTTGACACAGGTTTGCAAAATATAGCATTTGACAACCTTACACTAGCTCCAACTGCACTATTTCACGCGTTTATAAACAATAGACAGCAAGAGCACCAAAATGAGAAGGAAAATACCTAGAGAGGCTATTGTATAGGGTCACTACGCTGAGGTTTCAGATCGACGAGGCCTCTCTAGGTGCCACAGAGTCCAAGTAGTCACCCGTCAAAGGTGAACGATATTTTGGTCTTAGGGATTTTAAGGGACTACGCCCGAACGAAGTAGCCCTAAGCAAATGACCCTTTCGCACACCAAAACACTACCTCTTCTAGCATTCACCTAGCCACCCAGATGTTCTCGGTATAGTCCATTCGATGCCACGACCCACCGTTTGCAAAATATAGCGTTTGACAACCTTACACTGGCTCCAACTACACTATTTCACGCGTTTGCAAATAGTAGGACAACAAGAGCACCGAAATGAGAAGGAAAAAACCAAGAGATACTATTTTATAGGGTCCCTATGCCAAGGTGTTGGATTAGAAAAGGCCTCTCTAGGTGCCATGGTGTCTGAGTAGTCACCCGTCGAAGTTGAACCATATTTTTGTCTCAGGGCTCTTAAGGGACTACGCCCAAACGAAGTAGCCTGAAAGAAACGACCCTTTTGCACACCAAAATACCACATCCTCTAGCACTAACCTAGCCACATGGACATGCTGGCATAGTTGGTTTGGTGCCATGATGCACCATTTGCAAAATATAGCGTTTGACAACCTTACACTGGCTTTAACTGCACTATTTCACACGTTTGCAAATAGTAGTCCAGCGAGAGCACCGAAATGAGAAGGAAAAAACTGAGAGATGATATTGTAGAGGGTCCCTATGCTAAGATTTTGGATTAGACGAGGCATCTCTAGGTGCCACAGAGTCCAAGTAGTCACCCGTTGAAGTTTAACGATATTTGGGTCTCAGGGCTCTTAAGGGACTACACCCGAACGAAGTAGCCCGGAAGCAAAGACCCTTTCACACACCAAAACACCACCTCCTCTAGCATTCACCTGGCCACCTGGATGTGCTGGCACAGTTGGTTTGGTGCCACAACCCACCATTTGCAAAATATAGCATTTGACAACCTTATACTAGCTCCAACTGCACTATTTCAAACGTTTGCAAACAATAGGACAGCGAGAGAACCGAAATGAGAAGGAAAAAACCAAGAGATGCTATTGTAGAGGGTCCCTATGATGAGGTGTCAGATTAGATGAGGCCTCTCTAGGTGCCATGGAGTCCGAGTGATGCCAAAAATCACAAAAATGATGTCTAAACGAGATGAACCCAACTTAAAGGTAAATCCTTTTAATTCAACATACCCATTCAGTCAAAAATATTTAGAAACCCTCTTCTCACAAGTCAAAGACATGGAACCTTTGGTTGGTCATAGTGGAGAAGAATCTAATTCATACGAAGACCAAAACAAATTAGATCTATCTTTCTTTCATGAGCTCCTTTACTACAATAGAGACGAAGTACTTGCAAGAGTCCTTGAGTTAGGAGGTAGACTATTACAAGAGTATGAAGTGGCAATTAAGACCATGAATCACAAAGTAGAAGATCCAAAATGACCATCCCTCATAGAAATGGACATCCATTTTAATACAGGTTATTCTTCCACTTCAATAAAACGTAAAAAAAATGTTGAGGATCACCCACCAAAACCAACAAGGAATACATGCAAGGATAGACTCAAGATATAAATTTAGGTGAATTTCACATTTATCCATCTAATGAAGAAAATTTCAAAGTTGCTAAAGTGAATAGACCAATATATCACCCACAAAGGAAAAAATGATTCAACAAGAGTTGCATTCAATGAAGAATACGCTAACCACTTTACAAGAAAGAAATGTAGGACACAATAGAAAATATCTATACAAAAAGCTATTTCCTTACCCATTTGATAAAGATATGTTGCTACAACAATTTGCAAAGAATTTAGACATGGTCCTAACGAGAAGATGGGTATATTCAAATAACCATATCCTAACCATGGAGATAAAAAGAACAAAAATTCAGATCATGGACAAGCTTGTAATGACTATCGGAATACTACCTACATCTATCCAAAAATGATAAAAAATTTTAATCCCTTATAGGATGCGTCCATTCATCTAATGAACAAGTAAATACCATTAGGATCTTAGAGAAAAGTTGTGATGTGGATACAAGACATTCTAGTTTGGTAATACCATTTATCCCCTACCTATTCCACAACAAGTCCAATACAACTTAATAGAATAATTGGGAAAGACAACAGCTAGAATTATGATCCTATATCTCCTGAAAATCACCATTGCTCATAAGAAAATATTATATAAAACACTTATGAGTTAAGGGGTGTCGACAAACATAGATCTCACACACCTTCAAGAAATTAGTACACACCTTGACTCCAAAAATCATATCTCTTTTCATCAAAATCCAATCTCACGCAATAACCAAGAGAAAAAGTTAACCTTATACATAGAGCTCATTGTAACTCATCTATCTAAATAGATTTGCTTATTGAAACTGGTGAAACAACTAGGCCATTCAGAAACTGATTTGGGTCAAAGAACATTTGGTTCCAAATGTACTCACTCCTTGTAATAAGAAATTTCCATCATTGGTCAATCCCTTAACATTGTTGGAGGCAACATATCAAAAGAATGGTCTAGATGATAAATTAAGTCCTCAACATGCCTTATTAATATAAGATCTCTCAGTGTCTCTTTGATAATGATGAGACATTTGCAGAATTCATGGGAATCAGGGATTCTATTTTGAAGGGGGATCATAAGAAATATTTTCCCATCAACCTAGATGATTGTGCATACTTTGGATAAAAAGTACAGATGTGTGAACACTTGAATAAAAAGAGTATAAGAAAAATCAAGACTACTTCTGAAAATCCTTGCAAGAAAAACAAACATAAGTCTCATAGTGAAATCCTCTTTGAGTCATTAGTAAACAAACAAGACAAAGAACATATAGAAAAATAATAGATAAATCTTGGAGCTTCACTTTCAACAAAAGAAAAAAATGTTTTCATAGCATTATTATGAGAATATGAATATTAATGTTTTCCATTAGATGCTAAACCCATAAAGCAGAAGTTAAGAAATATGCATCCCAACGTTACACTGCTTGTTAAAGAAGAACTGAAAAAGTCATAAATATGAAAACCAACACACATGGATATATATATATATATATATACATACATACATACATACACACACACACACACACACATATATATATATATATATATATATATATATATATAAGAATCAAACAAAGTGTGCTCTAGACACACATCTCTGAATATATATATGTATAAGTTCATAATGTATGTGTACATCTCAAACTAAGCACGTGTCATAATGTACATATGGGACCACATGCAGTTACAAAAGGCTATCGATATACAATGGACTATGAATCTACTCATGACCACATATGTACATCCAGGTGGACTATAAATCTACTCATGAAACATCTTCCCTCTCTTTGCCTTGGTAGAAGTAGCATGTCCACGACCTGGGGATGTAGTGGAGGGAGATGCCACTACGGATTTCATCCGTGTGGTCCTAGGTGTCTCTAAGCATGCCTGCGCAACCTAACTCCGCACATTCATAAACAACAAGTTTTTAACACCCAAAATTTTAAAAAACATTCAAAATTTAGAAACTTGAACAATTTAGTTAAAATGCATGTGAAATCTTACCGACATGTCATGATCCCTATCAATTTGTTGTTGACACATCGCAGGGACAACAATAGACTCATGAGGGGTAAGCTACATACAAATAATTAATTTTCAAATTAAATATTTCACATATACCTAAAAAATTTGATATTGTAGATTTAATTTTAATAAGAAATAATGAACCTCCAAAATTTAACAAATTTAAAAAATTGTACCTCAGTTAGTGGATCTCGCATATCTTATGGCAAAGATCTCACAAAGCAGCCTCCACAGTCTGCATATATGGAGGAGTCTCTCTAGCAGTCATAAGCTATACAAAAAACATGTACAAATCAATATTAAAATCTACATGATAGAGGTCCAAAGCATGTAATCCACGTGAACTTCCAGTAATTAGAAACAAAGTGTAAAGAGATTTACTAACCTATGTAAAACTCATGTGAGGTGTGCCAATAGCCTCAGTTCCCTGAGCAGATGATGACCCGCCAGGCTCCTATGTATAAAAGAGAAAAATATTAATACATGTACAACATACACGTGAAACATTATAATAATAATCTAGTGCAATCAAATGAAATTAAAAATGTAAGTTTGTACAACTTGAAACTTACATTTGAAAGGTGTCTCTAAGCATGCCTCGCAACCTAACTCCGCACATTCATAAACAACAAGTTTTTAACACCCAAAATTTTAAAAAACATTCAAAATTTAGAAACTTGTACAATTTAGTTAAAATGCATGTGAAATCTTATCGCAATGTCATGATCCCTATCAATTTGTTGTTGACGCGTCGCGAGGACAACAATAGACTCACAAGTGTAAGCTACATACAAATAATTAATTTTCAAATTAAATATTTCACATATACCTAAAAATTTGATATTTGTAGATTTAATTTTAATAAGAAATAATGAACCTCCAAAATTTAACAAATTTAAACAATTGTACCTCGGTTAGTGGATCTGCATGAGATCTTTATGACAGAGATATCTATAGTAGCCTCCACGGTTTGCATATATAGAGGAGTCTCTCTAGCAGTCATAAGCTATACCAAAACATGTACAAATCAATATTAAAATCTACGTGATAGAGGTCCAAAGCATGTAATCCACGTGAACTTACAGTAATTAGAAACAAAGTGTAAAGAGATTTACTAACTGCGTAAAACTCATGTGAGGCGTGCTAATAGTGTCAGTTCCCTGAGTAGATGATGACCCGCAGGCTCCTGTGTATAAAAGAGAAAATATTAATACATGTACAACATACATGTGAAACATTATAATAATAATCTAGTGCAATCAAATGAAATTAAAAATGTAAGTTTATACAACTTGAAACTTATGTTTGAAACGTGCCCAAACAGCATAAAGATTAACATGTCGATGCCGGATGTTTCCTTCACCGGATCTTGCTATTTAAAATAAAATAAAAATTAGTTTTTACATGTATTTACATGACGTACAATCAAATATATATATATATATATATATATATATATATATATATATATATATATATATTTGAAATTGTATACCTATGTAATGTATGTATGTATGTATGTATGTATGTATGTATGTATGATGTATGTATTAATAACTCAAACATGTGAATTAAACTATTGTATATATATATATATATATATATATATATATATATATATATATATATATATATATAATTTAAATTTATTTGAAATTTACCTAAAAGACCAATATCCACCATTCTAAAAACATTCCCGAAAGATCTCTCTATAGAAAATAAATCCTGTGAACTAGCAAATGATGTCTCGCTGCAGGTGCATACGGCACCACATGATCCACAAAGGTGGTGTGGTGCACTAGAATCGGTGCCTCCACCAACATCACCGGATGCAATCTGGTCACTATCTTGGGTGAGAGTGTTAGTGAGCTCCTCAATGCATGCAATGTATCAATCTACACAACCTCCTTCAGGTGTAGGAGGGATAAGCGAAGGTAGTGGGGTTTTGTGGCATGGGGGATCCGAGGCTTTGACTACGCGTGCACCAGTCTACTCTATCCAGAGCCACCTCCTCGACCAAAAAAGTCGAAAAAGTCAAAATAATTCGGGACCTCATTGAGCACGAAGTCAAAAATAAAGAGGAACCTCATTGTTGTTGCATGGTGGATAATCAAAACCATCCACCATCGGTCCCAAAAATTGTTTTTGATTTTGTCATCATGGCACCAATGTATTGGGAACCGTTTGCAAGTAATCTGCGGGGGGAATTGGTTCTAGGGTCGGTAAATAATGCAAAAATGAGGTGTTTTCCAATTTTTTTGTCTTTGACGCGCGTGGGGATAGTTTATCCACATACGACCACCTACAGTCACTTCTAAAGGTGTTCCATCTATGTATTTGGTTGGTTGCAAACTCGACTTCGCCAATCAATGTTTGCAATGTATTGGCTAAAGTCATGCAGATGGATTTGTAGTATGGTTTTGTCTTATAGGTTGAATTAGGTTCTCAATGGCAATTTTATTTTCTCGATTCTTCCAATGAAATTATCTTGTGTTCTGGTGGCTCAGTGGGGATAGAAGGAGCCACAAGAGGCGGATCTATGTTTGAGGAGTTCGAGGGTTTTGAGGAATGTTTGGTGGGTTTTGAGGAATGTTTTGATGGTTTACACGATTTTGAGCTTGCACGACCAACCGATAAAAAAAGAAAATTGTATACATAAACAAACATTTCAAAAAACCCATGAAAATGCAAAAAAAAACTCTAAAATGCAAAAAAAAACCTAAAATGCAAAAAAATGATTACAATCGGGGACTTACCTCCTCGTCTTGGTGGCATGGTTGAATCTATCGCTATCCAGAAGTCCGATGAGCAATTTTGAGGTGGTATTGAAAGCACGAGTGAAAAATGTTTAGGAAAAATTGCGGTTTGAAATGAAAAATGAGGAAAATAAGGAGTCGCGGGACTGCTAAATTTTGTCTCAGAGTTCCGCGATCGCAGTTTATAACCACGCTCGTGGTTCTAAACCTGCGATCATGGTTTTAGGTTCGGTAATTACTGAACCTAGAATTCAGGAACCGTGATCACGGTATGTAAACTGCGATCGTGGTTCCTTTATTTCGGGTTTTTATGTTTACTTTGGGGAGCCCTGGGTAAAATATGATAGAAAGGATAGACGGCATGGAGGGAAATATACCTATACTTTTATGAAGGATGGTGTAAAGGTGGTCATTTAACTCTTCTAGGAATAAGAGAAGAGTGAGGGATCCTTGGATACAAATTATTTTTATATAAATGGAAGAAGTAGGTTATTGCTATACTTTAATGAAAATATGGATAGAACTAGAGGGCTTTGGTATACCTATTATGGAAAAAAATGTAACAAAAGAATACATGTATTTCATACCATATGAGTTACAATATGGGCTACCTCTAAAGAGGTATATACAACACCATACTAATTTGATCCTACGATCATCCCTTCCAAATCAATCATACTACAAGATGAGCCCAATATAGAGTGAGGAGTTTAATAGACAAGTGACATATTTGATAAAGAATGGGTTAGTAAGAGAAAACATAAGTTAATATGCAAATCCAACACGATTGACTCCCAAAAAGCATGGAGACGGGACAATGTTTATGGACGGTAGATAAATTAATAATATCACAATTAAGTGTTGGTTCCCAATTCCAAGATTAGACAATATGATGGACATACTAACAAGAGAATGATATTTTAGTAACATTAAGCTTCAGATTGGGTACTACCAAATATGAATCGTGAAGGGGATGAATGGAAAATAACATTTAAAATAAAATATGGATTATACGAATGCATGGTAATACCATTGTGGTTATCTAATTCATCTCGTACACTCATGAGGCCGATTAAAAGAGTACTAAACCAATTTTTCATTAAATTTGGACTAACCATCAAAAATATAGACTTTAAATAACACGGTTCACGCTTTTATACACATAAAATTTGGTTTCCCATTTTATTATTATTAGTTTCCAATTGTGATAATGTTGGTTTCAAGACATGTGAACCTTCGTTACTAAATGTGTCATTATCGGTTTTCAATTTTAAAAATCAGTAGCCAAAATTTTAAATTTGAACTGTGGGGCACCATTTAATATTGTCATGTGTTGAATACATATATACGTTAACAAGGATTCTTATTCTACATTTTAATTTATTCTTTTAAATGGAGAGTGAAAGGCCTCTATTATCTCAATTGATTTTTTTCACTTTATTATTCTATATTTAGAGTTTTTCTCCTATTTTCTACTTGAAATGTTTTCACTTTTCCATTTTATCTCTTCATTTATTTGAACTTTGACAGAGAATGGAATGCATCCCCTTCCCAGTCTTCTAAATTTTTACTTTGAGATAGAATGGGGGCCTCACATTCTCTCTCTTAATTTATTATTTACATTCAAGGAGATTGGAAGGCCTCCCATTATCCATATTCATTATTTTTCTAAATTTAGGGATAATGAAAGGCACCCATTCTCCATCATCATTATTTATGTAATTTAAGGGAGAATGGAAGGAAATATATTCTCTATATTCATTGTTTTATCACCTTATGAGTATTTAACACCCAACTTATGTTAATGATTTGGGATTGGTATCTTCTAGTAGGCTACAATTTAGTTTGGTTTAGAATAAAATAAAATAATTTTGAAGATAAAATATGTAGCAAGGACTAGCTGAAAACCATCCATAGGGCACACATAGAGACAAATAAAAAGCCAAGAAGAAGAAATATTACAAAGATTTTTTTGAAAAAATTGTCATAACCTTGTAACTTATCCATTCATGACCCCTATCCAGTGCTGGTTTTTGACGTTCAAACATGTCAATGTAAAATATTTTCACTACCTAAATAATTATATGGATGTCATTTGGAATTTAAAATTTAATATTCACATCAATTTTTTTTTTATTATAATTAAATTACAAAATGTACATAAATTGATTTCAATTCATATGGATGTTTTTAATTCTTTTTTGTCATACTTATGAGACTTTTGTTTAAGTATGGATAATAGATTCGACTAATCAATTTAATAGATTTTACCATATTCATTTTTTCTCAAAGAAATCAATATTGCACTAATCAATTTGAAGATCGATAAAAATCATTAAATAAATTTCAAATTACAATTTCAAAACAAATTTGAAAAAAATGATAGAAATGACCCACTCAATGCAAACTTACAATTATGTAGAAAATGAGTTACATTTCCAACTTCCGACTTCCGACTTCTAGGCTTGTAATGCCAACCTTCTAGTTTCACCTTTCTTGCAAAATCTCAACTCTAATATATCTAGTCTTTATTTACATAAGAAATCAAAAAATTAAAAATAGGAAAAACCAATTACAAATCAAAATTAATAAAATAGAGCTAAACAAGAAATCAAATAAATCTAAAGAATAAATTAAAAAAAACTAATTAAAAATCAATATTAATGGATGTTTCAATTTTATCAATGAGATATGCATATATTTATATTTCATCAATAAAATATTAAGATAATTCTAATTTTTAATTTTATTTACATTCCAAAGTTTCTATTTTCATTTATTCTATATTTTTCATGAATCTTACAAATTTATAATGTATAATGTCTATTTAATAATTAATTTAGTAATATATCAACGTTCAAAATGACATAAAACATCCAAACACCTTACAAAATCCAACAATGTGGCCCCATCCTAATCATTGTTTAAACCTCGTAATAATTGATTAAATGCACAAATTAATTAAAAGTTAGAGCGACTACATTTGAAGTAGCACCATATTAAAAAATTAAATCTTCATTCAAAACCCTAATCTCTTTATAGACACAAAATTATGCACTTTAATCATAATTTAGTTTGGTCTTATACTGCTATTTAGAAGTTTATTAAGTGGATAATGCACTAATTAATCCCATCTTTTGGCCATATTTATTTTATATTTTATTTCGGAGTTCCTGCATATTCTATTGCACCTATCCACCCCTTTCATAACTACCCATTAGTATACCCCAAAATAAGGGTGTCCCAGCCTATATCGGGGCACTCCAAGGTGCCCTAGTCCTAATTTGGGTGCCCCATTCTCAGTGCACATCCTTTGCCGCTTCTTTTTTGCGGTCGGTTTGTTGTATTTATCTTTTCCTAGTTAGACTTATCGGGATTAATTATGAAATTTATCTTGGGAGCCCTATAAATATAAACTTATAAGACCATATAATAAGGGTCTTAGGTCATATCATCACATACTACTATCACTCCATATAGAGTTTCATACATTGCATCACTTGCATCCACATAGTGCCACGAATAATGGCTAGGAGATTTGCATCACACACACTATAGAGGGGGATTCTATTCTAATACATGCACACATGCTATTTTCATTTTCTATAGTTACTATTTCTTGCTACTTCATAAAGTGCGACTAACACGAGAGCACATAGGGTAGGACATGCATATGCTCACCAAAACTATATGAAGGTTTGAAATCTAGTGCAATGCTCGGTTATAAGACCACTAATTTAACAAGTGAGGTCAGTCCGACACATTCATTTGCATATTTTATTTTTCTTAGGGTTTTATACTTCCTTTTGTATTTCAAGTCATCACACAAATCATCCGGTGAATTCGAGTGTGATAGAAAGAGTTTTAGATCAACTTGCGACACTTCAAAACAATTTTTTGAGTATTTACATAGACTAGGGCACCCCGGGACGAGCCAATACCTTCCAAGGAACCTCAATTAGTTCAAATCCTCTAGATCTTGTCTTCACATGACTTCCGAGTGGTCTTCGCACTTCAATATTTTATTTTCAAACCTATGATCTTTGTACGACCATCTACAACAATTAACTAAACCATTTCCCTCTCTTATCTTGCACATCTAGTGTTTCATTTTGGGTAAGTGCACGACGTTGGGGGCCGAAAGGAGGTCTTAAGTGGACACATTTTTCTGAAAAATTAAAAATTTCAACTTTTACGAGTTTTTCAAATAGTTACACTCAAAATTGGAAGATGTTGTAGAAATATGAATTATAGTGTTTTGAGTCTAGTTTCTAAGATACTAATTTTTACTGAAAAAGATAAGTTTAAGTGGGTCAAACAATTAAAATACCAATAGGTGCTCTGTTTTTGATAAAAACATAATAGAGTGATTTTCGAGCCCCCACCATTTTTTGAGCACCATTGAGTATTTTTGAAAATTGGTGTAATCTAGTTTGTGTTAGAATTTTCTAAAGATTTTTTAATGAGTATTTGTTTATTTATGATTTTTAGTACATAAATTTTATGTTTTGAAAAATAACGAGCTTTGACCATGCCCCCTAACTACCACAAAAAATATCAAAAATTATAATTTTTTTCGAATATGTATAGAATTATGCCTAGTTTGTGCTAGGATAATTATTTTTCAATTTCGATGACCCAAACAAAAGATACATGATGAAAGATAGACATATTTAAACTTCAAAAAATAGCTATAAAAAGGCATAGTTAGAAAATAAATAATATGGAAACGTTATATTAATCAGAAAATTTGAAAAATTATATATTTAGAAACAAGAAACTCTGCTCTACGTCGTGCTATAATGTTGTTAAAATGGATCGATTGTTTTATTTCTATTTATTATAGAGGAAGTGGAATTTTTACATTTTCCTACAAAAACATGATATTTTTGTGTTTGTGCAGTCCATATGTTAGGTCTAGGATCCAAACCGGATCCCAAGGCTTGAGGCGTGTGCTGGAAAAGGTAAAAAGCATAATACGTATGCGTTATGCTTTTTTATATATTGTGGCATCTTTTTTTAATTTATTGCAGATATAACACATACGTGTTATAACGCATATGTGTTATGCTTTGGTAAATCCCAAATCGAAGAATTTAAAATGCGATCATGTTATAATAGAAGCGCGTGCGCGTTTGCTATTTATCATGATTTTATCTAATTTTTTCCCCCTTAACTTGTGTACTTACCCTTTTACTTTAGCGTATCTATTTGCATCTACTTCATATTATTTACTGCATTTATACAAAATTTTAGTGCCCATAATTAGATTAACTAGGGTTATTATTTCCTCGCATATAGTTTTATTTCAGTTAATCATTTTGGTGAACTTTGACGGTATGTGTTTCTCCCTTCTTCTTTCTCACTTTGTTAAGATTTCTCCACCTTCCCTATGGCTCGATCTTATCAAAAATTTCTTGATGCTCATCTTAAATCCATCAATCATCATCTTGTTGCCCATCCATGGGATTTAGATTTAATTTTTCATGTGGCCCGTGAAGAGGCTACTAACTTGGTTGAACTCAATTCTTCTATCGCTTTTTCCACTTCTGTCATCACTCAACCCCATACTTCTAATCTCCCACCTATCTCTACAGCCAAGTTATGATACCCACCTGTACTAACAATTTCACACCTCCTTTGGTCTCGCATCAACGACAACCCTCCTCATAGGTAATCAAGATTTAACCTCTTTGTATCACGATCTCCAAGCTCAAATTTGAAAATTCCAAAAAGCCACTATGTCTCCTTCTTTAGATTTTACCTTATTATTGTAAACTCCATTCACACCTATTATTTCAACCTACCCCCTTCCTCATAATTTTTTTACTTTTAAATTTATCACTTTCAATGGCCATGGTGACTGTAAGAGAATCTTCATGCGTTTCATGTTGTGTGTCTTGATTTTACTTGATGATCATATTCTCTTAGCAAAAATATTTTCCCTAGTCTCCTTGACTACGCTATGTGTTGGTTTTACAATTTACCTATACATTCGATCCCTTCCTTTAGCAAATTTGCTTTGACGCATTTCTCACACATTTCTCCATCAATTTCAGTTTGAAGATGACCTATGCCCATATACTGAAAATCAAGGAAGGACCCAATGATCACTTTGCTAATTATGTCTTATGTTATAAGAATAATCTGGAAAAACTAACTAATGTCCTCACTCAATGTAAAATACAAGACCAATTTATACAAAGTATTTTACCACCTCTCTACGAAAGTGTTCTCTTTGAGACCTTTTCTTCTTTTGATCAACTCTTCCATACTCTTAAGCTTTGTGAATCTAATCTTATATTCATTGGAAAACTTAAGTGTCAAGAACAACCCTCCTCTTCTACTCTTTTTCAAAACAAGAAAAATTTAAACCATGTACATCTAATCTTATTGATGGTAAACTCACTTTAATGATGCATTACTCCATCTAAGGAATATTGATCTCGAATCACCTAGGCATACATTTACTAACCTTCTTATGGCACCACGTATTATATTAAATGAACTCCTCGACAATTAATTCATTACCCTTCCTCCACCACTCGAACTAAACACCTTCCGCCAGAACGTACGCATTTACAATGAAAAATTCTCTTGTGAATATCATCACTGTGTAGGACACTCTACTCACCAATGTATGAAAAATTGCATAATTATCCAAGATCTACTTGAAAATGACTAGCTCAAATTTATAGAACTTGCTAGACCTCTTCCCTCTAAAGATGGGGTAAAATAAAATTTTTAATGTTGTTTCTTGCCAATGTGAAAAATACCATTGATTCTTATGCTAATCATACATACCATGCGAGGCCCACCTCACTATATGGGTGTTCTTGAATTCTTAGTTGCTAACATTGACACGACCCCACATATTATCTCTTTCTCCATCACCGAATACCATGCTATGTTCACATCTCGATCACTTATACATTTGGGAATCTATTGGATCAACTATTATCAACAATACCAAGGTTGAACCCTCTTCCCCATTAGTGTATGTTCTTTGTCCTTCTTACGATCTATCGGTACCCTCCATCAAAAATTTACTATATGTTCAACCGACCCTATGGTGTTGCTAAGTTACATATTACCATTGGTTCTCTCACTCTTCTCATGCGTCTACTTATACATCAAACAGGTCCCGGGATGCAACTTACTTCTTGGCCTTAACTTGATTCAAAAATCCAAAGATATTATTTCCATGAACCATTAACGTCTCAAATTTGTTTACAAAAACCAATTTATTTCCATTAACGGCATCCCCCTTCACTTCCATTATCCTTTCCCTCTTGTTCTAATACTCATGTTTTCCCCCTCCACTCACATAGCTCGTCTCTTCCATCACCACCTTTGCATCCTAATCCTACTTCACCACCTCAATTGGATCATACATGGCCACTCCATTCCATTAGTCCTACACATCGGCATATGCCTATTCTTAGGGCTGCTATTGTATCCTACCACTAGTCACCACCTAAATTTATCTGCGTGGCTCATCGTCTCCCTTGCGCACAACACCTCCTCGATCTCCATCGCATAGAAACTTTAATATGCCAAGAAATTCACCTTATGTATACCCATTTCATGTATATTAGCTTGATATCCCCATGTAACATTTGTCTTTCATACCACCATTACTCAAGTATTGCCCTCCCATTTCATCATCCCAAACCACCGGTTGACGTACCTTCATCCCTCGACCTTCTAGGATATTTCTCCTTTGTTACGACTTAGGGGACATAGCCACTACAAAATCCTCCCCCTTCCTCATAATTATTGTCATTTTACCCTACTATTTATATTCTATCTCATTCACCTCTTCACATATATTGACACTTCTTACGTATTACACACTCATTACCCGATGACACACTCTTGTTCTTTCGTTCACATTGACTGTTGAGGGATTACCATTACACGGAATCCCACACACCGCACTCTAGGTTCTTTACTCCTCTGGGGAACTTTTCTCCTATCATTCCATCTTTCATTCCATTGCATCCATCCACAACATACTACATTCTCTTAGGCGCATTTACTCTTGATTACAAGTGTTTTCATTTTCACTTTACTACACAACTTAGCTTGATTTATTATATGTCAATATCATAAAAACATGTGTGTTCAAATATTTTTATTGTGATTTTCGAGATACATGAATCTACACTTGGCATGGATGTTCACCTTCTACCCTTCCTATACTTGGTCGTTGAGGGCATCCACAATAATCTTATAAAGGTGCTATTGTTTCATTTTGTACTTAGTATCCGATATGATTATCTCATACACGCTTTGACATATTGATTATCACAGTATCATGCTATCATGTGTTACATGTGCAATACTTGTCTTGCAAGATTACATGTTTCCATGACTACTTGTTTATTTCTATTTGTATGTGTTGTTTCCCATTATATGTGGGAATTTCCTTTTCTTGTGTGAACACTTGTAAGTTGTTTGCGTCCATGATGGCATTTCTTGTCTTAGAACATTGTGAGTTATGTACCATGTTTTAATCCTACTTTGTTTGGTCTTCTTATCTTCTTCGCGTGTTTAAGCTACTTTTTTTCATAGTTACTACATTGTCTACATATTTTCCACTTATTTTTGTATGTGTTTTAAGACTAACACTTGTATTTTCTAGTAATCCCATTTTGTGTGTGCCTTAGTATCTACCAAGAATTTCCATTTCTCCATGCAAGGAAAATTTCTACAAGTCGAGTGTGGTTGGTCCTTTTTTGGGCCGCATTCTACTTCCAAGGTCATCACATGTGCCCCTAAAGAGCGGGGGAATCATTAAGGGTTTCTCTACTAACAGAACATATTCACACTTTGGTTCGGACACAATGAGTAAGTACGGATAAGTCTACAAACTCTATACACAACGTCCTCAATAGGACATGGTGTCCTTTGGTAATTTTGTAGAGCGGTTATAGGTTTGGGGGTTACATTGGGTGTGCCTCTCTACCCTTGTCCATTCATTTGAGTCCGATCACCCAAAAAAAGAACAATACGGATATATCTTCACACATTTCAAGTAGAGAAGCGATTAGAGTTGGAGGATATAGTGCAACTCTTCCCTATAATTCTTCATCTCGGGTGGCGTGAGATCACCCAAAAACTCATGACTATATAGGATATCCTTCTACACCTTTTTCTCGATATGGATCGTGTCCACGTGTTCCATTTACACTTTTATTTTGAGTGTATTTTAATTTTTCATACTTTAGACATGCTTATTTTACACAATGTTTTTACATACATACATATTTGAATACTTGATCATTTTCTCATTCTGGCCCACCATTTGAGAAACAAGGAGTAAAATTAGGGGCAACAACAACAATGATAATGACAACACACTTTGCTACAAGAGCTTTCCTTTACTAACCAAGTAGGTACATTACACAAAAAAGTATCTACACATGTGTTCCTCTTGAGGTTTACTCTCATCACTTTTTTATGCGTAATTTTCATATTTAGAATCCACACTCCTCCACATTTTTATTTTTGTCATTCCACGCTTGAGTCTATTCAATCGAAAGGTATTCATCTAAACTCTACATGGATATCGGTACACATCTCTATCTACATTAATGTTACTAAGATTTCTACTCACCAACATAAAGTGGGGAAAATGTAGACACAAAATTATGTACTTTACACATAATTTCCATCCTAGTCTTATACTACTATTTAGAAGGTTCCCAAGTGGATAAATTATTAGCTAATCCCATATTTTGGCCATATTTATTTTAAATTTTATTTCGTAGTTCCCACATATTTTATTGCACTTATCTATTAATTTTTCAACCGCCCGTCATTCTATCAAAAATTAGGGTGCCCCAACCTATACTTGGGCACTCTGGGGCACCCCGTTCTATGCACATCCTTTTCTACTTCTTTTTTAGGCCCTTCTAGGTGTTTGTTATCTTTATCTTTTTCTAGTCATCCTTGTTGGGATTAATTATGAAATTAAGCTTGATATCCCTATAAATATAAAGTTCTAAGACTATAATAAGGCTCTAGGTCATAACATCACATACTTACTATCACTCCATATAGAGTTACATCAATTTCAACACTTGCATCCACATAGTGTCATACATCAATGCTAGGAGAACTGTATCACAATCACTTTGTATAGGGGGATTCAATTATATTCCATGGACACATGCTATAAATATTTTCTATAGTTACTATTTTTCTCTAGTTCATAAAGTGTGACTGGGACGAGAGCACCTAGGGCACGACATACACACACTCACCTACTACAATTGGTTCCGAAATATAGTGCAACGCTCGGTGATAAGACCACTAGTTTGGATGCTAAGGTTAGTTAAACACATTCATTTACATGTTTTATTTTACCTATGGTTTGATACACCATTTTGTATTGCATGTCATCACATAGATCATCCAATGAATTCAATGCGAAAAATAGATAGAGCTTTAGATCAACTTCTAACACTCCTAAACATGTTTCTAAGTATTTACTAAGACCATGGCACTTAAACTATAGACCAAGGTGCCATGGGCAGCCCAATACCTTCTCGGTGCCTCAGTCAGTTTAGATCCTCTAGATCTTGTGTTCACAGGACTTCTTAGTGGTCGTATGCACTTCCATATTTTATTTTCAGACCTTTGACATTGTGTGACCATCTATAACAATCAACTAAGCCATTTCTCTCTTTTCTCTTTCACATGTAGGGTTTCATTTTACTTTAGCAATTTTTGCATCATTTTCATTTTATTTACTGCATTTACACAAATTTTTAGTCCTCCTAATTAGATTAACTAGGGTTACTATTTCCTAGCATATAGTTCTATTTTAGTTAATCACTCTTCTGGAATTTTCAAGGTGGTTATGTCATTCATCTATCTTATGCCATCAATCTTATGCAATATGGGGTTTTAATATAATGACTTGTAAGAAGAAGCACCACGATTTCTTGAAGTTACAACTTGGAGACATTGTTTTTAGTATGACTTCTTCAGGATCATATGCTCCATTTATTCTAAACTTTAGGCGGGGGTGATTGTGCGATAAGTGTCTAGAACTTTCTTGATGTTTATTCTTGCTTTTACTATGTATCCCAAGAAGAATCCCCTTTCAATGCATCTTTTCATACTTCTCCCACACTATGCTTATTTCTATGATGCCGCTTTTAATGTGAATTATTTGTTTCTTAGAAAATACCTACTAACTTTGGGGATTTCCAATCTCTTAAATCATGTTGTGGGTACTATGTTCTTGATCCGAATGATGAAATATTCATATGGCTTATGGAGTTTTGCACTTTGATTTGATTGGTACATTTTGCTTTCCCTATTCTCATTCTGCAGATCTACATTATATTACTTGTTACTCAAACATTTTTTGTTTTTCTCAAACCATTGTGATAACCTTGTGTAAGTAGCCGATATTATTGTAAGGAAAACCATATCTTATTTCTCAATTGTTGTTATATGTTTTTCTTTTTTTTTCCTCTGCGATAGTTTTTGGATGAAAATAATGCAAATTTTCTTTCAATATTTTGGTTTGGATTTCCCAGAACAAGATTTCTATCAAATATTATGTAGTGGGAATTTCTCTCACTATTAATAGGTCAAAAAAGTTGGTGTAATCATATCAAGACTATACATATATCACATATTGGGGGTCATAAGTATATCAATTTACTTGTACACCACTTGGGTTTATCAAGTACTTAATAAATCGATACAAGTGTAAGTATCAATGACCTCAATTTTTATCTCAGTAAACCAACTTTGATTCTTTCAAATTATATGAATTTATCAACTTCTTTTGAATTTCGTAGACGATAATGTTTTCCCCAACCAATATTGAATTAGAAATTTTATGAACGTATTATTTAAGATATCTTTTTAAATACGATTTTAAGGTACTTATGGTTTTTCTTTCCCATTTTGGATGGATGTGGAGTTGTGGACATCAGGGATTCTGTCTTCAATGGAAAATTTAAAAATGGATTTTTATGGCCCGTGGTTTGTTATCATATTTTATTATATTCTTTGTTCTAATGTTATTTTTTTTTTTAGAATCTAGGGGTTCATGCTTCTTTAAATTTGAAAAGTTTGAAAATGCAACTAGTCTCGGTACCTAGATGTTATATTTTTAATGCGTCAAACATCATTGGAGTCATTTTCCCCTCATTTGATAAAAATCAAGCTCTAACAATACAACTTGATCCAAGGGAGTTAGATATCGAAGGGGTTTACAAAAGTATAATCGATTACAAAAATAACCCTTCTAAATTATGGTGGAGTAAATCAAGAGATTCCTATGTTTACTTTTCTTGAACGTTTTCCTCACCTTTAATAACTAGAAATCCATAGTCAATGTTTCGATGTAAGTTAATCTACACATTAAAGCCAAATATTTCAATGTTCCAACAATAGTTCATTATTTGTAGCGAGTCATGTATCCATTTTGTATGCATTATAGATGATGATAATCTACTTTTATTAATCCAAATTATTTTCATGTTATTTTCTATAAGGATTTTAAATTATTATAAGATTACATGTTTTAGTCTTTTACCCATTTTTGTTTCGAGATTGACTTCATCTTATCATGAATTTGTTTACCTTATTATTGTCGTGTGTCACAATTATTATCCAGTCTAGTTCTTCAATTTGGGTCATTTGTAGATGATAACTTCGTTATTTATTTATTTTCTATAAATGAACCCACTTGTAAATTTTATCTAGGACATGATATCAATGGACATAAGAGATTATGTCATCCATCTCAGTAAATAAGATACATGGTTGACATAAGATAGTATGTTATAGTGAAACCCGTAATTCTAAAATATAGATGGATGAAATAACTACCTGAAAAAATAATAAACCCCCATTGGAAAATGAATCCTCCTCCCCATACACTAAATACTCCTATAATATATAAAAAAGTGAGCAAGAGAGGCACAAAATCCATCCATGATTTAATGTTCATTCTTCCAAGAAAGAACTAGCCAATATGATGAGGGTTATGGCTACAAAGATGAACTAGAAAAACATAATGGTGGTCATTGGGAAAAGGGTCTTAATAGCTGATGTCTCCACCGATCCATCCTCACGCTTGTTCTTTGTTTCAGGGAATTTTTCTTGAAATATCATAAACGTTTTGCCAAGTGCAGGTCCTTCCTTTCCCCAAAATGGAAGGATCTCATTTCCAAATGAAATTTTTTATGCCCAACTCACCCAACAGATCAAAACGGCTACAAATGCATAGAGGGCCATGAATGCGGAATTGACAACCCAATTTTTCTTCTCACATGCTTCTATATAAGATAACTATATCAATCGATGTCAAAACTTTCGAGAGATATTTATTATAGTCCCAAACATGTGTGTATTCCATATTTTCCATGAAAATTTAAAATGAACACTAGTAACAAAAGGAACACTAGTAATTAATACATGAAAACTTTATTTGAGGAATAACTAGTTTGTCTGATAAAAAAATAATAACAAAAGAACCAAACATATATAACAAAATCAACTTAAAAACACTTGGTATTAAAGGAGGTAACCTGAAAATTAAATCATGAAAAGAATTGTATTAATGGAGGAAACTTGAAACTTAAAAGGCCTAAACATATATAACAAAAGCAAAAAGTATGAAAATAATGGTCAATCAGATTAAATTATTGCATATAGTAATAATTTTTTTACAAATTCTATAGTAAAGAATGAATATCATCCACTTCTCATTTTTAAGCGGATCTAATCAAAAGTAAAAAAGGAACACTAGTAATTAATACATGAAAATTCCATTTGAGGTATAACTAGTTTCTATGTTGATTTTATCCATTATATTTCAAGAAGTTGACAGATAAATATGTTTTCGAGATATGAACACTTCAAAGGTGTGGCCACACACTTTACAAGAACCTAAACATTAAAAATTATAGATTATATGAGTGAGTTGCAGAAAATATTATATTGCTAAACTTTATAACTTGAATGAATACTTATAACAACTTACTTGAATGAATGGCAGGTTGAGTCCGAGTAGAGAGGAAAATTACAAGTTTGGGTAGGATTTACCTCCAGCCATATCTCCCTTTATTTTATTTCTTTGATGATAGTGAATTTCATGCCACCATACTTAGGATCTACCTTATACAAATAAAACTCACCTTGGAGACTAAAACTGTCCCACATTTTACGATTGTGAAAGAGGGAGTCTCGTTATAGGAGTAACTGCAAATATATAATGTATTCTACCATATTGATGGATACCTTTAAAACTGTCAAATTTGGAAGGAGTATTTCAAATTGTAAAGGACACATAAATCTATCTACCATAAAATCCTCTCTGATGACCACCGGTTCCATGCACATCAATGAAAGCTCCCCATCTAGAATAGCTAGTGCATTCCAACTTAGAAAAGTGTTGTTTTGCATTAGATTCTTTATCACCATTTATGAATTATCCTTTCATAGTGGTAAGTGAAGAAATCAGAAATTAAAATTATTATAAAAGTGTATTAGGGTTAGAAATAATTGTTCTAAAGTCTCTTGGAAGATTATTTTGAGTCACTTGTAATAGATTGTTATATCGATCTTTAAGAGTATTGTAATTATTTTCTTTTTATGGTATTTTTTTCTAATTATGTGTTATAAATCCTTTATCAAATTTATTGTATTATTCTTAGGTGGTGTCTCAGTATTACATTATAGTTGTAAAAATTATTTCAATAGTCTTTGTATTATTTTAAATGTAATAAGTGTCATTCTATTTAGATTGTGTCTCATTATTGTCATTTGTTTGTAAAAATCATCATAATTTTTTGTGTTGTGAGTACTAAAAATTAAGAAATTAAAAATGGTATCGTCAAAAATGTTAGAGCGTCATCTATTTTGGTTATTGTCATCATCAATGTCTATAGTCTTGTATGTCTCAATGGGATCTTCGAAATAAGGTATGTAGATTCACAAAAAATATTACAAAGTAGAATTTTTTAATAGTTGTAGCTAGGACTATCTTCCATGTATGCAAAATATGGATTTATACATAAGGAACTTGAATTTCTTTGAATTAAATTTCTCGATGAACTCTACTATTTAAGTACTACAATCATAACATGATAAGTTCAAATTGGGATTTATAAACAACATGTACATGTCCCCGTGGCATCACTCATGCATTTAAAAAATAAGAAAATCAAATGTCCTCTTAATTAGTGGTAAAGTACGAAAAAATTATAATGGCTAAAGAAAAATTTGATTATATGATAGGAAAATAAATAAGACATTGCACCATGTTGATTTATGACATTTCAAAAACTAATTATTTTCTAGTTGGTGCACCACAACGTCAGTTCTCTATTCTTATAAATTTAGAATAGATTCCATTCACTTGAGGAATGTAAACAATAAATAAAATAATGGGAATTTTTTCATTCAAATATTATCAAGTAAAAATAGTTACCAAACACACTAGCTAAACCATCTTGATAAAACTATTAATAGATCGAGATCAGTTCTTGCAAACAAAATCATGTTAGATTTTTGAAATTCTAGGATATATCAAGAGTAAAAATGTAATTGTTTATTATATAATAAAAAGGAAATAAGGATTGTCATCTTATGTATTATAATAGTCAATTTATCAATTTTATGACCATTTCAATGAAAATAATTTATTAGTAAATCATTAAACATCGTTATCACTTTGGCTATCCTCAATTTTTTGAAGTTGTACCCGCTATTCTTTAATGGATGCATGTCCCTTTTATTTTGTTCTTATTCTTTCTCGATTCCATCCAACGCGTTTATTGACCAATAGTTAATTATACTATTCACATCTATGTCATTCGTTACTTCATTTCCTTCTTTGCATTCTTTTTTGTTTTACATAAACAATCCTCATAAATGTTTTTTTTTATTTCCCTTTTCCAATTGGTGTGCACTATCAAATGTTTACCTTATGTGTTTCACTCTCGGTATCCTTACAAGGGTAGACATTCCATTCTATTTTACCCATCCATATTGGGAATTTGTTTGATATTGGTCATACTTGAAATAAATTGTCCATGTACCACATCTTCCTTCTAATTGAATTTTTATCTTGGTTGTTTACATTTAAGTACCACATAAATTTCTTCATTAGTAAGTAAATTTTGTCTTAAATAATCATCTAAGAGAAAATGAGAATCATTATTGGTATTTGAGTTCTTTCTAGTTCTTGGCCAAAAATCACCTTCTAATATATCACTATTGAGGAAGGGTTTATCTAAAGCATCTAAAATATTTTCCCAATACCTTATATTTGGTAACCAGAATGCTTTCCCTCCATCTCATGTAGAAAATTTAATCCATTGACTAATATAGGCACCTATTATTGTCTTTAGTTCTTCCATCTCTTTCAATGTCTTAAATGGTGCTAGTTGAGGTTTCTCTATAGGAAATTCTGGGTTTCCATCAATAAATACATGTCGACATTGATCTTATTATACCATGTTAGATCCCATTTTGTTTCTTTGTAATGCATCATTGGTATCTCATTTATGACATTGAATTTAAAATATGGAGGATTGCTAAGATCCATTATACTGTGGCTCCCATCTAGTAAATGTGGCCCCAAAAAGGATTTGAAATCATATACATCTTCAATAAAGTATGGTGTGAATGAACTTGAATCAACCTGACATGTTCTATATGCATCCATGATATGTGGTAGAGAATATGTATCTTCTCACCATAACATATCAAATAATCTCCCAATTGTTCCATCAATATCTTCATGGATGTGTCCCACTGGTAGAAAGCTTACATACACTGTTGCATTCTAACTATCAACATTGTTACAAAAAAAATGATAATTCTTATTGTCACTTGAAGCATTTTCCAGTCGTAAGTAGAGAATTGGTTGCAATTTTTTGAGTGAAAAACATGTTTTAGATACATTTTTAAAAACCGATTGCATTATTGTAGCCTTTTAGACTTGACATTTTTCATATGAGTCATTTTGTAATAATGCATCATGTAGTGGATATTTTGAAGAACCAGTCTTTTACAATATGTGTCCATATAAATCAACCATTGGTTCTTCAAACATGCAAAGGAACAATGCTATTTATTTCACTATGAAGTTTCAACCTCTTTCTATAAATGGAAGGATAAAGTGACCAAAACCCCCTTTCTTGTGTCCATGAGTAAGCATACCTATTTAAGAGACCGGGAGGTTCCCAAAATTATTAAGTGAACTCGATTTCTTCCCAAAAATTGGTATATAATTATTCATCTTGTCCATCTTATCATGCACAATGCTTAATAATTTTTAGGGTTTTCCTCAGATTCAATCATGTTATCATAATAATCTACATGACAACTTGTAACGTGATCATTACAACAAATTTTATACTTTTGCAACTACTCTATTATTTTTGTGCCAATTTTGGTTTTTCGTTTGTTTGCAATATCCATGCACTCATCAAAATTTTCAAAGAAGTTGTTCTTTTCTATTGAAACATATTGGAAATGTTGTGACCATATCTTGTTAAAGTTAGATTGTGACAACTGGAGGGAGATTTAGGATTTCAAGGTCTACATTACACTTTTAAGAATTGAACATTGGGTATAATTTTTGGAAACATCCTTACATGAACTCTTGTTCCATCATGATTTATGGAGTGATTCAAATGAGGAGCTATATCTGAATTTTCATATACTATTTTTCTGATACTAGAAATCATCACCATAGTATTTGGCCTTGATTTTTGTAAACGAACATTACCATTCACTTCCTTGATATAACCTTTCTTGTATTTAAAGATTTTTCTTCCAGTTTTTCCAAAAGCATTAAATAAAACATTTTTACATACATCGAGGGTTTCAAAATTCATGTAAATAATTCATATATTAATTTCGATGTCATTTCTCTTTATGGATCCATATTTTTCCTAATGCGTTCAACAAAAAAATATCTTATTGAACCCTCACTCATATATCTAAACTTGTGCCAACCACGCATGATTGAGCCACAAGGTATTATGGAGCTAAGAAATTTATTTTTCCAACAAATTATCTTTCTTACTTTATCCAAGAAATATAATTCATATTCATCTTCTGTAGATCTTGGATTTCGCACAATGAGATTTGATGCATTGGGCCTCAATAGTTTGTTATGTATTTATGGCCTTCTTGTCAAAGTTTGTGGATATGTATAATTCAAGACATTAACAGAATTGGACATTCAACTTGAGGAAGTGATTATTCTAATGCACTCCATATATTGAATTCTATCTCCTTTGGAACTTCCTCTATTTTAACATCCATCAATGAAGCACTAAGGTATGTTAGTTGATTTCTAGGCCATTATATGAGATAGCCTTATGATATGTTGCATGTAGAAAAATGAAGGTTGAATCTAGTATTAAGAAGAATACAAAAATAATTTCCATCTAACAATTTAAAATGAACCATATGTCCTTCAATTACATTTGTAATTTTCCCCTCTGCAAACATATTTATTCTTCTTTGAACAAAGATATATTAACTTTTCCTCAACTCCTCTAATATTTCAAGTTATGATCGGGAGACTTTTGATGAGGCCAAAAATTCTAATGTAGCACTCCTTTCGACCTTCATTACAGACCTTGTATTTCATACACCAATTCCTCTATTGGATATGATATTATATTGTTTGGTTTCAGTAATGATGAACAAATATTTCATGAAATTAATATCTTCTCCACCATCACACCAAACATTAGAATACCCAACTTCTCACCTTGAACAATGTGGTCATCAATCACATTTGAGATAAAACCCATGAATATATTTTCTCCACGTGCATAACAATGTTGTTGAAGTATTCCATTCTCTGTAATAAATTGGAACCAATATTTTTCACATGTGCCACTAATGTGCTCAGTGTATTTAGTTTCAACATCATATGAATCAATTACATCCATTGAATTAAAATTATATGTTTAATCTATATCAATGATATCTAGTATTGATGAATCATCATGTGCTAACATTATATTCTCATCCCATGCAATACATTACTCTTTACTTTCTATGTCTCCTAATATTTTTGATTCATCATCCAAATAAGACAACCAAGTTTTCCCATTCAAAACTTTATCTATAGTAATGGAAAATAAATCTTCTCCTTTACTTTTTAATGTAGAGTTTTTCTACTTGGACAAAATCTTCCCTCAAAGAACTTTCAATCCTTTCAAAATAAATCAACATGTTTTTCTTCGTGAAATATATTATGCATCATGGGAAATATATTAATTTAAAAAAGAATAGATCAATATATATAAAAATATATATAGATAAACAAGATTAAACTATAGAGAAAATAAAAATCAAAGTGATAATTTAGACACATTTTTTAGTATAAATTATAACTCCTAGCAACATGAAATTTTCCATGTATAGCTAATTAAAATAAAAATATTGAATAAACATTCTAAATTTAGTCTACATGTTTGTTATTTAAACATTTTTATGGTGTTTACATGTTATTTTAATGAAAGATAATTTAAATCCAATAAATACAATAGGAAATGGGGGCCTCACATTCTCTGTCTTTATTAATTTTTATGTTGAGAGGCCTCCCATTATACAACCTAAGTACTACTTCACTTTGATGTAGAATGGAAGATCTCTAATTTTCATTCTTATTTTTTCTTATTTTTAAGTTAGAATGGGAGGAATCTCATTCTTACTATTGATTGTTTCATCACATTCCCTGCTTCTTCACATTGATGTAAAATTCAAGAGCTTCCAGTTTTCCTTTTTAAGTATTTTTTTCATTTGAATTTAGAATGGGAGGCCCTATTATAACTATTAATTTTTTCAGATGTGAATGAGAATATAAGGTGTCTCATTCTCCTTGTATATATTTTATTATTTTGAGATAATGATTTCTTCTGATATCTCTTGTGAATGATTCTTTGAACTAGTTTTTCATTCTAAGTGGGAATGAGAGGCCCCAGGAATATACTTGTTACGAATTTATTTCTTATAGAGAGAATGGGAGGCCTCTCATTCTCTATCTTGATTATTTTGTTTCCTTTGAAGTATGATAAGAGGTCACCAAATTCCCTTTCAAGAATTATTCAATTTGAGGATAATGAGAGACCTTACATTATTCTCAATGTGGTTTCTAAGATTGATTCACTTTTAGGGAGAATCATAGGCATCCTAATCTCCATCTTGATTTTTCTTTACTTTGAGGAAGAATGAGAGGTCTTCGAATGAGAGGTACCCACTATCCATTTTAATAATTTCTCACTTTCAAGGAGAATGGGAGGCCACCCATTATCCATCTTTATTATTTTTTTCCTTTTAGGGATTATGTATAGTTTTGTTTGTAAATTTTTTCTTATTTTGAGAGAATGATGTCTTGTTATATCTCTTGTGATTGATTGTTTGAACTATTTTTTCATTCTAAGTCAGAATGAGAGGACCCAAAATATAGTTTGTAAGAATTTAGTACTTCTTAGGAGAAAGGGATGCTTCTACTCTCCATCTTGATTTTTTTTTATTTTATTTCACGAATTATAAGAGGCCTTAAAATGAGAGCCTCACAAAATGCCTTTTAAGAATTGTTAACTTTTGAGGATAATGAGAGGATTCCATTTCTTCGTGTTGATTATTTTTATACATTTAGGAATAACGAGATACCTTACATTGTTATTCAATTTTGAGGAGAACAAGAGCCATCCCATTCTATGTGTTGATTATTTAAATAATTTGAGGGATAATGAGAGACCTTACAGTGTTCTCAATATCCTTTTATAGAATGGCTCAATTTTAGGGTGATTAAGAGCATCCCAATATCCATCTTTATTATTTTGTTTACTTTAAAGGATAAAGAGAAGACTTCCAATGAGATGCCCCCACTAACCATTTATATAATTGCTCACTTCCAAAGAGAATGTGAGGCCTCCCATTCTCCATATTTTTTTTTTTTAATATGAGGCATTATGTCTAATTATACTTGTATACTTTTTTTACTTTGAGATAAAAATATTTTTGATATCTCTTGTGAATGATTGTTTGAACTATTTTTAAAATTTAAGTGGGAATTAGATGAATGACATATACTTTTTAGTATTTATTACTTAGGGAGAATGGGATGCCTCCCATTCTCTATATTTATTATTTTATATCCCTCTTAAGAATTATTCTCTTTTGAGGAGAATGGGAGGCTTCCCATTCTCTATTTCATTTTTTTATACTTTGACGGATAATGAGGGACCCTACATTTTTATTCTATTTTGAGGAGAATGGGATGCTTCCCATTATATGTGTTACTTATTTTTATAGTTTTAGGTTTAATGAGAGACCTTACATTATTCGCAATATCCTTAATTAAGAATGATTCACTTTTAGGGAGAATCAAAGGCATCCCAATATCCATCTTGATTATTTTGTTTACATTAAAGGATAATGAGAGGTATTCCAATGAGAGGCCCCAACTATCCCTTTTATAATTGCTCGAGTTTTTATGAGAATGGGAGGCCTCCCATTCTAATTCTTAATTTTTTTACTTTGAGGGACCATGTCTCATTCTACTTGAAGATTTTTGTTTAATTTGAGAGAATAATGTCTTTTTATATCTCTTATGAATGATTGTTTGAACTATTTTTTCACTATAAGTAGGAATGAGAGGCCCCAAAATACACTTTTAAAGAATTTATTTATTTTAGAGAGAATGAGAGGCCTCGTATTCTCCATCTTGATTATTCTATTTACTTTTAGGGATGATAAAAAGTCTTCAAATGAGAGGCCATCAATATCCCTTTTAAGAATTATTCACTTTTGAGGAGAAGGGGATTTCCCATTCACTATGTCCATTATTTTTATACTTTGAGAGATTACAAGAAACATTTCAATGTTATTCATTTTTGAGGAGAATAGTAGACTTCCCATTCTCTATATTGATTAGTTTTTCTACTTTTAGGGATAATGAGATACCTTACATTGTTCTAAATATCATTTTAAACAATGGTTCACTTTTAACAAGAATCAATGGCATCCCAATCTCCATATCGATTATTGTGTTTACTTAAAGAGATAATGAGAGGTTTTATAATGAGATGTCCCCACTATCCCTTTTAATAGTTGCTCGTTTTCAAGGAAAATGGGAGGCCTCCCATTCTTAATATTCATTATTTTTTTAGTTTGAGGGAGTATGGCTCTTTTTCCTTGTAGGTTTTTGTTTAATTTTAGATAATGATGTATTTTTATATCTCTTTTGAATGATTGTTTGAACTATTTTTAGCTCTAAGTTGGAATGAGAGGGCTCAAACTATAATTTTTAATTACTTATTATTTATAGAGAGAATACAAGGTCTCGATTCAACATCTTTATTATTTTTATTACTTTACGGGATGATAAAATAACTTCAAATAATAGGCCACTAATATCCCTTTTCAAACTTAGTCAGTTTTGAGTAGAATGGGAGGATTCCTATTCTTTGTGTTGATTATTTGTATACTTCAAGGGATAACTAGGGACCTTATATTGTTATTCAATTTTGAGGAGAATGAGAGGCATCCCATTCTCTCGTGTTCATTTTTATACTTTGAGGGATAATGAGAGACCTTACATTATTCTCAATATCCTTTTCACATTTGTTCACTTTTAAGGATAATTGTTAGCATATTCTACATACATTATTTTATTATTAGACTAGTTGCTATCTATTCCATTATTCTCTCCTTCTTGTTTGTATCTTCTCCATCCATTCAGGGGATTATAGTTTACTCAATATACCTATATATATGTTGCGTGCTTCTGATAATAATATAGAATAAGAAGATATAACAATATCTATTATTTATCCTCTATTTCAACCTCTCAATATGGTATCTGAGCTATCAAATAATATCATCTGTGTTTATGTGCATTTTAAAGGAGAAGATATTCTCTACTACGGTTTTTTATTCAAATCATGTGTGGAGTTCTTTCTCTCCCCGCTTTGCGTATGGACTGACTCAGTGTGGAGAGAATAGAATGCCAGGGACTCATTACATTAGTGTATTTCTTTTATTGTTGTTGTCATCTATCGCAAGCTTGGAGACATTCAACAACCAAATACGTGGTGCAAGAAATTTGCTTGCTACGTGGAGGAAATACACTAGCGACCTAGCAATTGGCCCATGTGGAGGTAAGTGAAAGTCTTAAAAGCTGCATGAAAAGACAAGAGGAAGCTCGTGGAAAGGAATATTCTTCTCTTACAGTGTGAAAAATTTTTTGGTGCATGGAAAATCATGTACGAGACAAATATTTCAAAGAACCTACGTGGAGGCTTGAAACTACTGGTGCGTGGAAGTTTCATAGAATTCAAAAAAGTGTTGGAGCATCCTGTAAATTCTTCTATCTTTCACCTGCATGGAGAAGCAAAAACATGGGTGAAGTGGTTATTAGTGAAAAATAACAATAGCTCTAAATGTCGACACTTGATGGGTTGAGACTCTTAGTGTGATTGCATAACACGGAGCTTCTCCCAAAGTGTGGGACTTTGTGAATTAGAGAGCTCTCCAGATGAAGGTCAGTTCCTATTCCTTTATTTAGGTACATACATTCATATTGCAAAGGATCTATTCTAAAACCTACTCTAACTAGCCAAGGAGATAGGGTTAAGGAGATGGAAGAAATAAAACAAAAACTAACAAGGTTGATGCACCAAAGGAATGACGAAACCTGCTTTGAAGTAAAAAAAACCATTAAAAACCTAATACAACTACACCGTTATCATCGAATCACAACACCCTTATGTTTACACAAGTGCATATACCCGAACTCATGGTGTGATTGGATAACATGGGTACTATCTCCAAGTTGTGGGACTTACTGCTACTTGAGATAGACCTCCGAGAGAAAGCCGGTTCTTGCTCCTAAACTACCTCGCCACAATCTACTTCTTGATCCATCAAAGAACAAATGCCATACCTCATTTTGGTCCTTGTGATCTAGCTTGATGATGCTTTGGGAGAGATTGATTCTCTTCATGTAAACAATAAACTCGTAGCTCGATTCCTCCATTTCTTTGTATGGATCAAATGTGTGTTTTTGTTTTCCCATTCATAAAGATTCAATTCTGGAATACATCCGACCTTGGTGTCAAGTTCATGAGTTCTTGGATAATCCTCTTGATTAAATGCTAAACAATTTGCATTGGTTAGACTTGGAGTATGGGGTTCTATGTGGAAATCTGCAATGGGCTTAGATCTGATTGTAGCCTTAGTTCAATACCTTGTTCTGAATAACATGTGTGACCAATCAGTCGAAAGATAGCCTCCAATTTTAGCAGTGAAGTCTCTTGACAAACATAATGCGAAGAGTGGTGGCAAGTGTATGACTAACACATCTTGCAACACCATTACGTTGGGACACACATGCAATGTGAGGCTCAAACCTTTGATCAATCCATCTTTTTTCATTGTTTTTCCATCCAATTGCACTACACCCTTGGAGATGTCTTCATATTGAAGCCCTAACTGATCAGCTATTTGTTTTGGCATGACTGAGCTACTTGCTCCTGAGTCAATCATGTAATTATGTACCAACTTATCTCCTATGATCAATGAGACATAGAATGGAGGGGGCTTCAAATTTTTACCTTGTCTTCCTCCATGATTTCCTTCAGGCTAAACTATATTAGTAAGAACTTTTTCTTGTTGATTGGGTAGCCAATTTGTTGCTGACCAATTTACCAAAACATCCTTCAATAGGTCCCTTTGTCCTGGGATAGCCAATGACTCCCACATTGAGATGTTTACATTTTTTTCTTCATCTACTCAATGATGTTGAATGGAGATGAGCTATCCCTTTGCTGCCCTTTGCCTTGCACATTCTTCTCTAGCACCTGAGATGTTGCAATCGACACTTGAGGTGGTCTAGAAGGTTGTTTGGGCTGACCTTGTACATTTGGAACTGCACTTTGATTTCCAACACCTTGTGGAATAATAGAGGGCTATGGACCATTTGAGTTGGATGACTGTCCTTCTCTAATGTTTCTCTTCTTGGAGCGTGTATTGGCTACTATACTTTGAGAAGGTATTTGATTTATACCACAAAAATCTTCAACATGCCAATTGACAAGAGTAGTTTCATTTAGAGATGTTCCTTGTTGAGGTGCTTCCTACTACTTATCTTCTTCATGGCCAGATTCTTGTAGCCCACCAACGGTTTGCACCATCATAGCCTAATTTAATGCACCGTTATAGCATATTGATTGGTTATGTGGCTAACTACATGGGAAACACCAATCATATTCCTGGGCCATGTTATTTTGCACGTACCAAAGCTCTAGATGTGGATGCAACATTGGGATTGTAAGGCTGGAATGGCCTATTAGAAGAATTTTTGACTTGATTCTGATTTGTAGTTTGAATGGGCGGCCTATTGGGCTGAGTTTGAGGCTGGTACAATCTAACATTTTGAGCTTGCTTTGCCTCTTTATTGTCACCAACTCGTTACCCAATTTTTGTAATTGCTTTATGACCTCTTGAGCTCCTTGGAGTTGTTAGATGATGAGGTAGAGGCTTCATTGAACTCGATTTCTTGGTGTAGGGATGGGAGCTAATGTAGGTGCTTTACTAGAGTTTGAACTTTATAATTCTCGGGTACGAGGGCATGGGTGGTATAGGTGCGCTTTTGCCGGATGAATTAAATGGTTTTCAGCCTCTATGGAAAGGCTATAGGCTATAGGAAAGGTTGTGCCCCCATTAAATGAATCATCAAAGAAATATCAGAATTTAAAGCCCTAAGAAATTATAAGAAGGCACCATCATCGGTGGGAATTACTGCTGTTGGAATCCTATCCCGGTTTGTTGGAATCTGAGGTTGAAGTCTGTTAATTACTCATTTGGGGCTCTTTTGATCATCATTAGTTGCTCCAAAAAGTACAAGTTATCACCTTTGTCTCCAAACTGGTTGTGGAGAGCTATGCATAGCTGATTCCAATTTTGGATAGAGCTTTCCTAGGAGACTTCAACCATTTTGAAGATTTCCCTTTGAATGAAGAGGCAAACAACTTGACTGCAATGTCCATCTCATGGATTTCATGAATTATATAGACATTTGCAATATCTTGAACATGATCACCAGGGAATTTTGGTTCTCTCCGGTGAAGTATGGGATGCTCTTCAAATCTACAACCAAAACTAGGTTTTGTGCATTCAAGGTGTGTGGACTACACGCTGCCCGTGAAGTTGACATATGGATTTGGTTGTGCCATCCTAATTGGTCTGGAGAACTCTGGTTGATTGGATGAAAGGTATACCAGGTGGAGGTGTTGACAAGGTCTTGTTCAGTGGAGATAGAGACCTTTGAGCTCTTCTTCCCCTTCTTTCTCTTCCTAGAGATAGGTGTGGATAAACAAACATTCCTTCCTCCCTAGTTCTTGATCTATTCTATATTCTTCTCATAAATATTCCAGGCTTGGACTACTCAAACCAGTGGATTATGCCTATTTTGGAGTCACCAGATGTGCAATTTCAAAGCTCCTTCAAAGCTGGACACTTACTACAAGTTCACATCAATCTTTTCATAGTTAAGTGAACACCTCTAAGGTCCCACCGAGCGTGCAGGTAATTGTTATCACCGAATCACAACACCGTTATGTTAACACAAGTTCATATACTTGAACTCATGGTGTGATTGGATAACATGGGTACTATCTCCAAGTTGTGGGACTTGATATTTGAGATAGACATCCGAGAGAAAGCTAATTCTTGCTTATAAACTACCCGCCACAATCTACTCTAATGCAAGGTAAACTAAATATTCTAATCTAACTTTCCAAGGACTGTCGACACTAAAATTTTCCTCCATAATTTCTATTTCATTAATGTATGTATTAGGAATAGGATGTTGTTAAGTATAATTAGTAGTAGCGTTTGATAGAAGATAACAGCGCCGTCAGTACGGTGTCGCCAATAATGTGGAGTACGGTAACAGTCAAAGTATAATAGGAATGTTGTAAAAAGTAAATATTTGTCGTAAGTGGTCCGGTAATGTTAAAATGTCAAAGTTTGGGTAATTAGAGAAGTAGGGTCTACATGATTAGGAATTAGAAATATTATATTGGTAATAAGGACAAGGAGTGAGGTCATAAATATTTTGTGTATTTTATTTGTAAAAAGTCTAAAAATGTGGAACCCATGTAAAATGATAAGGTTTATCTTATCTTAAGAGATAAACTTACATGTACGTATAAGAGTTAAGGTATGGAATATGATTCGTTAGAGTAGATTTCTTATCCTATCTTAGAGATAGGATGGATAACCCTAGAAGTTCTATAAATAGAGAGGCCACCCCCCTCATTTAGCATAGAAAGAAGTAGTGAGAAATATTGTAGGAAGTGTGCAAAGGAAGCCATCAGTTAAAGGTGTGTTGAAGAAGCCATCAAGAGGTGTAATTGTAAAGTTTCTCCCATAGTCTTGTTGAAGTACCTCATGGGTGAGATTGTAACAATTTCGTGTTAATATTATAATTTACTTTGATATTTCAGATTTGTCATCATTCCGTCTTATCATAGTCGATGGTATTCTTGTGTTTGGTTGTTGTTGTTTGTTTCTAGATTACATCCACCAAACTAAAGGCTCGCATTAGTAAATAATCATAAGCACGAAGAGTTCCCTGGTGAAGAATTATCATAATGCCGGATTGGTGATGACATTTTGGTTCCGTTGCCGAGACCATTCCTCGTTGGTGGATTTTCTGGAGAGATATTCCCACTTAGTCAAAAATCAATTGGAGGGTAACCTTGTTTTTACTGTGCATAGTAGTTACCATGGTAAAGTCATTTTTGCTGTGAATAGTATTTATCACAGTAAAGTCACTTTTTACCATGAATAGTATTTACCGCATGATAGAATTCATTTTTACCGTGAATAGTGTTTACCACAGTAAAATCAATTTTTACCGTAGTAAGTCAAGTTTTACCATAGTTTACCATGGTCATTTCTATAGTAATTCCAATTATTTGTGCACATAAGTCTTGTTGATTGTACTTGTGGGTTGGTATTTCACGGTGGTTACTTTTGAAAATGGGAAAGATTCCTATTTTTTCAGCTCAATCTAATGAAGATGCTTCTTCTTTCATTCAAGAGTTTAAGCGATCTTGTATTTGTAATGGCCTTATAAGAAGGGAACAATGGACTGAATTTTTTCCTACCTTTTTGGATGGTTCAGCACTTAGGTGGTTTGAAACACTAGGTGATAATGTGAAAAATTCATGGGATTTATTAACTGAAAGTTTTCTTGAAGAATTTGGTGAACAACAGAAATATGCAGATCTCATGATCGAGATCACAAAGCTATCCCAAGGAGAGAAGGAGAAGATAAGGGATTATCATGCTCGTGTTCTAGAGCTAAGGAGGAAGCTCGATGCCCAGATCCGGAAGGAAGGACTAGTGGATGGGTTGATGAATGGCATGGATAATCTCCTCTGTAAGCACTTCATTCTTGGGATGAAGCCGGAGATCAGACAACGAGTGAAGTATGACCGCCCAGCTACCATTGAACAAGCAAAGGAGATTGCAAGAAGGCAAGAAGAAAGCATGGAAGAGGAGCCCAAAGAAATTGTTGTTAAAGTAGAGCCTACACTAGCACCTTTGGTCTAGAATCCACAACCACTCCCGGTGAGCACAAATATTTCTCCTAGTACATCTACTGAGTATGAAGATCTACTTAGGAAGATGGGCCAGTTAACTATTAATCTTCTTCAAGGAAAGGAATTTAGTTCTCAGGGAGGAGATAGAGGTCCAAAAAGAAATATTTCTGAAGTTGTTTGTTATGGTTGTTATAAAAAGGGTCATTATAAGTATAATTGTCTAGATAGAGCTTCTACATCTGGTACAAGAGATAATGATAAAGGAAAAGCACCTGTGAATTATCTTGATGTAGTAGATAAGAGTAGAAATAATGAAGTAGATGTGTTTGTAACAAAAAGAAAGAAAGAAAAAGATAATCAAGATGGAACTGATCCTAAGAAGATGAAAGGAGAAACTAGTAAGAAACATAGGAGAATAAATTTGGGTGTGCAGGACTTTCTCGATTTCACGGGAAAGGACCATACTCCATCTTGGAAGATCTGTCCAAAAGCCTGCCAAATATTACATATGGTCAACTCTTGGCTATGTCTTCTGAGAAGAGGCGGGAGTTGCGAGGTGGACTCAATGCTCGAAGAAGGAAGGAGGTTGAGGTCCCTATTTTGGAGGCAGAGGTAGATCCCTATGCTCCACAAGCTGAGGTATTATGTAATGGTATTTCAATTCATGATGTCTTAGTTAATGGAGGTGCTGCAGTTAATGTAATGACCAAGTCTGTAATGAATATGTTGGGTTTAAAAATTGATCACCCTTCAACACTTATGTTAAGGTCATTAAATAAGGGAAAAACTAAACCAGAAGGTGTAGTTTCAAATGTGGCAATATCTCATGGTTATGGGTACAACGTTGTATGTGTGGTAGACTTTCGGGTGATGAAAAATGGTGCTTGTTACGTACCCAATGCTGCTTGGAAGACCATGGCTAAGGAGAGTCATGCAAGAAACTACTTTTGGAATGAAGGTTTCATGAAACTTGGACATGGTAGAGAGAGGGTGAAGATAAATGTGATCCTCGACATCATAAGGCGTAACCTGTGGATTCAAGTGATGAAACGATGATTGGACATCCTCTCGATTACTCTAGTACCGGTGAAGTGGACACCAAGATGAAGAAAGTGAGGTGGATGTTTTAGTCATGGATATCCTTCCAGTCACACCAACTCATGACCCCATAAAATTATCTGAAGAAGAAGTTGATGATCGTCTCCAACAAATAAAGATTGGTGATGCTGTGATGGAGAGTGAGAAGGAATCCTACGTCCACTCTTTCGAAGGTACATACACTTATTCACTTTTGATTACAAGGAACTCACAAGTAAGTTGGGTAGAACATTGTATTGAGCTGGTAGATGGTGCTAAGCCCATAAAGAAAATGCCATATAGAATGAATCCTAATTTTTCCAAGACCGTAAAAGAAGAAATAGATAAGTTGCTTGATGCAGATTCATATTTGTGGAGAATTCGAATGGGTTTCTCCCATTGTGATCTCAATAAAAAAGAATGGGAAGCTACGCATTTGTGTTGACTACGAGGAAGCTCAATAAGGCAACAAAGAAGGATCATTACCCTCTTCCATTTTCGAGATCAGATCTTGGATGAAGTAGTGGCCGAGTGCCATAGTTTCTTTGATGGATATAGCGGCTACAACCAAGTTTGTATAGCGAGAAAAAATCAGTCAAGACCACGTTCACCACTCCTTGGGGAACATTTACTTATAGAGTTATGCCTTTTGGGTTGTGTAATGCTCCAGCAACATTCCAGTGTTTGATGAATAGGGTGTTCGAACCCTACATTGGGACCTTCATCAGAGTATTTCTGGATGATTTTTGCATCTATGGGAGCAAGTTGGACCACCTGCACCAGATGGAGACAGCATTTCAAAGGTTAGATGAAGCACAAGCCTCACTAAACCCTACAAAGTGTGTCTTTGGATGTTCTAAAGGTGTTTTGTTAGGGCATGTTGTATCCAGAGATGGTATTGGTACTGATCCTGATAAAGTTTCAAAAATCAAAGATTTACCATTTCCTATGAATAGAAGTAAGTTGAGATCATTTTTAGGCCATGTGGGTTACTATAGAAGGTTCATCAAGAATTTCTCAAAGATTGCATAGCCACTAACCCAGTTCTTGAAGAAGGATGTTACTTATGAACCAGGAAATAAAGCGCATGAAGCTTTTGGACAACTGAAGGAAGCCCTGGTGTCTTCACCTGTTTTGAAGAATCCAGATTGGAGCAAGCCATTCATTGTGTACACTGATGCCTCAGATGCAACACTAGGAAGTACTTTGAGCCAAAAGGATGAAAATGGGAATGAACATCCAATTTACTTTGGGAGCAGACAAATGAGCAGTGCTGAGGTAAATTATACTGTAACTGAAAAAAGAGGCTCGCTATCATTTTGTTGTAAAGAAGTTTAGAAATTACTTGCTAGGGCAGAAATTTATAGTTGTAATGATCATCGGGCTCAAAATATATTGTCAATAAGCCTAACCCATCAGGGAGGATAGCAAGATGGATAATTTTGCTACAAGAATTTGAATTTGATATTATAGATAGGCCAGGAAAGAAGCATGTCAATGCAGATGCACTCTCTCGAGCCTATGATGGTTTAGGATCATCTTGTGATGATGATGATTTTCCCGATGCAAAGATTGTTCTCCTTGACACAATCCCTAGTGAATACATAGATATTTGGAATTATCTGAATGAATTCAAGTTTCCTGATGGTGCCAATGCAAAGACTAAGAGAAAGATTACTCAAGCTAGTCGTCCATATTCTATTCTGCATGGAGTATTATTTCGAATAGGACCTGATGGACAGTACAAGAGGGCAATTGGACGTGATCAAGGGAAGGAACTGCTAGAAGAATTCCACAATGGTACATGTGGAGGGCACTTCTCTGGACAACTTACAGCAAGAAGGATCTTGGATGCAGGTTATCACTGGCCCACTCTTTTTAAAGATTGTTATAATTATTGTAAGACATGTGATATTTGTCAAACACATGGTAATCGTAAGACTTCATCAGCTCCATTATGTCCTATTCTTCCCCTTGGTCCCTTTGAAAAGTGGGGAATAGACATTGTAGGTCCACTTCCAACTACATCACGCCAAAATAAGTATATTGTAGTTGCCACAGATTATTTAACCAAGTGGGTTGAAGCTAGGCCATTGAAGACAACTTCCATGGATGAAGTGGCAAGGATCATATATGAACGCATTGTCACCAGATTTGGTTGTCCATTAGAAATTGTAACAGATCAAGGAAGCCACTTCATTAATGAGGTGGTAGAAGCCCTAGTCAATAAGTTTTCTATTAAGCACAGAAAGGCAACAACATACAAGCCAAGCACAAATGGACAGGTGGAACGAACAAATTTTGTGTTGTGTCAAATTCTAGCAAAAGATGCAGCCTTGCAGGTACATAAATGGGATAAAAGGATTCATGCAACATTGTGGGCATATAGGGCAACATCAAAGTCAGCAACAGGATACTCCCCATTTCAGTTGGCCTATGGCATTGATCTAGTTCTTCCTATTGAGTTTGATATTCCCACTATGAGAGTTATGAAAAATGAAAGGATGGATGAAAGTGATTCAGTAAAAGAAAGGTTGGTACATCTTCATTTGCTAGAGGAAATGAGGGAAATAGCAAAGGATACAAGCCATAAGAAGAAAATGAAGCAGAAGGAATACTTTGATCAAAAGATCCGGTGGTCTCCATTTCATGTGAATGACTTGGTCCTAGTATATGATTCTAGATACAAAAAAAGAAGACAGAGAAAATTTCTTCCAAAATGGATGGGGCCCTACAAAATAGCAGTTGTGCATGAAAATGGTACGTCTGATCTGGAGGAGGAATTGGATGGCACTCCCATTACGAAATGGGTCAACCACGACAAGTTGAAGATTTTCCAAGCACCAAAATAGTCTACTCCGAGGACGGAGTAGAAGCTAGGAAGGGGGAAGATGTCGACACTAAAATTTTCCTCCATAATTTCTATTTCATTAATGTATGTATTAGGAATAGGATATTATTAAGTATAATTAGTAGTAGCGTCGATAGAAGATAATGGTGCCATCGGTATGGTGTCACCAATAATGTGGAGTACTGAATGAGTCAAAGTACAATAGGAATGTTGTAAAAGTAAATATTTGTCGTAAGTGGTCCGGTAATGTTAAAATGTCAAAGTTTGGGTAATTAGAGAAGTAGGGTCTACATGATTAGGAATTAGAAATATTATATTGGTAATAAGGACAAGGAGTGAGGTCATAAATATTTTGTGTATTTTATTTGTAAAAAGTCTAAAAATGTGGAACCCATGTAAAATGATAAGGTTTATCTTATCTTAAGAGATAAGCTTACATGTACGTATAAGAGTTAAGGTATGAAATATGATTTGTCGAGTAGATTTCTTATCCTATCTTAGAGATAGGATAGATAAGCTGAAAGTTCTATAAATAGAGAGGCCACCCCCTCATTTAGCATAGAAATAAGTAGTGAGAAATATTGTAGGAAGTGTGCGAAGGAAGCCATCAGTTAAAGGTGTGTTGAAGAAGCCATCAAGAGGTGTAATTGTAAAGTTTCTTCCATAGTCTTGTTGAAGTACCTCATGGGTGAGATTGTAACAATTTCGTGTTAATATTATAATTTACTTTCATATTTCAGATTTGTCATCATTCCGTCTTATCATAGTCGATGGTATTCTTGTGTTCGGTTGTTGTTTTGTTTCCAGATTACATCCACCAAACTAAAGGCTCTGCATTAGTAAATAATCATAGCACGAGGAGTTCCCGGTGAAGAATTATCATAGTTCCGGATTGGTGATGACAAGACCAAGGAGAAAGAATGCATAAAATGAAATCCTACACTAAAGCGGTTATACACTAGAAAAGGAGGGTGTGAGAGTAGTCTTCCAATGTGTGAAATCTAGGAGTAAAGTGCACACTAGAAGGGGTGATAATAATTCTCCATAATCTGAAAATGCATTCACAACAATGTTTCATACATGCACAATAATAATGGATCCTTGCAAGAGTATAATTAAGGAAATAATAAACTTGTAACAAAGGTTAAAGAGGCAAGAAGAATGCAAGAAAACACAGCAAGGGAGATTCATCCACAAGCTTATATTTTATTGCTTCATGATATGCACAGTTCAAACTGTTACAAGATAAGGGCCTGGATCACCATGCAAGGATTCCACAACAAGGGCCTATAGCACATTGGCTTCACAAAGCAATTTTGGTAGCGCTTTTCTACAAAACTACATCCCTTTTACATGAGCCCAACACTCCAATTTATACGAAATATGTGAAGGGAGAGAGAGGGGAAAATGGAAATCCCAAAATCTGTCCTTCAACCACTTGTAAGAGGCACTAAATGGAGTGAAATGATTGTATGTTACTTGCAAAAGGCTTCCCATACTGTCCCAGGTGCTGCAGCAGAGAAAGGAATGATGAACATCCATCTTAATTGCACTCCCAACTACCAAATAAAACATTGTTATGAACCCAGCCACGTTTTATAAAAAAACCCCACTGATTTCTCATCAAATCAATAATTTCTTGATTTTTTTGCATTAGGATTGGAGCTACAATTCCAAAGGTACCAATTTTGTGTGATTTCGTTGAGAAATGCAAAAGTTATGGCCTTCTAAGCGCAAAGAATATTTTAGGTCTCCAGGCATTTTCTGTCATTTGATGGGAATGAGCATTAACGAGTGGAGTTGAATATGTTTCTTTTATTTAAATATATCTACCCTCACCAAAATTAAGAAATCGAGAAAGTCCAATTTTGTGGAAATTATAGCTCGGAGTCAAAAGTTATGGCCGTTTGAAGCTTGAGAGTCAAGCGTTGACTTTTCCTTTGAATTTACGAGTATTGCCGCAAAATCGGGTCTCAGCATGTCCCAGATTGTCCTAGACAAATTCTTCTAAATCAGCCAATTCAAGCTTCCTTGTCCCCTTTTGTGGCCTTTTCACCTTTTCATGTCCCACACATCCCACGCATACTTTTATCTTGACTATCCCAGATAGAAATCTCGCATCACGCGTAATTGGTGACTTGCGGAAAATCAATTGATTTGCGTCCCAGCGCGTCTGACATCCCAACTATCCTACGGACTACTTGGGGAAAAAAATGTGTGACTTATCTGATTTTATTTTTATATCGTCCTTAAACTTGGTATGACGAACCTCGGTACGACCATGCACCTTTAGACCCGCAATGCATTAAAACAAGCTGCGACTTCATTTTTACTTTTTATCATTTTTTTCTAACTCGTTGGGATTTTTCCTTGGATGGGAGAGTTAGAGAGAAGCCAAAGGGGCCCCAAAAACATAATTTTGGGCATTGAATCAATCTACTTTCTTGGGAATCAAGAATCGATGTGTGTTATCAAAATTTAGCTCGAGGGGTAAAAATTTTGGATAACACTACCATGCATGAGATAACCAAGATTATAATGAGAGATCAAGAAGGAGGAAATGAATGCAAGAAAGGGTTGAAAATCATCCAAAGACATGCATTATTGCTCCGGAGTTGATACGATTGCAAAGGTAATCGCAATGGGCAAGAGACAAGATTTGTATTACAATCTAAATGGGAGGCTTGAAAGCTCCACAAATTCATCTACAGGACAGAGAAGAATGGAAGGTGTAAAGCAAACTATCCAACCCTTGGAAATTAACCCCTCCTTACAATATATAGGAAGATTAGATAAGGAGATAGAAGAAATATAAATTATTTCTTAACCACCCCAAAAGGGTAATGAATTCTCCTGTGATAATGATGGGTTCCACTACAAAACCCATGCCTTCATTATTGTCCTTGATGGGAAACAAAAGAAGCCATACTCCATTATTGTGATAGGTGAGAATCCTAACACACTTTGTATTTAAATATATCCAAAGGTAGTTGAGTAGAAAATGTCAGAGATTTCCAAAAAGTCTCCTTTTTCCCATATTCGAGCCTCTAGTCGAAATTTATGACCATCTAAAGGTCGAGGTTGTGTGTTCCACACAAGTTTGGTTTGAGTCTATACACACAAGATCCACGTGGAAGCCCCACGCATTCCTAAGATTCCACTACCTTTTAGGGTCCTAGAGATGTGATGTGGCGATAGTTGGCATTGTCCGCGAACATGCTTTGTGCTTCTCTCTACCTTTTCCTTTCTGTTTGGTGAAGAAACTACGTTGCACCTAGACACGTGGAGGCTTCGTGCTTGTTTAGGACTCTTTTACTGTCGTACCTTTGAAGTTGCACCGAAGGGACACATGGAGGTTTCCATGCACCTCTTGTTTTGCTTAGAATTTTCAATGGCTGGTTCCACTTTCTCGGGTCGTGGACACGTGGAGATCCTACGCTTGTTTGGGACCCCTCTTTTGGAACTTTACGTTTAAAGGTGTGTTAAGATGACACATGGCAGCTTATGTGGCTCTCTCCTATTTACCTTTTAATGGCCGGTTTACCATTTCGGATCATTTAGGAGTAACTTGTTAGACCTTGGACAAGTGGAGGGCATGCACTTGTTTGGGGTATGTGCTTTGGATTCTACTCATGTGGAAGTTGCTTGTTTGAGTTGATAAGTGGCACCTTCCGCTGGTTTGAATTTTTCAATAGGCGGTGCAACGTTTTTGGGCCCTAGACATGTGGAGAGCCTACACTTGTTTAGGGACTTGCCTCCAGATTTTACCTTTGGAATTACATCGATGAGGCACATGGAGGATTTTGATATTTTCTTTCTTTGCTTTGAATCTACTCGCTTTGGGTTCAGATTTTGAATCATCAATTTTGAATTTCGAGAGTCGGGTGTGAGGTGCGGAAGAGAAACATACGTGAAGGCACACGTGAGGAGGGCATGTGGTGAAATAATTTATATGTGGGTGTGTGGCGGGACTTAACCAAATGGAAGGCATCTACTAGAGGGGCATGCAAAAGAATTTCATGGTGTGCGAGTGTGCAGGAGGACTATAGCCTTTCCATTTCTCCTATGCATGGTTTTGTTCGATCGATTTTTCCCGAGGGGAAAAATTGAATAACAATTTGGCAACTTGTGGGATCACCTACCTACTAGGTGGGAAGATTAGTTTCCTTGTTGCATCCATTGGGCATGGAGTCATAAATGATAGCATGATACCGATATTTTTCTTGAAATTTATCCCTGACCACTTACACTCGTTGATCCTGAACCTACCCATTATCCGCACTCTCAATTTTCATAAGAAACTTGAAGATGAGATTTGTGAGAGTAGAAAATTATCATGACCTAGGAATTTCACCTGCTCTTGAAATGGACTGTTACAACATTCACCTAGAGGCACACTAAACTACATAGTGATATAACCCTAGAGAAATAAGACTGTGTTGCCAAGCACTTAGGGAAATTAAAATCTACACTACAACAAGACAATGTGCATATGACACTTAGAGGGATTAAAATCCTAGGCTAATATTTACAAGGGTGAAACCTTTTCCTTTCAGTAATAATGTTTAAGATAGATTTTGTTAACCAATCAGAAGTTCCTCTCCCTCCAAGGTAGACAATTGGAAGGCATTGCTACTTTTACATCCTGTGACCATGTAGGGGCCACTCCAAATGGGATCAAACTTGGAATGCCTTCTTGGATTTTCCCAATCTGCATCCCACTTGAGAACTAGATCCCCCTCCTAAAGGTCCTTGCTCTTACTTTCTTGTCAAAATATTTTGATTGAGGTATGATCTTTCTCCATTGTTTGGACTGCATGTTCCCTAATATCTTCTAGTTCCATCAGCTCTGCATATCTAGCCTCCATTGGTTCAAACTCAGATAATTTGAACTACTTCATGAGCTCCAATGATGGGAGCTCTAATGATATAGGAAACACTGCCTCTTTCCCATAGACCAGCTTGTAAGGGGAATTACCTATAGACCTCTTTGGTGTGATCTATTAGCCCATAATGCTGATTTGAGCTTGGTATGCCATGTTCTCTGGTTTTCATCTAGATTTCTTCTGATGATTCTTAGTAAATTCTTATTTGTGGACTCTGCATGTACCCATTACCCTATGGGTAATAATTTGAAGAGGTGCTCAAGTAGGTTCCATTCTTGACAGCCCATTATGTGATCTTGGAACCTAGGAACACCAATGCATTGTCTAATATGATAGTGGCTGGTACACCAAACCTAGTAACTATTCTTCATAGAAGTCTAGTATGCTAGACTCATTGGCCTCCTTGAGTGCTACCACCTCAGTCCACTTGGTGAAATAGTATGTTGTTGTGAGTATCCACTTGTGACCTTGGCTTGAATTTGGGTTGATGACCCAATGAAGTCTAATCCCCATTACATGAATGGTTGGTTGATTGAGATTGGATGCAATGGGAGTGTTGATAACCTTTCTTTTCCTATGAAGAACACACATTTTTTGCACTTCTTGATCCATGCGTAGCAGTCATTGAACATTGTGGGCCAATAATAACCCACATTCATTATCTTGAGAGTTGTTACCCATGGAAGAAAAATGACTTCGGCCTCTCCATCGGAAACTCCTATAACAATCTCCCAATTTGATTCATTCCAATGCATCTCAAGTAGAACACCATTGATGTCCCTTTTGAACAAAACACCATCAACAAGAACATATGGAATGGCTTGTAATCTAAAGTATCTCCTCTTTGCTTTTCTCATTTCGGAGGACATAGGCCTATTTGTAGGAAGTGTATCATATTTTGAGTCCAACAAGGAATAGGCACATCATCATTTTCTTGTTCTTGACCATCTTGTAGTACTAAGAAAACTTCATTTCCATTGCATTCATCAACTTATTGACTTGAGGATAGCTATTCACATAGTCCCTTTCCATGGACCAGCTTAGTGACCTTAATTTTGATGTCATATTCCATGACACGAGTGATCCATCCTATACATGTTTCTCATTTAGATCTTTGTTCAAAAGAAATCCTTCACTCCCGCATGAGAGACTAAATAGTGGGATCTTGTTGTTTGAGACTAGGTGTTTGAACTTATTTAAGCTCCTAATTACTACAGGGACATGCTTCTCAATGAAGGAGTACCTTACTTCATATCCCTCCAAGCCTTGACTGAAGAAGGCAACTGGTTTTTCACATCCCTCTTTGTTTTGTTTCACTAGGATTGCAGAAATTGTGTCCCCACCACCAAAGGCATAGAGCATGAAGTCCTTAGAGAGTCTTGATTGATGAGAGTTAGAGCTTGGGATATAGCCTCCTTTATTGCTTCAAAACATTTTTTCCTCTATTGTCCACTTAAATGCCATGCTCTTCTTCAACATTAGTGTTATTGGCTTCACAAGAGCGGTAAAATTTGGTACAAACCTGTGAACAAAATTAATCCTTCCTAGAAAGCTCTAAAGAGCCTTCTTATGACTTGGTAATGGTAATGCTCAAATTTCTTCAAATCTCTTTGGGTCAATATTCAATCCCTCCTTAGACACAATATGGCCAAGGAGCTTTCCTTCGTGAGCCAGAATATGCATTTTTGGGATTTAATGATACCCCAAATCTCCTACACCTCTAAAATACTTGTCTTAGATGAAAAAGGTGATCCACTGCATTTTTGAGAACACAGTGATATCATCAAGATATATCAGTACTATTTTGTTGATCAACCCCTTGAATTCCATGTCCATTTCCCTTTGAAAAGTGGCTCTAGCATTAGACAATCCAAATGGCATCTTCCTGTAGGCATAGGTGCCCCACTTAGTGGTGAAAGCCATTTTGAACTGGTCATCTTCTTTTACCATTATCTAATTATACCCCGAGTATCCATCGAGGAGAGAAAATATTTAAGTCAGATACTACCTGTAAGATTTGTTCCATTGAAGGAAGTGGGTAATGGTCTTTGAGAGATTACTTGTTTAGGTCTCGAAAGTCCACACACAACCTTATTTCCCCATTCTTCTTCTTAACCAGGTACCAAGTTTGCAACCCATCTTGAATGCTTGATTGGAAATATAATGTTGGCCTCTATTATCTTGTTTAGCTCTTTCTTCATTAGAGGCTCAATGTGAGGGTTGATTGGTCTTTGCTTCGCCTAATGGGCTTAGCATCCGGATCCAGTTCAATTTTATGTTGTGCCAACTTTGGATTGAAACCTCATAGGTCTTCATAGCTCCAAGTGAAGACATCTAGAAACTCTTGGAAAATTTACAAAACTCATATCTCTCTTGTTCAGTTGCCATTTTTCCAATTTGAAGTGTTTTACCTTCCTCAACCGAGATTGGCTCTGAATCTTCTCTCCTTTGACCTATATGTTGGCTTTCTCTTACGAAACAAGTCATTAGGATTGAAGATAGACTCCAATGTTACTAAACCCTTTGGAAGATTTTTGGTCCACAGCTGCACTACTTGATCCCCATATTGCTACTCTAATTTATTTTGATTCCTAGCTAAGAATTCAGCCTCTTCTTACAAGAAAATTAGCGGTTTGTTGATCGTTCTCAAACACTTACCAACTTGTGTTATTTTTTGGAATTGTTGGCCTTACAATCACATGGATATGTGGTTGTGTTTTTCTCTTTTGATATTATCAACCACATCAAATGTTGCTCTCTAAATGTTGTGAGCCTATCTCTGCAGCTTCATTCTCCTTCCTAGGTATGGACACAATGTTGAAAGCTTCAAGTATTTAATTAGGTCCCATACCCTATTTTTGTAGCTCTTGAGTAGGTCATTCTTGGAAGAATTTTTCCTCTAATTGATTCACAATTAGCTCACTATCACCAAATACTTGTAAGTTTTTAATGCCTCTCTTTCTTGCCCAATGTAATCCATGGATTAAGGCTTCATACTCAACTTGTGTTGTTTGAGAAAGCAAACTGAAATGGAAAGCTGAGTAGTATTTCATACCTTGTGGTGAAATGAGCATAGCTCCTCCTCCTACACCTTGTCTACTCCTTGAGCCATCAAAGAATAACTGCCATACTTCATTATCATCCTTATGGTCTGGTTTGGTGATGCTAGGAAGAGGTTGACTCTCTTCATGCAAACAATAGACTCCCAACTCAGATTATTCATTTCTTGTAAGGGTCAAAAGCATGTCTCTTGTTTTCCCACTCATCAAGGGTCAAGTCTAGAATGCATCCAATTTTTGTATCTGCTTCATGGGTGCTTGGAATATCTTCTTGATCAAAAATGAACAATTCACATTGATTGGACTCGGTGTGTGAGGCTCTATGTGAAATTTTACAATGGGCTCAGATCTGATTTTAGCCTTGGCTCCATACCTTGTTTTGAATATCATGTTTAACCAATCAGCTAGACAAATAGCCCCTAATTTTGGTAGTGAAGTCTCTTGACAAACACAATGCAAAGAGTGGTGGGAGGTCAATTACAAACACATCCTTGTAGAACTTTGACATTTGGGTAGGCATGTAGTGTTAGGCTTAACACTTTGATGACCCAACCATTCCTACTACTTACTGTCCCATCTAGTTGCACTAATCCTCTGAGCACTAGCTCATACTTTAGACCTAATTGATCTGCTATTTTCTTTGGCATGACTGAGTTACTTTCCCTTGAATCAATCATGTAGTTATGTACTAAATTATCTCCTATGATTAATGAGATATAGAATGGAGGGGACTTCAAAATCTTACCTTGTCACCTCCATGGGTTCATTCTTGATGAGATGTTCTTGTGAGAACTTTTTCTTATTGATTGAGTGGCTGATTTGATGCTGACCAATTTTCCATAGCAACCTGCAATAGGTCTCTTTGTCCTAGGATGGCCAATGATTCCCACATTGAGATGTTTACATTCATTTTCTTAATCTACTTAATGATGTTGAATGGAAATGATCTATCTTTTTGATTCCCCTTGTCTCACACATTCTTCTCTTACACAAGGGATGTTACAACCATAACTTTAGGCTGATTTGGCACATTCAGGGCTGTATTTGGTCTATTAACTCCTTGTGGTGTAGGAGTGGGATGAGAAACAAATGGATTAGATGGTTGTCCCTCCTCTATGTTCCTCATTTTTTATCATGTGTTGGGAGCTACACCCTAAAAGGGGGGTTGATTAACTCCACAAAATTCTTATGTGTGCCAATTGACAAATGTGGTTTCTATTGGAGGTGCCTCTAGCTGAGTTTCCTACTATTGATTTCCCTCTTGACTTGGTTCTTGGGATACACCATGGTTTGTACCATCAAATCCTGATTCAATGCACCATTGAAACACATTGATTGTGAGGTAGATTGTAGGGGTAACACTAGTCATACTCCTATGCCATGTTGTTTTGTGTTGGAACCAAGGCTTTTGATGTTGAAGCCACATATTTGGATCATATGGTCAGAATGGCCTGGCAGCTTGAGGTTTTCCTTGGCTCTGATTTTGATTTCTAACTTGAGCTAGTGGTCTATTTTACTATTATGGGGGTCTAGCTTGATACTGATTTAGAGGTTGATAGGGTCTAGAACTTTGGGCTTATTGTCTCTTGATAGTCACTAGCTCATTTCCTAGGTTTTGTAGTTGTTTCATGACCTCCTGCAACTCTTTTGAAGTTCTAGAAGATGAGGTAGAATCCTCACTATTGCATGATTTCTTTGGGTAGGAATGGGAGCTAATGCGGGTGCTTTAATAGTGTTGGGAGTTCCTAGTTCTAGATATAAAGGCATAAGTGGCCTAGGTGCAAGTTTACCAACTTGAATTAAACAATTTTCAGCTCTAATAGCAATGTTATAGGCTGCAGGGTAAATTTATACCTCCCATGGATTGAATCATCATAGAAATATCAGAATTTAAAGCTTTAAGGAAGTATAGAAATCACCTTCAGTTGTTGGTCTCACGGCCAATAGAATCCTATCCACGTTCGCTAGAATCTAAGTTGAAGTTGGTAAAATATTCATTAGGAGCCCTCTTGATTGTTGTCAATTGTTCCAATAAAGACAAATTATCCCCCTTTTCTCCAAATTGATTGTGGAGAGCTGTGCATAAATGGTCCCAATTCTGGATGGATCCTGCGGTTAAACTTTAAACCACTACAAAGCTTTACCCTTAAAGGAGGATGCCAACAACTTGATAGCTATGTCCATTTGAGAAATCTCATGAATTACACAGACATTTTCAATATCCTGATGTGATCAATTAGATTCATCTTGTTCTCTCCAAGTAAAATATGGAATGCTCTTCCATACTACAGCTAGAATTGGATTTTGTGCATTGAGAGCCAATGGGCTAGCTACCAGTGAAGTTGATGTAGGGGTTAGGTTGTGCCATCCTGATTAGTCGAGGACTCTAGTTGATTGAATGAAAGGCCTACCAGGTGGAGGTGTTGACAAGGTTCTGTTTGGTGGAGATGGAGACCTTTGAGCTCTTCTTCCCATTCTTTCTCTATCTGGGGATAAATGTAGATACACAAATCCCACTCCTCTCTAGTTCTTCACCTTGTTTTTATTCTTCTCATGAACTTGAAAATCTTGGACTGCTGAAAATAGTGGATTCTACCTCTTTTGGAGTCACCAGATGTGCAATTTCATAGATCTTCTTACAAGCTGGGAACTCACAAAAAGTGCACATCAATCTTGCTACAGTAAAAATGAAGACTTCTTGTCCCACCGGGTGTGCCAAAATTGTTAGTGCAAAATCATAGCACCCCTAAATGTTTGCAACTTGATGGGTTAAGAATCTCAGTGTGATTGCATAACATGGAGCTTCTCCCAAAGTGTGGGACTTTACAAATCATGAGAGCTCTCTAGGTGAAGGCTAGTTCCTATTCCTCTGTTCAGGTACACACATTCATATTATAAAGGATCTATTCTAAAACCTACTCTAACTTTCCAAGAGACAAGGTTAAGGAGATGCAAGAAATAAAACCTAAACTAACAAGGGTGATGCACCAAAGGAATCTTGAACACCTATTTTACAATAAACACAAACCATAAAAAATGTGATACAACCACCATTCACGAGAAACCAAGACTATAATGAGAGATCAGGAAGGAGGCAATGAACGCAAGAGAGGGTTGAAAATCATCCATAGACATGCATTATTGCTCCAGAGTTGATACAATGCACTACAATGGCCAAGAGGCAAGATTTGTATTATAATCTAAATGGGAGGCTTGAAAAATCCAAAAATTCATCTGCAGGACAGAGAAGAAGGGAGGGTGAAAAGAAAAACTATCTAAACCTTCAAAATTTTCCCGTCCTTACAATATATAGGAAAAATTAGATAAGGAGATATAAGAAATCTGAATTCTTTTTCAACCACCCCAAAAGAGTAATGAATTTCCCTACAACAATGATGGGTTCCACTGCAAAACCCATGCCTCCATTACTATTCCTTGTTGGGAAAGAAAGGAATCCATACTCCATTATGGTGGTAGGTGAGAAGTGTGACACACTCAAGGATGACAGACTATATTTAAAGATATCTAGCTGTAGTTGAGTAGTAGACATTGAGAGCTTTCCAAAAATTATCCTCTTGCCCAGATTCGAGCTTCCATTCAAAATTTATGACCATCTTAAGGTCGAGGCCAGGCATTCCTCTTAGGTTGGGTTTGGAGTATGTACACGCAAGATCAATGTGGAATCCCCTCACATTCCTAAGATTCCACTACCTTTTAGAATCCTAGAGAAGTGACGTGCCGACAGTTGGCATCTTCTGCGAGCATGATCTATGCTTCACTCTACATTTTCCCTTCTATTTGGTAGAGAAACTACGTCGGACCCTAGACACATGGAGGCTTCACACTTATTTGGGGTTGTGCTTCTATCACACCTTTGAAGTTGCGCCAAAGGGACACGTGGAGGTTTCCGCTAGCTTGCTGCTTTTCTTATAATTTTCAACAATGGTTCCACTTTCTTGGGCCATGGACATGTGGAGAGCCTACGATTGTTTTGGGACCCCACTTTAAACTTTACCTTTTAAGGTGCACCGAGCGACACGTGGTACCTTCTCATGGATTTTCCCTGGTTAGACCTTTCAATGGTTGTTCTTCCTTTTACGCCAATTTAGGAGCAATATGTTGGACCTTGGACATGTGGAGGGCCTACGCTTGTTTGGGGTCTCCACTTTAGATTGTGCTCTTGAAGTTGCTTGCCGAGATGACATGTAGCACCTTCTGCTTTGGTTAAAATTTTTCAACGATTGGTGCAAATGTTTTGGGCCCTAGACATGTGGATAGCTTGTGCTTTTTTGGGGACTTGCCTTTGGATTTTACCTTTGGAATTACACCGATGAGGCACATGGAGGATTCCACTGCTTTTGTTGCTTTGCTTCAAATCAAATCGCTCTAGTATCAATTTTCAATCCTATATTTTGAATTTCGGAGTTAGGCATGATGCGCGGAAGGGAAATAGAGGGATGGCATGCACAAGGATGGCATGTGGTACAATAGGGTATATGCAGGAGCGTGACATGGAGACATGAAACTTAACCAAATGGAAGGTGTCTGTAGAGGGGTGTGCAAAAGAATTGTATGGTACAAGGAGTGCGTGTGTTGTCCACTCAAAATTCCGCTTGTTTTTTGAGTAGTCAAAAATTTAAAATTTTGATTTTAATAGTCTTTTCGTCGAACTAAAGTGTGAAAAGTCGAATTTGAGAAAATCTGCGTTTTGGGTCATTTTGTGTGTTTTTCGGGCTGTCGGACATTTTTGTCCCACATGTCCCAAGTTCATTTGGGCCCTCTGTTCTTGATCTTCCAATTTACCCGAAGTTTGTCTTTTTCGGGCCCGTCGAAACTTTTTGTCCCGAATGTCCCAAGTTCACCCGGACAAGTTGTTCCATTTTTGGCCGATTCGCCCGAACCGCGTACTTCACACTTTCGCATCCCAAATGTCCCAAACTCTTCCGGACCCATTGTCACCTTTTCACCCGATCTGGCCGTGTCGCGCTTCATCGCGCACATTTTTCCCGCATGTCCCAATAACATTTGTGCACCTTTTCCCCGCATCACCCGAAACGCCCGAACCGCATGCTTCGCGCTTTCGCGTCCCTCGTGTCCCAAATGAACCAAGTGCCATTCATGCTAATTTTTCCCGCTCTACCCGGATATCTTGCTTTTCAAATTGGTAGGTATGAATTTAATGTGCATTTATTACCTTTCTCTCTCCAAAACGGCTATATAACGAGAAAACCCCCTATGTGTTTTTCACACTGCTTCCATGCTATCCTTTGCTCGAACCCTTGCAATCTAAATTCCTACGCGCGTATCCATTCCCTCTGCAATTTCATCCCAAGTTTAGCTTGCAGCTCTGCTCTCTCTCAATTGCTATCAACATGAAGATCAAATTCCAGGGGCAGGAGCAAATCTCACCACTAGAATCTGTCGTTCCTGATATCGGGGACAGTGAGGTTCGCCACCTTGATTTTGGTGATTTTTGGTCGAGGATGACAGATGCAAACCCTACACCAATGGCACAAATGATTCATGATAGCGGTCTAGCTTTCGCTGGTGGTTTCCCCATCTCGGTCCAATGTGCAGACACAATGCTTTCATGCGGGGCTCATTTCAACCCTGATTCGAGTGAATTGACCAACGTGCACGGGGAGCTCATCACCAAACTTGACGCTGCCACCATTAGCACTGCACTGAGGATTCCAGAAATGGATAATGCTATCGTTGTCTCCCAGAATCAAGCACAAGCCCTGTTCAATCAAGACAGTGATAATTACAAGGCACGGGTGGCGAAGTCATGGCTTAAGAACCCTAAGAAGGGAGTGTCTCGTCTATCCAAGACTCTCTTCCGAGAAGATTTCAATGAAGAGTTGTCGATTTCATAATCCTACTGCTCGGGTCATGGGCTTACCTTCTACTAACGAGTTTCATTTCTGGATGTGCCCGCTCATCAATATGGTGTGTGAGGGGACTCAAAACATCAACTGGGCAGAAATCATCAGCATGAACCTAACTTGAGCAGTATTTCTAATGTACAAAAATGAAGAAATTTTACATGACTTCATACCTGATGTATACTATACTCGGCATCAAGGCAATGGTTTGGTTTTTCTTACATTGATGCTCACAAGGCTGATCCTGTGTATGCCTACTGCCCGCAGTTCACCCTAGAGACCAGCAATCATAATTTTTGAAGGGTGAATGATGCTTTCACCATGTACATGGTAAGACTTCTCGAGGGTGACACTGCTAGAAGATTTTCTGATGAAGCCATGAGCCTGATATCGCACTACGGTGCCTATTTTATCCAATTCAGAAAATTCTCCTATATCAGGCTCGCTGGCTACGAGAGCACCCCTCTGAGGCTTCCCATGTTCTGTAGTGACAAGATGGCTCTGATAGAAGTATGCAGGCAATTGGAAAAATTGCATAGAACCTGCAGGGACAAGAAGATCACTGGTTTGCACTTCCCCATCTCTTTGGGAAACTACACCTGTAAAATGGCCCTGGATGCACAGAATATTGAAAGAGCCCTGGCCCCCATTACTGTCCATTTCTTCAAGCCCAGAACTTGCTTCGACTTGAAGAAGTTCATTGAGCAAAACATCAAGATAACATATCATCACAGGGCAGATACAGAAGACTATTGGGCTGACTGTGCCGATGATTTTGAGGCCAGAAGAAGGCATTATGGCAGGTTCTCTCTATAATTGATCGAAGAACTCGGCTTGTACCAAGTCCCTGCAGGACTCAAGGATGACAACTCTGATTTGTATTCATATGAGTACGACAATGTGGTCAAGCACACTCCCTTGGAGGACTTGGATTGGTTCAAGAAAGAGAAAGATGATTTGGCTGAGATCCTAGCTCCAGTCTTAGTCAGAACTAAGATCTGGTTTGATAAGAAAGTCTCGAGAGCTTAGGAGGCACTCAGGAGAATCCTCCTCTAAGGATGTTTCAACACCAAGGAGGGAAGCATCGATTCCAAGATCAGATACACCTGTGCAAACTCCTCCTGCCTCATCAACACAAGGACCTGCAGCTTCTACTCCTTCTTCATCCACCCAGGTATATCAGAAGAAACTCAGAGAAGTTAAGAAGGAGCCTGTGGAAGAAGATCTCCGAAAAAGAGACAGAGTTGCCTTTGGGACCTGAGAACATCATTGTTCTCAGTGAAAGTGAAGAAAGTGAAGTACCAGCTCCTACAAGCGCCCCTGAAGCCCCGACAGATAAAGACAAAGAGGTACAAAGCGCTGAGCTTCCAAGTCTTGTTGATTCCTCTGCAGAGAATTGTTTCAAGCGCCCCACACATGTCTCAACTCGAGACAAAAACAGTCTGCACTCTAGGTGCCATGAGTTCTCTGTCTCTTAGTCCTCTTGCCTCACCTGCTGCTTCCTCCTCCTCTTTTGCATGGGTGCAACCTTTTGTTGACAATAGGAAGAGGAAATCTTCCTCTCGGAGCTCAGGGCCAAATTTTGATGATGTGGCAGCCTTGTTGGCACTACTCCTTCTTGTGCCAAAAAGGCCGTAATCACCTCCGAGGATAGTGTCCGATGCTCGGGTCAGCAATTCTGGAGATTGCTAAGCCTACGATAGATAAACCGAGTAGGATTTGCAGGCGGTGACCTAGAACTCTCAAGGATTCCTATGGGAGAATGTACCCCCAGAAGGAGAGATCCATAATCTCCGGAGATGGTCACAAGAGTAATTGGGAGGGTAGAGAAAGGGAAACAAAATATTGAACAGTTGGAGGAATAGGCCCAAATTCTCACAGTTTTCATCAAATCTCTTTTTCTAAGGACAAAGTTTTGGATCCTACCCCATTGACTACTCTTCCACCACCTGTAATTTTGAGCCAAGATGAAGTACAGAGTATCAAAGACATGCACAAGTATTTCGTCTATGGCAGAGCTATGGAGGCCATGGTGGATGATATGCTTGTTGCAAGGTTGAACTTCATCGATGAAGCTTTCAAACTCCACGGAAAAGTGAACAATTTACAACAGAAGCTCTCTTCCACTATTGGGATCATAGATAAAGAGCTCAAAATTTGGAGCAGTTGCATAGTAGACCTCCGCCTCATGGGACAGATAGATGAGAACATTTTATTGGCGAGTAAGGTTTTTGATGATGCAAAGGATAATCTGTCAAAATCCTGGGTTTACAGCATGGAGTGGAAGATCAAAGTCTTGGAGGAGGCTTTGGGAGAACTGAAGAATAGCTGGCAGAAAGGTGAAGCTTTCAAGACACTGGTTGTCTCTGCTTTCAAAGATATACATTGTCATCTTCAGGATGAAACTTCTGGTGTGCCTCTTTCCTTGCAAGAAATCAAAGCTCAATTCAGAGCTTTTGTTAAAAATAATCTATTCAAGGAAAGATCCATTTCCAAAGAGAAAATGAAGGAGATATGCTCTCTTGATCTGCCATTGAGGAAGCAAATAAAGACTATCATACTCACGTCGAGTTTGATAAGGAAATAGAGAAGTGCCTCAGATTTTGGACCCAGTCTACAGCCAACACGTCAGTCCCTCGTGGCAGAGACATAGCTGAGGTGTTGAAGAGATTCAGGCAGCGAATTTTGAAGTCAGTGGGTCCCTCCTAGTCACTAACCACCTGTCTTCTTCTCCTTATTCTTCTCTCTTCTTCCCTTTCTTTTATCGTATTCTTTGTAATAAGTTGAGGTATTGTGATTGGCAATCCTTAACTAATCTTTAGTTAAAAGAAGTGGTTACCGAGTGTAACTGATTTGTAAACTATATAATGGCCTCTCCTCACCATTCGAAAGGGAAGAAGAAATTGGCTTATTTTCTCAAAAAGTGTAAATAGATCATAAAGAAATCAATACATAAGGGCTTTTCATTCTTTGTCTATCTGATCTCTTTTATCCCAGACTTTCATTTTATTTTGTAAGATCATTTATGCATGTGTTATGTTAAGAAATTTTGTGTTAAGCGGATGTTATTTACGAACTTTGTGTCTTTAAATTCCATCTTATTTATATGATACAAATGATCTTGTTTCAATTCACTCAACTTAACCCATACATAAAGAATTACTCTATTATCTATAATTTTACATGTTGCCTTTCTGCTCATTCTCGTATTCTCATTCCTTAGTCCTTTTGTAATTGATGATCTTTATAGAAACACTTTCGTAATATCCAAGTTCAACCAGAAATAATGTTTTGTATATTTGTAAATAGGTTCATTTTTGAATAAGGGAACCTCTCCCATTAAAGAGGAGGGACTTCGTGTCCCCCCGATTGTTGCTCTTCGTAAAGATCTATTTGACGACCAACAGCTTTTGGTGAATCCACTTGGGAAAATCATATTCTAGTTCTATAATTTTTCATCATCCTTTGATCCGCGACTCCGTGTTTTACTCGAGGAGAAAGGGCCCTTGGTATTGAAGATTCTCATTTTCAGATTTTGGAGCAGCAGGGTTTTCCTTTCCCTTTAACAAGAAATAGAAAGACTCGTTTGACAAGCACTCCACCTGTTCAAGATAGAATTCCTATGGGTGGCATTCCTTGAGCCAAATAGTCCTAATCTTCGAGCTTTGATTCTTGCTGGTGTTGCAGTTCCTATTCAAGCCATTTTTCCAAGAATGGCGGTACCATTGCCCTGGGGTCATCGTGTCGGGCCCCTTGCCCTCCCTCAGCCTTTGCATGAGTTACCCAGAGGGAACAGGAAGAACTTCCCTAAATTCAAAGGTGATGGCAAAGTGCATCCTGATGAACACATCGCAGCCTTCATAGTTGCATGTGGAGTTCTGGGAGTTGAACATGAAGACGTCTCCGTGAGACTGTTTGTTGAGACTTTACAAGATAATGCTGCTGATTGGTTCTATCACCTTTCAGCTGGTGCTATCACTAGCTGGGACACCATGAGAACTAGGTTTGAAAACCATTTCAAACCAGCAGAAGATGTGCATGCCTTGCTAGCCCAAATCTCTCAGATAAAGAAAGATTCACAAGAGCCCATGAGAGAATTTGTGGCCCGATTCAATAGGTTGATTAATAAAATTCCACCAACTACTCGACCTGTAGATCAAATTCAAAAATGTTTCTTCCTAAATGCCCAATCGCCTGAAGTTAGTTATGCACTAAGAAGGGCTAATCTTACAACGTTGGCTGAAGATCAAACTCTTGTTGTTAGTGTCAAAGATGACTTAATCATGTCAGGGAAGTTGAGGAGAGACCCTTCCAAATCTAAATCTACTTCTTCTTCCTCTTCCACTCCCGGACCGAACACTGATCCATTGGTTCAAAAACTTGTGAATGATCTCATCGCCATTAAGAAGCAATTGGCCCAGCATGCTCCCTACGCTGACGTTCCAAGGAGGAATTTTCAACCCAGAAATCATTTGCTTGCTTCTCAAACAAGGCTAGCGCTTGAAGGACCTCCTGTTAAAGTTCCTGTCAATGCAACCTGTGAAGTTGAGGAACCTGATGATGAGGAGGATAATGAAGGTTGCGAGGAGCTCGTTGAAGAAGTAGATGATGAAGCAAATGAACTTGAGGGATCTCGAGTGAATTTCTTCACCACTAAAGGCATTGATGATGGAGATGACTATGATGAAGTAGTAGCAGACATGAATAGCGAATCATACACTGTCATGACTCGAGAGCGATACAAATCAAAAGGAGAAAGTGATGCATCCCACCAAGAAATCTAAGGAGCAGCCAACAACTATCCCCGTAATTGCAAAAAGCGGATCTCCTATCCCTGTTTCATCTACACCAAAGGTGAGTCCTGTCAATCCTGCTATTAAAGTTACTCCTTTTTCCCCTAAAGTTGATAAACCTAGGATCTCAAGTGATGATGGCCCGTCCACTTCTGGGTCTTTTGATATTATTGATCACCTGAAAAAGACTAAGGTTCAAATCTCAGAGGCTGAGTATTATCAAACCCATCCCAAAGTTTTTGCTAAAATTATTCACTTTGTCAATTAGCATTCTAAGACAACCTCTAAAGGCCTTTTACCCACCCCTTCTTCTGCACCACACCTTCTAGTCCCAGTAGCATTGTCACCTCACCTAATGACAAAATCAAACCATTTTATGTAACACTTCTTATAGCTGGCCATAGGCTCGGTAAATGTATCATAGATTCAGGAGCCTCAGACAATGTGATGCCTGCTAAAGTAGCTCATGCCTTAGGTTTGACCCTCACATTCACTTATGGATCTTGTTACTCTATGGAGAGTAAGGAAGTGCCCCTGGTCGGAAGAATTAAAGATGCACAAGTGGCTTTTGCTGCTTTGCCTGAGAAGAAAGTTTTGGCTACCATCTTAGTAGTAGATATTCCTCCTTCATACGGGATGTTGCTAAGTAGGAACTTCTGTAAGGATGTGGGTGGAGAAATTCAAATGGATTGGTCACATGCACTCGTACCTGTTAATGGGAAAATGAAGAAGTTGCTGCCTAAGAAGCAGTCTGAGTATATTGTACAAAAACGGATGATCCTAAAGCACAAATACTCTATGAGGATATGGGGCATGGTAACTACATGATTATGTCCCCTGATGAAATTCAACTCCCCAAAGTGTCACCTATAGATCCTAACGGTGTTTGGATTTTAGAGTTTGATGGAAGTTGTTCCTTAGCTGGTTCTGGAGCTGGTGTCCTACTGGTGTCACCTGAAGGAAGCCTTCATCCTTTTTCATTCAAGTTGCAGTTCAAAAATACTAATAATATAGTAGAGTATGAGGCTCTCATTCTTGGACTGCAAGTGGCCAAAGAACAAGGTGTAAAGAATCTTTTGGCTTGTGGTGATGCGGAATTGATTGTAAAGCAAGTTAGAAACCTTTTCCAGGTAAAAAATGGAAGGTTGAAACATTACCGGAATCAGGTTTGGGATTCCATTGAATTTCTTGATGCTTTCTCCATTGAAGCAATACCTAGGGAGAGGAACATCAGGGCTGATTCACTAGCAGTCTCAGGGTCACTACTGATTCCTCATCCTGATTTCTCTCAAGATAAGTTCACCATTGAGATGATCCATCGACCTAGTGTACCTGATAATACAAATAACTGGCAAGTTTTCAACGATGATCAACACTTGCTTTCTTTCTTAGAACTCAGGGATAATTTTTAACAGCTGTACTTTGAAGGAAGCGATAACCTGCCTCGTGAAAGTGTGTCCTTTGATAAAGTAGTTACCCAAGGAGAAGAAACGGATCAGGATGGATGCATCAAACTCAAAGGAAACAAGATTCCTAAAGGATTAGTGAGTTTGGAGGAACTGTTTGATAAACACGACAGGTATGTAAAGTCTAGAGCTTCCACTGGACCTCAAAGAATCAATGAGCATGAAAAAATTAATATTGGGAGTTCTACTAACCCTAAGCTCGTGAACATTGGAAAATGTTGCACGCACGATGATGAGAGAGGAAAAAGCAATCGATCTTTTAAAGAGGTATAAGGATGTTCTTGCTTACTCTTATGAAGATTTAAAAGCCTTCAAACCAAAAGATATGCAACATTTTATTCCTCTCAAACCAGGAATTAAGCCTTTTAAGCAGAAACAGAGGCAGTACAACCCCAAAATAGCTGACACCATCTTTCAAGAAATACAGAAGTTGTTGAAGGCCAAAATCATCTTTCCCATTCACCATTCAACATGGATTGCCAATATTGTGCCTGTTAGGAAGAAAAATGGTGAGATCCGCATCTGTGTTGATTTCAGGAATCTGAATCAGGCTTCCTTGAAAGATAATTATCCTTTGCCTATGATGGATCAGGTCTTGCAAGTAGTAACAGGATCTGAAATGTTATCTATGCTTGATGGATTCTCGGGATATAATCAGGTAGAGGTTAATACTGCAGATCAACACAAAACAGCTTTCACTACTCCTTGGGGTACCTTTGCTTACAAAAGAATGCCTTTTGGGCTCATTAATGCTGGTGCCACTTTTCAGAGAGCTATGGATCTGGCCTTTGGAAGTTTGAAAGGGAAGTGTATTGTCATATACCTTGATGACTTGACTGTGTTTTCTAAAACAAGGGCAGATCATTTTCAGCACTTGGAGACAGTTCTGCTAAGATGTAGAGAACATGGGATCTCTTTGAATCCTAAAAAATCTATCTTTTGTGTCACAGAGGGGAAGTTATTAGGGCACATTGTCTCCAAAGATGGTATTAAGATTGATCCTGAGCGAGTTCAAGCTATCCAGCAAATTCCTCTCCCAACCAACAAAAAGGGTGTGCACTCTTTCTTTGGTAAGATCAATTTTTTAAGAAGGTTCATCCCTGATTTTGCAGAGTTAACTTTGAATATTTCCCAAATGATGAAAGGAAAACAAACATTTGGTTGGTCTTCTGAAGGAAAGGAATCCTTTGAAGGTATTAAAAGAGCTATCGCTAAAACTCCTGTTTTAGCATGTCCTGATTTCAGCAAAGATTTTATTATCTATTGCTATGCCACAGATAATACCTTGGCTGCTGTTTTGACTCAAGAAGATTCTAATGAGCACGAACTCCCAATTGCATTCATGAGCTATATTCTGAAAGATCATGAGTTAAAATACACCATGATGGAAAAACATGCTTTTGTAGTGGTTAAAGCTGTCAAGCAGTTTCGTTTTTACATTCTCAACTCTCATTCCATGGTGTTGGTTCCAGATACAACTGTTAAGTCGATTCTCACACAACAGGAATTTGGATCCAAGAGAGGGAACTGGGTTGCTAAGGTCCAAGAATATGATATTGACATCAAACCAACCAAGCTCGTCCATGGAAAAGGCCTTTGTGAGCTCATTGCTGAAGGAGCTAGACATGAGTTGCTGGAGGATAAGGTTGACCTTCCTACCTTCTCGCTTTCCTCACTCGATTGATGAATGGTATGCTGACATCGCCCATTTTCTCACCTATGGAGAATGCCCCTCTCATTTGATTGCCAAAGAAAAGAGGGTTGTTAAACTAAGGTCAGTACAGTATGTGTTGTGGGAAAACGCCTTGTTCAAACGTGGGATAGATGGAAGGTTTTTGAAATGTGTGGACAAGGAACAGCAGAAAAGGCTACTCTCAGCTTTTCATGATCAGGCTTGTGGAGGGCACTATTCATCAACGGTCACTGCTCATAAGATACTCCGTGGAGGATATTACTGGCCTACCTTGTTCAGGGATGCATCAAAGTGGGTCGATAAATGTGAGGCTTGTCAGAATTTCGTGGGTAGACCCAAATTGGCTTCTTTGCCTCTCAAGCCAGTTGTGATTGAAGAACCATTTCAACAGTGGGGTTTGGACTTCATTGGAACACTTAATCCTAGCTTCTAGTGTTGGTCATACTCATGTACTAACTACCACAGATTATTTCACCAAATGGGTAGAAGCTATTCCAGTAAAGAGTACTACTTCCGAAGTGGTGTGCAGCTTCATCAAGGAGAATATCTTGGTAAGGTATGGTGTACCTAACAAGATTGTGACAGATAATGCTTTGAATTTCTCTTCAACCGAGATAATGGATTTTTTCTATGGATATGGCATCTCCCTGGCTCATTCTTCAGATTATTATCCTCAGGGAAATGGTCAAGCAGAATCCACTAATAAAAATCTGGTGACCATTATAAGGAAATTAGTCAATGAGTCCCAACGAAACTGGCACAAGAAGCTCTATGATGCTCTTTGGGCAGACAGGATCACACCTAAGAGAGCCATTGGAATGTCCCCTTTTCAAGTGGTATATGGAGTAGAAGCTCAATTGCCAGTAACAGTGGAGCTGCCAGCCTTGCATCTAATGAAGGCCATTGAAGATACCAGTTTCAATGATGCTTTGGATAAGAGAATTTTGTACCTTCACAAATTGAATGAGAACAGATTGGAGGTTGCTGATAGGATATCTGTTCACCAGCATAAGGTAAAGGTCCTGTTTGATAAGAAAGCCAGGTTCAGGGATTTCCAGGTTGGAGACACTGTTTTGTTGTGGGATAAAAGACATGAACCTCGTGGCAGCCATGGCAAGTTTGATTCTCTTTGGCTCGGACCTTTCAAGATCAAACACTTCGCTGGTAAGAATTCTTTTTATCTTGATTACATAGATGGTTCCTCTCTCCCACTTCCTTATAGTGGGCAGTACCTGAAGTTGTTCAAGTCATAGGTGATTAGGGAGTCTCTGTGTATATTCTATATAGCGTTTTGTTTTTCTTTCCTTTTGTTTTGGTGTGTTGTCCTCTGTATTGGTCTACTTTTTGACTCTATGGCCCAATGGATAAGGTACTGGTCTACATTCCAAGTTTGTCTAAGTTCTTGCCTTGTCTCATTCCTTGAATTTATGCCAAGTCATCCCCAGAAGGAGCCAGTTGTTGTCCACTCAAAATTCCACTGGTTTTGACAAGTCAAAAATTTAAAATTTTGAGTTTAAGTGTCTTTTCTGTCGAACTGAAGTGTGAAAAGTCAGGAATTTGAGAAAATCTACTTTTTGGGTCATTTTGTGTGTTTTTCGGGCCTGCTCGGACATTTTTGTCCCGCATGTCCCAAGTTCATTTGGGCCCTCTGTTCCCCGATTGGCTGATTTACTTGAAGTTTGTCTTTTTCGGGCCCGTCGGAACTTTTTGTCCCACATGTCCCAAGTTCACCCGGACAAGTTGTTCCATTTTCGTTTGATTCGCCCAAACCACGTACTTCACGCTTTTGCGTCCCAAATGTCCCAAACTCTTCCGGACCCATTGTCACCTTTTCACCCGATCCTAGTCACGTACTTCACGCACTTTTGTCCCGCATGTCCCAATAACATTTGTGCGCCTTTTCCCCACATCACCCAAACGCTCCGAACCGCATGCTTTGCGCTTTCACGTCCCTCGTGTCCCAAATGAACCAAGTGCCATTCATGCTAATTTTTCCCGCTCTACCTGATATCTTGCTTTTCAAATTGGTAGGTATGAATTTAATGCACATTTATTACCTTTCTCTCTCCAAAATGGCTATATAACGGGCAAACCCCCTATGCGTTTTTCACACTTCTTCCATGCTATCCTTTGCTCAAACCCTTGCAATCTAAATTCCTGCGTGTGTATCCATTCCCTCTGCAATTTCATCCCAAGTTTAGCTTGCAGCTCTGCTCTCTCTCAATTGCTATCAAAATGAAGATCAAATTCTAGGGACAGGAGCAAATCTCACCACTAGAATCTGTCATTCCTGATATCGGGGACAGTGAGGTTCGCCATGATTTTTGCAATTTTTGGTTGAGGATGATAGATGCCAACCCTACACCAATGGCACAAATGATTCATGATAGCGGTCTAGCTTTTGCTGGTGGTTTCCCCATCTCGGTCCAATGTGCAGACACAGTGCTTTCATGCGGGGCTCATTTCAACCCTGATTCGAGTGAATTGACCAACGTGCATGGGGAGCTCATCGCCAAACTTGACGCTGCCACCATTAGCACTGCACTGAGGATTCCGAGAAATGGATAATGCTATCGTTGTCTCCCAGAATCAAGCACAAGCCCTGTTCAATCAAGACAGCGATAACTACAAGGCACGGGTGGCGAAGTCATGGCTTAAGAACCCTAAGAAGGGAGCATCTCGTCTATCCAAGACTCTCTTCCGAGCAGATTTCAATGAAGAGTTGTCAGATTTCATAATCCTACTGGCTCGGGTCATGGGCTTACCTTCTACTAACGAGTTCCATTTCTGGATGTGCCCATTCATTAATATGGTGTGCGAGGGGACTCAAAACATCAACTGGGCAGAAATCATCAGCATGAACCTAGCGGAGCAGTTTATGTCAATGTACAGAAAATGAAGAAATTTTACATGACTTCATCCTGATGTATACTCCCAGCGGCATCAAGGCAATGGTTTGGTTTTCTTACATTGATGCTCACAAGGCTGATCCTGTGTATGCCTACTACCCCCAGTTCACCCTAGAGACCAGCAATCGTAATTTTTGAAGGGTGAATGATGCTTTCACCATGTACATGGTCGAGACTTCTCGAGCATGACACAAAGAAGATTTTCTCGATGAATCCATGAGCACGATATCGCACTACGGTGCCTATTTTATCCAATTCAGAAAATTCTCCTATATCAGGCTCGCTGTTACGAGAGCACACCTCTCGAGGCTTCCCATGTTCTCAGTAGTGACAAGATGTCTCGATAGAAGTATGCAGGCAATTGGAAAAATTGCATAGAACCTACAGGGACAAGAAGATCATTGGTTTGCACTTCCCCATCTCTTTGGGAAACTACACCTGTAAAATGGCCTTGGATGCACAGAATATTGAAAGATCCATGGCCCCCATTCTCGTCCATTTCTTCAAGCCCAGAACCTACTTCGACTTGAAGAAGTTCATCGAGCAAAACATCAAGATAACATATCATCACAGGGCAGATACAGAAGACTATTGGGCTGACTATGCCGATGATTTTGAGGCCAGAAGAAGGCATTATGTCAGGTTCTCTCTACAATTGATCGAAGAACTCGGCTTGTACCAAGTCCTGCGGGACTCAAGGATGACAACTCGATTTGTATTCATATGAGTACGACAATGTGGTCAAGCACACTCCCTTGGAGGACCTGGATTGGTTCAAGAAAGAGAAAGATGATTTGGCTAGAGATCCGGCTCCAGTCTTAGTCAGAACTAAGATCTGGTTTGATAAGAAAGTCCGAGAGCTTAGGAGGCACTCAGGAGAATCCTCCTCTAAGGATGTTTCAACACCAAGGAGGGAAGCATTGATTCCAAGATCGATACACTGTGCGAAACTCCTCCTACCTCATCAACACAAGGACTGCAGCTTCTACTCCTTCTTCATCCACCTGGGTATATCGAAGAAACTCGGAGAAGTTAAGAAGGAGCCTGTGGAAGAAGATCTCCAGAAAAAGAAGACGAGTTTCCTTTGGGACCTGAGAACATCATTGTTCTCAGTGAAAGTGAAGAAAGTGAAGTTTCAGCTCTTACAAGTGCCACCGAAGCTCTAACGGATAAGGACAAAGAGGTACAAAGCGCTGAGCTTCCAAGTACTTTGATTCCTCTACATCAGCTATTTCAAGCGCCCCACACATGTCTCAACTCAAGACAACAGCAGTGCAGACTCTGGGTGCCATGAGTTCTCTGTCTCTCGGTCCTCTTTCCTCACCAAGTTGCTTCCTCCTCCTCTTTTCCATGGGTGCAACCTTTTGTTGATAGTAGGAAGAGGAAATCTTCCTCTCTGGAGCTCGGGGCCAAATTTTGATGTTGTGGCAGCCTTGTTAGGCACTACTCCTTCTCGTTCCAAAAATGCCGAGAATCACCTCCGGGATAGTGTCCGATGCTCGGGGTCAGCAATTCTGGAGATTGCTAAGCCTACATGTAGATAAACCGGAGCCAGATTTGCAGATTTGCGGGCTGACCTAGAACTCTCAAGGATTCCTATGGGAGAATCTATCCCTGAAGGAGAGATCCATAATCTCTAGGAGATGGTCACAAGAGTAATTGGGAGGGTAGAGAAAGGGCAAAAACTATTGAGCAGTTGGAGGAACAGGCCCGATTCTCACGGTTTCATCAAATCTCTTTTGTCTAAGGAAAAAGTTTTGGATCCTACCCCATTGACTACTCTTCCACCACCTATAATTTTGAGCCAAGATGAAGTACAGAGTATCAAAGACATGCACAAGTATTCCATCTATGGCAGAGCTATGGAGGCCATGGTGGATGATATGCTTGTTGCAGGGTTGAACTTCATCGATGAAGCTTTCAAACTCCACGGAAAAGTGAACAATTTGCAACAGAAGCTCTCTTCCACTATTGGGATCATAGATAAAGAGCTCAAACTTTGGAGCAGTTGCATAGTAGACCTCCGCCTCATGGGACAAACAGATGAGAACATTTTATTGGCGAGTAAGGTTTTTGATGATGCAAAGGATAATCTGTCAAAATCCTAGGTTTACAGCGTGGAGTGGAAGATCAAAGTCTTGGAGGAGGCTTTGGGAGAGCTGAAGAATAGCTGGCAGAAAGGTGAAGCTTTCAAGACACTGGTTGTCTCTGCTTTCAAAGATATACATTGTCATCTTCAGGATGAAACTTCTGGTGTGCCTCTTTCCTTGCAAGAAATCAAAGCTCAATTCAGAGCTTTTGTCAAAAATAATCTATTCAAGGAAAGCTCCATTTCCAAAGATAAAATGAAGGAGATATGCTCTCTTCAATCTGCCATTGAGAAGCAAATAAAGACTATCATACTCACGTCGAGTTTGATAAGGAAATAGAGAAGTGCCTTGGATTTTGGACCCAGTCTATAGCCAACACGTCAGTCCCCCGTGGCAGAGACATAGCCGAGGCATTGAAGAGATTCAGGCAGCGGATTTTGAAGTCAGTGGGTCCCTCCCAGTCATAACCACCTATCTTCTTCTCCTTATTCTTCTCTTCTCTTCCCATTCTTTTCTCATATTCTTTGTAATAAGTTGAGGTATTGCGATTGGTAATCCTTAACTAATCTTTAGTTAAAATAAGTAGTTACTGAGTGTAACGGATTTGTAAACTATATAATGGCCTCTCCTCGCCATTCTGAAAGGGAAGAAGAACTTGGCTTATTTTTTGAAAGTGTAAATAGATCATAAAGAAATCAATACATAAGGGCTTTTCATTCTTTGTCTATCTGATCTCTTTTATCCCCAAGCTTTCATTTTATTTTGTGAAGATCATTTGTCATGTTATGTTAAGAAACTTTGTGTTCTGGTAGATGTTATTTACAGAACTTTGTGTCTTTAAATTCCATCTTATTTATATGATACAAATGATCTTGTTTCAATTCACTGTAACTTCGCATACATAAAGAATTACTCTGTTATCTATAATTCTGCATGTTTCCTTTCTTCTCATTCTTGTATTCTCATTCCTCAGTCCTTTTGTAATTGATGATCTTTATAGAAAAAACTTTCGTAATATCCAAGTTCAACTAGGAAATAATGTTTTGTATATTTGTAAATAGGTTCGTTTCTGAATAACGGAACCTCTCCCATTAAAGAGGAGGGACTTCTTGTCCCCTGACTGTTGCTCTTCGTAAAGTCCTATTTGACAACCAACACGTTGGAGGACTATAGCCTTCCATTTCTCCCATGTGCACAATTGTTTTGATTGATTTTTCCCAAGGGAAAAATTAGATAATAGTGGAATGGAACATTTAAACATGGAGCCATCAGAATTCCCTTCCACTTCCACATAAAGACAAAACCAAAGTCTGGGTGAAATAAATAACGTTCTACATGAAAATTGTAACCTGTACTGCGTGGGAAGAACTGAGCCACTAACATCTAAGGTGATGTGTTGAGGTATTTCCCAATCAATATGTGGGATTTTATGGTAAGGTGTCTTTCACTAATTTCTTAACATGTTGTTTTTTTACAGACCACATGGAGGAGGAACAAACCATTCTTTCCTACAAGATCTCCATTTATATTTACGTGAGGACCATTTTCTCTTGCATGTAATCGATTCCTTGCTAGGTAAAGTTAAATTCTACTTGCATGGAAATGTTGCCAGTATCACCTATGTGAAGAGTTAAAACAACATGAGGAGAGGAAAATTTGGCTTCGTGTGTAGCCTGAAAGTCACAAATAATTAAAAAGGGAGATATATTTCTTGGTGAAGAATTCTCTACCACGGCATCGACTTGTCTCTCTAATAGCCAACACCAAATGATGAGCGTGGTGACACAATCGAAACCTCCAAAATCTGTAACATCAACTTGCAAGTCACATAACACCTTCCAGTAGCTCCTGAGAGCTTTGTGTTATAATTTTCCTTACTCAACGAGCTTCAAAAATTGACGTCCTACCAAGAAAAGGAAGCTCGATAGAAATTAGAAGTCGAGTATGATTTTGACTATGAAGATGAAGAACTCCCCACCAAGCATCGTCATCTCTCAGCACGCGAGTATCGAGAGCATATACGAGCTAGTACTTCACATCAGTGAGTCAAAGTTGTAATATCTCTTGAATAAATAAATAAATAAATAAAAAGTGTTTTTTTTTAATAAAAATGTTTTCTCTAAAGTTGCTTCTTTCCAATGTTTAGTTAATGAAAGGGAAAATTTTTACGGCCTAGAAAACAAAAATTAGGACAATCCTTCAGTTTGAAGGATTATGGGGAGTTTTACGAGTGCATGACTACTCCCACAACCCCTGATGAATTAATAAAGTATGAGATGGCTAGTGCTAAAGCCTTGATGCTGATAATGCTCAATATCAGTGATAATGTGTAAACGCATGTTCGGAATGTAGAGAAACCAAAGGAGGCCTGGGATAAGCTGGCAACAATTTATGAAGCCAAAAATCAGACTAAGATCCTCCATCTTCAGTCAAAGTTGCACACCCTCTCTATGGGGTCAGATGATAAATTTGAGGAGTTCTTACATCATGTGGCTGAGTTGTGATCAGATTTATTAGCACTTGGTGAAATGGTGGATGAAAAACTTCTGTAATGATCATCTTCAAAGAATTCCCTTATCAATTACGAGTTTTCATTATGACAAAATGTATCTAAAAAAATAGTGGAATTTGAAGAACGTGTGAATTTTTTTGCAATAGGAAGAGGCCATCAATTCATCCCAAGAGGAGACTCATGATAAAGCCCTATTATCAAAGCCATACCGTGGCTAGAAGAATTGGAATGGTCCCCTAGAGAAGCCAAATCAAGTGCAACCAAAAACAACAGAAAGATCAAAAGTCAAAGAGGTGGTGTCACATTTTCAGAACCAACTCTCATGACACTAATCACTATTGGTAAAATAGCTTGAAACAAGGGTCTTTAAGTCAAACAAGCACACCAGGAAGCGAATATTTTAAAAAATCCAAACAATGTCCCCACTGGAGAAAGCATAAGGGACATCTCGCAGCCCAACAAGATAATGAATATGATGAGGAGACATCAGAAGGAGCCCATTATGGTAAGAACCTTGTAGTCATCTCTCGGAAATTCACATCCCATTAAGATAGTCGGCTAATAGACTCTGGTGCAAGTAAGCACATGTCAGGTGACAAGGAGTTGTTTGAGTCACTAGATGAACAACTCACCGGTGATCGGATGCGAGATAGAAGATGAAAAAGAGTACGTTGCAGAAGGAATAGGAAGAGTCACCATTCCACTAGGACCACAAAAATGTACTCTTACAAAGGTACTATATGTTCCTGGATTGACAACAACCTCCTCTCAAGAACTCGGCTATTGAATTGTCACTTGAAGGTATAATTTCTTGTCCAAAATGGCATCAAATCGCGTTTTCTTTCACGACTAGGTAATATTATTGCTAGAGCATTTCTAAAAGATAAGTCATTTTCTTTAGATATTGTTTCATCTTCTACAATAGCTTTATCTGCATCAACAGTACAATCTACTGCACTATGGCATTTTAGATATGGACACTTTTCGTCTAGTTCATTACATCGATGAGTTCAAAAGAAATGGTTCATTGAATACCCATATTGTCCAAGACCTTGCCTCTTTTCCCTGGCTATCTTATAGGAAAACAAAACGGTGATCTGTTTTAGGTGAGCACCTTCCATGCCAAGAAGCATCTAGAGGTAGTTCATACCAATCTGAATGGCCCGCTTCTTGGTTCATTTTAAGTTTACAAGTACTTCCAACTATTCGTGGATGACCACTCTTGTAAGAGGTGGATTTTTTCTTGAAGAAGAAAAGTGAGGCTCTTCAACATTTCAAAAATTTCTATTATTGTGCTTTGTGAAAGAGACCGGAAAACCACTTCTTCTAATTTTCTCAGATTGATGGGGAGAATTCACATCAAAGAAGTTCTTAGCCTTCCTTAACCAACAAGGTGTTAATCAGAACTTGACTACTCCATACACACCCCAAAAAATGGCATTGTTGAGCATCACAATCTCACAGTGATGGAGATGGCTCATTGCATGCTAACAACAACAAAGTTAGAGGAACACTATTGGGCTAAAGAAGTACATACAACTGTATATCTTCTTAATAGGACACCAAAAAATATTCTCCAAAATAAAATTCCAGAAGAGGTATGGAGTGGTAGAAATCCATCAATTTCTCATTTGTGAGTATTTGGTTGCACGAATACATGCATGTCCTAGCTCAGAAGAGAAAGAAGGTTGAGCCAAAGACACTTCCATGTATCCTACTTGGCTACAACACTACCTTGAAGGCATATCATCTCATGGATCCTGAGAAAAATAAAATATACGAGAGTCGGGACGTGGTTTGTGACGAGTCATCCTTTGACTCATCAGTATCAATAGAAGATCCAGTTCCAACCACCTCTCACCGACTAGTCTCTAAATCAAATAATGAGCTATAAGAGACTACTCAAGGAAATGAAATGTTGTAAGGAGAGCTATTTGTTGACGTTGGAGAATTGGAAAATGTGACTACACATCAATGCACATGGAAATGACACAATTCTTCTCAAAAGATGATAATTTCTCATCCAAAGTGGGTACAAAGTACCATCAAGGACTCATATTTGCAAAAACTCCCAGATACATCATCTGGAGTCAAATCAAGGACTCAAAAAAGAAATGAGGTAAACTTTGCACTCATGAGTTCACTTAATAGCTCGAGCCCGATAATGTTTGTGAAGCACTTAATCAACCTCAATGGAAGGAATATATGGATACATAATATCACTCACTCATGAAAACTTGGACATGGGAACTCGTAGATCTGCCTATGAGAAAGAAACCCATTGGATGCAAATGGGTTTTCAAGACAAAATATAAGGTAGACGGATCCATTAAAAAACATAAAACATGACTTGTAGCAAAAGGATATGCTCGAGAAAGAGGCATCGACTATGAAGACACCTTTGCACCCACTGCGATGATCAAGACCATCACATATGTTTACACACTTGGTAGCACAGAAAGGATGGAGAATTCAGTAGGTGGATGTCAAGAATGATTTCCTAAATGGTGATATGAAAGAAAAAGTGTACATGACCCAACTTGAAGGATTTGTTGATGAATCTCACATCTTAAGAAGGTATGTCATCTCATCAAATCATTGTATGGAATGAAAAAAGCTCCAAGGTCATGGTACATCTAGATCATTGATCACCTTATGTAACATTGGTTCACTCGTAGCCCCTCAGTTAAAATTTCTATATAAAGAGGTTAGGAAGAGAAATTTTCATTCTTGTTGTGTATGTAGATGATCTTGTGATCACTAGAAGTTTAGAGGATCAGGTTGATGTTGTGAAGAATGATCTCAAAAGAACCTTTGACATGACATATTTGGGGCTACTTCATTACTTTCTTGCCTTGGAAATATGGAAAAAAGAGCATTACATTTTTTTCTCCCGGATAAATTACACCTAGACACTCTGGAAAACTACAAAATGTTTCATTGTAAAACTATATCCACTCCTATGGAGAAATTCTTACAACTTTCAATATTCTAGGATTCACCTTAAGTAGATGTTACTCTCATAGGAAATTTGTTGGATGACTCATCTACTTGACATAGACAAGACCATATTTATACTATGTTGTTAGCTATCTTTTCGATTCATCTTTGGAACCAAAGAAATGTCACTAGAATGAAGTAAAGAATATTTTGACATATGTCTAAGGTACAATTGATTATGGTCTAGAATATAAAAAGAATGATCAATTCTTCTTACACGGATACTGTACGTACCTAAAATTGTAGGGTACTACACCACCAGAATGATGTTACACATGCCCCAATGATCATACAGGTCACCTCGCAAGGTGTTCAAGATTCATGTAAGCTCACAAAGTATATGTTAGCATCCCAAATTATTTATACAAGTTCCTTGTGCTTTTTTTTATCCCTTGGCCCCCTTTTCTTGGCTTTTTGACCTTCATTAAGGAAACCACCGCTTTGCTGGAAAGGGTGGCGGTCTCGTGATCACCGCCGCCGCGGCGGCGGTCCTGTAACCACCGCCCTACTCGGGTAGAGGTCCTTCACACATTCTCCAGCATGTTCCTTTGATCACGAATTGCATGAATTTTCAACATTTACCAGCTTTTCTCAACCACCTTAGCTTGTATTTATGTTTTTGGTTCCCTGTAATAGTGTTTCTCCATTGTTTAATGGTAAAAGAGTTCCATTCCAAGTTACCCTTTGGTGAATGGGAATTCTATAAATAGCCGATTGTTTTCAAGCAAATGGCCCCTCATCCTCTCAATTCTCTTGTTTAGTTTTTCAATTCCTTTCTTAGAATTTGGTTAGTTTCAGGTTTTGCTTCCATTTTTGGCACTTTGGAGGTCATATCATCTTCTTATTTCATTCTTTGCTACATACGATCGAGTTTAAAACATAGAATAGCTTCATTTCTAGACTAGAATCCATCAAAGTTGCAGGTTTTGTTTTGTCACAAGGATAATTTATGAAACTCTCAGTACACTTGTGTTGTATTCCCGTAATAAATCCCACTAGGAATTGCATATTCAATCTTTGTTCACATGCATTATCCCTCTCCTACTCGCATTATATTCGGTCTATATCCAAAGCTGCCATTGTTCGATTGCTATCTTCTGTTGATACTATTATATACACACTTTTTGGATTCATGAGGACATGAAGGAATGAGGAGATCACACTGAGGGGATGAAATAACAAACAACTAGATTTACCACTATTCTGTAAACGCCAGGTTTGAGCTATCAAAGTTCTAGTTACAACATATCAAATAGAGTAGTGAATTATTTTATTTCGGTAAAATCTTATTCTTGATATCACCGGGGAAGTCATGTGGGGATTGATAGTTTCTGAGAAACGTGATTCATTCCTCACTTCTAAGGTAGAATCGAGAGTCTTTCAATTTAATATATTTAGCTAGATATTTAGTATAATATCACAATCGCACGAGTAAAAAACCATACCAGGGCTACTTTGTTTGTTTTCATTTTGTTTCTAGATTAGTTTTCCATTCGATAAATATACTAGACTAGCTTGCTCTTCAATTTCATTGAAATACGTCATTGAAAAATACAAAAATAGCGGGATGTTTTTTTCATAGTGTAAATACCTCTTTTGTAATCAGTTTATTTAATGTTAGTTAGAGGTTGAATCATCTTTGTATGACAATCACAAGACCTAGAGAGCCTAGAGAATATATATTTGAACCTATAGTACCTCAACCAAATTTACCCATGACATTAGTTGGTATAGATCAGGACCTTAGGATGCGGGTCTTTCGACCCACAACAAAATTGCAAGCAATTAGTGAGCAATTAGAGGATTGAATATCGAAGAGGAAAAAGCTTACAGATTCTGGTCAAACCATCCAAACTATAGATTGCCTTGATAAAACACCTGAATGACCATGCAAGGGTTTGAATGAGAACAAACATTTGGTTTTGATCCTTTGGTTCTACAGCCTAACATAGGAGACCTCCTCGTTGATATAGACACTAGCTTACATATCCAAGTTGCCAGAACACTTGTTAGGTACTCCGAGAAAATCATACAACTTCTAGTTCTAAATGTAGAAGCTGAAAAGGCATACGATTACTGGATAGTCGGAAGAAGGGATTGATTCTTCACATGACCATAACAGGTCCACAACAACCACGCACTCACGGTTGTGATCCCCAAGTCCCACAACCCAACGGGCCAACAAACCAGTCAAGTATTGACACCGCTTGTGAACGCTGGTGTTTAGATCCTCACCACTCCCGCCAGATATTATAGTACAGTTCTCTGTATTAAACATAGAAGCTAATCAATCCAATATTTTCTGGGCTAGACAAAAAAACCACCCATAACTAACCACAAAAATCCACTAAAATGACCTATCACCATTTTATGACCTTGTCTGGAGATATATACAAAGTTCCCACAGTCACTTCCCACGTATCCAAAACCAATTAACGGGATCTCGGCGAGATCGACATTGATTGAGAGCCTCTAAACATCCAATATATCCAAATGAGCCATTACAACAATCCAGTTAGGAGGGACTTCTTTGCCTTAGATTTGCAGATTCCATTATTACGTGTTGAGGATTTAAGATTATTGGATTAGCTCATATATATCCATTCGCATTCAACATTCACCGGCCGTCTCGACACGACCTCTTGAATTCGGGTACGAGGAAAGGGTACTTATAGATTCCCATGCTCGCTTGTCACTTTTCCATCGTACAAAATTGGTGAACCCAACATGAACAAGTACACAATCTTCTGATTCAGAGTCTAGATTTCTACTTGTTCTTCCAATTAATATACTTTTCATCTTTTCCACCCTTTTAGGCTTCACATTAGCTTCACCAACAAAAATTGGTGAACCTAACATGAAACAAACTAATATTCCTCTTTCTGTTTTCATTTCTTCCATCCACCTTCGCTCTTTCCCATTATTCTACAGGTATTCAAATACCCCCCGAATATGTCGGGATATGATGCATATGGCAGACCTCTCTTAGGTCTCGAAGTAAACTATAGTCAAACAAATAGACAACCATCGCCCTCACTTTCTCAAGTGGGCTGATAACTATTCAAGTAATTACTTGTCATCTCAAACTCCCCTCACAGAACCAGGTTCTAGTTCTTCATTCCGAATTGAGGAGTTTGATCAGTTTACACAAACACAATAGCCAAAACCATCGAGGTTGTAACAATATGACATTTACCGGAGAATCTCGCTTCATGTCCTCAAGTCTTGTTCGGACCATAGATCATTAGACAATTAGAATGCACTCCCTTTTTCGATGAGGAGTACTTGCACGCTTGATAAAAGTGAAAAATGTTTCCAAAATATGTATCCACCTTTAGGAAGTTTACAAATACAATCTGATGCCCTATTCCAGGAGAACACCCCCATAACTCCACCTAATGGAAATACCTCGGTGAAGCTTGGTATGGTAAAAACAAATTCATAGCAGGTATCATACCCCCTTACAACCTCAAGCCATACAACAAACACCCTAAAGAAAAAGCACTACGTCTTCACCGATGGAGATCATTTCAACCTTAGCCGAGAAGATTAGAGGGCTAGAACTTGCTTAAACAAACCAAAATTCATATTTTGGGCAAGCGGTAATCCCCAACCGTCTGCATCACCATAGTCAAGTTGACCTCCTTACGAAACATGCACGTTAGGCATGGCTCCTCAAAATCCTTATAATTAGCTACGGTAAATGCCAATTAGGACAACATTTTCAAATGTTACTCCAGTTGAAAATATGACACCTATTGGTTTGGCACCAAACAACCTATACTGAACAATGCTCCTCCTTATTTAAACATTTATTCAAAATCACCACAAGGAGACATGTTCTCTTCTCTAGGGATGTTTGTTCAACCACGAAATTTCCTTATATCCCTACGAATGCATATGTTCCGCCATATCAACAACCCATTCCACCTCAAACCCCTCAAAGAAGCCCCATCAATGGTTGAGGCCTATACAATAGGTAATTATACGGAATATTTAAAAGAATCCCTAGACTTTGCCATATGAAGTGTTATGCTTCGAGACCTCTTCTCGATTTTCCCAAATACAAAGGGTCAGGGACCCAAACACACACATTAATGCTTATGCCATAGCCATACGGTAATTACTCCCTTAGGATGGGGTTGTCGCTAAAATATTCCCTAAGACGCTTGAAGGTATTTCCCTTGACCGGTATTATAGAATACCGAAGCTTGATACACTCATTTAAATACCTCGTATCAAAATTCATCAAAGATTTCGACATGAACAAATTGTTAAGAACGGGAATCAGGGAGTTCTTACATATCGACAATAACATAATGAATCCACCGCTCATTTTATCCAAAGATGGCGTATGGTTCTCTACTCATCAATGAGTGCTCCAAATATGGATCAAATGGAACTATGTGATTTATTCCTTAATTCACTCAATAGAGAGATAAAGGAAGAAGTCTAGAAGTTCCCACTAAGAACTTACGATGAAGTACTCGAAAGTGCTCTCCAAATCGACCAAGCAATGATTGATAGTGGTCGTAAGACATATGGGACAAATGGGAAATTAACCACTCCCAATCAAAACACCGCAGCCTATCCTAATGCTGGGAATGCTAATCAAGGACCTAAGATCCTTAACAAGAACCGCGGGGTTACAACAGATGGAGTAACTAACCAAGCTAAAAGGGAAAATATTGTAAACATTTCGCCACCTGTTAATAATCAGTGAAGTAATAATTTTACCCCAAAAATCAATGTGGTGGATTTTAATCATCCACCACGAAAACAAAAACAACGACGACAAGTCCGGACTCAAAGTCTAAATCAAAACCCAACCGGATATCAGAGTCAAAACCAAAGGCAACAACCTCAAAGTTTTAACTCTAAAAACTAGCAACCTTATTAGAATTTTGGGCCACAATAGGTTTTAAATCAATAGCCTTGAAATTACAATCCCAATCTATATTGTGGCTTCCACAAGATTCAAGGCCACGATACTAGGACTTGTCTTGAATATAATAAATTCATGCAAATAAGTTTTCCGTAAGATCCAATACAACCCTTTATAGATATGTTTTTAGCAAATTGTGTAGTACCCACACCAAACACTTATGTAGGGGTATTTTATGCTCAAAATGCATCCCTCAAGATCTTTAATGACCCACTCCCAAACCATTCTAACAACAACAGGTTAGATCCTAACGGAAAAATTAAGGGTGTCATGACAGGAAACAATGATCATGAAGCTTCAACTTCATTAAATCCACTAGTCACACCCCAAGCAAGAACTCGACCTCAAAATAAGAGGATTCAATATGAATCCAATATTTTCTATGGTAGACTAGAAAACCACCCATAGCTAACCAAAAATCCACTAAAATGACCTATCACCATTTTATGACCTTGCTGGAGATATATACAAAGTTCCCACAGGTCACTTCCCATGTATCCAAAGAACGAAGAAACAGGGATCTCAACAGAGCTCGATATTGATTAGAGTCTCCGAAAAACCATTATATCCGAATGAGCCATTACACCAATCCAGGTTAGGAGGGCCTTCTTCGCCTTAGATTCACAAATTCCATTATTGCGTGTTGAGGATTTAAGATTACCCAATTAGCTCATATATCCATTCACATTCAACATTCACCGATTGTCTCGACATGACCTCGGGAAGTCAGGTATGAGGAAAGGGTGCTTGTATATTCCCATGCTCGCTTGTCACTTTTCCATCGTATACAATACCTCCCTGGACCACGCTGGATTTGTTGATGACAGGAAGTCAACTACAAGATACATATTTCATCTTGGATCTAGACCTATCTCGTGGATAATCAAGAAGAAAAATGTTGTTTCTATCTCATCCACATAGGCATAAAATTACACCGCACAAGGAGCTATGTGTGAAGTGATATGGTTATGTTGCATTTTGGATGACCTAGGAATTCCTAAAAATAATCACCTATTCTCTATTACGATAATCAAAGTGTGTTGAAGCTCGTGTAGAATCTAGTATTTCATGAATGAACAAAGCATATTGATATTGATTGTCATTTCATTTGAGATCACATCTTGAACCATCACATTCAGCTCCAGTATTGTCCTACAGAAGCACAAGTAGCTGATATTCTCACCAAATCCTTAGGAAAAGTGAAATTTGAACTTTTTCGGGGTTACATTTGCAATAATAATGTAATAAGGGGGGAATGTTAGCATAGTCTACATACGTTATTTTATTATTATACTAGTTTCTATCTATTCCATTATTCTCTCCTTCTTGTTTGTATCTTCTCCATCAATTTAGGGAATATGTTTACTCAATATAGCTATAAATATGTGTTTCGCTTCATATAATAATATAGAATAATATGAGATATCAATCCCTATTCTCTCTCCTCTATTTTAGACTCTCAATAATAAGAGGCATCCCAGTCTCCATCTTCGTTATTATTTTTACATTGAGGGATGGTAAGAGATCTTCCAATGAGAGGTCCCTAATATCCATTTTAATAATTACTCAACATCAAGGAGAATGGGAAGTATGCCATTATAATTCTTCATTTTTACTTTACGGAACTATATTTCATTATCCTTGAAGATTTTTGTTTAATTTGAGCTAATAATGTCTTTTTATATGTCCTGTGAGTGATTTTTTAGACTTGTTTTTCAACCTAGGTAGGAATGAGAGGCCCTAAAATATACTTTTTACGAAATTAATACTTCTAGGAGAGAATGGGAGGCATCACATTATCCATCTACATTATTATTTTTATATTGAGGGATTATAAGAGGCCTTCAACCGGGAGGCTATCAATATCCCTTATAATAATTACTTAGTTTTGAGGAGAATGGGAGGCTTCCCATTCTTCATGTTGATTACTTTTATACTTTGAGGGATTACAAGAGACCTTACATTTTTATTCACTTTTTTGGATAATGGGAGGCTTCCAATTCTCTCTGTTGATTTTTTTATACATTTAAGGATGATGAGAGACCTTACATTGTTATCAATATCATTTTAAATAATGGTTCACCTTTAGGAGAATAAGATGAATCCCAATCTCGATCTCAATTCTTGGGTTTACTTTGAGAGATAATGAGAGGTCTTCTAATGAGAGGCCCCTAATATCCCTTTTAATAATTTCTCACTTTAAAGGATTACTGGAGGCCTCCCATTCTCAATGTTCATTCTTTGTTTACTTTAAGGGATTATGTCTCTTTCTCCTTCTAGATTTTTTTTTACTTTGAGAGAGTGATGTCTTTGTATATCTCTTGTGAATGATTGTTTGAACTATTTTTTCACTCTAAGTGGGAATGATCATCCCTTAATATAATTTTTATGTATTTATTACTTCTAGAGAGAATATGAGGCCTCCCATTCAACCTATTGATTAATTTGTTTACTTTTACGGATGATAAAAGACCTTCAAATGAGAGGCCACCAAAATCCCACATTAATAATTGGTCAATTTTGAGAAGAATGGGAAGCTTCCCATTCTCTCGTGTTTATTATTTGTATCTTTATTATAGATAATGAGAGACCTTACATTGATATTTAATTTTGAAAATAATTCGAGGATTCTCATTCTATGTCTAGATTTTTTTTCTTACTTTGGGATAATGAGACACCTTACATTGTTCTAAATATCCTTTTTAAGAATGGTTCACTTTAAGGGAGAATTATTGGCATCCCGATCTCCATCTTGATTATTTTGTTTATCGTGAGGGATAATGAGAGGTATTATAATGAGATTCCGCCACTACCCCTTTTAATAATTAATCATATTTAAGGAGTATGGGAGGCCTATCATTATAAATCTTCATTATTTTGTTAGTTTCAGGTATAATGTTTCATTCTTCTTGTTTTTTTTGGTATAATTTGAGGGAACGATGTCTTTTTATATCTCTTTTGAATTATTGTTTAAACAAATATTTCACTCTAGGTGGGAGTAGAAGCCCTAAAATATACATTTTAAGTGGGAATAAAATTGAAGAACAAAAGGGTGAAAATAAAATGAGAGATTTTTCATTCTCTCTCAATATTGTGTTTAGAATGAGGGAGAAGGGAAGGCCTTCTAATCTCATTAACAATTATAATTTAATTTTTATAGAGAATAGGAAGGTTTGTAATTTTTGGTAAACTTTGATGTGTCCAAATCTCCTTCATAGTGAAAATATTTTTTTCTTTTTAAAAACAAATATATTAAATATGGAGAATGGGAGTCCTCCCATTCTCCCTCCACATGATAATTCAAATCTAAAATAAAATTATGAACTTATCATGTTGTTGGCAAGAAAATTTGTTGGGTGGAAAAATGTGTGGATTTCTTGCCAACTCTCTGGGAATCGAGTCCCTCTACTTAATCGGTGTAGCTTCGTATTTGTGTGGTGGCCTCTTGACTGGGATCCAAGAGGGGAACTCCACTCGACCCCGTGGCAAAGCTAGAAATCTCTTGCTAGGGAATAATTTTTCTGAAGAGTGGGAAAGGCGAGTGAGAAAAGAGGTAGGAGAACTAATGTTGATGGTAGAAAATCAGATTCCTGCACACACACTAGTTAGAAGTATCATCACATGCATTTATGAGAAGAAACAAATTTGTAAGCATCAATAAGACCAAATGAAATTTGATGAATATAAAGTATCAAGAAATATCTTAGTCAAAGAAAGCTAGAAACTCCTTGTATTAATTTCTCAAAAAAAGTTGTACATAGTGGAGAAATGGAGGAAATTGAGAAGGGGGCGAATGGAAGAAAATGGATATCTCCTTTGTTCTCTCAAAGTACAATATACTCTTGAGTTTACAAGATCAATCACCAAACCTTTGAAATGGGAATGGATTTACAATTTATAGAATAGAATTGACTCCTCGTCTTCCTCATGACCTTATAAATACCTTAATATGACTTAAGACTGCTTCATATTCCATTTTAAATATTTAAGTCACTTTTATAATAGCAAAATGACTTAATTTTCATTATATTTCTAAAGTCACTTAAGTCATATTAAAAAGTACAACCCTCAATGCAAAAATATAACATTGAATAGAGAGAGTTTCGTATAAGGAGTGAAGAGAGAGAGAGAGAAAGAAGAAGAAGAAGAAGAATTATGCCGAAGGATGAGTTGATATAGTGGACTTGGCTCCATTCTCCAATTGTTCACCACTTTGTGATCCCGAGAAGGATTCTAACCCATCCACTTTGGGTTTATATCTCCCTTAGGTAAAATAAACTTATTATTTTTAGTAAACGTGAGAAATCAAGTCCCCAATCTTCAATTGGATGTTGCGGCTCATTTTTCCTCTTTCTTCCCGCATTCCTCATTGTTTCTTGATCAACTTTCTATTTTCAGCAGGTTCTTGAGGGCCCACTTACTATTTTTAGCAAGTGTAAAAATGTCCATTCGGTGAATTCTCAACCGTAGTGCACCTCTAATGTCTTTGTCTCCTTCGCAGTTCTTCTATTGATGACTTTCTGAAATAGTAGTTCTATGTAGTACACCCGTTATTTTTAGAAATTTAGCTTTTAGGAGTTGGATTGACATGGAACAAAGTTTTTGATACGGGTTTTTACCCAATATCACTCCTATGAAATTTCGGGCTCTCCCGCTTAATAGTCCAGAGATTTTAAAGTCTTAAATTTCGGACTTAGGAATGCTTTTGGATGCGGTAACCATTAACGAACCTCAAAATTGCATGTCTTGTTTTATCCTACATTTTAAAATAAAATTATATATTTGATATGGTTTTTAATGCTTCACATGCAATTCTACTTCGTTTCACCCAATGGTTTGACGGGAAATTGGATTTTTTCTTCGTTGAGCTAGAAGTGGGATTTCTTCACTATGGATGCTCTATTACACGAGAGGAGGGTTTGAAGGTGTATTCTTGATGGCCTTGGGTAGAGGAATGAATAGAAAAATATATCTTGTTGTTTCATGCATCCGTTTGGGAGATTTCTTCAACTTCTCATTTCATGGTTATGGAGTTTTCTCCTTCTGTGTTCTTTGTTTCTCCTTCTTAGCTTGATGAGAATTCCTTATGAGACCTACAAATCACTATGGGAAAGGTTATTCAGTGTTTGGGGAGTTTATGTGGCCATGGTGGAGCTGGTTTGGAGCAATAATGGTGGACCGGGTGTCTGGACAATCATGTATGGAGCCATGGCAATGTATGAAGTTGTGAAGAAGAAATGAGGGGGAAGAAATGGCTAAGTGCTAGATTTAATGTTTTCAAAACATGCACATGGAGGGTCTAGGAAACATTTTGTGTCCTTGATGTCCCTGACCTAAGGGATGTGAGGGACATCAATTTCCATGGTGGTCAAGGTGATTCCATGTGTCCTCGATCCGACGACAGGTGATGGATGCTTCAAAAATGCACTTGGGGGCTAAAAGCAAGTCACGTGGGTGTCTGGAAGACTCCCAATAGGGGTTGGGATAATTTTTCCATGTATGATGTCCCCTACCTCAGGGACATAAGGGGCATCGCCCACGATGTTTTGGAGTTGACATGTGGCACCTAATCCAATGGTAGGGAATGGATGCTTCAAAAATGCACTGAGGGCTGAAATCCGGTCACATGGGTGTCCGGAAGAATCCCCATAGGGGTTCGGCACACTTTTCCATTTTTATGTCGCCCATCTCAATGACATAAGGGACATCGGTTTCCAAAGTGGTCCTGAAGTTGACACTTGGTGCCCGATCCAACGACAAGAAATGGATGCTCGAAAAATGCACCCGGGGGTTGAACTGTCGAGTCTGGAGGTCATATGAGGGTCCAAGAGGTCACATGGTTGCTGGGATAATTTTTCAATGGTTTTTATACCTGACCTCAAGGACGTCTCGAGACATGAATCCCGCTAGGCTCCCGGTGCTAACACGTGCCCTCCAAAAAAATGACTAAGTCTCAAAGAGGGAAACTTGAAAGGAAGATAACGTGAGCTCCTATGAAATTTATTATTGAAATGTTACATGATCCTAACTGGATATATCATTTTTAATCCAATGGTGGGGGTATCATGTCTTGATTCAACCATATTATCCCTGAAAAGAGGATTTTTATTTGAGGCTCCACTTATGCCTGATAAAACCTGCCTCCAAATACTATGTGCCAAGGTGTTGTGAAAAATATTAACTCACCATCATGTATGTATTGGAATCCTCTTTCCGAGATATTTGTTGGGATTTTTGACCTTCATTAAGGAAAGCACCGCCCACCTGGGCATGCATATCTCGTGATCACCACCCTGCCAGGGTGGCGGTCCTGTAACCACCGCCCTGCTCAGGGTAGCGGTCCTTCACGCATTCTCTAACACGTTCCTTTGATCACGAATTTCCTGAATATTCAACATTTACCAACTTTTCTCAACCTCCTTAGCTTTTATTTATGTTTTTGGTTCCATGTAATAGTGTTTCTCCATTGTTTAATGGTAAAAGAGTTCCATTCCAAGTTACCCTTTGGTGAATGGGAATTCTATAAATAACCAGCTTGTTTTCAAGCAAATGGCCCCTCATCCTCTCAATTCTCTTGTTCAGTTTTTCAATTTCTTGCTTAGAATTTTGTTAGTTTCAGGTTTTTCTTCCATTGTTGGCACTTTGGAGGTCATATCATCTTCTTGTTTCATTGTTGCTGCATACAATCAGTTTAAAACATAGAATAGCTTCATTTCTAGACTAGAATCCATTAAAGTTGCAGGTTTTGTTTTGTCACAAGGATAATTTCTGAAACTCTTGGTACACTTGTGTTGTATTCCCACAATAAATCCCGCTAGCAATTGCATATTAAAGATCTGTTCACTTGCGCTATCCCTCTCTTACTCGCATTATATTCAATCTATATCGAAAGCTGCCATTGTTCGATTGTTATCTTCTGCTTGATACTATCATATACACACTTTTGGATTCATGAGGACATGAAGGACTAAGGAGATCACACTTGGGGATGAAATAAGAAACAACTAGATTTACCATTGTTCTCGTAAACACCGTGTTTGAGCTATAAAAGTTCTAGTTACAACATATCAAATAGAGTAGTGAATTATTTTATTTCGTAAAATATTATTCTCGATATCGCCAGTGGAAGTTGTGGGGATTGATAGTTTCTGAGAAACTATGATTCATTCCTCACTTCTGAGGTAGAATTGAGAGTCTTTCAATTTAATATATTTAGTTAGATATTTAGTATAATATCACAATCACACAGAAAATAACCATACCAGGCTACTTTGTTTGTTTTCATTTTATTTCTAGATTAGTTGTTCATTTTATAAATATACTAGAGTAGCTACTCTTCAATTTCATTGAAATACGTCATTGAAAAATACAAAAATAGCAGGATGCTTGCATAGTGTAAATACCTCTTTTGTAATCAGTTTATTTAATGTTAGTTAGAGGTTGAATCATCTTTGTATGACAATCACAAGACCTAGAGAGCCTAGAGAATATATATTTGAACCTATAGTACCTCAACCAAATTTACCCACGACTTTAGCTGATATAGATCAGGACCTTAGGATATAGGTCTTTCGAGCCACAACAAACTTACAAGTAATTAGTGAGCAACTAAGAGGATTGAATATCGAAGACGACAAAGCTTACACATTCTGGTCAAACCATCCAAACTATAGATTGCCTTGATAAAACACCTGAATGACCATGCAAGGGTTCAACAAGAAAAAACATTTGGTTGCGATACTTTGGTTCCACAGCCTAACATAGGGGACCTCCTCGTTGATATAGACACCGGCTTACGTATCCAAGTTGACAAAACACCATTAGGTACTCTGAGAAAATCGTACAAATTCTAGTTCTAAATGTAGAAGTGAAAGGCATACAATTACTAGATAGTTAGAAGAAGGGATTGATTCTTCACATGACCATAACAGGTCCACAACAACCATGCACTCATGGTTGTGATCCCCAAGTCCCACAACCCAACGAGCCAACAAACCAGTTAAGTATTGACACCGGCTTGCCAACGCTGGTGTTTAGATCCTCACCACTCCCACCAGATATTATAGTACAGTTTTCTGTATTAAACATAGAAGCTAATAAATCCAATATTTTCTGGGATAGACCAGAAAACCACCCATAACTAACAAAAAAATCCAGTAAAATGACCTATCACCATTTTATGACCTTGTCTAGAGATATATATGAAGTTCCCACAGGTCACTTCCCATGTATCCAACAACCAATTAAGAGGATCTTGGCAGAGATCGACATTGATTTGAGCCTCTGAACATCCAATATATCCGAATGAGCCATTACAACAATCCAGGTTAGGAGGGACTTCTTTTCCTTAGATTTGCAGATTCCATTATTACGTGTTGAGGATTTAAGATTACCTGATTAGCTCATATATATCCATTCACATTCAACATTCACCGGCTGTCTCAACACGACCTCGAGAAGTCAGGTACGAGGAAAGGGTACTTGTAGATTCCCATGCTCGCTTGTCACTTTTCCATCATACAAAATTGGTGAATCCAACGTGAACAAGTACACAATCTTCTAATTCAGAGTCTGATTTCTACTTGTTCTTCTAATTAATATACTTTTCATCTTTTCCACCCTTTTAGACTTCACATCAGCTTCACCAACAAAATTGGTGAACCCGATGTGAAACAAACTAATATTCCTCTTTCTATTTTCATTTCTTCCATCCACCTTCACTCTTTCCCATTATTCTGCAGGTATTCATATACCCCCCGAATATGTCGGGATATGATGCATATGGCAGACCTCTCTCAGGTCTCGAAGTAAACTATAGTCAAAAAAATAGACAACCATCGCCCTCACTTTCTGCGTGGGCTGATAACTATTCGAGTAATTACTTGTCATCTCAAACTCCCCCTCACAGAACCAGTTCTAGTTCTTCATTCCGAATTGAGGAGTTTGATCAGTTTGCACAAACACAACAACTAAAGCAATCAGGCTGTAACAATATGACATTTACTGGAGAATCTGCTTCATCTCCTCGGGTCTTGTTCAGACCATAGATCAGTAGACAATCAGATCCACTCCCCTTTTTGGATGAGGAGTACTTGGCATGCTTCGCTAAAAGTGAACAATGCTTCCAAAATATGTATCCACCTTTAGGAAGTTTACAAATACAGTCTGATGCCCTATTCCAGAGAACACCCCCATAACTCCACCTATGGGAAATACCCTTGGTGAAGCTTGGTAGGGTAATGACCAATTCATAGCAGGGTATCATACCCCCTTACAACCTCAAGCCATACAACAAACACCCTTAAGACAAAGCACTATGTCTTCACTGATGGAGATCATTTTAGCCTTAGCCGAGAAGATTAGAGGGCTAGAGCTTGCTTAAACAAACCAAAATTCATATTTTGGGCAAGCGGGAATCCTCAACCCTCTGCATCACCCTAGTCAAGTTGACCTCCTTACAGGAACATCCACATTAGGCATGCCTCCTCAAAATCCTTATAATTAGCTACAATAAATGCCAAGTAGGACAACATTTTCTAATATTGCTCCAGTTGAAAATATGACACCTCTTGGTTTGGCACCAAACAACCCGTACCAAAACAATGCTTCTCCTTATTTAAAAATTTATTCAAAATCACCACAAGGAGACATGTTCTCTTCTCTAGGGATGTTCATTCAACCACAGGAATTTCCTTATATCCCTACAAATGCATATGTTATGCCATATCAACAACCCATTCCACCTCAACCCCCTCAAAGAAGCCCCATCAATGGTTGAGGCCTATGAAGTAGGTAATTATATGGAATATTTAAAATAATCCCTAGACTTCACCATATGAAGCGTTATGCTTCCATACCTACTCTTCCCGATTTGCCCAAATACAAAGGGGAAGGTGACCCAAACACACACATTAAGGCCTATGCCATAGCCATACGGGAATTACTCCTTTAGGATGGGGTTTTCGCTAAAATATTACCTAAGACCCTAGAAGGTATTGCCCTTGACTGGTATTACAGAATACCTGAAGCTTCGATACACTCATTTAAATAACTCGTGTCAAAATTCATCAAAGCTTTCGACATGAACAAATTGTTAAGAACGGGAATCAGGGAGTTCTTACATATCAAACAAGAACATAATGAATCCACCACTCATTTTATCCAAAGATGGCATACGGTTCTCTACTCATCAACGAGTGCTCCAAATATGGATCAAATGGAACTATGTGATTTATTGCTTAATTCACTCAATAGAGAGATAAAGGAAGAAGTCTAGAAGTTCCCACTAAGAACTTAGGATGAAGTACTCGAAAGTGCTCTTGAATCGACCAAGCAATGATTGATAGTGGTCATAAGACATTTGGGACAAATGGAAAATTAACCACTCCCAATCAAAACACCGCGGCCTATCCTAATACTGGGAATGCTAATCAAGGACCTAAGATCCTTAACAAGAACCGCAGGGTTACAACAGATGGAGTAACTAACCAAGCTAAAAGGGAAAATGTTGTAAACGTTTTGCCACCTGTTAATAATAAGTGAAATAATAATTTTACCCCAACAATCAACGTGGTGGATTTTAATCATCCACCACGGCAACAACAACAACAATGACAAGTCCAGACGCAAAGTCCAAATCAAAACCCAACCGGATATCAGAGTCAAAACCAAAGGCAACAACCTCAAAATTTTAACTCTAAAAACCAGCAACCTTATTAGAATTTCAGGCCACAATAGGTTTTAAATCAACAACCTCGAAATTACAATCCCAATCTATATTGTGGCTTCCACAAGATTCAAGGCCATGATACTAGAACTTGTCTTGAATATAATAAATTCATGCAAATAAGCGTTTGCCGAAGATCCAAAACAACTCTTTCTAGATATATTTTTAGAAAATTCAGTAGTACCCACACCAAACGCTTAGGTAGGGGTAGTTTCTACTCAAAATGCATCCCTCAAGATCTTTAATGACCCAATCCTAAACCATTCTAACAACAATAGGTTAGATCCTAACGGAACAAAAAAAGGGTGTCATGACAGAAACAATGATCATAAAGCTTCAACTTCATTAAATCCACCGGTCACACCCCAAGCAAGAACTCGACCTCAAACTAAGAGGATTGAATATGAATCCAATATTTTCTCGGGATAGACCGAAAACCACCCATAGCTAACAATAAAATCCACTAAAATGACCTATCACCATTTTATGACCTTTTCTGGAGATATATACGAAGTTCCCATAGGTCACTTCCCATGTATCCAAAGAACGAAGAAATAGGATCTCGGCAGAGCTCGACATTGATTGGAGCCTCCAAACAACCATTATATCCGAATGAGCCATTACACCAATCTAGGTTAGGAGGGCCTTCTTTGCCTTAGATTCGTAGATTCCATTATTGCGTGTTGAGGATTTAAGATTACCTGATTAGCTCATATATATATCCGTTCGCATTCAATATTCACTAGTTGTTTTGACATGACCTCAGGAAGTCAGGTACGAGGAAAGGGTAATTGTAGATTCCCATGCTCGCTTGTCACTTTTCCATCATACAATTCCTCCACTCGTACCATGCTAGATTTGTTAATGACAGAAGTCAACTACAAGATACATATTTCATCTTGGATCTAGACCTATCTCGTGGATAATTAAGAAGAAAATGTTGTTTCTATGTCATCCACATAGGCGAAAATTACACCGCACAAGGAGCTATGTGTGAAGTGATATGGTTATGTCACATTTTTATAACCTAGGAATTCCTAAAAATAATCACCTATTCTCTATTACGATAATCGAGTGTATTGAAGCTTGTGCAGAATCTAATATTTCATGAATGAACAAAGCATATTCTTATTGATTTTCATTTCATTTGATATCACATCTTGAACCATCACAATTAGCTCCATTATTGTCCTACAAAAGAGTAAGCAACTGATATTCTCACCAAATCCTTAGGAAAAGTGAAATTTGAACTTTTTCGGGGTTACATTTGCAATAATAATCTAATAAGGGGGGAATATTAGCATAGTCTACATATGTTATTTTATTATTAGGCTAGAATCTCTCTATTCCATTATTCTCTCCTTCTTTTTTGTATCTTCTCCATCCATTCAGGGGAATATTATTTACTCAATATACCTATAAATATGTGTCGTGCTTCTGATAATAATATAGAATAATAAGAGATATCAATCTCTATTCTCTCTCCTCTATTTCAACCTCTCAATAATAAGAGGCATCCCAGCCTCCATCTTCGTTATTATTTTTACATTGAGGGATGGTAAGAGATCTTCCAATGAGAGGGCCCAAATATCCATTTTAATAATTACTCAATTTCTAGGAGAATGGGAAGTATCCCATTATAATTCTCATTTTTACGTTACGGAACTATCTTTCATTATCCTTGAAGATTTTTGTTTAATTTGAGCTAATAATGTCTTTTTATATGTCTTGTGATTTATTTTTAAACTTTTTTCAACCTAGGTAGGAATGAGTGGTCCTAAAATATACTTTTATGAAATTAATACTTCTAGGAGAATGGGAGGCATCACATTATCCATGTACATTATTGTGTTTATATTGAGGGATGATAAGAGGCCTTCAACCGAGAGGCTATCAATATCCCTTATAATAATTATTCAGTTTTGAGGAGAATGGGAGGCTTCCCATTCTTCATGTTGATTACTTTTATACTTTGAGGGATTACAAGAGACCTTACTTTTTTATTCACTTTTTTTCGATAATGGGAGGCTTCAGTTCTCTCTATTGATTTTTTTATACATTTAGGGATAATGAGAGACCTTACATTGTTCTCAATATCATTTTAAATAATGGTTCACCTTTAGGAGAATAAGATGAATGCCAATCTCGAACTCAATTCTTGGGTTTACTTTGAGAGATAATGAGAGGTCTTCTAATGAGAGGCCCCTAATATCCCTTTTCATAATTTCTCACTTTAAAGGATTACTTTGAGGCCTCCCATTCTCAATGTTCATTGTTTTTTTACTTTTAGGGATTATGTCTCTTTCTCCTTCTAGATTTTTGTTTACTTTGAGAGAGTGATGTCTGCTTATATCTCTTGTGAATGATTGTTTGAACTATGTTTTCACTCTAAGTGGGAATGATCGTCCCCGAATATACTTTTTATGTATTTATTACTTCTAGAGAGAATATGAGGCCTCCCATTCAACCTATTGACTAATTTGTTTACTTTGAGGGATGATAAAATACCTTCAAATGAGAGGCCACCAAAATCCTCATTAATAATTGGTCAATTTTGAGAAGAATGTGAAGCTTACCTTTCTATGTGTTTATTATTTGTATACTTTTATAGATAATGAGAGACCTTACAATGATATTTAATTTTGAAAAGAATGCGAGGATTCTCATTCTATGTCTAGATTATTTTTTATACTTGTTTGGGATAATGAGACACCTTACCACATTGTTCTAAATATCCTTTTTAAGAATGGTTCACTTTAAGGGAGAATTATAGGCATCCCGATCTCCATCTTGATTATTTTTTTACCGTGAGGGATAATGAGAGGTATTATAATGATATTCCGTGACTACCCCTTTTAATAATTGATCGCATTTACGGAGTATGGGAGGCCTGTCATTATAAATCTTCATTATTTTTTTACTTTCAAGTATTATGTTCCATTCTTCTTGTTTTTTTGGTATAATTTTAGGAACGATGTCTTTTTATATCTCTTTTGAGTGATTGTTTAAACAAATATTTCACTCTATGTGGGAACGAGAAGCCCTAAAATATACATTTTAAATGGGAATAAAATTGAAGAACAAAAGGGTGAAAATAAAATGAGAGATTTTTCATTCTCTCACAACATTGTGTTTAGAATGAGGGAGAAGGGAAGGCCTTCTAATCTCATTAACAATTATAATTTTACATTTTAGATGGGAATAAAATTGAAGAACAAAAGGGTGAAAATAAAATGAGAGATTTTTCATTCTCTCACAACATTGTGTTTAGAATGAGGGAGAAGGGAAGGCCTTCTATTCTCATTACCAATTATAATTTTATTTTTGCAGAGAATAGGAAGGTTTGTAATTTTTGGTAAACTTTGATGTGTCCAAATCTCCTTCATAGTGAGAAAATCAGATTCCCGCACACACACTAGTTAGAAGTATCATCACATGCATTTATGAGAAGAAACAAATATGTAAGCATCAATAAGACCAAATGAAATTTGATGAATATAAAGTATCAAGAAATATTTTAGTAAAAAAGCTAGAAACTCCTTGTATTAATTTATCAAAAAAAATTGTACATAGTGGAGAAATGGAGGAAATTGAGAAGGGGGGAAAATGGAAGAAAATGGCTATCTCCTTTCCTCTCTCAAAGTACAATATACTCTTGAGTTTACAAGATCAATCACCAACCCTTTGAAATGGGAATGGATTTACAATTTATAGAATATAATTGACTCCTCGTCTTCCTCAAGACCTTTCAAATACCTTAATATGACTTAAGACTATTCATATTCCACTTTAAATATTTATGTACCTTTTATAATAGCAAAGTGACTTAATTTACAATATATTTCTAAAGTCACTTAAGTCATATTAAAAGTGCAACCCTCGATGCAAAAATAAAACATTGAATAGAGAGAGTTTTGTATGAGGAGCGAGAGAGAGAGAGAGAGAGAGAGAGAGAGAGAGAGAGAGAGAGAGAGAGAGAGAGAGAGAAGAGAGAGAGAGAGAAGAAGAAGAAGAAGAAGAAGAAGAATTATGTAGAAGGATGAGTCGCTATAGTGGACTTGGATCCATTCTCCAACCTGTTCACCACTTTGTGATCCCGAAAAGGATTCTAACGCATTCACTTTGGGTTCATATCTCCCTTAGGTAAAATAAACTTACTATTTTTAGTAAGCATGAGAAATCAAGTCCCCAATCTTCAATTGGATGTTGCGGCTCATTTTTCCTCTTTCTCCATGCATTCCTCATTCTTTCTGGATCAAATTTCTATTTTTAGCAGGTGCTTGAGGGCCCACTTACTATTTTTAGTAAGTGCAAAAATGTCCGTTGCTGGTGAATTCTTAGGCTGTAGTGCACCTCCAATGTCTTTGTCTCCTTCGCAAGTTCTTCTGTTGATGACTTTCCTGAAATAGTGGTTCCTATGTAGTAGACCTGTTATTTTTAGAAATTTAGCTTTTAGGAGTTGGATTGACATGGAACAAAGTTTTTTGATACGGGTTTTTACCCAATATCACTCCTATGAAATTTCCGGCTCACCTGCGTTTAATAGTCCAGAGATTTTAAATTCTTAAATTTCGACTTAGAAATGCTTCGGATGCGGCAACCATTAATGAACCCCAAAATTTCATGTATTTTTTATCCTACATTTTAAAATAAAATAATATATTTGATATGGTTTTTTAATGCTTCGCATGCAATTCTACTTCATTTCGCCCAATGGTTTGATGGGAAATTGGATTTTTTCTTCGTTGAGCTAGAAGTGGGATTTATTCACTATGGATTCTCTATTACATGAGAGGAGGATTTGAAGTTGTCTTATTGATGGCCTTGGGTAGAGGAATGCAGAGATAAATATATCTTGTTGTTTCACGCATCCGTTTGGGAGATTTATTCAACTTCTCATTTCATGGTTATGGATTTTTCTCCTTTTTCTCCTTCTATGTTTTTTTTTCTCCTTCTTAGCTTGATGTGAATTCCTTATGAGACCTTAAAATCACTATGAGAAAGGTGCTTGAGTGTTTGGGGAGTTGATGTGGCCATGGTGGAGCTATTTTGGAGCAATAAAGGTGGACATGGTGTTTGGACCATCATGTATGGAGCCATGGCAATATATGAAGTCTGTGAAGAAGAAATGAGGGGAAGGAATGGCTAAGTGCCGATTTAAAGATTTCAAAACATGCACATGGAGGGTCGAGGAAAAATTTTGTGTCCCCGAGGTCCCCGACCTAAGGGACGTGAGGGAAATCAATTTCCACGGTGGTCAAGGTGATTCCATGTGTCCTCGATCCGACGACAGCGATGGATGCTTCAAAAATGCACTGGGGTTGAAAGCTATCACGTGGGTGTCTAGAAGACTCCCAATAGGGTTTGGGATAATTTTTCCATGTATTATGTCTCGTACCTCGGGAAATAAGGGGCATCAATTTCCACGCTTGTCTTGGAGCCGACATGTGGCGCCTAATCCAATGGTAGGGAATGGATGCTTCAAAATGCATTTGGGGGCTGAAATCCTGTCACATGGGTGTCTAGAAGACTCCCCATAGGGGTTAGGTACACTTTTCCATTTTTATGTCCCCCATCTCAATGACATAAGGGACATCAGTTTTCACAATGGTCCCAAGGCGACACATGGCGCCCGATGCAACACTAAGGAATGGATGCTCCAAAAATGCACCTGAAGGCTGAATTGTTGAGTCTAGAGCTCATATGAGTGTCCAAGAGGTTACATGGTGGCTTGGATAAATTTTCAAGGGTTTTTCTACCTAACCTCGGGGACGTCCGGGACATGAAATCAAGCTAGGCTCCTGGTGCCGACACGTGTCCTCTCAAATAAAATGACTAAGTCTTGAAGAGGGAAACTTGAAATGAAGATAACATGAGCTCCTTGAAATTTATTAATGAAATGTTATATGATCCTAACTGGATATATCATTTTTATTCCAATGGTGGGGGTATCATGTCTTGATTCAACCATATTATCCCCGAAAAGAGGATTTTTTATTTGAGGCTCCACTTATGCCTGATAAAACCTGCCTCCAAATCCTATGTGCCAAGGTGTTGTGAAAAATATTTTCTCACCATCATGTATGTATTGGTATCCTCTTTCCAGATATTTTTTGTTTTACTTCTAACTCCTTCGGATCTCCCATAATCTTCTTTTGAAGCCCAACAGCTTGTTTTAGGCCTGTGAATTACCTAGGCTTGTGAACTCTGTTTGACTCGACTACTCCAAGTCTTTCAAAACTTCTCAAATCCTTCCAAAATAGTTTCCATGATGCTCTAAGGTCTTAAATTCACTGCATGTAGAATTTTACCCTTCCATTATGCTCCAGGGGTTGATCCAGGTCTAGGAAGGCCAATGATAGCCCTTCCCAATCTTTGCTTAAGATAGTATCTTTTCGTAACTCCATAAAATTACCTAAGGGAAATGAATAGACTGACCTAAATCACCTAGTGGGATGATATTACATTATTCAGAGGTCATTTGACTGATTCAACAGACCCGGGGTGTCTTGGAATGATGGGACTTGAAAAAATTAACACTGGGGTATCGTTGTCGTGCTTGGAAATTGTCGATTTCCTTGTTGCATATTTGCACAAAAAAACATGTTTAGTTAGATTTAATGTATCATATTAAGAGATAATATGATTCCTATTCTCCTTAAAATAAAAAGGATAAACAACAAAAATCAAATGTGTCCCACTCTCCCTCAAAGTGATAAATAAGATCTAAAGGATAATCTCATCTAATATTTCACATTCACGGAGAATGAGAAGTGTCTCATTCTCACTATTAATTTTTACCAACCTTGAGAGAGAATGATAAATCTCCCATTCTCATTAAAACTAAAAAAATTAAAAGAATAAATGAGATGCCTCCCATTCTCCTTAAAATAAATATTATTATGAAGGAGAATGGAGGCCTCCCATTCACCTTCATAATTATTTTATTAATTTCAATGAGATTGTGAGCCTCCCATTATCCTTCAAATTAAAGAATAAAAAAACAATTCCAAAGGACAATGGAGGCCTCCCATTCTCCTTTTATTCTTAATTCGAAGGATAACATGAGACCTCCAATTTTCCTTTAGTTTTTTTTTTTTTTTAAATTTTGAAGGCTAATAAATTATGTTTATAGTTAATAAGAATAAATAAAATGAATTTTTTCAATTAAATAAATACATTTAATTGTTTTTTATATAGATTCATATTATTTCTTTATTTAATCTTACAATGTAAATGTTGAAGTAAAAATTCCACTTTGTCAACATCTAATAGTCTCAAGCATATAACTCTAAACATGCAAACCCACAATTTCTAAATTCTAACTATTTTTTTCTCAAACATTGCATTTAAAAATGTGGGATTTTGGAAATAGTTCATAACAATGAAGATAAATTTCATAGTAAAAATAAAATGAATACAATGTTTTTTTTTTTTAAAAATAGAGAAGAAGAGATAATAAGAATATATGAAACTGGAAGTCATACCAGAAGATATAGATATTTACAGGTATTCTTCATTTCTTTAAACATCTTTACTCATAGTTTTTAAATTGTAGTTAAGTTTTATAATAAAAATAAAATTAGAAGCTGATTTTTAAATTTTTGAACACATAAGAGAAGAGATAACTAGTATATTTGAAACTGAAGTGATAGTAAAAGAAACAACTATTTACATATATTATTTTATTTTCAAAACATATTTAATAATATTCAAATAAATGTGTAAAATGTAGAGAAATGGTACCTCTAAAATGTGTTATTGTATTAATATGTAGTTATTCCATTCCTTCTAGAAACCGAGATGCATATAAGTCTAATATATTCCACTTCAAAGCTAATATTAAATAATATCCCATGTTGTTGAGCTGAACTTGATATTTGTAGGATCAAACTTTCATTTTTTTCCTTAGATATTTTTAAAATCCCGTAGCTTCTACCACGATTGAACATTTTTATCTTGAGATCACCTTCAAATCATGTAGTTGCTACCATTACTAAACATTTATTATCTTGAGATCACCTTCAAATACTCTATCCTCTTCCATGGATGAACATTATAGTTTTATTAAGAGAACTTTCAAATCATTTTTCCACTTCCATATTTATAAAAATGTATTTCAAGTTCATCATCTAGTAATCATGTAAAAACAAAATTCATGAAATGGAAAAATAAGGTTTGAAAATTTTAAAAATCTTTTTCATAGTGTTGTAGATGTTTTGCATAAGGTTTTCAAATTCCAAATAGGCAGGATGAATTTGAAAAAGAAAATAAGTGGGATGAATTGGAAATTGAAAATAGGTGGGATGAATTTTAAAATTAAAATAGGTGGGATGAATTTTAAAATGAAAAATAGGCGAGACGAATTTGAAAATGAAAATGGGTGGGATAACTATTTTTAATAGATAATCATTTTTTAGTCCCGTAAAAATTTGAAAATAAAAAACACGTTCAGTTTAAAAATTATAATAGAAAACTATTTTTGGTCTTATGGCAGAGATAAAGAAGGCTCAGAAAACAAAAAACGATGTAGTAAAGAGAAAGAAATCCCTAAATCGGGACATGGAAGTGACATATGTGGTAGCTCGCGTAGGTAGTAAAAAAGAGGGAACATTAGCAATGGAAACAATAAAAAAAAGGTAGCATGGGCACCGATTGTGAAGAAAATGACATGGGAAGCTCTATTTTTCATGGTGGTTCCATTAGATCTCGTAGCTCGTGCAGTGGCAAAGCAAGAAACTATGGCATCTATTAGGGATTGTTTCATCTTAAAAATGGTCGGATAAAGGAACCGGTAGTAGGATCAAGTCCTTAGTTTAAGTTTCCAAATGATCCCCTAAAATGAATCTTCCCTTAATCCTAGAACCTCTCCTTCTCTACATTTTGATGATCACATGCTTAGCATGGTGCGTGAATTAGAGGAAAATCTATCCGTAACCACCCTAATTTGCCACTTCATGGGATTTTGGACAAATTTTTCACATTTAAACAAATGGATAATGCGAGAGATGGATTCTTACGATCAAAGGTAAATTTGAGATTTACTCATGCTCTAGAGCTTTCTTTATTGTTGGTTTTTAATATTATGAGGAGATGACATTATAGATGACAAATAATGGGTTTTGGGATCATGGACTCATGGTCAAACCTTGTACCCTTCCTTTGATTCTAAAAAAACCTCCTTTGAATCTCATCCTATCTCGGGTTAGAATCCTACACTTGCCCATCCAATTCTAGAATGAAAATTACTTGAAGCCATTGCCAATAGGTTAAGGGATTATGTAAAATCTGATCACAACATTTCTCAAAGATATCCACATGACATATTCTCATCTAATGATAGACATGAAGCTAACTCAAGACCTTACCCTTGAGATAAACCTTTTGACAGGTGAGAAAACTTGGGTTCGAAGCTTGATTTTCATGGTGTGCCTTTTAGATGCCATAGATGTTTTCAAATAATCCATTTGAAATTCAATTATGAATTACCTAAGAAAATTGGATCTAAACCAGTCAAGGTGGAAATAATTTATGCCTAATCATAACATGTTATGTTCCCCCTCTAAATAATCTTCTCGATCCATCATCACCTTGTTTAGAGATCTCCTCACATGATGTTAGTATGCAGATGGTTATTGAGAGAAAAATTTAGAGGATCCAACCTCTAGAACCGCAAAATCATGAAGTGGAAAATGAGAGTGACTCATACTTTATAAAAATAAATATCAGCTAATTGATGGTATCATAATTGTTCATCCTTTAGAGTAAAATTCCATTGGGTGGAATCGATTCATAAAAAGAAGAAAAAAAATACGCCACGTCGTGTAGACACCAAAATTGGGTCATAACTCTTTAAACACCCTCCAATTAATAAATTTGTGAAACTTAACCATGACCCCTCCTCCCTCACATCATTATTAATTTAATTACCTAAATTAACTTAATTTCCACCGACCTTGCCACCTTACCTCTCCACCTCACCATTGACCTCTTCCATGCCTACTAATCAGCTTACACCAAGTCCCCACCGACCTTAAAAAGTTAGTACTCATTAAAACCCTAATATTAATTACTTATTATACCTTTCAAAAATTTCACACTCTATTTTACAACAATCCACACACTTGACCTAGAATTAATTCTCAATCACACCAAAATCAAGAAGAAACGGGCTATTTTGATGATCTTGCAACATATTAGAAGCCCTTACATTGTCCGATACAACACCATTCATCAATAGATTGATCTAGAGCTGCATGCAGTGTCTTGACATGGGAAGCATTGTGTCATTCTCGATGGTGCTATATTTGTTGATAACCACCTTCTTCTACAACCATCACAACCTCCTACTATTTATCTCCATTTCACAAGTAAGTCCATTCCTATTTTTTCATTAGAATTAGTAGATTAGTTATTTACTAGTTATCTATTTCATTTCACCCATTGCAATACCACATGAATCTTTCCGATAACTCCTCCATCCAATCATCTACCCAAAGAACCATCATAATTTTCCTAAACACTCATATTATTACCTATAAGTCTTCTTAAACATGCCACTACCATTCCTAAGCCTCCTCAATACTCAGTTATTGCACAAAGAGCATAAAACTACCTCGTTTTAATCATTCCATATAATTGTCCCTACATACACCAGTCACCAAATTGGCATCGGTTCAATATCGAGTATGAACATCGATCGCCCAACCAATACCGATCTCGTGACTTGAAATATATCCTAGAATAGTGAGATAATTCACCTACTTAAAATCTCTCAAAACCTCCCACAACTTCTCCTAGCTCTTCCTAACACCCTATGTCATACTGCAAGCCCTAAACCAAAACCACATTCCTTAGGTTTATTCTTGAATGCATTTATTGGACTATATTAGATTTAATATTCTTGTATAGGATACCTAGAACTATACAACTACAACAGTATCTTTCTTTTATTTTCTTATTAGCACTTAACTGTTTCAAAATGTGGAATGACATCCTTCTAGTAAGCACCCCACTTCCCGATCTAACTTCCACTAGGAAATCCTACAACTGATATTCTTAATCTTATTTTGTGGCCTTGTGTTATATTTTAGGTCATTCCTCCTAGCCAAATGTAAGCTCTTCAAAATCAACATGGTCAACATACGACATGTGCACACGTTCTTCGACTATCACAAGTATTCCTCCTCACCTTTACCTCTTATCTGTTTTATCTCTACTTTGCGGTGAAACATTTTGGCATGCCAGTGGGACCCTCTTGTGGGTTATTTTCATTGTTCATATAGGGTGCATTTGTGTGTTTCTTTCTTTCCTGAAAAATTCACACTAAATCTCTCTCTGGTAAATCTTATTTTCTTTCTATTTGTCTAAAATAAATTTGTCCTTTGGTGCTTAAAAAGAACAATTCTTTTCTTTTTTATTATTGCATTTAGTGAAAGAGAATTCCTCTTCCTATTCTCATTTTTCTACATCAAATATTATTTTTTATTTGGGTTTAAAATCATGTGCATTTCATCCTTTGAGTGTTGCATTAGATCACATATATTTAATTAGCAATCACACGGTGGAGGTCATGACCACTTGGTGATTAGATTTGGATTAAGCGTAGTTCACATTTATGCACACACTCCCAAGACAAACCACTTAAATAATTTACACATTTCTTAAACTTCCCTACCCAAGAAGAAGTTGTCAAGGATTTAACAACCCGTTGATAGTGGGCCATGACCGGTGTTCTAGTCGAGGTTGTCATATCAGAGCATGGACCTCATGTACTGAAAGGTATATTGAGGACACTTTAGCCAAAACTAACTCTGAGACCAGCCATAGATTTCTTATAGGGAACCTTCATTATCCAAAAACTCTATTTCATTCACAGTTAGTTTAAAAATGCATAAGCCACTAAACACTAAAATATGACACCTAGGATTTACATGTTTTTTTCTTGATTGAATTATGTTTTAAGTTGTGAGGATGATTCATCACTTTTTATTTTCTTTCACACTCCACAATCACAACTAGTGTATTCTAGTTCTTTCTGAGTGTGATAGGACATCTTGTTGAGATACACAGCTTCTATAAGACATCTTGGCTTTATGTTGAATTTATTCACTTAAAAATTAGAAATTTCTTCATTTTCTCAAAAATATCGGTAACCAACATCGATCCAGTGAATAGCATCAATTCCTTCCTCACATAGGCACTAGTTAATTGACTTGTATCATTCTACCTCTATTTTTGATATTCATGTCAAAAACGTCACTTATTCAAATTTACCCATTTTTTGTCTTCTAATTTCTTTTGATAAACAATTTCTAAATATTTGTCACCCTTCATAAAACCCATTCACTTGTTTTAGAATTCTCTTCTCCATATTTCAAAATTTCTTGGTTATACACAAGAATGGGCATCGATCCAATGACCAATGTTGGTCTTCTTTCCTAATCGGCACCGCTTTCCCAACCAATATCGATCTCTATGTTTTTACTTTTTCAAAGACAAAAACCTATTTCTATGCTCCAAATTCTTCTCGTCTTCTATTTCTATGTTTAAGTTGTAGTTTAAGATCTTGGACCACCTAATTTCCACCATTCACATGGTTTTGGCTCACTAGCAAGCCAACACCCTACTTTTTCACACTTGACATCAACCAAAGTGCCTCCCGGCCCATCACAACCTTCTATTTCTTCACTAATGGACCCCAGTTCTTCTACAACTATAACCACAACAAGAGGAATTAAATAAGTTCCTTGATCGAAATACCACAACCTTTCGGTATTATCTCACTCATTATTCCACCCACTCCATATTCGAATGCCTACCTCCATTTATCTTACTCTCACCCCAACTTCTCATCGGCCAACACTAGTTCAACGTTATCCATTCCCACCTCACTACTTGTTATTTCAAATCATCCCTAAATACTCGATATCTCATTACACCTATGACATCTATTGCATCTTTGACATTTGTCACCACTTCGACGTCCACCTCACCATCATCTAAAAATCTTAGTTTAAGGAGACCCATATCATTAACACCTCATGTACCCATTTCTTCTCACCACTAGCTACTTTGGATTCTCATACCCTATTTCAGAACCTATTCCTTTCCATACCCCAAAATTTTCCACCTATTGCTATGAGGGTCTTCATGCTAGTTCCTACAAAACCAATACCCTACCTTAAAAACTACCCATCATCTCTACTTCTTATTTAGAGTACATTATTTCATAATCTATTCCATATTACATATCCCTATTGCAGGTTTGTTTATTCAAGCACCACCATACAATTATGTGCCATCTATGAATTATCTATCTCATCCACCCCATTATCCTATAGGGGTGCCCCTCAATCAAAGCATTCAAATGATATTATATTTAAATGATGATCGATAAGATGAAGACTATTAAAGGATATTTTTCTGGTTCTCACAATACCTTAACTTACGATGAAATCTGTAATGAGCCTATTCATCCATCTATTCCCATTCATCCTTATCCCACACATTGGGAGATGCCTAAGTTCAATCGATTTAATAACAAGGAATATCCACAACAACATTTTTGATCATTCAAACATGTCTGTTATTTGATTTCTCATGATGATGCCTTGCTCCTTAGGAATTTTCCCATGTCTTTGATAGGACCTACTATGGATTGGCATAGTTCTCTACCTAAGCACTCAATCTTCCCTTTTGACCAGATTAGCACAAGCATTTCTTGACCAATTCTCCATCAATATCGTTAGAAGGTCTCCATGACTAATATTTTTTCTATTGGCTAGTAAGAGGATGAATCTATCACATATTTTGTCACTCATTGGTGGTGCCCCATTTATCACCTCACCTTTGAACTTCCATCAACCGAGTTGATAGAGTTGTTCACTAGGGATTGTTTTAAGAACATCTCCACAACTCTTTACGTACAAACATTTCAAATGTTTGACATGGCATTCACCATGGATCGGAAGCTAGGAATTTATGCCCTTGAAGAGAAGAAGCTTTAGTTTTGCAACAAGATCAATTCTCTTAAATGAAACGATTCCTCTTCTTCTTCTAAATAAAAAAACAATCACTCTAAGGAAAAAGGATCTACCAACGCAGTGGTTCTAAAACCTGGCCCCTCTCATCTGTCAAACCAACTGAAACCTCCTAATATTTCCCTGTTTAGAATTTCTATTACAACTATGAACAAATATGGATACCCCGTAGTAAAACCTCACTCTTCTATGTTGAATTTTTTTAAAAAGTGGGAGCCATCATTCTTCCACATGTCAAACCACATACCGGTTTTTATACTCCACATCATGTAACCATATGGTATAAGGAGAAAGACTACTATAAATATCACCACATTAGGGAAATAGTGATGTAATTCTAAAAATTAAATAATATTGTCTAGGAAATGTTAGATAATGGAGATCTTATATTGACAACCCTATCGCATTGGTAATAAAACCTTCATATCTTTAAGAAACCTTTTCCAAACCATACCCCATCATCAAACTAGACCACCGAGACCTCTAACAATGATACCAATGTTCACAAGGTTTGTGTCATCTTTGACATAGTACTGTCCCTTCTTCTTAGTTTCCTCTCATCCCATCTACTGAGGAAATTCTTATGAGAACTCCTCTACCCACGAAGGAGACTATTTTGCCTACTCCTTTACCCATGGAGGATCCTACCTCACCCACTCCTTTACTCATAAAGGAACTAACCTTACCCATTTTTTTACCTACCAAGAAGCCTACCTCACCTATGCCTTCATGTACAAATAATTTTACCCCAATTACCCCTCCACCTATCAAGGAGCCCACACTACCCATTTTTCTACCCATGGAAGAGCCTACCTTATCCTCTTCTCTACCTAAGGAAGAATCTACACCACTTACCTTGCTCCCTTCTTGATCCATTTACGAGCCACTCTCATCTTCTCTTCATATTGGTGAAAACTCCCCAAGATTCTTCCAAGATCCTTTCAACCTCCTTGCATCACTTCTACCTACCAATTAAGAAGCCAAAAAATTCCCTATCTCACGGATATAAGAAATATTCACAGATGATTACCACCAAGTCTTCATCATCCTCTTATACCTCTATGGAATTATATTGTTTTGATGATCACTTAGAGTACGTTGATTACTCCACACTCTGGGGAAACCTTTGAATCCCATTATCTACTCAAATGAAAATTTTGTCTCTTGATACTTCAATGATCTATCCTAAACTATTCAAGGAAATAAAAATTTTCCCACATGAGCCAGCTTATATAAACCTCTTATTCATCATCATTACCTTCACTCTAACCTTCACTTGCACGTAAAACGCCATCCAAACTAAAACCTTCAAATGAATCTAAGCCTACTATTACATTGGGGGCCATGTCGATGCCCAGTTTAGTCCATCCCTATGTGAAGATAGAATTGACCACCTCTTCAAAAACTGCCACCAAGTGTATTCTTACATCTAAGTGGAAGACCAACCTCTTATTTCTCATACCTTGGTTTCTCCCGACTTCTTATTCACCTTCAACTCTTCCATCAATCTTAGGTGCGCATCCTTCAACCACGGTCAAGAAACCTCTCCCCCAAGGAAAAATTAAAGTGAATCAACACACACCCTCACCTCGATATTATATTATACCCACATATTCTTCATCACACATGCCTCTACCCTCTAATTTACCACTACCTTCTACATTACCCTTCACCATGACATTACCCACATCTCCACTTTCACCTTGTTTGACTCGTACGCCTACACCTTCTACATCCCTATATTATTCACACACTACCCAAACACCTTTAGCAAATAAGATGCAACCTAAACCAAAAACCACGCTACATACAAGAAAGGTAGTTTAACTAACCCAACACCAAACTCTACCTCCTTCATGAAAATCACCCGCACCTTCATCCAAACCAACACTAACTTATCATTGTGATCCATTGGTAGGATCCTATGCTAACATCTTCACTAGTTTTTAGAATCCTCTACTATTAAATTGCCTCCCATTAAGCCTTATGACCCTCTTAAACCCAAACTAGTATGATTTGATGAAACTAATTTTTTTGCATATCATCACTCCTCAGGGCATGATATCAAAGGTTGTAAGGCCCTCAAAAATATTATGCTTCAATTCTGTTCTTTGGAGTGTCTCTTGGATTAAGATGATCTATTAGCAGATAATTCCATTCCCCCTTCACCTGCCACCACATGGCCTAGTCCTATTTCTATTCGAAGCCTTCACCTATATCTCAACACCTTTATTTTCCTCTCATATTTGAAATAAAAATGGTTCGAGTAGCCACTCGATCACAAAAGGAAAAAGTATAAGAGAAGATAGAGGCCCATCCAAGACACCTATACTCACTATTTGATCTTTACCTTCCCCAAAGGTAACCGTATGTGGGATGGCATATCCTATTTTCAATGGATTCATACATAGTACTATAATAAAAGAACATAACGAATCCCCTATAAAGATTTCATTGTTTGATTTGATCTAAACCTCTAAGTCTCATTATCAAGACATCATCGAGGTCCTGCAATCTATTAATTTTCCACCAATGATCCTACACATGTGCCCACCATGTTCAATCCTCACCATGTGGCATCCATCACCAATCCATCTCAAAATCATGTTCCTATTTCCTCTCATCAAGTTTCGGTCGTTAGTTTTTCTAATGAAGAGATTGTCCCTCTCCAATCGGAGGATATTTATCCCACCCTCTTCATTTCTACCTACATTAATGATACTCATGATTGAATCATTATGATTGATGGATGTTCAAAAATAATATCATTTCTTCCCATGTGTATGAACAAGTATTCATACCTACCAATTTCATTCATAAAAACTCAATTATGCTACGTTATTTAAATGATGGCGTGACTTCAAACCCTCATGATCCTCATCCTCCACATCCCTATGGTCCCTTGTACCATTCATGAATTATTATATGTTCTTTAGGGGATTTCAATCTAAAATGTTGCTTGGATGACATTTTATTTTGCAATGCGGGGTGTGTACATTAAACACTTGATCATTGCTTAAAATTTGAGTATGAAGGGCATCCCTATAACCTTCAGGTCGATCCTTCACCATTTAAAACCTGTAACATACTCTATCAACCTAATGATGTCCTTATTCTAGTCAAAGCATCCACTACCCCTACCACTTCATCTTCTTTCATTTCCTCATATACTACTTCTACCACTAAATCTTCCACAACCAACCCATCTCTCCCCACCGATATCATAACTTTTGTAGATATCTCATCTACACACCCACTTATTTCACTAGAAACTCATGTCACCCCTTCTCCGACTTTGAATGACTCATCCATTCCCACTACCCAAGTATCTTCCTCTAACACCTTGGAAGATGTTTTTCAACACATTACTCGGGAGTACCACCTCTACAACATTGACACTTTCCATATTCCTCGGGAGTATGGAAGCCTTCACCAACACCCATGTTATGAAAATCGGTAGGATAGATTTTTCCATATGATTTTCCCCACCTTCTACCCTATCTTGATCATTCTCATCCAACATCTAATACCTCACCAACCGCTACTTCGCCCAAACTTTTTTCATCAATGTTCCTTGAAAGGCTTTGTCTTTGGTCTTTATGACAAGCGTCATCACACAGGTCATATCTTGCACCACCCTAAAACACAAAAATGTATTGGTATTGGATTTTCTGAGTAACCACCTTCTAAAAGGAACAAAATCAACCTCATAGAGGAAGATAAACCTTCCCCACCTCACTCACCTAGCACACCACCTTCACCCATGAATTCCATTGATTTAGAATCCATTTATCCTTAAAAAAATTCATGAACACTATTTCTTTAGGACCTTTGATCTATCCATGTGATGGTGTGTCTCCCTTTTCCCTTCCTTTCATTTATCCTCACATGATCGATGACGACACACATTCTATAAATTTCATCTAATTTCAGGATGATGATTCCATTATCACCTATTTAGATGCATATAATTCTTACATTCATTGGTCATAGAGATAAATATTCATACTCAAGATTATGAATAAATAGAAATATCTCATGCGGGATTATGCTCCTTCACCCATACGTGTGTGGAAGTCAATCTGAGCAACAGGACTTAGGGATCAAATTAATTTAAATTTTTGAAAATTTATGCATTATCAACCCTTGCAGTACTAAAACATATCTTTTCAGTGTAGAAAATGTAGAATCGCTGATCATCTACAAGCATCATGTCCTGGGAAAAGGAAGCCGATTAAGAAGAGTGGTTCGACCTTGACCAAAGAATGGGGACCATTAGATCCTGATTTGGTGGATGTGGCAACATTCAAGAAGGATCCCTGCAATTCCAGTGCTAAGAATAAGGCCGGGAGATTTTGGAATGTTAAAATTTTGAAATGGTTCAGAATCGTAGGTGATTATAGTAGTTAGTGGAATGACAAGGAGATTTCTCCTACTAAATCATATTCGAATCGGGAATCTTTTTTAGGTAATCGGATGATTTCGTGAATCATGGTGTTCTCCTACTTGTAATTTGAGGTGGGAATGATAAGTGGTAAGAAGTAAAATATAGAAAAATTAAAAAATTTTGAATGGGTAATATCGAGGATTATTTTCTCTCTCGGAATGGGAAATATCCTATTTTTGGATTTTGGTTAAGTAATGCTTCATAGGATTATATTCTTGGGGTATAGGCCCAACATGGTTTGTTAATATTTAAAGGGTATTTAGGCCTTGTTTTTATTAGGAACGGGTCTCATCAAACCACCTTATCAATAAAAAAACATTCATACTCAAGATGACCCTCATATTCTAAAGATAGGCTAATATTTATATTCTTCCGAATAGGAAGCTTTCACCTCTTTCCTTCAAAATCATAACAACACGTTTTCTTGATTTTACATTGATATTGACCTTAATATTGTGGTCTACAATATTGAGACTATCCCCAATGCCAAACGTATGAAATAGAAGCTACAAAAATGCACCCACACATTTTCCTTCTTGTGAAATAAGAACTTCACTACCTTATTTATATTTCCTTTATCCTACTCATTGACTATCTACAATGGATTTTTAACATTTTTCTTGTCATCAAAGAAAAATAAAGCTGAAAGGGGGACTCGTATCTACATGGATTTCATGACCTTAATCCTTCTTGCACTAAGCATGAATTTCCTCTACCTAGTATTGACCAAATCGATGATCTTATAACCAGCCATGAGATGTTATCTCTTATGGATGGATTTTGGGGTTATAATAAAATATGACTTGCTCCATAATATCAACACAAAACAACCTTTATCACTCGTTAGGGGACCTTCTATTATTGGGTCATACCCTTTGGCTTGAAAAATGTTGATTTCACTTATTAGTACGTTATGACCTATATATTCCACAATATCATGCATGATATATTGGAATACTATTTCAACGACCTTACTGGATAAGTCTAAACATCAGGACAAACACACTGTAATTCTTAATGTCATATTATATTTTATCATCCAATACTACATTCACCTTTGACCAAAGAAGTGCATCTTTTTGTTCTATCTGAAAAATCCTTGGTTTCATCGTCTCTTTGTGGGGTATCGAAGTTAATCCCACCAAAATCAAGGCTATTTGCGATATTCCTCCAGCTACTAACCTTTGATAGCTTCATATTTTGTGAGGAAAACTATAATCCATTTGACACTCTATTCCCCAAATTTTTGGCTGATGTCACCATTTTCATCTTGTTAAAAACCATGTCTCCTTCAATTAGGATGATGAGTGCCAAAACGCCTTTTAAGAATTGAATGTATACCTTCTTTACCCACATGTGCTCATTCCAACTACGGATGAAAAACCCTTTTACCTCTACATTTCTGCCATTGACCATTCCTTGGGTACCATGCTCACTCATTGCGATGAGAAACATAGGGAACAAGTGGTTTATTACATAAGCCATACTCTTTTAGACTATGAGACTAGATATACTCATCCTAGAAATCTTTTCTTATCCCTAGTCTTCGTCGCCACCAAACTTCACCACTACCTACTTAACTACAAAACTTTCATCATTACCAACACTGAGCCCTTGCATTACATGTATGCTAAGCCTTACCAACACCAAATATTTGTGCACTAGCTAATGCCCCTTATAGACATAAACCTAGAATCCATTCACCAAATGTTTTTCAAGGAAAAACCATTGCAAATCAGTTTGAACACACTCCTCTTTCTAGAAATAAATCTTCTAATTTCAATTTTCCTAATGAATATATTACCACTCTTTTGTTGTATGACATAATTTACAAAATGACATTATTCTTTGATGGATGCAAATGTCAATTTCATGGAGGTGAGGGGGTCATCCTCATCCTCTTGATGGAGATCATATTCCTTTATCCTTACAACTTGACTTTGACTGCAAAAAAATATTGTCAAATATAAAGAATTTGTGTTAGGTTTTCAAACTTCTATAGTCCTAGATGTTAAATCCATTAATATATTTGGTGATTTTTAACTGGTTGTAAACCAAGTAGATGGTTTCTACTAGTATCGTAATCAATAACTTTAAAAGAATAAACATCATTTTGACATACTTTTAACCACATTTGACCACTTCAAAATTCAAACCAATCTATGGTCTAGTAACAAATTCATCGATACCATGGCTTTCCTTGTTTCTCAAATACCCGCATCACCTTTAGATTCAAAAATATATGTCACAGACAATTGGTAAATTTTTTTAGAAGAATCAAAACTAACCCACGTTACATTTGGTATAATAAATTTGTTGATAATCTATCCTTGTCAATTATGCCACTATATCTCACTTGAAGTATACGACAAGCCTTCCTAAAATGTGTCTCTCATTATGTCATCATAGGGGGTCTTCTCTACAAACATGGATTTGATGCTATCCTCCTGTGATGCCTTCCAATTTTTTAAATCCCAAATACCATCAAGGAGATTTGCGATGGGATTTTTAGGGGTCATATCAGTGGCCTTGTTATCACTAAATGTTTTCTTCAACTTGGATACTATTAGCCAACCTCAACCAAAAATAGTGTAAATATGTTAAACATTGTATAAAATTTCAGTAACACACTAACCTTCACCACACCCTAGTCACACCATACAAGTCGCTAGACAATGGGGTTTTGATATGTTTAGAGATATTAACCCTTATTATTTTCAATGTCATCATTGGATCATCATGATGACTTAATACTACACTAAATGGGTGGAATTAATCCCTCTCATTTCTACTAACGCTAAGAAAATTGTTTAATTTATCAACCATAATATCATTTGTTTCTTTGGTTTTCCTCATTTTCTTATCACAAAAATGGAAAAAAATTCAAAAATAAAACCATCAGAAAACTATGTGACAACATTAGTATCAAACTAAGTTTATCTTCACCATACTCCCCACAAAATAATGGCCAAATTGAGTCTACCAACAAGACCCTTAAAAAAATATTATGAAGGTGGTCAATGATGGCGGTAAATATTGGAACATGCATATTCCTTTCACCTTATTGGCTTATTGTACCAGCATTCACACTTCTATAGATTCCAAAATTTCTCTTTGGTTTATGTAATAAAGGCCATATTACCTCTTGAATTCAAAATTCCCTCTATCTGAATATCTCTCACATATTTCTTATCTGATGATGATTTTCTCCAAAACGTGTGGCACAACTTGAGCTCTTTGGATGAATGTTGTTTACATGCTTTTGAACACCTTCAAATCTATAAAAATGCATCAAGCATGCCTATGAGTAGCATGTTTACAAACAAATTTTTAAGATTGACAAACTTTTCATGAAGGAAAAAAATTGAAAAAAGTAAACGAGACATTTTTCTCCTAATTGGATTCAAATTTATACCATCACTCATACTTATGGATGATGATCTTATCACTTATCTTATATTTAAGGTAAACCCAAACTTGAGAACCTTAATTCCTTTCATCTTGACCATTCTACTATTGAATAAAGTACTATGTCACTTTATGTCACTTATATGCTCATCCCTTGAGGGAACCTCTCCTTCCACCCACCTATTTCAAGGACCAACAACTAAAACATAATTGTGTGATTATGTGTCACCATTCATACTTATCTTGAATATGAATACCATAAATCTTCTCATGGAATAATTCTCATGGATAATTTTCATCCTTTTCAGGATACAATACCAAGTTTGTTCGTCACTTGAAATTCCTATTTCATAGCTAATACTTTTGTGTTATGGTTTTTCCTTCATAAAAGATTCCTATACTCCTTTATAGTTTTTTCTATGACCTAAAGTCCAAAAAAAAAATGCAGGATACTAAATAATCAACTCCTTGATTCAAACTTCTTCCAGATAAGATGATTCCCTAAAAAGGACAACCATACTTAATCAACTTATGTACAATCAATTCAAACTAATCCACCTTTCGCACGCTACCTTACGTAAACCCACTAACTTACCTAAAACAATCTTATTCTTCCCTATCATAAGGGAGAACTATATCTTCCTGAGGCTCCTTTTTTTAGAGCTATGTAGGAAGCAATTTTATGGAATAGGGCCCTTAGAGGTTGACTTTGCCACTCTTTTCATAAATATTTTTTACCCCAAATTTTTTTCCCTCAAACATAATTAGCTACTTCGTTTCCATAACATCAATAACTTCTAAATTAAACCAAACCATGCCTAAAACATATTCTTTCCATGACACCAATTTAATGGAAAAGAAAACCACTAAAAAATTAATTATCAACCATGTCTAACATGTAGTTTCCATAACATAAATAACTATGAAATGAAACCAAAACCATTCCTAAACATATAGTTTCCATAACATCAATAATGTGGAAATTAAACTCAATCAATCATTCACAACATACATCACCCAAACCATTCCTACACACCTAGTTTCCATGATAATAATACAATGGAAATACAACACATCATATATAACCATCATCATCAACTATATAACTGGAATGTTTATGTGTCAGTACAAGTATACACCTATATAAATAATTAATGTATCTCAAAAGAATCTCATATACTTCTCACCTCTTCGGCATGCAAGCTACTATATATATCAAGAATCAAAATATAAAATAGCCACATTATCCATATCATCTCAATGAAGTCCCGAAACCTCTTGTACTCTCTTCTATAACCTAATATGGTCCCCATCTTTGAGAGCTTGTCACCTCTCACCAACCCCCGTCTATTAGACCGATCGATCCCTAAGCGGTTAGTACTATAAGTCCATTAGTTGGTCCTCTCACTAACTACCCGATGCACTCGTGCTCGACATATGATAAAACATGTATATTGATATCTGTAAGATTATTCGTATATCACCTAGCCTCATTCACCACATCCTTATACTTTTCCATGGATATCACATGGGGAGGTACCATCTATCTAACCCCAACCTTGTGGATCATGTCCTTGTGCTAGCGGTCATTTTCTTGCTTCCTAAAACATTGGACTGGTATTGGAGCCTATGCCTTTACAATGAGATAATTTCCCAATTGATGGCTCTTGTACATCTACTATATATGCCTTCGGTGTGCCACCTATTCCTATAACGCAATGATATAGACCTGTAATGATGCTACCCACCCCCATCTTCAACTAGTACCTTGACATGTTCCTACACTGTGCTACTACTAGTTGTCTCTGTAAGGTACCCACCTATGCATGAGCTCCTACTACCTTCTCCTATACTCTAGCCACCACTCATTGTAATCTATCTCTTTCGACTATAATAGTGGCCAAATCAAACTCCTTGGCCTCACTGATACTTCTTGTAGATGGGCTATCCATCATTGCCTATGCCCGGAGTAGTGCCTACCTCATCAATATAACTATTAAGAACTGCTCCTCTTGCCTTGTTGGATTTACTAGGTGTGGTGGAGATAATGGTATCTCCACATCATCCCTGCAATACTATGGAAAGGGTGGAGGCACATCCTTCTATAGCCCAAATTGGCATTTGACTCATCCAATGGTATCATCTTGTAATCCTCGAATCGTCATCCTTGTATCCACCAAACAAACTATAAGCATATTATCTCCTCCATCATGACTCTATATTAAAGAAAATCTACAAAGGGTCACCACAAAATATCAAGTGTTGATAGGCCCTTTAATAAATACCTATAGTATAACACATTACGTGAGGCTTCATCCACTCTAAGATGAGCCCCTATGTGTACCCACTTCTTGAAGCCTACTCTATAGAACCCTTTGTACTAAACCTTTCATGGAAGAACTGGTGGTAAAAAAACATACTATGTTCTCATAGGCAAAACAATCTAACAAATACTTGGAGCATGACCCAAAATGTTGAATCCTTGTATAGCCCCACAACTCCTTGTAAAGTTGTACCATGTATGCTCTTGCCCATGCAAAGAAAAATATCTCCTCAATCACATACTCAAAGCCCCCATCAATGCCCATGGAAATATCCCACCCTCTCGAGTCTCGGAGTACAAAATAACCAATTCCCACCATCATTAACACTAAAATTCAAGTCTCCCCAGTAGATGTGTGGCATACATATCTCCATAGCTAATGCTCGCACTATGATAGGACAAAGCTCCCATGGCCTCTCCAAAAATTTTAATCATAGGATAAAACAACTCATTGAAAGAAATATGATACCATGGATCCCCAAAAATAGGAAGCCTTAAGATCATTTATACCTCCTCTGAAGTGATCTTCATCTCACCTATAGGTAAGTGGTATGTGTTAGTCGTTGAATCCCATGTGTTGATGAGAGCGACCATCATGTTGTGATCCCGAACTATACTCCTATCTCACATAATGTCACCCAACCCAACATCCCTCATATGATCCCACTCGTCCTCTATAACGTTTTTATCATCGCACCAAAAGAGGTGCTATCCTATCTCTCATAGCTAAACGCTCTCTTTTCTACATCACCACTATTCAAACATGTTAATTAATTGGGCCTTTTAATAATTTATTTGAATCTATCTATCCCAATCCCTACCCGTTCCTTTCATATCCATTCAACATTTTAACTAACTCCGCTCACTTGATGTATATTCCATTGAGACTAAACATATACACTTATTTTGCTTAAAAATGATTTCTCCTATAGTTTTCCAAATTTAAAAATGCTCAAACGAATCCTTTTCACGTGGATTTTCCATTTTAAACTCAAATTTCCTAAATGATGTCGATCAGGTCGTTCCTTAGGTAACCAACGTTGGTTACCCTTACCAAAGATTGATTCCCCTTTAACGATATCGGTCACCCCGCCTAATCTACTTAAACCTACTTTGCCAAACATTTTGATGCAAGAGGCCATTTTCTTGGTACCACAACCTTACCCCATCTCTACATGCCAACTTAATAGCCTTATCACCTAACCCCAACCTCAGTGTACTTCAGGTATATTTTTCCTAAACCTTGGCCTTACCCATGACCTTACCTATACACCAACCTTAACGTCACCCATTTGACACTCAAATTCTCATACTCATTATACTTTAAAACGACACTACTCATTTTTTTACCACCGTAGACCTTTCCTTTATTTCTTTTCTAATGTTTATCTTGACCACACCAAACCTTTTAGCACTTTGGAAGCCACCTAATTCCTATTCCTACACCTAGCCTCATTTTGTTTCTAGGTCTCGTATCTTATACCTTGGATATCTAGACAAAGATCACCCATTTTTCGATAAACTATCGACCTTTGACAACATAGAGTTTGGGCATTTTTAAGCCTAGTTCCTTGTTGTATTATACACGTGTGTGTGTGTTTCAATGCCCCCACCTATTACTTTCACATATATTACCATTACTTGCATCCACACTTTACCTCATTTTTACCACATAACACTTTATTAAACCCATCACTGATTCTTAATGTTACTTCATTAGTTCCTTTTTAAGGGGATCACCTTTACCCATACTTGGGGAAACTAATTCTTGTTTTTGTCATTGTCTCTTATCAATATAAGCTATACGACAGTAGGGGAAAATGTAGACACCAATATTGGGTCACAAACCTCTAAGCCCCTTCTAATTAATTAATATGACATAGACTTAACCATGACCCCTCCTCACATTGTTATTAATTTAATTACCTAAATTAAGTTAATTTCCACCTCATCTATCTACCTTAGCTCTCCATCTCACCATTGACCTCTTCCAAGCATGTTAATTAGCTTAGACCAAGTTCCCACTCACCTTAACCAATTATGACTCATTCTAACTATAATCTTAATGACATATTATTCCTCTAACCAATTTCCCTCTCAATTTAACAACAATACACAATCTTAACCCGTAAGTAATTCGAATCACGTCAAAAGTAGGAAGAAACATGATATTTTATTGATCTTGCGACATATAAGAATTTCTTACAGCATCTAGATTCCATAACATTCATCAACAGATGGATCCACAACTCTAGTTTACTCACATAGGGAAGCAACATGTCATCTTGTTGCTGCTTTGTATTCATTTGGGACCACCTTCTTCTCAACCATCTTTACCTCCTACTATTTATCTTCATCTTACAGTAAGTACATTCCTCCATTTTCATTTGTTTTTATTATATTAGTTATTTACTACTTTTCTATTTCATTTCACATGCTACAATACCGGATCTTTCCCACCATACCTCCATTCAACCATCTACCCAAAAAAACTTTATACCTTTCCCAAACACCCATCTTATTACCTATGAGTCTTCTTAAACATCCCACAACCCTGCCTAAGCCTCCTCAATAATCTGTGATTGCACAGAGAGCCTAAAACTACCCCATTTTAATCATTCCACCTAATTTCCCCTAAATCCGGTCTTGAATCGGCGTTGGTTCGTTATTAGGTACCGACATCGGTTCCCAAGTGATCTCGGGTCTCTGTGACTTATAATATATTCACCTACTTAAAACCTCTCAAAACCTCCCACAACTTCTCCTAGCCCTTCCTAACACCCTCTATCATACCTGTAGGCCTTAAACCACCAACCACCTTCCTTAGATTTAGTCTTGTATGCATTTATTAGACTAGATTAGATTTACTATTCTTGTGTAGGATATCTAAACTATAAAACTACAGTAGGTCTCTTTATTTCATGTTCTTATAAAAACTTAACTTGTTTGAAAACTTCGACTGACAACCTCTTAACAAACACCTCACTTCCTGGATCTAGCCTCCGCTAGCAATCCACCAACCGATATTTTTAATCCTATTATGTGGTATTGTGTTTTATTTTAGGTCATTTTGCCTAGCCAAAGGGAAGATATTCACGATCATCTTAGTAAACATACGACGCACTCACACACTTATTTGACTATCACAGTATTGCTCCTCACCTTTACCTCTTATCTATTATATCTCTACTTAGCGGTGAAACACCTCCTAGAGACCTTGTCACATTTCTGTTATCTGGTCGTGCTTTTCTTAATTTTGGCTTTTTGGATATTAGTTGTGACTCTTCTTTGGTGTAGTATTGCTAGGTAGTGTGTTTCTTTATTTCTTTTTTGTATTCATTTCTTTATTTGGGTTTCGAATCTTTTTTGTTCCTTGGTAGGATCCTCATAAAAAATCCTTTTGTCTTTAATAAAAAAATAGAAATATATTTCAATTTTAAAATGATGTGGGAGAAATTTGAAACTAAAAATAGGTGGGATATCTATTTTTTAGAAAACAATTACCTTTATACCTCATTATGATTTTGAACATAAAAATCAACGAGATAGTTATCATTTAGTACATATTTATATATTTACTTGTGAATAAAAAAATCTTTACATTTGACAATAATAATTGAAATTCAAAATGACGGGGACTGAATTTTAAAGTTAAAATTAAAATGGATACAAAAATTAAAATAGTGGAAGTAAATTAAAGATAACTATACCCCTTTTTAATGAAAATAAAAATAAATATGATTAAGTAATAATAAAAATTTCGCTGATATAAAATGTTAAATAGGTCAAATATAATAATTTTAATAAGTAGAATGAATAAAAAAAAATTAATAGAGACAAATTATTTAATGTGTGATTAAGTGATGTATTACAAATACTTGATTTCGAGTGGTCCATTGAAAATATTTTTAGTGAATATTATTTTATCTATAGTCATTTATGTATATGTTTGAATTTAAAATGCTTTAATGTTATATTAATATATTGTTATTGAAATTTTAAATTGCCTTCAAACTAGCTTCGCGCCATTGCAAAATAAATTTCTAAATTAGCTATCAATTTTTAAATTTATGTAATAATTTAAAAATCTTTAATAAATATAACTTTATTCATGTTGAAACTAAATTAAATGATGAGATGTTATGTTTATTGATGGTGACTTTTAATAAGTTAACATATTACATTATTCATTGATGTTTTTAATTAATACTCTAAAAACACATAATTATGAGGAGAATGAGAAATGTCATTTTCTCCTCTTAGTAAATATTTCAAATTTAAGGAGAATCGAGAGGCCTTCCATTATAAGTTAACATTATTTTCCTTTGAACTTGAGGGTGAATGATAGGCCTCCCATCCTCGATCAAATTAAAGTGTTTCAGCGATAATGAAAGGTTACTGATTCTCACTCAAAGTTTTGATTTTTAAGAAACAATTGATACCTCTCATTCTACTTTATTTAAAAACATTGATTGGTTTTCACATTCAGGAAGAATGGGAGGTGTCCCATTCTATGTACTCATTACCATTTATTAGTAAGATAGAAAAGTAGGTTTGTCATTCTCTTTTTATTTCATTGAAATTGATGAAAATCAGAGGCCTTCCATTCTAAAATTTAAATTTTTAAAAAGTATGAGGGATGATGGGAGAGATACCTTTATCTATATTAATTGTTTTTACAAAGAGGTATAATTGTATGCCATTCATTCTTAGTATTGATTCATTTTTTTGTTAAGGTAAAAACATAATACAAAATTGAGAATGACGGAGCATTTTAATCCTTCTTAATTGGTTTATAATTTGAGGGAGATTATGAGGATCCCATTTTCTCTCTTTTTTAAAAGTGAGAAACGTTTTATTTTTAGGATGAAATGGAGGCCTCCTTTCTAACTCATTACTATTTTTCAATATGAGTGCGATTGGGAGACCTCCCATCCTCCATCTTCATTATTTTCTACTCTAAGGATACAAGATATTATTAAAATAGAATGGTAGGTTTTATTTTTTTGAAAATGTGGTTTACAATACTAGAATGAATGACAAGACTCTCATTTCACTTCTTGATTGTAACTTTACTTTGAGGAAGAAACATTGTTTTTTCAACGTTGATGGAGAAGAATTATTTGTTAAAAATGAGAGAGAGAGGGATACATCCCATTGTCTAAGAAGGGGATACATAGCATTGTCCCTCTTAATAATTTTTACATGTGTGTGAGAATTGGATACCTCCCATTCTCCCTCTTTCCTGATCCCCCTTTTTTATTATTATATATGATTGAGAATAGGAGACCTACCATTCTCCTTCTTGATTTTTTTAGTTTGATATTGAACACTATGATTGGAATAGAATGGTAGGACGCCATTCCCTCAAAGTCATTATCAAAAGAGAATGGTATTTTCACATAACATGAAAATTTGGTTTATAATTTAAGGGAGATTGGGTGGCCCACCATTTAATCATTTGATTGTAAGTTTATTTTGAGAGATAAAAATTATTATGTGCATGTTGAGGTAGAAATTGATATTTCCTTTCTACCTCATAATAAGTTTTCAATATGAGTGAGAAAAGGAGACCTCACATTCTCCCTCTTTATTATTTTTGAATATGAGGTTGACAACTATCATTGCAAGAGAATAGTAAGCCTACCATTCCATAATATTTTAAAATAATTTTAGGGAGATTGAGAGGATCATTTTTCCCCTATGGAAAACAATTATTCGAAGATAATGATAGACATTTTTCAATATAAGTTAGAATTGACAACCTAATGTTCTCCTTTTTATTATATTTTTGGTACATAGTTGAAAATTATTATTAAAAGAGAATGTTAGATATTTGATTTAATAAAAATACTATATAAAATAATGGTAGACCTTCCATTCCAAGAAAAATTGGTATAAAAGTTTAGTGAGATTGGCATTCCTCTCATTTTACCTCTTGAATGTAATTTAATTTTTAGGGAGAAAGAGACACATTAGTTTTTAGATCATAATTATATTTCATTATGTGTAAGAGTGGGAGACCTCCCATTAATCTTTTGTATTATTTATTTACTCTCAATTTGAAAACTAGTTTTCAAACAAAATCGTATGCCTCCAATTCTAAGCAACAATAATTTATAATTTTAGGGAGACCGGAAGGCCTCCTTTTAACCCCCTTTACTATAAATTTTATTTTAGATAAAAGGAAGACATTCCTTTCTACACCATAATATTTTTCAATATTAGTAAGAAAGAGAGACCCAAATCAACCCTTTTAATAATTGCTCACCATAAAGGAGAATGGGAGGACTCTCGTTATCCATCTTCATTTTTTTACTTTGAGTGATTATGTCTTATTCCACTTGTAGTTTTTTTAATTTAAGAGAATGATGGATTTTTATATCTGTTTTGAATGATTACTTGAACTATTTTTTCACTCTAAGTGGGAATAAGAGGCCACTGAAAAATACTTTTTCAAAATTTATTACGTCTAGGGAGAATGGAAGGACTCTCATTCTCCATCTTGATTATTTTTTTACTTTGAAGAATGATAAGAGGCATTCAAATGAGAGGCCACCAATATCCCTTTTAAGAATTATTCACTTTTCGGAGAATGTGAGGCTTCCCATTCTCTGTGCTAATTATTTCCTATACATAGAGGGATACTTGATAGACCTTACATTATTCTCTATATTTTTGTAAGAATGGTTCAGTTTTAGGGAGAATCAAAGGCATCCCAATATCCATTTTGAGTAATTTTTTTACATTGAGAGATAATCACAAGTCTACTAATGAGAGGCCCCCACTATCCATTTTAATAATTGCTCAATTTCTAGGAGAATAGGATACCCCCATTATAAATCTTTATTTTGTTTACTTTGAGGGGATATGTCTCATTCTCCTTGAATATATTATTTTTATTTGAGAGAATAATGTATTTTTATATCTCTTGTGATAATTGTTTGAAATATTTTATAACTATAAGTAGGAATGAGAGGCCCAAAAACATAATTTTAAATAATTTATTACTTCTAGGTAGAATGAGAGGCCTCCCATTCTCCATATTGATTATTATTTTTACTTTGAGGGATGATAAGAGGTCTTCAATATCCCTTTTAATAATTATTCACTTTTGATGTGAATAAGAGGCTTCCCATTCTCCGTGTTGATTATTTTTATACTTTGAGGGATTACAAGATATCTTATATTGTTATTCTCCTTTGTGGAGAATGGGATGCTTCCCATTCTCTATGTTTATTATTGTTTATACTTTTCTGGGATAAGGAGAGACCTTGCATTGGTCTCAATATCATTTTTAATAAGGGTTCATGTTTAGGGAGAATCGAGGAATCCAAATATCTTCTTGATTGTTGTGTTTAGTTTGAAAGATAATGAGAGGTATTATAATGAGATTCCCCACTATCCCTTTTAATAATTTCTCACTTTAAAGGAGAAAGTGAGGCCTCCCATTCTAAATATTCATTATGTTTTTACTTTGAGGGAGTATGTTTATTTCTCCTTGTATTTTTTTTTACTTTTAGAGAATGATGTCTATTCATATCTCTTGTGAATGATTGTTTGAAAAAAAAACACTCCATGTCAGAATGAGAGGCCCCAAAATATAATTTTTAAAGTATTTATTATTTTTAGTGATAATATGAGGCCTCCAATTCAACTTCTTGATTATTTTCTTTACTTTTATGGATGATAAAATACCTTTAAATGAGAAGCCACTCATATCCCTTTAATGCATTAGTCACTTTTAAGTATAATGTGAAGCATCATGTTTGTGGTGTTGATTATTTTTATAGTTTGAGGGATAACAAGGGACCTTACATTATTATTCACTTTTGATGAGAATGGGAGGCTTCCCATTTTCCATGTTGATTATTTTGTATACTTTGAGGGATAATGAGAGACATTAAATTGTTATCAATATCCTTTTTAAGAATGGTTCACTTTTAGAGATAATAAGAGGCATCCCAATTTCCATCTTTAATATTTGTTATACATTGAGGGATAATGGCGGGACTTCCAATAAGAGGCTCCCACTATCGATTTTAATAATTGATTCATTTCTAGGAGAACAGAGTCTTCCCATTCTAATTTTTCATTTTCTCTACTTTTAGGGACTATGTCTCATTATCGTTGAAGATTTTTGTTTACTTTGAGAGAATATTGTAATTTTATATATTTTTTGAATGATTGTTTGAAATATTTTATCGCTATCGATATCGTGATAGGCAAAAAAATATAATTTTAAATAATTAATTACGTCTAGGGAGAATGGGAGGCCTCTCTTTCTCCATCTTGATTATGTTTTTACTTTGAGGGATGATAAGAGGCCTTTAACAACCTTTTTAAGAATTATTCAATTTTAAGGAGAATGGCAGGCTTCTCATTCTCTCGTGTTGATTATTTTTATACATTTAGGGATTATAAGAAATGTGATATTTTTATTCTCCTTTGAGGAGAATGAGAGGGTTCCTATTCTTTGTATACATTATGTTTTTACTTTGAGGGATAATGAGAGACCTTACATTGTTCTCAATATAAATTTTAAAAATGGTTCACTTTAAGGGAGAATTAGAGGAATCTCAATCTCCATCTCGATTATTATGATTACTTTGAGAGATAATGAGAGGTGTTATAATGAGATGCCCCCACTATCCCTTTAAATGATTGATCACTTTCAAGGAGAATAGGATGCCTCTCATTCTCAATATTCATTATTTTTTTACTTTGAGGAGGATGTCTCTTTTTCCTAGTTTATTTTTTTTTACTTTGAGAGAATGATGTCTTTTTATATCTCTTGTGAATGATTATTTGAAATATTATTTCACTCTAAGTGGGAATAAAAGGCCCTAAAATATAATTTTTGAACTATTTATTATTTCTATATAGAATATAATGCCTCCCATTACACTTCTTGATTATTATTTTTACTTTGAAGGATGATAAGAGACCTTCAAATGAGAGGCCACCAATATCTCTTTTAAGAATTATTCAATTTTGAGTAGAATGGGAGGTTTCCCATTCTTCGTGTTGATTATTTTTATACATTGAGGGATAATTAGGCACCTTACATTATTCTTAATATCATTTTAAAGAATGGTTCGCTTTTATGGAGAATAAGAGGCATCTAAATCTCCATCTTCATTAAATTGTTCACATTGAGGGATAATGAGAGGTCTTCCAATGATAGGCCCCTACTATCACGTTTAATAATTACTAAAATTATAGGAGAATGAGAGACCTCCCATTCTAATTCTTCATTTTTTTACTATGAGGGACTATGTTTCATTCTCCTTGAAGATTTTTGTTTAATTTGAAAGAATAATGTATTTTTATATCCCTTTTAAGAATTATTCACTTTTTGAGGAGAATGTGAGACTTCCCATTATCCATTTTGATTATTTTTATACTTTGAGGGATTACAAGAGACCTTACATTGTTATTCACTTTTTAGGATAATGGGAGGTTTCCCATTCGTCTGTTTATTATTTTTATACTTTGAGGGATAGTGAGAGACGTTACATTTTTCTCAATATTATTTTTAAGAATGGTATACTTTTAGGGAGAATCATAGACATCCCAATCTCCATCTCAATTTTTGTGTTTAATTAGATACATAGTGAGAGGTCATCTAGTAAAAGGCCCCAACTATCGATTTTAAGAATTATTAACTTTCAAGGAGAATGGGATGCATCAAATTCTGAATCTTAATTATTATTTTTACTTTGAGGGATTATGTTTCTTTTTCCTTATATATTGATTTTTTCATCTAAAGAATGATTTATTTTTATATCTATTTTTAATTATTGTTTGAACTCTTTTGTCACTCTACGTGGAAATTAGAGGTGCTAGAATATTATTCTCAAGTATTTATTACTTCTTGAGAGAATATGAGTCCTTCCATTTAACATATTTATTATCCTATTTTCTTGAAAGGATGATAAAATACCTTCAAATGAGAGGCCACCAATATCCCTTTTAATAATTAGCCACTTTTTGGGATAATGGGTGGATTTCCATTCTCCATGCTGATCATTTTTATAATTTTAGGGAGAATGAGAAACCTTACATTGTTAATCACTATTGAGGAGAATGGGAGGTTTCCCATTCTTTGCGTTGATTATTTTTTTATGCTTTTAGGATAATAATAGGCCTTACATTGTTCTCAATATCCTTTAAGAAAGGTTCACTTTTACGAGAGAATCAAAGGAATTCCAATCTCCATCTTGATTATTTTGTTTACTTTGAGGGATAATGAGAGGTATTCCAATGAGAGGCCCTCACTATAGCTTTTAATAATTTTTCACTTTTAAAGAGAATGAGATGCATCCCATTATAAATATTCTTTTTTTTTTACTTTGAAGTATTATGTATAATTATTCATGCATATTTTTGTTTACTTTGAGAGAATGCTATCTTTTCATATCTCTTTTGAATGGTTGTTTTAACTCATCTTTCACTCTAAGTTGATACGAGAGGCCCCAAAATATATATTTTAAGTGGGAATAAAATGGAATAACAAAAGTGTGCAAATATAATGAGAATTTTTTCATTCTCTCTCAACATTTATTTTTAGATTGAGGGAAAATGGAAGGCCCTCTAAATCTCCTTAAAAATTATTATTTTATTTTTATGGAGAATAGGAATTTTTGGTAAAATGTGTTGTATCAAAATCTCCCTCAAAGTGAAAATAGTTTCTTTATTTTTGAAAAAAAATAGTAAATAAGGAGAATGGGAGGCATCCCATTATCCCTCCAAGTGATGAATCAAATGTAAAATAAAATGATGTGCTTAACATGCTCACTTAGAATTAATGATTCACATTGAGAGATAATATGATTCATATTCTCCCTTAAAATAAAAAGAATAAATATGAAAAATCAAATGTAAAGGAGTATCTGATCTAATTTTTTACATTGAGGGAGAATGAGAAGCTTTTGATTCTCACTATTCATTTTTATCAATTGTGAGACAAAATGATAGGCCTCCCATTATTTTTTAGAGTTAAAAATTTAAAAAAATGAATGGTAGGCCTCTCATTCTCCTTCAAATTTTAAAAAAAAAACAATTATGAAGGAGAAAGGATACATCTCATTCTCCTTCATAATTATTTTCTTAATTTTAATGAGAATTGAGGTCTCCCATTCTCCTTCAAATTAAAAAAAAAAATATGAAGGAGAATGGAGGCCTCCTATTCTCCTTAAATTTGTTTTTAAATTTAAAGGATAATGTGAGGCCTTTCATTATCCTTAAAAAAAGAATATTAATAAGTGAGATTGGGAGGTTAGGAACCTTCCCATTATGCTTCAAGTTGAAAATTAATGTTCAAATTATGTTGATGGTTAATGAGAATAAAACACCGAATTTATTCAAATAAAATATTACGTTTAATTATTTTTGTATGGATTAATATTCTCTCTTTATTTAATCTTACAATATAAATGTTGATGTAAAAATTCCACTCTTTAAACATCTAATAGTCGGATGCATATAATTCTAAACTTAAAAACCCACATTTTTAAATTCTAAATATTTGGTTCTCGAACGTTGCATTTAAAAATGTAGGAGTTTTGAAATAGTTGATTACAATTAAGATAAATTTCATAGTAAACATAAAATAAACACATGATTTTTTTAAACATCTTTACTCGTGGTCTTTTACATTATAGGTAGGGTTCATAATAACAATAATATCATAAGGTAATATTTTAGTTTTTGAACACAAAAAGAAGAGATAACAAGTATTTTTGAAACTTGAAGTGATAGTACAATAACCAAATATTTAAAGGAATTATTATTTTTTAAAACATCTCTAATAGTATGCAAATAAATATGTAAAATTTAGAGAGATCAGTAGTGTAAAATATGTATTTGTATTAATAAGTTGTTTTTCCTTCCTATAATAAACTAAACTGCACATACCTCTAATATATTCCACTTAAAAGATAATCTTAAATAATGTCCCCGTAGTAGATCTGAACTTAATAGTTGTTGGATCGTCCTTTAGTTTGTTCGTGAGATCATTTTCAAATCTTGTAGCTGTTACCATGACTAAACAATTTTTTTATCATGAGATCACCTTCAAATCTTGTAGGTGCTTTACCACGACTAAACATTTTTTTATCTTCAACTAACCTTCAAATCTTGTATCATCTTCCATTGATGAACATTCTATTTTTATTAATAGAAATTTCAAATCCTATTGTCTATTCCATGATTATAATAATGTATTGGGAGTTCATCATTTGGTAATCCTGTAAAAACTAAATTATCCAAATGAAAAAAGATAGACTATTAAAAGAGCCTATTTTATAGTGTTGTAGATGCTTTGTATGGATTTTTAAATTCAAAATATGAGGGATGAATTTGAAAATGAAAATAGGTGGTATGAATTTGAAAATGAAAATAGGCGGGATGAATTTAAAAATGAAAATAGGTGGAATGGATTTTAAAATGAAAATAGGACAGATGGATTTGAAAATAAAAATGGGTTAGATAACTATTTTTAATAAATAATAACTTTTTTAGTCCCATAAACGTTTGAAAATAAAAAATAATTGGGTTTAAAAATTATAATAGAAAATGATTTCAAATTAAAAATGAGGCGGACGAATTTGAAATTAAAAATAGGTGGGATATCTATTTTTATAAAACAATTACCTTTTTACTTCATTATAATTTTTAAAATATAAAATAGGTGAGATAGTTATAATTTCGTACACATTTATATATTTACTCGTGAATACAAAAATGATTTAGATTTGACAATATTAATTTAAATTGAAAATCATGGAGATTGAATTTGAAAGTTAAACCTAAAAATGGATACAAAATTTAAAATAGTGGAAATAAATTAAATATAGCTAGAACCCATTGTAATGAAGATATAAATAAATATGATGAAATAACAATTAAAAATAGTTTGATATAATAAGTTAAATAGGTCAAATATAATAATTATAAGAAGTAGAATGAATAATTTAAAACTAATAATAGACACAAATTATTAAATGTGTGATTCAATGATGTGTTGCAAATACTTGAGTTTAAGTGGTCCATTCTAAATATTTTTAGTGAATATTATTTAATGTATAGTCATTTAGTTGTATTTTTTAATTTAAAATGCTATATTAAACTTTTAATTTTTTTACAATAATTTTTACTTAATATATTTCTATTGAAATTTTAAATTACCTTGAAACTAGATAGCTGAAAATTACAAAATAAAGTTCTAAATTAGCTAGGAGTTTTTAAATTAATGCAATAATTTAACAATGTTTAATAAATATAAGTTTATTAATATTGAAAATAAGTTAAATGATGATATATTATGTTTCGTAAAGGTGAATGTTGATAAGTTAACATATTATAAAAAAATAAAGTACGAGGTATTGGTGTCAAAAAAGAAGAAATATGAATGCTTCATTGGTCTCCAAAATGGGTTAGATACCATTTAAAGAGGAACACCCATGGGAAAATCTCATGAAAGATAAGTATCTAAAACAAGGTAGCATTCAAAACAATTTCAACATTGTCAACCTCCCCATTGGTTCACATTTCTTGAACAACCTGGATAAGATCGGAAAAATGTTGCTTTAGGATGCAAATGGTTTCTAGGAACGAGAGACAACATCAACTTCTAGAAAGATAGTTGGGCTAATTTTAGCACTCTAATCGACAAAAACAATGGGAACAACTAAAATATAGACTCACTACAGCCTTGGGGCAACAAGCTAGCGGCTACATTCGAGATATCGAAGGTAAACTATAATGGAAAAAACTTGATCACTCGTTATCCCTAACCAAAAAGGTTCTTATTGAATACCTTAAAAACATCCTCAGTCGTATTCACATTAGCCAAATTCAAGCTAAGTATGAATTTACTTGGGTCCTTTCCTTTAATGGAAACTATTCAGTATGATATATGTATCAATTGTATGCTAATGAACCTATTCGTAACTTTCCTTGGAGAAAAATATGGTTCAAAGAGCTTACCCCTAAAATCAACCAGTTTCTCTGGTTTCTTCTTAATAAAAGTATTCACACCTTTGATAATATTATCAAAAGGGTTGTACAGTTCATAATAGGTACTAAAAATGTAAAAAGGTCAATGAAACCATTTATCATCTCCTACTACATTTTCAAGTTTCTAGTACTCTCTACAGAAGCACATATTCAACACATTTGGTGTCAACTAGTCTTTTCCCGAGGACATTAGTCAAGCATGGATCTAATGGAATCCTCCATTTAAACATGACCTTCTTCACAATTTTTATAGGATCATTTTCCCCTATACCATTTAGATGATATGGAAGACCCGCACAACTCACTCGGTTTTAGAGGCACTAACATAACCATCAAAAGCATCAATAATGAAATCAAAATGGACACTAAATAAAAGATTAAGAATTTCAATCCCACCAATAAATATATATACCCTCAAAATGAGGAGATATATTTAAAGGATTGGAATATAAATACTCAATAATTATCGGTGCTCCTTCCCATAATTGATAGGTCTCTTGCGTAGTGGATTCCCCCTTCTAAAGGTTGGCATATGCTGAACTTTGATGTTGCCTCCAAAGACAACCCTAGCTCAGCGGGTGGTGGTTGTATTATTAGAAATCCAATTAGTCACCTTAGTACTACATATGTTGGTCATATAAGAAAGAAAACAAACAATTACTTGAAGGACTTAACAACTCTCTAGGGAATCAAAATTTCTAGGAACCTCAAAGTGGAAAACATCATTGTGGAATGTGATTCAGTGAATATTATTAACAAACTTTATAAAACAAAAACTTCGAGTATGACCATAACAAACTTTATTAATGAAGCTTATACTCTATAGAATGGTCTTAACATTGTGGTCCAACATGTGTATAGGGAAGGAAATAAATCAACAGATACATTAGCTAATGTTAGGGTGTGCATTGATAATTATAGTATATGGTATGATTTCCAAAACACCCCCACAAATTTTTCCACATCATTATTATGAAAATCCCATCAATACTCATTATTCAGTGGATCCTACACGTCGAATCATTTTCCTAGATTTTTGAAGCAAATCGAATTCATTCGATCTCATTCTCCCCTTACCTCGAAAATTGAGTGTTTTTTTCATTTAAAGTAGATAGAATGGAAGGATTCAATGTTCATCTCTATAAAAATGAGGTATTTATGCTATTAGAGTGTTGTTAATAAGCCTATTTGTTTTTGTTCTCATCTCTTCCCTTCTCTCGCCGTCGGTTTAATCATAATGGGGGAGCACACCATGCGCAGATTTGAGCCTATTTTTGATCCACAATGGAAATAAAATGTGGAACTCTGGGAAACCCTTAACATTGGGGTTTTTTTACATATTTTATTCAAAGGATTAAGGGGCATGACCAATACATATCTCTCCAATTTGTGGAAAATTTGAAAGAAAGGAACATTAAGTTCACACGAAATAACTTCAATATCTCTGAACAATTCATCTCTTTCATCACTGGGTTAAGCATGGAAGGTAATAAGTTCTTTAGAAACAAATTTGACAAAGAGGCAGAGGAAATAGTATTCCTAGATGATGGTGAAAGCCTAGAAACCAAGAAGGAAGGAATAGTCTATTCCTCTATCCCGTATCCCTTTGATGAAGTTGATCGCATTATGGTTAAACATGTCACTCTGGAGGTTAGGTTTTATAGTATCCCTTTTCACCATCTGGTCCTTCTAAATCATTTCAGGCATGAGGTTAAGGTGAGTTTTTCTTACTATATTTTACACTCATTGGAAAAATCAGTTTTGGAGGTCCAGGTCATAAGAGGATAGTTCCTCTACATCAAGGGGTCATATTTCTCATTCACCAATATATTCTCAATGTTGTGGCTAATGAACCTTGCCCCAAACTAGCCCATCCACCTCCTCAACAACATCTTAACTGTTCTAAGAATCCCATGCTCCGCTGCCTGTCACAGAATCTCCTCCTAAAAGGATTCTTAGGAGCAGAAAAAAGAACAAGAGCTTCGGTTCATGATATCCCCCATGTTGTCAATCATTCCATGTGATCAAGACATGTCCTCTATTCTAGAAAATTATAAAATGCAAGCTAAGACACTGAAAACAATTGAAGATAATTTTGATTTTCTCTTCAAGTTTGATATTATGAACTCAACTTCGACTACATTTCTAGTATCAGACAGAAATTAACCCTTTTTCCACTCAATTCAAACATATGTAATAAAATCACAACTAATTTTCCACCCATAGGGTAGTTCTCAACCTTAAGCAAGTTCACATTCATCAGATCTATGAGATTAGAGGCATTTTGGCCTCAACTTGGAAGAATGGTAAGATCACTAAGAATTTCAAAGCATGCAATGGGATCCTAGAATTGGTATTTCCTTGAATCTTTATCAATCAGTCATGATTTCTCACAAGGTTTACAATAAATTAGTTAGTTAGTGCCTTTTCATCTCTTTTTCGGTATAGTTGTTATGGTGTTGTTGTTATAATGCAATTTTGTTTTGTTTGTTCGTAAATGGGATTCTTGTAGGAAGATGGAACCTTCCTTAGTGATTTTTATTTATCTTTGTTTTCAAGTGTGGCCCCAATATATCAAAAACCACATTTCTCTGTATTTATCATCTTGGATATTGAGCCCTTGGTTGTACTCCTAGGTAAGGTCCCTCTAAAAACTTTACCTTTAATAAAAAACATATTTCAATATTAATTTTTGTTTTTAATTAATATTCTAAAAACACATCATTATGAGTGAGAATGTAAGACCTAACTGTCTCCCTCTTACTAAAGTTTTAAAATTTAAGGAGAATTAGAGGCCTTATGTTATAAGTTAACATTATTTTAATTTTACTTGAGAGTCTAACACATTATATTTTTCTTTTAAATTGATGGTGAATGTGAGGCCTCCCATCCTCAATAAAATTAAAGTATTTGAGTGATAATGTAAGATTATTGAGTCTCACTCAATGTTATGATTTTAAGAAATAATTAAAACCTCTCATTCTACTTTATATAGTAATATTGATTGATTTTCACATTCATGAAGAATGGGAGGCATCCCATTCTATGTCCTCAATTCTATTTCTCTATAAGATAGAAAATAAGGCTTGTCGGTATCTTTTGATTTCTTTGAAATTGATGAGATTCAGAGGCTTAACATTCTAAAATTTATTTTTTTAAAAATTATTTGGGAGGATTGGAGAGATCTCATTATCTATCTTAATTGTTTTTTCAATGAGCGACAATTGGATGCCTTCCATTCTTCATCTTCATTCATTTTTTTGTAAGTGAAAAATATAATAAGAAACTGAGAACAAGAGGTCTTCCAATCCTTCTTAATTGTTTTATAATTTGAGGGAGATTGAGAGGCTACAAATTTTCCCCATTTTATTTATTAAGGGAGAAACTTTTATTTATTTAGAGAAACTAAGTGAGGTATCTCTTTCTAACTCATAATTATTTTTCAATATGAGCGAGATTGGGAGACCTCCCACCCTCTCACTTCATTATTTTCTCATCTATGTTTGTAAAATATTATTAAAATAGAATGTCAGGATTCCATTTTGTGAAAATTATGATTATAATATTAGGAAGAATGATAGGACTCTCATTTCACCTCTTGATTGTAACTTTACTTTGAGGAGAATTTAAAAAAAAAAATTGATGGAGAAGCATTATTTTTGAAACATTGAGATACAAAGGGATACATCCCACTTTCCTCTCAATTATTTTTAGATATGCGTGAGAATTGAATACATCTCATTCTCCCTCTATCTTGATCTCCTTCTTGGTTATTTTTACATATGACTGAGAATGGTAGAAATCCCATTCTCCCTCTTGATTTTTTTAACTTTGATATTGAACATTATTATTGAAAAAAATGTTAGGCCACCATTACCTAAAATACATTATAAAAAGATAATGGTATGCCTCACATAACATGAAATATTGTTTTAGAATTTTAGGGAGAGTTGGAGGCCTACCATTTACTCTTTTGATTGTGAGTTTATTTTGAGAGATAAAAATTATTATCTGTATGTCGAGGTAGAGCGATAGATATCCCTTTCTACCTCATAATAATTTTTCAATATGAGTGAGAATGGGAGACCTCCCATTCTCCCTTTTTAATATTTTTTAACTATGAGGTTGAAAACTTTTATTGGAATAGATTGATAGGAATTTTTCAATATGAGCTAGAATTTGTGACCTCAAATTCTCCATCTTTATTATATTTTTCCAACATAGTTGAAAATTATTATTGGAAGAGAATGTTAGACCTTTCATTTCATTAAAAATATTATATAAGAGAATGTTAGGCCTTCAAATACATGAAAATTTGGTACTAAAGTTTACGACATTGGCATTCCTATCATTTTACCTCTTGAATGTAATTTTATTTTTAGGGATAAAGAGATGCATGAGTTTTTACCTCATAATTATTTTTCATTATGTGTAAGAATGAAAGTCCTCCTTTTCAGCCTCTTGATCATTTATTTACTCTCATGTTTAAAACTATTTTTCGAACAAAATGTTAGGCATCCAATTCTAAGAAATAATAATTTATAATTTTAGGGAGATTGGAAGGTATAACTTTTAACCTTTTTATTCCAATTTAATTTTGAGATAGAAGGAATATGTTCTTTTGTACACCATAATATTTTTCAATATTAGTAAAAATGAGAGACCTCTCATTATCGCTTTTAATTGTTTTTGTACTCGAGGTTGGAAACTATTATTGAAAGTATAGATCAAAAATATTATCATAAAATAATAGTACTCTTCACATACCATGAAAATTTGATTTTTAAAGTTTACATTAATAGGACTCCCATTTACCATCTTGATTGTAATTTTACTTTGAAAGAAAAAAACATATTTTGTACTTTGAGGGAGAAAAGGATGCCTCCTTCCTAAGCTATAATTAATTTTAATTATGAGGGAGAATGTGAGACACACCATTTTCCTTTGAATTAATTTTGTACTCTAATGTTTAATTTTATTATAAAAGAGAAATACCTAATGGTTAGGCCTCCCATTCCATGACGATTATTCTTTGACAATTTCTTTATAAATTTACATTATGCGAAACTATATTTTTACAATTTGAGGTAGAAATGGAAACCTTCCCTTATGCCATATAATAATTTTTCAATATGAGGATGAAAGCGAGACCTTCCATTATCTCTCTATATTATGGTCTTACTATGATGTTCAAAAATATTATGAGAAGATAATCGTAGGCCTCTCATTCTATTTACAATATTATGGAAGGGAATGGTAAACTTTCTATTACATGAAAAAATGGTTTTTATTTTATGGAGATTTGGAGGTATCCGTTGTCCCTCTTTAATATAATTTTTTTATGAAGAAACAATATTTTTTCCACTCTGAAGGAAAAAGAGACACCATGATTTTTACCTTACAATTTTTTTTCAATATGAAAAAGAATGGGATCAAATCCCATTCTCTCTCCCGATATTTTTTAAATCTAAGGTTAAAAACTATTATTGCAAGAGAATGGTAGGCCTCAAATTATATGAAACATTTATTTATATATTTAGAGATATTAGAAAGCTTCCCATTTATTTTTATTATGATTTTACTTTGAGGGATAGAGGGAGAGCTTCCTTTCTACCTCTTAATTAATTTTCAATATGAACGAGATCGGGAGACATATCATTCTCCCCATTATTTTTTTAAATATAAGGTTGAAAACTATTATTAGAGGAGAATATTAGGCCTCTCATTCTATGAAAGAATGATTTATAATTTTAGGTAATTAGGAGGCTTCCCATTTAATTTGATTACAATTTTAGTTTGAGGAAAAAAGTTTTTTCACTTAAGGTAGAAAGGCATCTCTTCCTTTCTACCCCCTAATTATTTTTCAATGTGAAGGTAAATGAGAGACATCACATTCTACCATTTTGTTTTTTTACGCTAAGGATGATAATTATTATTGGAAGAGAATTGTAGGTCTCTCCTCCATTAAAGGGTATTATTGGAAGAGCATGGTAGGCATCATATACCATGAAAAGTTAATTTATAATTTTAGGGAGATTTGGAGGCCTCCCATTTACCCTCTTGATTGTAATTTTACTTTTTAATGAAGATAAAATATTTTTTCTACTCTAAGGGAAAAGGAAGATCTCCTTGTCTATTTAATAATTTATGTTTAATATGTGTGACAATGTGAGACATTACATTCTCCCTCTTGATTATTTTTTGTAATTTGAGGTTGAGCAATATTCTCAAAATAGAATGGTAATCCACCCATTCCATGAAATATATTACTTTGGAAGAGAATGGTATGCCACACATATCATGAAAAATGTTTTTTAATTTTAAGGAAAGTGGTAGGACTCTTTATATTTTATTTATGATTAATATTGATCATAATATAAAACAATTATCCCTATTTTGTTTAATAAAAAATTAATCCGATGTAGTCAAGAATTGTTTATAGTATATTTCCATTATTTTTTATATTGAGATAAATTTGTTGAAATGTCTCATTTCTATGAACATTAATGGAAACACATGTAGTTTATTTTCATTAGTATTAATATTAAGATAGCTTTTTCAAATGTCTCATTTGTAGGAATAATATGGCAACACTTGGTCAAGTTTCATTTGTAGAAATACCACTTCAAAATTTCTATAGAGATTTTGAAAGAGGTATTTTGGATTAAGAATGGTTTTTGAAGTACATAAGCTATATAAATTTCATAATGACCTATTTATGTTTCGTATGATAGTTAATGATGTTAATGAAATTGGTATGGTTATAGATGAAAAACTAATGCGCTAAAATTAGAATGAACTTGAGAAGGTCATAACGTGTGCTCTAGTGTCCAATTGGGTCCATTTTTTTAATCCACTGTTTCGACAAGAGAAACGCACCAACCATAAAATTCTTCCCATTGGAGCACATTTTCACACATTTTCTAGAATCGAGGACCAAATATTAGGATTTAATTTAAAATTAATTTTTTTCATGTTTTAGGGTGTTAGTTAATGTTATTCTCTTAGATGCATTGCGAGTTGGAGATTTGGAAATTCCTATAATTTAGGCATGTAGAAGATGCGTGGAAATTTTATGTTCCTGTATGAATTAGCATGCAAACTTAATACGAATAGCGAGGTTGTAATAAATTGCTAAAAAAGTAATTTCGCCACCTATATAGTAGATTTAGTAAAAATTGGTTAGAGTTTGCTGGAAAGATTGAGTCGGGAGTTGTTTTCCTATTTAGTAAAATTTTTAATTCATGATTCAATAATTAAGAAGGAGATCTATTCTATTTTGATTTTAATTTATTTACACTATATTGAGTGTGTTCATAATTTGGCTACATTAAAAACTAATAATTGAAGATGTGATCGAGGTTCAAGTTTAGAGAATTGATAACATCATAATAAAATGAAATATTTTGGAAATATATCTCTATGTGGCCAATTATCATATAGATTTAATGGGGAGGTCAATAAAAATTCTATGTATTCTTTTGTTTGTTTACATTGGAATTTATCATTCCAAACTGATAGAAACACTAAGAAAGGTGTGACAACACTATAATGAAGTATATAGAGGTATGTTGCAATGTCTTAAAAGGTTGTATGGAAAACCTACAACATATTCAATTATTCATCTTCTTAATATAAATTCATCACACCATCGAACTAATCTGCAGCTTGTCATTAAATTTACATATCACGAGGCATTCATATTTACCTTCATTAGTGGTAGATATATATCTTTCCTCTTTCAAGGAGATGAAAAAAGATCCAAATAAAGAATTTGAAAAGAAAGTAGAGACTCTCTTTTTAAAAGAAACTCTAGAACTTAGTAAAGAGGTACAACATTTCTTGTTTGATGAAAAATTGTTTTATGTTGATGTCCAAAGGTGTGAAATTGCACCTAAAGATATCTAATTCAGAAGCTATATGAATATGAAGATTCAAAAATAGTTTTCTTAATGATAAAAAATATGATTACAACTCCTAAAGATGAATTACTTCTTACTTTAAATAGGATAATAATACAACTTGTAGAAATTATAACAAAGGAGGACTTCATGGATGAGAAAACAAATTTTTATATATTATATGTGATACACACCATTAGGTCCTAAAATAAAATACTTTGCAATCATGAATATATTGATGTGCATAATCATTATGGAATGAGAAATGCTAGAATTATGGCCCATAATTTTCCATTGAGTACAATATCTCAAGCTATTTGCAAGAAAAGAAATCAGAAAATAGAGTGTAGGTCTAGACATAGTTTATTGATATGATATCAAAAGAAAGAGAGCTATTGATAAGTTGTGTAAGACCCAAATGTCTAGGAAGAGGAAATGAATAGTCAATAGAGTGTATGGTGTGTATTATCTATTTATTTCAAATTTATATTTATTAAAAAGTTATAGTTAAATAGAAATTAACACTCATGATTGTAATAAATTTACATGGAGGGGTTCATTAAAAGGTGCTTGGATATATTTGAAATAATAAAAGAAGAAAGTTTGCATGATACATTGACATGCTTGTAGTTTCCCGATACTATTTGGGAAGATTTGGAAAAAAATTGAACTATATATATTGGGTGGATTAGCATGTTTACTCAAAAAAGACAACCAAGATGATTTCATAGTAAATTCGATAAGATAGTTCAAAACTAATTTTTAAGTGCATATTTGGGCTTGATGAAAATGAATAGGTATGCCTTTCGATGAGATATATGAAGGAAGTGCTTGGTTGAGGACATTATTTGAACTTGGTCAAAGAGATGAGACCATTGCCAATTATTTCAAAATAATTAAGGAAAAACAATGTAAAAGAAAATATGTTTGAATTTTTTTGCATGAAGGATGGTGATAATTTTACAAGAATTCAATGGGATGAAGAAAATTTGGTAAATAGATATGGAATTCATAGAACGTGTTATCTAAAATTCATCCCCTGAAGGTAAATTTTGGTAACTGCACAATTTCTACAAGTTCGAGCAAGCGAAATGGTGGAAAACCCAAAAAAATATTTTGGGGACCCCTTTTTCCTTTAACTTTCCTATCCAAGAAAAATCCAAGGAGTTAGTAAAATTTGAAAAATAATTGAAAAAATGAAGTCAAGGGCTTATTTTAGTGAATTACGGTGTATGGGGCTACTGAGATGGAACCAATGCAGGTCATACCAAGGTTCGGGTCCAATTTTTAAGGAGGCAATGTATTATAGAAAAAGAAGAAAAATATATCCCAGTGCTACACAGTACACGTGGACCACTAATTCCCGAACCTACGAAGTCGTTGAAATGCTAAGGATCAAGAAAAATGTTGAGAAGGTGGGAAAATATTTTTGGGAAAGTCGGATCAAAATCACCGTAATCACCACAGGCAAGGGAAATGTGGTTAAGGTGGATAAAATTTTCCTAGGCAAGATAATCACATGGGACATTTCAGGACCTAAAAAGTTGAAAACGCCGCAAGACAAAGAAATGCGAAAATGTGGATAAAAGTTTCCTAGGTAGCACAAGTTCACATGGGACATTTGACACCAAAAAATCCAAAAAATTTGCAACCAAGTGAAATGTGGAAAAGGCAAGAAAAACCCGCATACCTGTAATACAAAGGAAAAGTCAACACCCGACCCCGAACTTCAAACGGTCATAACTTTTGACCTAGAGCTCTCTTAATTTTGATGAGGGTATCTATTTAAAAATAAAGGGAAATTTTCAAGCTACAATAAAATGAATACTCAATCCTGTAAAATGCAAGAAATTCCTGACAGACCCAAAACAACTTCCTACACTCAGATTTCCATATCTTTTACATTTCTTGACGAAATCACAAAAATTGATACCATTGGAATCGTGGCTCTAGGTCTGATGCACGGATGGTCAAGAAATTTAGAATTTGATGAAGGATTGAGGATGATTTTATAGAAAATGTGCCTATTTCAGAATAGTGATTTTATTGGTGGTTGGGAGAACATTTAATGAAGCATGGGCAGACATTCTTCACTACTGCAAGTCATGGGACAACATGGGGATCCTTTTTCAAACAACATACCATCATTTCAATCCATTTATGACATCTTGCAAGTGGTGGGAAGTCATATTTCAGGATTTTCATTTCTCCCTCTCTCTCTCCTCTCATAACTCTATAAATAAGAATCTTGAGCTCATTGTAAAGGGAGGAGATAGTTTTAAGTAACAATACTCTGTCAAAATTGGTTTTTTGAAGCCAATGTTCTGTAGGCCCTTATAATGGACTTCTTGCATGGTGATCTAGGACCTTATTTTGTAATAGATTGAGCTATGCATATCAATGAAGCAATAGATACAAGTTGATGGATGTATCTTCCCATGTTGTGTTGTTTGCATTCATCGTGCGTCTTCAACCTTATTGCAAATATATTGTGTCTATTTTTTATGCTCTTGCAGGGAATTCAATATCATTGTGTTTGTATGAAATTTTTTTGTAAATGAAGTTGCTAGATTCTGGAGAATTGTTATCACCCTCTTTAGTATGTACTTTGCTTCCATTTTTCACAAATTGAAAATCTATTCTCATACCCTCCTTTTCTAGTGTATCACCACTTTAGTGTAGGATTTGTTTTCATGTACTCTCTCCCTCGTCCCTTGTAAAGTTATATTAAGATAGATAGTTTTTCCTACATTAGAGTAGATTGTGGTAGGTAGTTTAGGAGCAAGAACCGATTTCTCTCGGAGGTCTATCTCAAGTAGAAAGTCTCACAACTTAGAGATAGTGCCCATGTTTTCTAGTCATACCATGAGCTCAAGCACACACACTTGTGTAAATCATAGGAGTCTTGTGATTCGGAAATAACATAAAAAATTTAGCTCAAGTATGTCACATAATTGGTGAAGAAAACCACTTTCCTATTGGTCAACAAACTTCTAAAAAGGGAAAATCAAAAATTCGAAAGGAATATAAAGTGGCAAAAGGGATAAAGAAAACTAGATGAGGCTAAGGAACAAAAATACCTACAGTTGCAACACAAATATTATGATTTTTATATTCAATAATTTCACAAAATACTCTATCCACAGATCCAAATATTGATGATTTTAATTGTTGGTGTTGCTTTCCATTTGGACTTAGAAATATATTGAAGAATATTTCTAGTTTATGAATGATTACATGTTATCTTCTTATTATGGATATGTGTAATATTTTTACCGATGTAATAATAAAGGATCTGATGTGAAATTGATACATTATTTAATATAAATAAGCAAGAATTACATTATATAATTATACAAATCAATAAGAGACAATGTTGCAGAATGAAGAAAATAACATAAACACAAAATTAGAGCACAAATATATAATAAACACACTATATTATTGATTGAATAATTTTGGAGCTAATTACATGGTGAGAGATCTTACAATATATAGCCTTTCCATTTCCTATAAACAAGGAGATAGGCTTACAAATATCATCCCACTAATCTATCCTAAAGAATCTCACTTATGATCACTCACCACTATTCTCTCATATATCCGACCAATATATCCATGCAAAATAATCTATGTGAGTTGTTTATTTAACAAACTCACATCTAATATAATTTCCTATGTTATTAATACTTGAGTTGTTTTATGACTCATATTAATAATATTGCAATCTTTTGTTTTTTTCATACAAATATGATATTAATATAACAATATTAATATCTTACTAACAAACTAACTTACTAATGTAATATATGATTATTACATTTAACTATTAGAACCAATAATGTGAGCACTAATCCAAGGAATATTCCTAACAGATCTTATTGAAATGTTCACATTTTTGGGAACAAATGCAAGTAGATAAGTTTGTGTGTTCATGTTTCCAATTTTTAAGTACCAGCGTGGCTGAAGTTGTGACAATATACTACAAAGATTCTAAGGATAATGTTTGAGGCTTTATTATGTGTGCTATAGATTGTATCCTTCCAATGGTATTAATACATTTTTAGTAATATGTGTTGTTTATGACATCCATAACCATGATGAATAGGAAGAAATTTTTTAGGTTGATTTATATTGGGAGAATAATGAAGATGAATTGAAAATTCCTTCTTGTAATGATCTTAAACTTATTGGGTCAAGGAATCCATTCTGATTTTAGCCAATGGAGTGTTTTTGGAAAAACAATTGATAAAAAACACACAAAAATACAGCAACATTATCTCCATTTATGTAGGATGCATATTACTTCTAGCATTTTAAAAATAGGTGATCATTCTATTGTTGAAAATATAGACAAGCGGTTATTTATGAAGACATTTTACAAGGAATTATAAAAATTAAGGCTTCATGTGTACCTAATGAGTTTTGTACCTTTATGTGCTTATAATTTTTATTTTAGAATGAGAAAATAATAAATAATAATACTACCAAAATGTATTCTAATAAATTTAAGTTTGTTTTATTTAACATAATTTTTTTTGCACATTGAGTAATTATGTGATACCTCTCTTTATCCCTATAGTGTTTTTTCATGTGGCCTAAAATTCTCTGTGTGATTGTTCTACTTCATTCTTGGGTAGAATGTGAGGTCGTTCACTTTCTCCATGAGATTTTCATGTTGATGGATAATGGGAGGCCTCCCATTCTTAATCTAATTATTTTTCCACTTTGAGAGATTTTTTTGGCCTATCATTATCCCTCTTCATTATTAATTTCAACTCAAAGGATTTTAAAATTTTGATAATTGCTCATCTTCACCTATTTTACTCTTATAATCTAATAGAAGCCATCATTTTTCATATATGATTTTATCACATTGAGGGAGAATAAGATACCTCACTCTTTTTTTTTTTATTATTTCAATTTTATAGTCTATTTTGAATTTTACAGATATGTGAACTAAACAAAAATTTGGATCTCACATATTTATATTTTAAATTGATTTTTTTTTACAAATTATTTCTTATTTTATGTATGTTTTTTTATATCTAATTGGTCACAAAGTTAATGACAATAATCGTTAATGATGTAAGAATTTGTTATTTCTTTTAAATATTTTTTAACTACCATTATAATTATATTTCATAATTGATCTAATATTAGTGAATATGTGTTTGTAGATGTGGAAATCCAATAATTGATTTTATCTAAAATATATAAAGAGCCGTTGCATTGATAGTTTGAGATGTTTCACATGGTATTGGCTTGGATGCAACATAAACAATAGTTTATGAGAAACATAAATGCATATCTAATAAAAAACATTTGGAAAATTTTCCTAAGTTAGATGTTAAAATCATACCTAACGTTGAAAAATATCCGATAATATAGAGAATCAAGAAGTTGAGAAAGATTTTAATTGTAATGTAGCTAAAACATGTACATAACTACTCAATTTTAAATTTCATATGATATTTTTTTGTTTCAATTAGTGAATTTAAATGATTAATTATATGAAGCATTTTTTTGTAGTTCCCGATGAAAATATAGATAGAGAGTCAACAATTCAAGGCCAAATACCACAATATTCAAGTATAATATTAGAAAAATTAGTTATATTAATATTTTAAAAATGTTGTAATTAGTCATATTTAATATATGATTCAATAATTTATTTGTGTAGATCTAAGTAGAAAACCTCTATTGATACTAGATTTGGAAGGTGTGTTGATTTTTCAAGTGACTTCTAAAGTTTCCAGATCTTTCCGCACCAAAGGATGTCACTATAATCAAAGACAAAAGTTATCTCATCTTTTAAATTGCATATGTACTCAATCGAGATATAATTTTAGTAGGGTTTATGTGAAAAAGATTAAACATTTAGGGAAGAATATTTTGAAGAAAATGGGGATGGTAAGTAGAGAGCTTTATTTTATTATGTTTTTTGAAATGCACACAAATATAGATTGTGAACAAGTAAAATATCTGAATATAGTATGGTCAAAGAATAAATCATATGACAGTACAATTACCATAATGATTAGTTCTTAAATGGTAGGGGTTGCTCAATAATATTTTTTCACTGCACCAATTTTTTCCTTCTCGGATGTTATACAAGTTGATAATTAGCTAACTTCTCATGTTTAGCACATCCCAAGAACCTAGGAGAACAATGTAAATGATGCAAGATACTTAGTTAAAAAATTATTAACAATATTACAATGAAAATTTTTAGCTAGTTTCATTGTAATCAAAATTTGAAATCATTTGAGAAATAGAAATAAACATAAAAATGCTCTCCAATTCTGGTAAAAAACTAGAGTCAACTCTTCAAGGGTTTACCCCACTTAACTGTCATACCCTAGAATTTACGGGCACTACGAAATTAATTGGTATAGTATCTCCTGGGGTTTTTCACCCTCTGGGTGTCCCCCTATAAAATGACATCGCTAGATTAAATCCTAGTTGTTTCAACCGTCGTTGGAGATAATGGAATGAGAAATGAAACTATTGGTGAAGCATCCCAAGAAATTATTCTAGAAGGTTTTTCATGAGGTAATCTCTCTCCTCCAGATGTTGTTCTACATATTTCTGAATTTAATGTTACATGTCAATGGTTATAACACTTTTTCCTCATTGGGTATTTTTTGTGTCGAATCCCCTCTGAAAGTATGCTTAAATCCTAGGATGACACAATCTGGAGCCCTCATGGGGTCATCATGGACAACATTCAAAACATGACAAAGGGTTTCTTTATTTTTTTATTTTTCTAACCCAACAAACGCGCCCAATATTTTGGCAAAGAAAACCACTTGGTATGTGTTAGTGCAAAATCACAAAGACCCCCAAATGGCATGAGTGTGAGTGGGGAATTTGGTGTGATCGCACAACATGGGACCATATCTCAAGTTGTGGGACTTACAGAACCTGAGATGGACCTCCGGAGAAAGCTGCTTCTTGCTTCCGAATCTACCTGCCACAAGCTACGCAAGTGCAGATAGAATCTAACATATCCTAATCTAACCATACCAAGGAGATAGGGAGAGAGAGAGGGTCAAAGAAAGCCTACACTAAGTGGTGATACACCAGAAAAGGAAGTGGTCAGATACTCTGTTGAGAGAGAATGAAATAGGGAAGAGGGGACTGAGGGAGGTCGACAAGAGTGATGCAAACCTAGATCCTAATCCACCATTGAAACTCCATGAAGCACGACATCTTATACCTGTAAACGTGAAATACATACACAGGAGAAAACACAAGATAGAGAGGAATAGAGAAATAATAAAATAATGTAAAGGGTTGAAAGATGCCACAAAACAACCTTTTATTTCTCTATAAGGTGCACAAAATATTACATGGGTTCTCGAGGCACAAATATGCTCTTCGTGTGTAGGAAAAGTCTTACAACTCTAATGGAGTTGGGAAATGAATTTGAAATTTTTTTCCCTACATCCTAGAATGTCTCCCCTTCGAAATGAGAAGTGTTTACAATTTATAGGTGATGAAAACTAGAAAGAGAGAGGAGAAACTTGAATCTACTCTTTAAATCCAACCAACAACCATCAATGCCTACTGTGAATCGCCAATAATCATCAAGTCTGGTTCTCTTTTGTTTGTTCAAAGCATGTTGAAGAAGGAAGAATAGTGGATAGAATAAAATCAGATCTAGTAGTTGAAGAAATCAGATTATGCATTAATGGCCTAAAAGGAATTTTCCCATTTTCACCCATCTAACCTCATTAAAATTAAATTTTTAGGCTCCCATGGCATAGACAAGGTCAAGAACTTTCCAATGGTGCCTAATTTGTTGAATTTCAGGTACTAGATCGAAAGATATGTCCATTTGAATATTTGCATCAGGTCTGTACAAAAATGTAAAAACCAGATTAGAAGAATGGTCCACGGGCCCAAAATTCACTTTGTGCCTTTTGCACCAAAATATAAAAATGTAAAAAATACTCCGAACCCCGCAATTTATTTTTGTCAAAAACCCATCTTTGGGCCTGACAATCCACATATTCCATTTGGCCAAAAAGTCTACCCCAGGCCTGCTGGCCCGCATTTGGCAAAATTTCACTCCAAGGACCACCTTCCCGCATGCAATTTAGGATTGACACATGGCTCCTCTAGGCATCGATGGAGGTGGGGTTCATTTTTTCACTTTATGCCTTGTCGGGCCAAAAGTTCAAACTACCTCTGACAACCCACCTTCCCACTTTGACTTGGAACATGGCCACATGTAGAGCTGGCACTAGTTTGGGGACCACTTCTAGATTTACCTTTTGAAGATGTGCCAAAGAGACAAGTGTGCCTTCCACAGCTTGCTTTGTTCCTTTGTATTTTGGTTAAGTCCCTTTTGCTTGGTGGGGTCATAAGTCTGACCCTAAACACGTGGAAGACCGACACACGTTTAGGAACCCACTTTGTTATTTACTTTTGAAGTAGCGTCATGTTAACACTTGGCTCCTTCATTGGCTTTACCCCATTTTTACTATTCAAACCCCAACTTTATCTCCTTTTGAACCTGGGACATGTGGAAGGCCCATGCTCATCTGAGTCTCCGCTTTGGGTCATGCCTTTGAATTTGTGTTGATGCAACATGTGTTGTTGTCCACCACCGCTCTCTATACTTAGTCATTTTGGGCCTGCTCCCTTTTTTTTGGTCCCTAGAGATGCGGAGGCATGACGCTTATTTGGGTCTCGGCTCAAAATCTCACTTTTGAAGAAGCCTCGTGCCGGCACTTGGCTCCTTCCACCGGCTCATGTCTTATTAATTACCAATTTGGGCCCGCTCTATCCCACTTTTTAACTTGGACTATGTGGCAGCCCATGCTCATTTGGGAGCTACTCTTTGGATGCCTCTTTTGGAATTGCGTTGAGCTAACACATGGTGCCTTCCGTGAGTCCATTTATACTTAGCGATTCGGGCCTTGAGTTGAATCATATGTGAAGTCTGAAACTTCAAGCCCCTTGATTCAATATTCTACTGTCAAGCTCTGATCTCTCTTGACACCATTTGGCCCCATTTTCCGACCCTACTCCTCCATTTCGAGTCTTCCTACTCCTTGGATTCGAGGATCAATTTTCAGATTTGAAATGTGGCTCGCATGATAGAGCCGACCCTTAGATTTTCTGTGCAGGGTCGTGTTTGATCAATTTTGTCGGGGAGAAATTGAGATAACAATTTGGTGACTCATGGGGACATCTTCTTGCTAGATGAAGAGACCAGTAGCCTTGAAGCATCCATTGGGCATGGAGTAAAGAATGATAGCTTGATACTGATCCATTTTTTCTTTAAAACTTATCCCCAATTGCCTACATCTTGCTAACCCTAAACTCTCCCCATTGGGACTTTTTTTGTTCCCGAGAATGGATTGTCTCGAATCCAATTTTAGTTGCTCTATATTTGTGTTTTATTTGAAACTAGCAACTGTTACAAGAAACTATGGGTCTCTTTGTTGTGAATACTGAAGGGCCTAGCCTCTACACCTCTAAAGAAATATAAACAAAATGTATGTACAAAGACAAAAATCATACATGCCTCAAATGAGACATGTAGAGTGTGCACAAGCACTTCTTCTACTGAAAACAAAATCTACTCCTACTCCTATACTAACTAGAGAGAAAAGGGACTCAAAAAAATCCTGCAACTGGCAGGGAGAAGTAGCTTCCTTTTCTCAAAAGGGGCAGCCATGTAAATGGTTTGTCACTGAATATGGCTGTTTGGATGAGTGAACAACTCAAAAGGGGTCAATCATCCACCCATATCATCAAGGTATCCACATTAATGGAAAACAACCTCCTCAAGTTGATTTGCATTGAAATCCTAGAGTTGTTGATGATGACCCTTGGTTCTTTAATACTCATCGTCATCCCCTGAAGTGAGCATGACTGGTTTTGGCTTCTCCCTTGGATCTAATGAAGCCAATTACTTTATTGGGAAAGGTCTAGTCCTTTGAATTTGTCCCTTTCTCTGAATTCCAACTCCAATAATGGAGTTTTATTTCTAACCTTACTGGATTGATGGTGTGAGAGGGATGAATACATCCTCTTACATTTTCTCTTCCTTCTCTTGTAAAGAACATGGAAGACTCATATCTTCCAACCTTGGTTCCAGAGAGCTGTTGTGAAATGTAGATTGTTCTCCCTAAATGTTTTCCTCCATGACAATAGGTTCATGTGCTTGGAAGGTGGATGATGGAGGAGAAAATAATTTTATCTCCATCATATCCTCTCCATAAAATAAATCTTCCAATTCAGATAGATAATTTGCTTCCTTGTTGTCCTATTTCCTATGCTCGACCTCCCCCATGGTGTCCTCCTGATTTGGAACTAGCTCATCATAGATCCCTTCATCCTCAAACATGAAGTTTGAAATATCAAACTCCTCTTCCACACTAGAGCTTGAAGGGGATGAAGTGGGAGGAAGAACTTAAGGTTCTTTTGTACCCTACTCCACACTTGGATCCTCTAAAACTATATGATCCTCCTCCATCATGGGTTCATCAATCAAATTAGGCCCTTGAAATGAAAACAAAAAATCTTCATTGATGCTTTATTCATTAAATGGCCTCAACTCTGATTTGATCTCTCCCAGCTGCTCCTCTTCAATGGGACTTGGAGCTGGTTTTTCTTCCTCCTTCACTATTTGTGTAGCTTGGGTTAGATCAGCATCCTCTCGAGACAAAGTTCAATAAATATACTGTTTATTCTCTTCCTCTTGTTCTTGCTCTTCTTCTGCTACAAATTCAGCCTCAACCACCACTGGCTCTTCAACTCGGCCTCCTCTATTGTCTTAACCATCAAGCGATCTTTGTGAGCCAAAATTTAGTAGCCCAAATCTTCAAATTGTATTTCATTTCTTTCATGTTGGGTTCCTCTTCTTATTGTTCTACTTTACTATATTCTTGAGTCTCTTCCCAACATAGATTAGGGAAAGAAAGAGGAGTGACAAGTTGGGGTTCAACCAGCTTTGCAATTGTTTGTGGTGGGGAGGGAGGTGGAACTTCTTGTTTGTTTGGAGGGAATGACTTCTTGGAAGGGAAAAGGGTAGAAGAATTGAGATGGGATAGAAGATCAGGAGATGGAGAAGAGAAATCAACACTTGGGGAAAAAACTAAGGGGTTTGATTCTTGACACTATGTTGAGATGATAAAGCTTGAGAAAGAGAAAATGAAGGACGAAGAGTTGGTAATTCACTTACCCATTGAAAAATTTGTCTCGTATTTATCTCATATGCCTCAATATCCTCAATCCACTGTGTAAGTTGAGGCATCACTTAAATCATGAAGTCAAGCTTCTCCTGAGGGTTGTAATGTCTTGGAAAAGGGCCTCCCTATGGACAAGGTTCCCTGAAACCAATCCTGAATGCTTTCATTTGTGTTGTGGCCCTGGATTACACTTGTGTTAGCTTCCATTTCTTGGATCTTATCTAGTAAAATAGTATTATCTGTGTAGTTGTCACCATTGTATGTGTTCCCTTGTTCTTGATAAGCTCCATGGCCAAACTGGTTTTGACCCTACTCATATGGGTAAGCATAATTATTCTGGATCTAATCATTATTCTGATCTATAGGACTTGAGAAATGCATTGGAGGTGGACTGCATTGTTGTTGCTACAAGTGTGAGTTCCAAGAAGGAAATGAAGTCATGATTACACAACTTCATGGAATGAGAAAATGAAAGATGTGGAAACGAAAATGAATGAAGTCAGGTGGAAATGGATGGAAAGAACTTAGAGAATGGGCTGTTGACTACATGGAGTTTCCAGATGTGCTTGCATTTTCCTCAAAAGGTTGAATCCTAATAGGAACACATCAACCTACTAAGATGAAGTGGTAAGGTGCTTCAGACCTGTCTAACCAGGCGTTGCAAAAATATTAGTGCAAAATCGCAACACCCCTAAATGGGATGAGTGTCAGTGGGGAATTCGGTGTGATTGCACACCATGGGACCATATCTCAAGTGTGGGACTTGCAAAGAAAGTTGATTCTTACTTCGAGATGGACCTTCTAATCTAACTATACCAAGGAGAGAAGGGAGAGGGTGAAAGAAATCCTAAACTAAACAAAGTGCTACACCCGAAAAGGAAGTTGCAAGATAATCTGTTAAGGGAGAATGAAACATGGATGAGGGGAATGAGGGAGGTTAGAAAGGAGTGGCACAGACCTAGATCCAAAATCCCCCATCGAAACTCCACAAATCATGACATCTTATAACTACAAACATGAAATACATACACAAGGAGAAAACATGAGATAGAGAGGCACAAGAGAAATAACAAAATGATGCCAAGGGTTGAAAGACACCATAAAACAAGATTTTATTACTCTATAAGGTGTACAGACTATTACATGGGTGCTTAGAGGCCCAAATACACTCTCCAGGAATATGAGAAGGCTAACAGCTCAAATGGAGTTGGGAAATAACTTTGACAGAGTTTCCCTACATCCCAGAATGTCTCCCCTTCTCAAATGAGAAGTGTTACAATATATAGGTGATGAAAACTAGAAAGAGAGAGGAGAAACTCGAATCTGCTCTTAAAATCTAACCACCAACCATCAATGCCCACCGTAAATCTACCCACAATCTATCAATTCTAGTTCCCTATGTCTATTTGGTGTGTTGAAAAGGAAGAACAACGGATCAAATCAAATCAAATCAAATCTGGTAGTTGAAGCAATCACATTCTGCATTAATGGCTTGAAAGACATTTTCCTATTTTTCACCCACCTAACCTCATTAAAATTAAAATTTCAGGCTCCCGTGGTGTAGAAGAGGTCGAACTTTCCAACAGTGCAAATTTGTTGAATTTCGGGCACTAGATCGAAAGATATGTCCATTTGAATGTTTGAGTCGGGTCCATACAAAAATGGAAAAAAACCGATTAGCAGAATGGGTCCGCGGGCCCGAAATTCACTTTGTGCCTTTTACACCAAAATAAAAAAATGTAAAAAATGTTGTGCAACCCCAGTAATTACTTTTTTTCAAAAACCCATCTTTGGGTTCGATGGTCCACATTTTCCATTTGGGCGAAAAGTCTATCCCAAGCTCGTTGGCCCGCATTTGGTAAAAATTCACTCCAAGGCCCACTTTCCTGCATGTAATTTAGGCTTAACACATGGCTTCTATAGGCTTTATTGGAGGTGCGGCTTAGTTTTTCATCTTATGCCTTCTCGGGCAAAAAATTTTAAACTTCCTCTAACGACCTTCCTTCCCACGTTGACTTGGAACATGGCCATATGTAGAGATGGCTCTAGTTTGGGGACTACTTCTAGAATTACATTTTGATGACACACCAAAGAGACACATTGCACCTTACATGGATTTCTCTATTCCTTTGTATTTTGGGTAAGTCCCTTTGGCTTGGCGGGTCATAAGTCTTACCCTGGACACATGGAAGACCGGCGCATGTTTGGGAACCCGCTTTGAAATTTATGTTTTAAGTAGTGTCGTGCTGACACTTGGTTCTTTCCACTGGCTCTACCCCATTTTGACTATTCAATCCTTAACTTTGTCTCCATTTGAACCTGAGACATGTTTAAGGTCCACACTTATCTGAGTCTCTGCTTTGGGTTATGCAATTAAATTTGTGTTGATGTAACACGTGTCGTCGTTTGTTGGCTCTCTATACTTAGTTTTTTTGGGGCCTCTCTGTCCCTTTTTTAACTTGGACTACATGGAATCTCATGCTCATTTGGGAGATGCTCTTTGGATGTGTCTTTTAGAATTGTGTTGGTGACACATGGCACCTTCCATGAGGCCATTTATACTTATCCAATTTGGGCCTTGAGTTGAATCGCATTTGAAGTCTGAAATTTTGAGCTCCTTGATTCAATCTTCTACTATTGAGCTCTGATCTCTCTTAACGCCGTTCCACTTCATTTTCGACCTGTTCCTCCATTTCGAGTCTTCCGCTCCTCGATTCAGGATCAATTATCAGATTTGAAATGTGGCTCGCATGACAGAGCCGACCCTTAGATTTTTCTGCGGGGTCGTGTTTGATCAATTTTTCCTGGGGGAAAAATTGAGATAACAATATGTTCACAACTCGGTGCTTGTGTTAACACCCTACCGTAACAAGTTTTTGGTATTTGAATATACCTCCCTTAAGGTGTCGGTGTGGATTGAATTTCCTATTCTTCCTCTGCCATGTGTTCATTTCCCCACACAAATCACCACTTTTCTTGGGCGGGTAGTCTACCTAAAAGATGATAAATATTACCATGCTCATCCCTAGAAATGAGTTTGCATAGAGATTGACCTATAAGAAGACCTTAAGGAATTTTTATATATTCAAATGGGTGATAAACAATACTCCCAAAGTGGGTCATGTATATAAATATTTCTAATACTTTCTTTTATTTTCAAGTGTCTGATCATAAGATTAGAGATTGTGCACTTTATGTCCCCTATAACAGCCCTATAGTAAAATAGTGCACGATCTGGTCAAACCACGATAGGAGGAAGGTTGGCAAGTGACCAAAGGCCGATGAAATAAGAGAAAAGCCACACAATCTAAAGCGTCGGGATCCCATGGCCATTATGAACCATCTATTTAGGAACATTATCACAATATTCCATCCAAGGAGCCTATGATGCTGCTAAGGAACCAATTTTTGTTGCTAAGGAACCAATTATTGCTATGGCCATATCGGTTACCCCATTTACAATGTACTCAAGTACGCCCCTTGTGGCATTCTTTCTCATGGACAAGAAATTTTTTTCTCATGTCCCCATCTCACATTCAGTCCCTTTGCTCCTTCTATGAAATTCCCAAGGGCCTTCCAAATGACCACAGAAGTCCACCTTGCATCCTGCGAGACCATAGCTTAGTACGCAGATGAACTCCACTAAAACAGTACAAAAATGAGTACGCCAAATGCAATAAATTGATACGTGGGATTTTTATAGCATAATGTTGCTCGTTTAATGCATAATTAATATGATGCCCTTGAGGGCTTGGAGGATTGGGATATGGCTCTTGACCAACATTCCACATGATTTTTTTATCTTGGAATTTTAGGGGTCTCACAGGACTCTGTCAAGTATGTAATGCATGAAACTCACCAATGATGTGGAAATCTAGATGTTTTATTTTTGCAAGAAGTTAAAATTATAGGTTTTCGATTCTGAGATGGTTTGTAAATTCATCGGCTTGACAAAGCATGACTATATATATAGATCATGAAGCTGGGTGTGGGGGATTAATTTCACTTTTTTCCCCTAACTGGCGGCCCTTATTAATTGACCCTGGAATTGAACTCACCAACTATGTTATTTGGGTCCTCTTTAATATTGATGGTTTTCCTTTTGGTCTCGTTAATATTTACACCTCTAATGATGTGGTTGAAAGGGCTGATCTATAGCGGTGGATAGTCAACTCCATTCCCAATGCATTCTTGGTTATAAGTGGAGAATTTTATATGATTGAACACTAAAATGATAAATGTGGCCACTTTCCTATGAGGTGGACACCTAGTGAAAGGTAAGTGTGGTACTTGATGTCAACTAAATTCATATTCTTTAATTCTAACTCATCTCACTTTCCCACCTCTAGTGCTTGGTACACATGGTCCAATTTCCATGGAGGGATAGATCAAGTCCTAAAACGTCTTGACATGGCCATTCACTCACCTCAATTTTTTAAAAAAATTTATAGCATTTATTTCATTCCAGGGAGGTTATTCCTAAATTAAGTAATTTCGGACCACTCCCTATATGCTTGCATATCTATTGGCATGATGCATGCCCATTTTTTCGAAAGGCCATTTTCTCTTCATACTACGTTGATGCAAAGCATTACCCACCGTCAATCATATTAAGCGATTTGGAATTTAATTACACATCCCAATCATCTTCAATGATTTCATCCACCTATATATAGGCCACTTGGCTACTATGGTGGTAGTATAAACTGATGCGATAACTAAATTTATTAGAATATATGACCACCATCTTTCAAAAATTCGGTGCACCGCTCATACACCAGATTAACATTTCGACTTTGAGTGGGTGATGATGTAGCTTCAAGGTGATCCCTTATCTCGATGCTCAACAACTACAAGCTGCAATTCTCTGACATTAAATCCAAATTTTGGACAATTATAATGCCAGAGGTTCTCAGATTTGGGCTTGAATGAAGTGGTTCAAGGTTGGAGATCATGTCTCGAAAGAATATTTTCTATCTCTTTGAGTAAGAAATCCTGTCACAACAAATTCGAGCTATCATGGATAACGAGCTTGAATTACTGACCCACAACTTATGTTGTAAGATTTTGTGTGACATTATAAGCTCATTTTAGAATCTCGCCACTCTTTGACGCGTTCACGAGGCCACTCTTGACCAATATTTGGGGGTTGTGCCTTGCAAGATTTTAAAGGCCAAGAAGGTGCTCTGTGACAAAATTTTCACTATTGAATACCATCATGGAGACAATATGTAAATGGCTAATGACAAATTGCAAGTGTGATGGATTCTCGTGTGAATTCTACACAACCCTCTCGGGATTTCCATTGGGAAAGACATTTATTAGGTCTATCTTGAAGGATTCCACAACCAATCGTTAGGGTCTGACATAAACGAAGGGAACATAAAATTTATTCTTAAATAAGGAGACCCCAAGAAAATTAATTTTTAGTGGCCAATTACTCTGTTGAATGTATCGTAAAAATTATTGTTGAAGTGTTAGCTCTATGATTACGCAATCTACTACTGCTACTATTTAGCTAGAGCAAACAAGATTCATACAAGGATGCTTCATCCTAGATAATATCATCGCACTTTGGGAAGGCATTGAATGGGCCTGCAAATCTCATCAAGTCTCTATGTTTATCAAGACTAAAATTTAGAAATCCTATTATATGATTAAATTTCCTTTCATTCTCCCCATGCTTTCGGCCCTTTGTTTTGTCCCCATCTTTATTCAATCCATCAATATGCTTTTTTCTAATTCCTCCACTCAAATATATTTTAATGGCATTAGCTAAGAGCCCTTTTGGCTTTTCCAGTCTATCAAAAAGGGATGTCCTCTAGCCCTTACACTTTATGTGTTATGGTCGAAGGATTTGGTTATCTCTTAGCCCATGCCAAAAATCAAGGTCTTCTTTGTGGGATCTCGCTACCTGTTGAGCCCACCTCTAAACTCCTCAATGGGCACTTTGTAGACGATTCATTCCTTACAATCATCGAGGATGAAAGTAATATTCGCAATGCAATGCAATGATTTTATACTTTCTTCCGGCTTTTGGTTACTACATTCAATGGTGAAAAACTCAATGCTACATGTAATCCTTCCTTCCTACACCGGATTGGCTTGCCACATATGATTTGAAAATTATTTAGCTTGGTGAGATCTACAAGTTCCTTAGTATTCCTTTTACTTCAAGACTCCCGACTGATATATGGAATTATTTCATTCAACGGGTGGTGAAAATATCTTTGGAATATTAGCTCACTCGACCATTTTATCTAGCGGGAAATTCCAAATTTGTTCCAAAGTTATGGCAGCCATCCATGTGTACTATTCATCTTTTTGGTGCCTTCTAAACCTCCATCCAAAATCTATAACAACTAATTACATATTTCTTATGGGTTATTTCTTCCAAAGACAAAGGCTTCCATCGTGTCACTTGGGATATATGTTGTTTACCTTGTCATTACGAGGCCATGAGCTTATCCACATTCAATGTCAAAGGTAAGCCCTATGTGCCAAGTGGATTGTCAAAAGCATCACCGGCGGGAAGGTTGGAAAGTTTTCATATGGAATTGCATTTTAGAAGGCTCTCCTTAAGGCCACCTCGTATGGAAAGGTTTAGGGTTTGTCAATTTTGTCAACACTCATGTTCCTTTCAAAACTGTGGACACCTTCGTGCTTAAAAGTATGTGGAAATCCTGGGAATGTGTCATAATTTGGCTTCTATGGAAACGGGATGGCTTTCACAGTGGATAATCTCTCAACTTGAAATCTCTCTGGTAGTTTCCAATCTTTCAATCCCAAGATCAATGCCTTGTAGAGGTCCTGGGAATCTCCATGCTAAAATTCTCAAAACACGGAATTCATACCATCACGATTATTTCTGCAAGGACAATTAATCCTGGTCTACTTTTCCAGAGTTTAAAACTTGGTTTCGGCTTTCTAACTAGGATCTAGATACTTTCAATGTTGTTATCAATTTCATTCCTGATCACACTCTGCATAATATTGTTGTGCAATCTTCTCGCCCTTAGTGGATGGATGGAAGTGGTATGCTATCACACCTTTATGTAACTATAAAGACAAAAAGGATATCGTAGCTTTCACCCTATTTTCCCATGGTGGAAAAGCTTAATAATCATTCAGGAATTAATTCCACCCCATCTGTTTGGGGTAGATGGTTTGAGGTGGTTTGGGCTATATGTCTTGAGCCAAAAATTGCTCATTTTCTGTGGTGTATTCTTCACCAAGGCCTCCCTATCAGTGTCCATCTTGTTCAAATTGAGATTCCAAATCCCAAATTTCCTTTCTATGGGAATCTAGAAATAACTATGCATGGTTTTGGTTTTGTCCCAAAGCTCAATCTCCCTGGAACTGGATCCATTCTTTTTTCTTTCCTACTTGGCCTCACTTTTTCACTTGACAACATATCCTCTTAGGAAATAATCCCAAACTTCTGCCTATGTTAACCCAAATTTGGCATGTTTCCAGAGAGGGGTATTTTATTTTGGATATGGAAAGAAAGGGATGTTTTTTTCTTCTTTAGATCTTCGATTGATCAGTCCTTCTCAATTTATAAAAATCTATGGTAATCTCCAATGTGCTTCTACTGATTCAAGTCCAAGTGAATAAGTTAGTGTTGGAGGTTGACCACCTTCGAATGTTTTACAACATTGGAGTGAAGCCCCATGCAATGTTTCCTTGGTGCCTCCCTCTCCCAATAGGTGTTCCTCACCCTCGGTTTGTGGTGGCCATCACAATAGATCCCAACGCCTAGCGTTCCATTATTCCCACCATTATCCTATACTGAGCCACCAGAAATATCATTCTCTTGGGAACCGTTACAGTCAGGGCTCACCGCGGTAGTATTTGTCTCACCGGTAGGGTTGGGGTTCACCACCTCAAAAACATGGGTGGGGATCTTCTCCTCTCTTTTCGGCTCACTAGTAGGGTTGGGGTTCTCCCTCTGCCACTTCCCAATAGGCCACCTACAATTTACCACCACCCCCGCCTTCTACTACCAAATTCCCCTGGCTCAGCTTAGCCATTCCTATGGGCAAGGAAGAAGATATTGAGGAAGAGCATGTTGATGGATGGAAAATTCCTTACACTTGTAAGGATCTTCTTGGTTCGGGGTGGCAGGATGATAGAGATCCTCCCGCCTCGTGCATGTTTGTTGTTGTAGCCTGATTGTTTCTTTGTCTCTTGCATGGTTAGGATTTTTGTTGTTTCTCCCTATGATTGGCCTAGTTTGAATTTTGGTTTCCTAGGCTCGGCCTAGTATATTTGTGGTTTTGGGGGGTGCTCTCATATAACTTATTTTTTTAAAGCTATCTTGTATCTTATTGCATTAATATAATATATGATATTTTTCATAAAAAATTGAAATCATTTTGAGGAAACATTGTTGTTATATTTTAAGACAATAGAATCCATTCCAAAGTTAATATAATGTATTATTATTATTATTTATTTTATAGTCTTGACATGCTTCGTATTTTTATTTGTTGTTTTACTAGTGTAACTATTAAAAATATAGTAAAGTTTGTCATTTTTAAACTTCAATTACAAATTTTTATTATTTTTGTAGTAATAAAGATGTACTTTTGGAAGTTATTGTAAATTTAGTGTACATATTTTTAATTATGCTATAATATTTAATGGAGTTAAATTTTTTGATTTGGGTATTTATTGGATTAATCATTACTATAATATCTGTAATAATGTATATCATATATTTGATTTCGAGTTGTAAGGAAATTTTTGATATTGGGAGTAAAAGGATTTTTGTTCAGAGTTCAAGGATATTCTAGAACTAATACTTACAAATTACAACGTGATTTTAAATATGTGTCATATCCATATTTCCCAAGAATTTATTCTTCTAATTTATTAGAGTTTGGAAAATAAAATTTTGATCTTGCTTTGTGGTTTACATTTTTATATAACACATAAGTACATTACTTTCTTGCACACTCTACTTGCTTACGAGATACATCATTTTTGTTTACTTGGGTAAGAGAAAATTTTATAATATCAAATACATTTAAGAGATCTTGAAGTGGAAATTTGAAGCTTGTATATAAGAGAATTTTAAAGGATGTTAAATTGATGTGTACAGAGAGATATATATTGATTATGAAATATTATTCATTGATTAGGGGAAATACATATTTGAAGAGTTTTGAAATGCTAATTACTTTAAGGTCCCACATAGTTGGGATTTTGATGGATCTTATGATAAAGATAAAATTGTAATAACCCATCTATGTACTTGGGTTAAACATGTAGGGCCTCTAAAAACCTTACGCGTTCATTGAGAACTTTAAAATTAACAATTGATGATTATTTATTATAAATGAAACTTAAGTTGTGAACTTATTTTTTTAGTAAAATATATTGAATGTATACGTTGAATTTATTGTATTTATAATAATAGTGCTGACATAGATTTTATGAATAGTAATAAGGTAATGAAAAGTCCACTAATAAAATTGAAACAATAGATTTAGTAGTATTTTTCAACTAATTTTTTTATATGAGTTAAAATAATATGGAAATTACACACATTCAACTAGATGGCATCCTAATCATCACTTAAATGAACTATTCCTTAAGTGAACTAGATGGAATCCTATTATATAAATTTAAATAAAAATTAATGGGGAGAATAGGTGGCTTTGAATTTTCCTCAAATATCAACCAATAATTGGAAGTTCCAAATATATTATGAAAAAACAAATTATTAAACAAGATGTCATCCTATTATCCATTTGAGATAAAAATAACCATCAAGAGCTAGAATATGCGGCCTCCCTTTCTCATGCAATGTAAAAACAATTGGCATTGTAAACAAAAATTTAGATGTAAAGAAATTGGTAATGAACTTCTTGAAAACATTAAATTGAACTAAAATTAGTCAAAATTTAATGATTTTTTTTTGCAATATGAATTAAAATTAATAGGGAGAATAGGTGGCCCCCATTATACCTAATAATTCAATTAACTAAAAATTAGAAACCAATAATAATTTTTTTGAAAACTAATAATAGCATTTTTGAATACTGAAATTTAGATGTGAAGAAACCGATAATGAGTTTATTAAAAAAATTCTTAGACTAAAAGGAGACAAAATTTACGAGAAATGGTGGTTGTTGTGAGAATACAATGGTAAGTTTATAGATGTATAATTTGCTGATAGTTTAATATTTAGCAAGATAATGGACGAACACATGTTGCATTTGAAATTGGTGTTAGAACTATTAGAAAAGAGAGTTTGTATGCAAACTAAAATAATGTGTAGATTTATTTAGAAAAGTCTAGTTTTTGGGGGTTTTCATCTTTGAGGATGGAGTAAGGAAGGATGAGGACATAGTAAAGGAAAATTTGGAATTTCCTATTCCAATGAATGTGACAGAGCTTTATAGTGTTCATGGCTTGGAAAAATTTATAAGAAGTTCATCGGGAATTTTAGTAGTATTATTCAAACTATAATAGAGTGTGCAAAGGAAAGGAGTTTGTATGGACCAAGTTAGGAATAGATAGTTTTGAATTGATGAACAAGAAATTATTAGAGGTTCCTATTTTAGTATTTCTATATTTTAGAAATGTCTTTAAGGTTGATTATGATGCCTCACATCTTAGGATTGGAGATGTCTTTGACTCAAGAAGGATTATATATAAAATTATTAAATGAAAAGATATATGAATTCAGGAGGAAATATTCTTCTTATGATGTGGAAGGTTATGCTATTGTTCAAGCATTACGACATTGGAGACATTGCTTGGTAGCTAAGGAAATTTTACTATTTACTGACCATGAAGCATTAAGGTATGTAAAGACACGAGAAACTAAATAAAATACATGCAATGTGGGTTTAATGTGTGCAATAATATACTATTTTATCAATGTATAAGTGATTTAAGAGGAATCAAGTTATTGATACCTTGTGTAGGCATGTAACAATTTTACTAAAAATGGAAAATGAAGTATTAGAGTTTGAGGTAGTTAAGGAATTTTTATAAAGTGCTCCATATTTTTATGATGTTGTAAGATAATATAATGACCTAAAATGGGCAATGCTTATTGTGACTATTTGAGGAAAGATCATTATTTATTTAGGGAAAGCAATTGTGCATCCTTGTTAGTTTAATAAAAGAAAATATTGTAAGAGAACGCATAGCTGGAATTTTGGTGGCTAGTTTGGTATAAGTAAGATAACTGATCTTGTGGTAGAGATTTATTATTTTTCACTAAAGGTAAATAGGGACATAAGTATGACCATATCAAGAGGTAGATTTTGTCAAATGGACAAGGGCCATGCACATAATAATGTGATATATATATATATATATATATATATATATATATATATATATATATATATATATATATATATATATATTATCATGTCCCTACATGGACATGGGTTGATGCGAGTATATGTTTCATGTTAGGAATTACTAATACACATTGAGGTAATGACTCTATCTTTGTTGTGGTAGAAATATTATCCAAAATGGAACATTTCATTACTTGTATGAAAATGAATGATGCATCTAGAGTTGCATATTTAATTTTCTAGAAGTGGATATGTTACATGGAGTTCAAAGAACTATCAATTCAGATCGGGACACAAAAATTTTGAGTCACTTTTCGAGGAATCTATGGAGGAAAATGGGGACACAAATTTTTCACCAGATTCTTAGAGCATTTCTTTAAATATTGATGAAACAGATAAGGGTAAATGGGCTAGGAGGAATACCTGTTAAAGTTGGTTGAAGGTTGTTACACGTGTAAAATTCTTGATCCACAACTGATCATGAGAGATTCCTTTTGGATAGGAGGAACTACCTGAAATAGGAAACAAGACCACCAAATAGAAGTTAAATAGTATTTGGGTGGACTACCTAGCGTATGCTAGATCCGGAAGTGTGATACTCCTAGAAGGTTGTCATCCACTTTGTTTAAAACAATCCAATGTCTTGATAAACAAAATCCTCACCGTAGATAAAATGATTTAGGTATCTCATTCAACTATAATAAGAAGATTTTTTCACAACAAGCTAGGCTATGATTAAATTTAAAGGTCAATGTCACTGTCAGAGTACTGGTACTAGTCTGGGTCTGGTTTTGGGCTGTTTTGGGGTATTTGGTGGGGATTTTAGGGTCTATTCTTGGTTTGAGGGAAAAAACAAAGACCGACGTCGTGTCAGGTATGACCAATGTTGGTTTAAATGAACTAGCGATGGTTGTGGGTAACCAAAGATGTCGGTATGGTCGAGGTAGAGGAAAATTAATAAAATCTTGGTGTGGTGACGATCCGAGGCTAAATGGAAATAGAGAGGGCAATGGCAAGGTCTCAGTATAGGTCTTAGGTGTGCTGGGGTAGTTATCGGTAGGGATATGGGCAATGGTGTGAGTAAAGGAATGATCAATTTTGTATGAAGGTAAATGATGGGTGAATGGGAATGCAAGTAGAAAATAATAACAGAAGTAAAAGAGTCTACTACAATGAGAAAAAATGAATGCTGGTAAACAAGATACTTAATATTGTACGAGCTTGATGGCTGGATGGGAATGGAAGGTGATCAAATGGAAGGAATTTGGTGTGGTGATGGTGCTTCCTAGGATGCTCTCGTGAATGCAAATGAATCTGTGATTGATTCTGATTTTGGTTATGGATGCTCTAATACGTGTACAAATGTTGGTTCTACTTGCATGTAGCTCTAGTTTTGTCTCTTGCTCTTAGGAATGTGCCAACCTCGAAATAAGATTTTTTTGGGGAATAAATGGTAATCGATGATGGTTCTCGGTTTATCGATGACGGTTTAGGGTGACCGGCGTTGGGTAGGGTGGGATTTCCTAGGTTTACTAAAATGGGCAGTCCCCTTTATTTTCTTGGATCTTGTTCATTTTCTCCCGTGGATTAGAATGGAAGCTTCCTTTATAATGGGTAGGAATGTGGTTAGAGGGAATGCAAGCTTTTATTTTTAGGGTTTAGTTAGGTCTTAGTTAGTTATGGCAACATACTAAGAATAGGTCTTAGGGTGAGGTGGCTAGATGAGGTGTATAGGTGAGGTGGTGTTGTGGGCATTATCCAATTAGGATATTTAAATCATAAATATTATGAGATCATGAATTAATTTAATTTAATTAATTAAATTAATATTAGATGGGAGTGAAAGGGGCCATGGTTAGGTGAGTGTGTTAATGTTGGTTATTTGTCGAGGATCAATGGGAGTGTGACCCAATTTAGGTGTCTACATTTTCCCCCTTTTTGTTACAAAGCTTGTATTGGTAAGCGACAACACAAAAAAAATAAGATGTGGTTACCCCATTTGTGGTGAAGGTGATTCCCCTCAAACCAGGAATTGATGAGGTAGAAGGTATAATCGATGAGTGGTTTGATAAAAGGTGAATGTGATGAATAGGAGGGTGGGAAATATGGGTAAAAAGGGGTAAAGGTCTAATCAAGTAATCCAGGTAATGTGTCAGGGTAAAAGGTTGTAATAGTAAAATGCACACACATGTATAAACTGTAGCATAGTACTAAGTTGAAGAGCATGGAAAATATACATTGTCTAAGATCGTAGGTTTATCCAAATAAGTTTGAGGTGATTTCGGTATCCAAGGTATAGGATATGGTCAGGAAACATGACACGGAGTTAGGTGCAAGAACGTTTAGGTGTGTTCCGGTACACCAAAGGTTGGGTCGGGATAAACGGTCACAAAGAAGAGGCAATGTAAGGTCGATATGTGTCAATCAATACGGGTAACAATGTCATAAGGTGTAGTGAGCACATGAGGTCACAGGTTCACTAGCAATGTTCCGAGTCCAAGTAACTTGGTCACGACACGAGTAGGGCTGAGGCGTGGGTAAAAAAATGAGTCCCCAAATGAGGATGAGGTGAGGTAGTAAATGATGAGGTCGGGAGGATATAGTGAAGTGTCCAAGTCAGGTATAGGTGAGGTACACAGGATGTAGGTCATCAAATTAGGGGTAGGGGTAGGAAAAGGAAAAAATAGGATAACTGAAAATGGTTAAAAGGAACCAATGCCGTCGTGATGGATGACCCATGGTAACCTAGGGCATAGGACCAATGTCTGTCAGGTAAAACCATCGCGGTCAATTTGGGTAGGCTATAAAAAAAAAAGTGTCATGTTTTTATAATCATTTGTGATTGACAAAATTATAGAAAAATGATAGGTGAGAGAGAGAAAGGTTTAAAGATTCAATGTGGAATGGAGAGCTGAGTTGGCGAGTGGTGTAGCGGTGATTGGTAGTTGATAGGTGGGTCCATGAGATCAGATTGATCGATTCAGGTTGGTTGGAGGTGAGTAGATTGATTGGGTGATGGAAGAGGCAGGAGAGGGATCGGGTGGACCATCGGTGCAGTGGCTTGATGTGCCACCACGGTGATGGTAGCGTGATGAGGTAAGAGTCAATCCCTTTCTTTTTTTGTGAGTTAGATTGGTTTAGAGGTCGGGGTTTGAGAAAATAGGTTTCAAGGTGGGAGGAAAGGAAATTTGAATTGTGGGAGGGAAAATCGGGTAAAATAGGAATGGGAAGAGAGGTGGTTGGGTAAATGAGGGGTGGGGAGAGGTGGAGGTGGGATTTAGGTAGGATTGGGTGGGTAGAAGAGGGAAATAAAGGGAATTTTGAGGAATAAGGGGGTTTGGGCATCACGGTTTTGCGGCAATAGTGACGAGTGTCAGTTGAGGATTAGCCAATGTTGGTGGTAGTAAACCGGTATCGGTCACGAAAAAGGTGACCGATGCCAGTTTATGGGGGACTGGGGATGGCTAGAGATAATTGGTACTAGTCATGATTTGGGGAAAAGGGGGCCGAAAGTGCCCTAGGTTGTGTGGGTGAGGTATGTAGGGGTAAGAGAAGATGTTGTAGGGAAACTCGGAACATGGGTAAGGGGTAAAACTAGGTAAGGGTGAATGATAGTGGGTTAGGGTTGGTGTGGGTAGATAAAAGATGTGATACGAAGGTTAGGAGGTCTAGGGAAAGAGAGGTAGGGTGGTAAGTATATGTGAGGTGTCGAGAGTGATTGTGGGTATGATTAAGGTGTAATAATGTGATGTTTTACTGGATGCAGGTGAGAGATCAGATGAGGATTGGAGATAGGGTGCCACCCATATTCTTGATAGTTCATGGGGCTACGATGGTGAAGGAGTGGTGACATGTGGTAGATGTGGGCCTGAGTGGGGTCAGATGCTACCGACATGTAGTCCAACAGCTGAGTTTGATGGTCGTCCTCATTGATAGATGGGATTCGGTGACTAACACGTTCCACCTACCGACGGGGGAGATGACTGTCACCCTCCCGAAGGACATGTACAGGGAGCATGTGGTTACCTATATTGGGGATATAGGTATACTCGATATCCTTAGAGGCATCTAAGGATTTGATCTTGATGATATTTGGTGAGGGCGACGGAGATGACATTTCGAGAGCCATCCCGAGTTATGGAGAGATGTACCTAGCTCGTGACTGAAGGAAATGAGGATAGTAGTGTTATTGATGGAGGCGGTCTATTGTTTTGTACTTCCAGATGCAGAGGGTGAGAGATTCCCACAATCACCGATGGGGTGTTACATGCTATGATAATGGATAGGACTGCTTTGCATGGGCACCAACATTCTGGTGTAGTTATATAGAGAGCTATGGGCATATGGGCAACTCTTTAGGTTCAAACTTATGTCGCACATTTATTCTGCACTATTGGTATTACGAGCACATTATGTGTGTTCATTCGATTAGTATGCCCCGGAGGATGCATTCAAGCCAGTGTTTAGTGCGGGTAGGTTACGAGGAACTGGGTGCCTTTGATTGGAGAGCATCGATCAAACAAGGCTACTCTTGATGTAGCATATTATAGGCGGTTATTGGAGGGTTATCCATTGTGGAAATTATTTGGAGATTGTATGTGGTTATCCCTCATACGAAAGATGGCTAATGAGTTAGATGGATTGAAGCTACTCGAGATGGAGTGAGGGGCATCATTCACGAGAGCACGAGATGATCCTAGTAGACAAGGTCGAGATGGCGTTTGGGCTGCCGCGGATATACCACCACCCTTCCCATAGTATATGAGGGATGATGTGGAGAGGTTGTTGCCTCTACCATAGCCAACAATTCTAACAGGGTAGGAGGAGCAGGTAGTAGACTAGTGGATTGATGATGTCAGGGTGGCGATACTTATAGATAGTGGTGGGTGGCTCATTTACGAGCAATACCACCTGGCCAGGCATCTAGATTTAGCCACCATCACCATTCAGAGAGATGCTCTACAAGGCGGTGGTGGTGACCCTTATTATACATTTGGGGATGGTAAAGCGATAGTTGGCGAGGTTCAAAGGTGAATGTAGCCGCTTTTCATGCATATGTGGGTAGTCTGAGCCCGAGATGGCCCAAGGTGGAGATGGTGATGATGAGTAGGTTGCCACCCTACGGTGCGGGATATAGGTTTGCGGGGCTAGTTGGCCACTTCCTAGGCACAAATTACAACATTACAGGCCCAGATAAAGGCACAAAGTGTGACACCGATGGCACCACCATAGACACCGGGACGGGGTCCTAGTTCACGAGGAGGAGGTAGGATAAGGTCCCACATGACAGCACGAGAGGAGAGAGGCTAATGGGGCCACCACATATAGTACCCATATCTATATTATGGGATACCCTAGGTGAGGCTAGATATTATCGGACTAGCCGATTATGGCGGGGATATATTTTCTATCCTACGAATAGTACAGGGAAGTGCAGGCCTTGAGTGAGAGGACCAAATCTTTTACCCAGTGTTGAGAGCACATAAGCCATCAAGCCTTGAGACAAGATCAGGGTGAGGCCACCAATTCATAGAGGCAAACCCTAGGTGATGTACCCGTAGGGACCTAACCATGACCAATGATAAGCGGTGAGATGTTAGCAGGCCACTAGATAGGAGCTGAGGGGAAAGAGGAGATGGGAGAGACTGATATGGAGGATATTTTGTAGGATGACGCCTGATGTATGTCCCTCCATTTTCATGTAGTTATTCATTGTTGATATATACCAGCCTGCGTGCCGAAGAGAGTGAGGATGTATATGAGAGTTTGTGTATTTTTTAGCATATACCGACTGCATCTTGAAGATGATGAGGTTGTATATGAGAGTTCTATTTTTATTTTTGCTCATATACAAGCCTACGTGCTGAATATGGTGAGGATGTATATGGTAGTTTTGAGGGATGCACATTATTTGGTATTAGTTTATATTATATGGATATATAGATTTATATGATGAGATGAATGATCCGGTGATGATGTATATGTGTTAATAAAATTTGATTATTATGCATAGATGGACGTATGATAGGTGTATTAGGTATGGTGGAGTCAAGTCATAGGAATAGATTGATTCATGTGTTTGGTTGTAGGCATGGATGGAGTCAGGTCATAGGCATGGATTGAGTCAGGTTGTGGTTTAGGCATGAATTGAGTTTAGGTTGGTTTAGTTCTAGTGCGTCGAAATTGGTTGAGTTTGAAATTCATTAATTTGTGTAATTAATGATGATATGAGTCATGTTGAGATGTTTTATAGTAACATGCATGATAATGGTAAAGAAATGGTAGACATAATGAATGTATGAATGATGATGATAAAGATGTGAAGCAATTTGTTGTTTGTTTGATTTAATTTCCAATTATTGATATAAAAAGGAAACTAACGAGGGTAGATTGTGATTAGGAAAAGGAAAGGGGAATTGGTTTGGGTAGAGAGTGTCCCAGCTAACCTCCAAGGGCCCCATGCCCTCGGAGTGCTGCCTAAATAATCCCAGTGAAAGGGACCTCAGGCCAATGTATTTCTCCCATAAGCTAGGGAAAAATGTGAGGAAAGATGAGAATGAGTTGGTAGGTTATAGCCATGATTGAATCTAGGTATTTTAGGTATGGGTGATTTTGAGTTGATTATGGAAAAAGAGGAAAATTACCCAAAGATAAGCGTCAAGGATCTAGTCCTGTATAAGATAATCCATATGTAATGAAGAAGGTTAAAATATAAGAGGAGGCAAGAAATACACCTGATTGGTAAGGATCATAAAGGATGGGTCATACCTTGGGTAGGTTGGTCAACGTAAGACCGTAAAGACATTGCATGGTTGATTATCCTAAAGGTGAAGAATAGTCACCGATCACCAAGTGTCACCATTCGAGTAGCTCCCTTGAGGTGGTAGGAAATGAAGGTGCAAATGGTAGGAAGGTAAAAATTGTTAGGTTATGTGGTATGAGGTAGCTTTTCTTTTTGGTAAGAGATCCAAGATCACAATGAGCAATTCCATGAAGAAATTTTTTTCTATTTTGACTTGTATTTGAGATAGACTGATCGATTCGGGAAGTCTATATGGGATGAGAAAATTAACTCCTCGAGGTCTTTGCGAAGTTGATCAATGTAGGAAGCTTCAGATTATCTTTCTTTTTTTTCTTTTTTTTGAAGTAGGCTTTACATAGCTATCCTTTGAGGGAGTAGTCTATTTATAGTAGTGATGTAGAGAGAAAGCTATCCTTTTAAAGGGAGTCATATTTTTAATGGAAATTTGACCCAAGGAGTTGGATCCCATGTGAGTTATTTTAAGTCATGGACAAGACTAAGGTGAAGAATCAGATTCTTGTTTAGAAAGCAAGGTCAAATGACCATGGGATCTCATCTAAAAGTAGACAAAAACTATCCATGAGAATCATGCCATGTGCAGATGTCGTAGTACAAATATTTAAGAGAATATAAAAAAGAGTGAAGTGTATGCACATGATTCTTGTTTAATCATTGGGGTGTCATAGTGAAAGGAGGGAAATGAAAAGTGCTCAAGGGACAAGCATGAAAATAGGTAGAAGGTGAGGTACGACTAAAAGTCAATAGTAGAATGGTCTAAGATGCAAGGCATGAAGGGGCTCAGGTTCAGGTTTACCATCTAGTGAAGATAACGGTAAGCACCTGATCCACAAGTATGAGTCACAATGTATGGTCCAAGCCAATTAGGAGAAAATTTGTCTCATTTACTTTTTTTTTCTTTGGTTACATGTTGATTTTCTCGTTAGGAAAAAATCACCAAATTAGACGAGATTCATTCATGGACACATTTGTCATAAGCACGCTTGATAGATTTTAGGTAAACTTGAAGATGGTCAAGAGCATTAAGACAATGTTCATCTAATAAATCAAGTTGTACTAAAGGGTCTTGGTGAAATTCATCATCATTGAACATGTCATGGAGAGAAATATGGAGTGAGGGAATTTAGACTTCTAGAGGCGAAACAACCTCATGCCGTAAACCATAAAAAGAGAGTGATAGTAGTGGAAGTGTGAATACAAGTACGGTATGTCCACAGGGATGAAAGGAATGTGCATATTCCACTCCTTCCCGAAGATCGTTAACGACTTTCATGAGAATTTTGTTCAAGGTTTTATTAGTGGATTCGGCTTAGCCATTGGTTTGTGGGTAATATGGTGACAAGAAACTTAGTTGAATACCGAAGGCGTCACAAAGTTTTCGCAAGGTTTTATTTTTGAATTATTTTCCGTTATCAGTGATGAGACGATATGGGACACCAAAGAGAACAGATGATTAATGAACTCACATATTTTCTCAGCTTTTGTGGAAATGAGAGGTATGGCTTCAACCCATTTGCTGTAATATTTGATAGTGGTGATTATCCATTGATGTCTCTGGGAAGAATGGGGATTGATCTATCCGAAAAGATCTAAACCCCATTAAGAGAAAGGCCAAAGGTCACGGGAGACCCAGTAAGGCATGACCGGGTGTACGATGAATATCGGCACGTTGTTGGCATTTTATATAACACTTAACGTAATCACAACAATCATGGTTAAGGGTTGGCCAATAATATCCTAGGCCAAAAATATGCTTAGCAATAGCAAGACCACTAAAGTGACCTCCACATATGCCATGATGAACTTCCTTGATGGTATAAGGAATTTCAGAACTTGTAAGGCAATCGTAAGATATTACCATCAAAGCCGCACTTGCAGAGGAAGCCACCCATAATGATGTAATGAGAGACCCTTGTAAGAAAGGTGCTTGTCCATTACAAGTGAGGTCGAGAGGTAAGATGGAGAGGGCAAGATAGTCTAAGTATTATTTATACCAAAGGTCACTTGGGTCGAGAGTGGCAGATTCGGATAGAGTAAACTTCATGAGGTAAATAATAGGGTGATTGGAGTATTTGTATGGTGAAAAATATTTTAGAATCGGTGGGTGAAGAGGGTTCTACAAAGCCAAATAGGACATCGTATCTACAAATTTGTTGGTAGAACATGGGATGGTTTGAAGGGTGTAGCAGTCGAAGGTGGTAAAAGTATGTCCACATGATGCTTATACTTTTCAAGTATCTCATTACAACCTTGGTATATACCATTGACTTGGTTTATGAAAAATTGAGAATCACGAAAGATGTTGATTGACTTAACATCTAAGGCATAGGCAACCTAGAGACCCAATATGAGTGCTTCATATTCAACAATACTATTTATACAATCAAAATCAAGTTTGAAAGACAAACTCTAGGGTTCACAGATTAAGCGAATTGAGGATAACACTAGCCCCACCCCCACACTAACACTTGGAACCATCGAAGAAGAGTGTCATTTAGTACGCGGGTTCGTCCAAGGAAAGGGTAGCAATAGACTCATCTGGAAAGTCAAAGTTAGAGGGTTGGTCCTGGAAATAGGTGCGTTGGCCAATTGGTCAGCAATATCCTAGCCCTTGATGGACTTTTGATGGGTGGATTCGAGGTTGAGGTCGGCAAAAGCATAAGCCATTGTGCAGCTTGTTGGTTTTGGTAATGTTTGGCATACATGAAGTGTCATGGGTCAGTGTTGGTCACAACATAGGTTTTGTGATTAAGTAGGTAATGACGGAGTTTGGTGGCAACAAAAACTAAGGCTAAGAAAAGTTTTTCTACATGGGTGTATTGGGTTTCGTAGTCCAAAAGAGGATGGCTTATGTAATAAACCACATGCACCCAATGTTGTTCATCATGATGAGAGAGCATAGCCCCTAAGGAGTGATCGGTAGATGAGATGTATAGGTAGAAGAGTTGATCATGTTTGGGTGAAATGAGTATGGGTGGTTTGAGAAGGCATTGTTTTAAGGATTCAAAAACTTTATGGCAGTCCTCATCCCATTTAAAGGAAACATACTTTTTGAGAAGGTGATGAAATGGTTGACACCAATGCGATAGTTGCAAAATGATATGGTGAATAGACTATAGCTTACCTTGCAGGCTACAAAACTACCACAGATTAGTGGGTAGAGGAATTTCAAGAATGGCCTTGACTTTAGCATGGTCAACCTCTATACCATGCAAGGAGACAATAAATCCTAGGAGCTTTCCTGATAGAACCACGAAGACACATTTCTTGGACTGAAGGAGAACACAATACCTAATTAAGTAGTCAAAGATGGCTTTTAGGATGGCGAGGTGCCCAGAGTAGTGTTTAGATTTGGCCAGGAGATCATCTACGTAATCTTCCAATATACGGTGCATAATGTCATGAAAGATATAAGTCATAGCCCATTGATATGTGGCACTTTGCATTTTTAAGGCCAAAAGGCATGAACCGATAATGAGAAGGTCCCCCAAGGGGTGATGAATGTAGTTTTGTGTTGATTCTCTGGAGCGAGCAAGATTTGGTTATAACTCGAGAAACCATCCATGAGTGATACCATCTCATGACCAGTGGTAAGGTCAACAAGTTGGTCAATATTAGGTAGAGGAAAGTCATCTTTCGGAAAGTTATGTTTAGGTCATGGAAATACGTGCAATTACAAAGTCTCCTATCACCTTAGTGACAGGAAAATATTATAAATCCATCAAGGATAATCTATGGGTAAGATGAAGGAAATGGAAAGAAGGCATTGGAGTTCTTCCTTTACAAGAAGATCATTGCGGGTATATTTTCATCAGAGTTTTGTTTTACAGGTTTGGCCTCGGGAATGGTTACAATATTTTGGGCCACTTGTGGTGGGGTCAAACCCTGGGCATGTCTGCATAAGACCAATAAAAAGCATGGCTATGGTCTTTGAGAAAAGAAGTGATGACTTCTATTCAACAATGATCTCGAAGATTGGCTAATCTTTAGAATGTGTGGGTCATCTTGTATATGGATGTTGATTTCGATAGTCGATTCATTCAACATGGTTTGCATCGACCGATGAATATATGATTCTTCTACACCAAGGTAGGTGAGTATAGATTCATCATCCTGACATTGAATGACATTAATGGAATGTGTATCGTCATCGATAATTTTAGGATATAGGAAGGGAAGAGAAGAGGGAGCCTCACCCTCATGTTGATAAGTTAGAGGCCCCAGAGAAAGGGTATATATGAAAAAATAGGTTAAGAGAAATGGATTCTAGATCCATCGACTCTATCGGTGAGGGTGGTGATGGTGTTGAAGAAGGTGGAGTAGGTGAAGAAGGTGGAGAAGGGCTTATGTCCTCAATGAGTTCAATGTGGGCCTTCTTAGTAAGTGGTTCAACAAATCTGATACCACTATGCTCATTATGTTTGTGGGTAGTACATGGAATAAAATTATGATGGCCTTTCTCATAAAATCCCAAACCAAAACCTTTCCATGCACATCAATGCAGAAAGGTGTGGGTGAAACGGTGATTGGTGAGTGACCGGAGGTCGATGAAAATGGGTGGGTTTGTGATGGTGGTTCAGATGTATAAGTACTAGTATCAAGTCTCACATAGGTGAAATTGGTGCGAAGGTGGGGGGACCGTAAAGGAGACGCTCTCTTATGCATTGATTGTAATGAGGGTGTTGGTGAAGGATTCCATATTCTTGTGGAGTAAGGAGTGTGTTGAAATTATATAGGTGATACTCCCTAGAGTGATGCATTGAAAAACATCTTCCAAGGATCATTGGCTGATATATGGGTAGTTGTGATAGACGATGTTCGGAGGTTGGATCGAGGTGGAGCAAGCTCATTGGGAGGCTTATGGGTTGGTAGTGGAAGTTATGGCGGTGGTAGGAATGGAAGATATTGGTGCGATTGAGGTAGTGGTGGCACTAGTGAGTGGAGATGTAGGTGAAGATGAAGTGGTTATGGATGAATATGCTTTAATGGGTATGAGCACGTCATTAGGTCGGTAAATCATGCTAGAGGTATTTAAAGGTGATGGGTCAGCCAGAATTGTATAAGTGTGCCCTTCATGCTCAAACTTCACACAATGATGCAAAGTGGAAGGAACGCAACCCATAACACAAATCAAGGGTCTACCAAGCAACAGGTTGTATTGAAATTCCCCCTCCAAGACATAAAATAACTCTGGAATAGTGCGGGGGCCCATGCAAACATGGAGGATGATGGTGCCAAGTGTAGAGGTGATAGCGTAATCAATGAATGTAACATGACGGGATGTTTATGCATGTAATCTGTCAGGTATGTGCATTTGGTCAAATGCATGGGAGGAGATGATATTAATGCTAGTGCCCCCATCAATCATAACACGTCGTACACATATATCATCAATGTGGACAAAGATGAAAAGGGCTGGATCTGGGTCATCGGTTTGGTGTGGTGTGATCTCTTCATCTAAGAAGCTAAGGGCAGCTACTTGGTGAGTAGGTGGAGGTGTAGGAGAAGCTTGAGTAATTTGGTAAGAGAGGCTACATGATGAGGTGTGATGATGGAGGCTACGGGTGTAGGATCATTGGGTAAAACCTTAATATATTGAAGGACCTCCATGAGAGCTTGACGATGGGATTCAAAGGTTTAGATGAGGTCATAGAGGGACATCTTAAGGGAGGATTGGTGTAATTGTTTGAGCATGGTGCGATGTGTAACCCCATTATAAATAGGATATGTGGGGCTGCAGATAGTGACTTTAGGTGTGGGTGTAGATGGTATGTTTGGTATAGGGTTGGTTGGCGGGTCGGTTGCCTTTTCCTTTCCTTTATCCTTCATGCATGGGTAGCAACATGGATCATGTTAATTTGAGGCGGGGATGTAGGTTAAGTAGGTGATCCATGAAAGGTATAGTGACAGAAGGGAAAAAGACAAGTGGCAGGAAGGAACCTTGTAAGATGAGTTACGCAGACCAACATTTGGGTAGAGGTTTGGAAAGTTCTTTTATGCGCACCATGTTAATTTCAAACCTTAGAGGTGGTTATAAAAATTATGGGGGTGGAGGTCTTTATCACCGAATAGGTAATGAGGGAAGAACTGTGAAATCGGTGCTAGCAAAATGGGGTCCTTGTCGAGAAGGTCATCATCGTCAAATTTTTCTTCAAGAGGACACAACTAGATAAGAACGATTTTTAAAGCCTTATAGTTCTCCATATTCTATCCTGACACACAATGGTAGGCACAAATTTTAGTTTCGTCAAAACCTTTTCGTTTGCGCTTGAGTGGTTTGTAAGGTCTAAGAGGGGGTAATGTGATAACATAAGTTTCAAGGAGGTTGGTTAAAATTTTGGCATAGGATCCTGCCAATGGATCACAATGGGAAGTGAATGTGGGTTTGGGTGTAGGTGCGGCTAACTATATATGTAGGGTATTTGTAAGAGGGGGAGTGGGTTGAGCTATGGTTTGAGGTGTTGGTGTGGTCTTAGGTGTTGGTCAAGTCTACTTGGGTGGGGGCATGGTAGATGAACCGACAATAGAGTGTGTGGTTGGTTTTACTAAATTAATGGAGGGTAGAAGATTTTTTCCTTTAGGTTGCACCTTCTTGGGTGAAGGTGATACAGCACACAAGACCTAGAGGGAAAGCAAATGGTGGAAGAGGGCGAGTTACCCACAGGGATAACCATGGTGTTGTGAAGGTAGATGACGTGGGTTACGTAGGAGGTGTGAGGGAAAGAGACTGAATTGTCATGGGAAGTGAAGAAGTTATCGATCACATAGTAGGTATGGGTGGTAAAAATGTTATAGGTGTGGGTGGAAGTTGTGTTGGGCGTTTGGGTATTCTAGAGGTCTACGAGGGAGGAATGGGATATTGCATTTTTAGTTTACCTGGGGGTGAAGGTTTCTTAACCAAGATAGAAGGAGCGGCCCCAAGACGAATGGAAGGGGTGAAGGTGATGAAGGTGTGATCGGCGTGGTTGAGGTACCGATCTAGGGGATTGGTTCTTGTTTGGGGGCTAGTTTAAGTTTTGTGTTAGTTTTGGAGGATGTAGTTAAATCTAATTTGATGGGTGGATGAGTAAGGCTAGTTGTTGGGATGAACCCTAAGGTAGTAATAGGTTTAGGCCAGAAGTTGATGTAGGTGTAGGTTTGGATGTAGAATCATGTTGAGTTATGGGTAGAGGTGTGAGTTGAGTCATGAGTGGTATCATGGGAGAATTTGTTATAGTTTTGGTTGTGTTTGGTTTAATCAGCCAAAATATTTTTTGATAGATAGTGAAATTGTCGCAAGTGACATCTGCATTTGTGTTGAGATAGGAAGTACAAGACACCCCCAAAGTAAGGCTTTATCCACATAAGCTAGGCGCTAGATAAGCATGAGGACAAAATTTCGGTGAGTGAGGTTGACGTGAATCTAATGGCGATTCCCGTAAAATGTATCTTAGAAATGGGGAATTCACTAGATTCAGCCTCTGTGGGTAAGAGATTTGAAAGTAAGTCTCAGGATATTGGGTAGCTAATGGAGAATGGTCACCTAGAGATAGTGGCATTTCTACCGAATCTTTGATAGGTGTAGGAGATGATGTACGCTCCTTTATGGGTGAAGGAGATAAACAAGAGTCTCCCATTGGTCGGGAGGTATCTTGCCGGTGCCATCTCTCTAGGTGGAGAAGCTAAAGGTGAAGCATTCTTGATGTTAACATAAGGCTCCTTCATAGGTGAGAGGGGATATGAAGTGTGTTCCTCTGTGGGTGGAGGAATAGATGAAGTGGGTTCATATGTAGGTGCTAGACTTTGGGAAAAGATTTCCTCTATGGAAGGAATATGTAGCAATTGGGAAGCAGCTGGTTCATCATTAAAAATAGCATGGACCTCATGGGTATGGCTATCATTAGTTGAGGTCTCTCGTAGTTTGATAAGAAGAAGGGGCGTGATTAGGAAATGGTTTCTTGAATATGTGCAACTTTTGATTGGCGGGTGCATTAGGATTATCCAAGATTAACTCTCTATTCTTGATGTTATGTTTGTGGAGGTTGTTTTGATGTTAGAGTTTGGTACACCTTCCATGTGTTACACTCGGATATTTTTAGCAGTCCCACTCACCGGTGAGTGGGTCAAGGGGATTCTCAGGGTGAAGCCCCGATGCAAATTTTCATGGGTGGTTTATTAACCCATGGGTAAAAGGTAACCATTATGGGTTGTTGGCTTTTCGGTTTCCATTTTTTGAAAAAATTCCTCTTCGGCTACCTATTGATGTACTTATAACTAAATGGACATATAATAGGATATACATCGCTATGTGTTTGTGAAGGTGAATAGTGTGTGCGAATTCAAGTGTGAATTCAGGAGGGTTTGTTGAGCGCAACTCCAAACAAGATCTAATTATTGTAATTGTGAAGACCTGTTGGCTTATAATAAAATCCGAGAAAGTATTCTTGGTGGATGTAGCTGCATTGGGTGAAACACATTAAATATTGTCTTCGTGTTGTGCATATTTCATTTCTGTAATTCTATTCATACTTCTTATTATTGCGATTCTGAGGAATTATTCCGCATTAGATTCTATTAATTCCTAACCGGTATCGTATCGAGCTTTGGTTGTTTTTGCTAAAGTTTTGAATCACAGAAAGGTTATTAGCTTGAGTGGTAGCTATGACAGATGATAATAGATATCGGGTTGAGAATTTAAATGGGAAGAACTTTGGTCTATGGAAGATGCAGATGGAGGATTTTCTCTATCAGAAGGACCTTCATATTCTGCTAGAAGGAAGAGCAAAGAAACCAACAAGTATGAAGGATGAGGATTAGGAGCTGCTTGATAGGAAAGCACCTAGGGCCATCTAGTTATTCCTTTCATCTTCAGTCACATTCAATATAACAGAGGAGAAGAATACAAAATCTCTCATGGATGCATTAGGAAGTTATATCTGAAACCTTCTTCCTCAAATAAAGTATTTTTGATGAAAATATTATCTTATATGAAAATGTTTGAGAATGGCTCAGTTGTTGATCATTTAAATGATTTTAACATAGTTGTGAGTATGTCAAACTATTCATTTCCCGAGGAAGCTTGGTCTAGTAAGAAATTTGACTATTCATTTCTTAAAGTTTTTGGATGTGAAGTATTTTATCATATTGATAAGGATGATAGGACCAAGTTAGAGGCTAAATCTTAAAAAAATGAACTTTTACCTGGATATGGTGTGAATGAATTTGGTTTGCATTTATGGAACATTAAGGATAAGAAAATAATCCAATCTAGGGATGTAATATTTAATGAAAAATTCATGTATAAGGATCAGTTGCAGAAAAATAGGGAACAAAAGGAGTACACAGTGTTAGAAGATATTGGAGATGGAAAAGTTTTCAAGGAACCAGATCAGGTACCTACTCCTCAAGAACCCCAAACTCCTGAGGTGAGAAGGTCTTGTAGGGTAAGAAAAGAACCTGAATGTTTTACTCCATATTTAAATTATTTATTACTCACTGATAGTGGAGAGCCAGAATGCTTTGATGAAGCAATGCAGGTGGATGCTAGAAATAAGTGGGAGCTAGCCATGGATGAGGAGCATAGATCTCTCATGGAAAACCAGACTTGGGATTTGGTCGAGCTACTTGAAGGCAAGAGAGCATTGCAGAATAAGTGGGTGTATAGAATAAAAGAGGAGGATGGAGGCAAGAAAAGATACAAGGCTCGGTTGGTGGTCAAGGGGTTTGCACAAAAGAAAGGTATTGACTTTGATGAGATTTTTTCCCCAGTAGTAAAAATGACTTCTATTATAATTATTCTTGGGATAGTTACAGTTGAATATTTGCAATTAGAACAATTAGATGTGAAGACTACATTCCTTCATGGTGATTTGGAAGAGGAATTATATATGAGGTAGCCACAGGGATATGAGGTCAATGGGAAGGATAACCTAGTGTGCAAACTGAAGAAGAGCTTGTATGGATTAAAACAATCTCCACGGAAGTGGTACAAGAATGAAAATTTCATGATGGAACAAGGATACTCCAGGTGTCATTCTAACCATTTTTCATACATAAAGAAATTTTATGATGATAGCTACATTATTTTATGTCTGTATGTTGATGATATGCTAGTAGCAGGTAAGAACATGCAGGAAATTAAGGTACTCAAGAAGCAGTTGAGTGACTCCTTTGCTATGAAGGATTTGGGTGCAGAAAAGAAAATCCTTGGTATGAGAATAACTCGGGATAGAACGGAGTGGAAACTAACTTTATCTCAAGAATATTACATAAAGAAGGTCTTGGAGAGGTTCAGTATGCAAGATGTTAAACCAGTTGGGACTCCTTTGGCAGGTCACTTCAAGTTATCAAAGGAGCAGTGTCCTAAGACTGAGGAGGAGAGATTCAATATGTCCAAGGTACCTTACTCATCAGTAGTTGGCAGTTTGATGTATGCTATGGTATGCACTAGGCTAGATATTTCCCATGCAATGGGAGTAGTGAGTAGGTTTATGAGTGATCCAGGAAATGAGCACTGGCAGGCAGTAAAGTGGATACTTTGGTATTTGAGAGGGACCATGGGTATTGTTTTTCTTACAAGTGGATTAGACACTAATTTGTGTGTATATGTTGACTCAAACATGGCTGGAGATTTGGACAATAGGAGGAGCACAACAAGTTATGTATTTCTTTGTAGGTGATAGAACAGTCACTTTGGATTTCATGGTTACAAAAGGTTGTGGTTTTGTCAATCGGTGAGGCCGAGTATGTTGCTACTATAGAAGCTTTGGGAGATGATTTGGCTACAACAATTTCTTGATGAGTTGGGGCATAAGCAAGAAGTTGGAAAGCTATATAGTGATAGTCAGAGTGCTATTCACTTAGCTAAGAACTCTGCTTTCCATTTTAGGAAAAAGCATATACAGTTGAGCTATCACTTCATCAGGACAACTTTGGAGGAAGATAAGTTGAAGTTGGAGAAGATTCGTACAAGTCAGAATCCTACAGATATGATGACCAAGGTGGTCACAAGGGATAAAATGAAGCTATGTTTAGCTTTGGTTGGCCTTCGCGGATGACAGTGAATGGTTGAGAAGATTGCTCAGTGGAAATTAGTCTCCAAGTGGGAGATTGTTATGTTTGTGGGGCCTATTTTCATGTTAGAGTTTGGTACACCTTCCATGTGTTACACTTGGATATTTTTATGGCAATCCCACTCACCAGTGAGTGGGTTAAGGGGATTTGGGGGCGAAGCCCCCAAAGTAAATTTTCATGGGTGGTTTATTAACCCATGGGTAATGGGTAACCGTTATGGGCTGTTAGCTTTTAGGTTTCCATTGTTTTGTAAAACCGCCTCTTCAGATACCTATTAATGTACTTATAAATAGATGGACATACAATAGGATATACATCACTGTGTTTTGTGAATGTGAATAGTGTATGCAAATTCAAATGTGAATTCGGGAGGGTTTATTGAGCGCTGATCCAAACAAGATCTGATTATTGTAATTGTGAAGACTGTTGGCTTGTAATAAAATCTGAGCAAGTGTTGTTGGTGGATGTAGCCCACATTGGGTGAACCACGTTAAATATTGTCTTCATGTTGTGCATATTTCATTTATGTAATTCTATTCATACTTCTTATTATTGCGATTCTGAGGGATTATTTTGCCTTATATTCTATTAATTCCTAACACTTGAAAGTGATGCAATTTGTGTCACTATGACCTTTTACCCAATGATAATTACAGAAGTCGTGCTCTTTATACCATGAGGATGTGGAGCGAGCAAGATCAAAACTAGTGTGTGGTTTTATTGGAGAAAGGGTTATGGCCCTAGCTTCAATAATATTTTCTAAGACATAAGAATAAGGCTCCCCAATTGGGGTGTATTTTCGTTGTTCTTGTCTCAAATTGAAAGGTCCGAACAGGAGAAAGATTAGATGCGGGGTTAACTTTGATTTGATGGATGAGGTGGTCCGCCTTGAGTACAATGCGTTAGCGGTTCCTTTGGCTTTTGAATAATTATTTTTGGTTTCAAGAAGAAGAGGTATCATTTACTTTAAATTCCATGTTCTTATTGCGTAGTTGAATTTAATTTTCTTCGATGGCCTAAATCTCTAGCTTTCGTGCCATGCTTTGAATGCCTGTTCAAAGGTTCGAAAGTCTGGACTTGCAGGGTTGGTGAAATATGTCTAGCACAAGCCTAAGTGAAAAGATCTATGAGCTCAATTTGTGGTAATTGGAATGTGAGTTGATTGATTAGGCTACACCAACGAGCAACAAAATCTGTGATAGACTCATTGTCATATTGATGCATAGAGTAAAGGTCGATCATGGTAACCTTATTAACAACGTTAATGAAGAAGTGATCTAATAAGGCTTATGATACTTGATTAAATGAGAAGATAGAATGTCTAGGTAACCCACTATACCAATCTAATGCATGTTTGGTCGATACATGGGAAAGGTCCTCGAAAGCAAGGCATCATCATGGGTGATCAAATAACAACTATGTTTGAAAGACTGCAAGTGCTGTTGTGGGTCCTCTTTACTATTGAAGTTGTTAAATTTAGGAATTTCCCAATGTATGGGATATGGATGAATAGGAATGGCGGGGTGTATGGGCTCATTGCAAATTTCTTCATAGGTGAGAGAGTTGCATGAACCGGAAACCGATGCTTCCAATGTTTGCATCTTTTCCATCATTAACTCGATTAGGTCATGTGTAGGGGTGATGGATGGGTACCTCATGTAGAGTAAGGAAGTTGATGTTGGACATGTGATGGAGATGGCATTCCAATATATGGCGATGTCATATAGGTAGATTGAGAAGGAGGGAGTGAGATAAGGGGTATGTACCCAAAATAACCGATAGATGAAATAAGAGGCCACGATAAGTACGTATATGGAGGTGGAAGGGTCAAGGTGACTCTAGTAGTGATGGAGGCTAAGGACTCTATGCGGAATAGAAAGGACAATGTTTTGAAAAGGGGTAGTGGACACCGACACCGGGGTGGTTGTGTAGCTACGGGTATATGTGAGATAATAGGTGGGGATGAGGTGACATTTGGGGTGTTCAAGAAGGTATAGTGGATGTTGTAGGTGTAATGGATGTAGTAGATACTGAGCTCATAGAAGGTACATGGCCTAGCTGCGAAATGACCGGGGGGCAAGGAAGATGCTTTGGTAATGTGGAGCTAGCAGAGGCTAGTGCGAAGTAGGAGCGAGTGTTGGGGGATAGATACGAGACATGCCATATATCAAATGACCCGAGGCATCTCGAGTGGATGAGTGTGAAAGATAGAACCGTAAGGTGGTCGAGTTCGTCAAGGAGTCATGTGAACTCCTTTCCCCGTGGTGATAGTGATATGTTGTGTAGGATCCATGGGTGATAAAATAGAAGGTGGTGAAGGACTAGGTGGGAGTGGTTGAGAACTAGCGTGGAATATGAGGGCGTTTTCTTGGCTACGTGTCAGCACCATGTGAATAAGTACTAACGTGGTATGACCGCTTTCTATAAATGACACAAAATACAAAAACATAGGAAAAACATGTAGTGGTGGTGGATTAGGTACAAAATGTCATCTGGAAATTTTTAATAGGCTAACCGATGCCAGTTAGGGTAAACCATAGTCGATCACAAGTAACCACAATTGGTCACTATGAAAAATGGATAGTTTGTCAAACCAAGGAAAAAAATAATAATCTGCCAAGTAGATAAGATGTTGATGGATTTTATTAGGACAGAGAAGATGATAAGAGTTCAGAGACTCTGAATAGCAAAGAAGGTGAAGCAAATTCCTTTTTGGTAGGTTAACCAAAAGAACAGTAAACGAATGCCACTGGGTAGAACCGATGATGGTCGAGGGTAACGATGACGATCGTTGGATCGATCATCGGTTATTATGAAACTAAAACAAAAATGAAGAAAAAGTGGTTATGAGTTAAAATCAAATGTGGAATCAAACCCAAAATTCTGAGAATGATGAAAATAGGATCCAGCACACTCAGATGAAGTTGGAATACACCAACTATGATGAGGAGCGTGTAAGGAGAAATGAAAAGATGAAGAACATTTCCTCTCACCTCAAAATGCAAGCCAAGCATAAACACTAAGAAAAATATGATCCTAGGAGTTCTTTTTCTATTATGTTTATTCATCTTATGCTATTAACGAATGACTTATGAACTTTAGAATAGAGTTTTGGTCGTGAAGCATTCCTACGAAGAAGGAGATCTACAAGGAGAGGTTTTAGGTATGTTATGGTGGGGGTGGGCCGTCTTCAATTATATGACTTGACAAAAGTAACGAGTTGGGAGTACCTACCAATCCTCTAATCAAGTGTGATCATTGACAGAGTTCCCGGAAAGTTGTCATTTAAGAATGTGTATATTTTTGAATTTGTGTAGTTTTGTAAGACTTAGAGAGAGAGAGAAAATGTGCTTTCTATGATTCATTTTTCAACCATCAGATGGGAATTACTTCTAGCATATAGATTGCCCTCAATTAATGTGAACTAATGTAGAAAAGAAGAATGAAATGAAGTTGATTTTAAGCCCAAATCGAAATATTGAATTCAATGACACAAGAAGATGAACAAGAGAAAGTATGATCTTTCACTAATGCATTACAAATGAAAGGAAAGAAAAATTCTTTTTATAGCACTATGAAACACAATTAATTTGAGACAAATAGAAACAAGAGAAGATTCCAGGGGAGAAATTTTAGTCCGAGAACCTTTCGTAAAGGAAACAAACATTCAATGTTTCACCTAGGAATGAAGAAATGCAAGGAACCCAAAATGGATCCCATCGGGCATACCAAAATGTTTCACCTTATTCTTAGAGTGTTTATTTGAATATTGACAAAATAGATAATGGTAAATGGGCTAGACGAATACCATTAAATTTGGTTGAAGATTGTTACACGCATATGACTTCTTGATCCACAATTGATAGTGAGAGATTCCTTTTGGCTAGGAGGAACTACCTGAAATAGAAAACAAGAACACCAAATAGAAGTTACACAAGATATGCAATGACTACCTAGCGTTTGCTAGATCCAGAAGTGTGATACTCCCTACAAGGTTATCAATCCACTATTTAAAATAATCCAAAGTTAACAATAAAAAAATAATAATGTAGTTGAAGAGATTTAGGTACCTCATTCGCCACTGATAAGATGATTTGTTCACAACAAGCTAGGCTATGATTAAATCTAAAGGTCAAGGTCACTTGCCGAGTACTGGGGCTAGTCTGTGTCTAGTTTTGGGCTATTTTAGGGTATTTGGTGGGGATTTTAGGGTTTGTTCTTGGTCCGAGGAAAAACACATAGACTGATGTTGTTCTAGTATGACCGATGTCATTTTAAGTGAACCAGCGATGGTTGTGGGTAACTGGCATCGGTATGGTCGGGGTAGAGGAAACTTAATAAAATCTTGGTGTGGTGATAGATCTGAGGCTAAATGGAAATGGAGAGGGAAATGGCAAGGTCTGTGTAGGTCTTAGGTGTGCTCAGGGGTAGTTATCAGTAGGATATGGGCAGTTTAATGGTGTGGGTGAAGGAATGATCAAGTTTGTATGAAGGAAAATGATGGGTGAATGGGAATGCAAGTAGAAACTGATAACAAAAGTAAAAGAGTCTACTAAAATGACAATAGATGAATGTTGGTTAACAAGATACTTTTGTATGAGCTTGATGGATAGATGGAAATGGCAGGTGATCAAATGGAAGGAATTTGGTGTGGTGATGGTCCTTCCTAGGATGCTCTTGTCAATGAAAATGACTTTGTGATTGCTTCTGTTGTTGTCTGTGGATGCTCACATTGCGTGTGCGAATACTGGTTCTACTTGCATCCAGCTCTGGTTTCATTTCTTGCTCTCAGGAATGTGCCAACCTCAAAATAAGGTTGTTTTGGGGAATAAATGGTAACCGATGATGGTTCCAGTTGACCAGCTGGTGATTTAGGGTGACCGGCATCGGTTAGGGTAGGATTTCCTAGGTTTACTAAAATGGGTAGATCCCCTTGATTTTCTTGGATCTCGTTCATTTTTGTTTGTAGATTAGAATGGAAGATTCCTTTCTAATGGGTGGGAATTTTGTTAGAGGGAATGTAGGCTTTGATTTTTAGGGTTTAGGTAAGTCTTAGTTAGTTATGTCAACATACTAAGAATATGTCTTAGGGTGAGGTGTCTAGATGAGGTTTATAGGTAAGGTGGTGGGGTGGGCATTATCCAATTTGGATATTTAAATAATAAATATTATGATATCATGAATTAAATTAATTAAATTTATATTAGAGTGGGATGAAAGGGGCCATGGTTAGGTGAGTGTGTTAATGTTGGTTATTTGTCGAGGGACTAAAGGTACTATGACCCAATTTTGGTGCCTACACAACTATAGCTTAGTAGCACATATCACCCCGATTCATGGATATATAAATGTAGTAAACAAAAGTTTATGAATTACTCTATATTAAATAGTCGAGAAAATGAAAAACAATGGGATTTGGATTTATCACAAGCTAATATTACATATAACAGCTCGATAATTAGGTCAAAATGGAAGTCTCATTTCTAGATTGTATATTGTAGGTACCCCAAGTGAGTTATAGATCTGATTGAGTTTCCTCATGTAGATAAAACTAGTGACAATGTAGAAGCATTTTTAGAACACATGTTAAAATTGCATGAAGAACTCGAGGTAAAATATAAAAATTAGTAATAAACAATATAAATCAGCTACGATACAAGTAGGAGAGTAAATGCATTTGAAGGAGGAGACATGGCTATGGTTTATCTTATAAAGGAGAGGTTTCTAAAGGGGACATATAATAAACTAAAGTATAAGAATATTGTGTCCGGTTTTATTCAAATAAAATGAGGATAATGCATAAGGTGGAGCTACCTAAAAACTTTTCTATTTCACCAATTTTTAATGTTTATGACTTATATGAGTTTCCAGGTCATGCGGAAAATGTAATGGACAAGTAAGAAAAAAATGGGAGCAATATATGAAATTTTTTTCTGACTTATATTATTTTCAGTCATGAGGAAAATTTAATGGATGAGCAAGAAAGAAAATGGGCGCAACAAATGCAAAAGAAGAAAAATTATAGGGTGTAGACACAAAATCTATGCACTTGGGTACATTTCTAGGTCCTAAAGCATGCAAATGTATACTTGATTCTAAAGATTTATCTTTTCATTCTTACTTGACTTATACATATTACATTCTCACCGCTACTTGACCGATTTATTTTTATGGCCTTGAAACTAGTGCCCACTTAGGACACAAGCGCCCAAACACTCATATCCTTCCTAGGTGCACATGACCCTCTATATCCTTTTCATATCCTTTTCAAGATCTTTTACGTCTTGAATCTTTTAATATTTCGGGTAGGCATTCTAATAGTTAATTAAAAATTCAAACAAGGTAAAAATACATACGCTTAGTAATTGCACTCAACTAAGAGGCCAAGCACTAAGTATTACATATAATCACCTAATCTTTCTTTAAGGAACTAGATCACTTTAAAGGAATCCATACAGACACTTATATAAGGGACAAGGACTACATCATTTTGCATACACACAATAGGAGGGGATATTTAATTTATTCCATCACACACATTTTATGCATCGCTACATTCTATATCTTTCGTGTTATCATTGTCTAACTTGGAAAAGGGGAAATTAGGGTATCATTAAACAAATATATACATAGATCTACATGGAATTTTTTATTTAGTGTGGTGTTTGGTCGTAAGTTCACTCTTTAGGTGACCACCAAGTTCAATCAGACTCCATATTCAACATATTTTTTATTATATTTGATGTGGTTCATGGACATGTGTAGGTAGAAATTTTTTTACAAGTTATAGGTGTTATAAGAACCCTCATAGAAAGTCGAGTGAGAAAAGGAATTTTGTAATGAATACTTTCTAACCCAAAAACTTAGAACCCAAGCATCTAAGGAGAAACTAGCGTTTTGATTGGACACTAGCACATGAGGTGTTACTTTGTCCCCTTGTGATATTTTTGTAATCTTCATTGAGCCTTTACAAAAAAAAATTCCAACCTATCCCAAGAGTTCCTAAACTCGATAACTTCCATATCACTTGAAAATCAGATAAGTCATCTTATCTCTATACTCCTTAGGTATTATATTATTATATGTTTATTGCTTGTGCATTATTATATATTACAGTCTATATATGATTAGTTACAATAGATACTCGAAATTATCTTTAATTTGATTTAATTGAAAATATTTCATTAACTCGATTGTTACATACCCTTTATAATATATTCAATGGCTTCCCATCTCTTTGATTACAATTCTTCCCCATTGTATATCTCGGTTTAAATTCACAATCTCCTTGTTAAGCATGTCCTAGTTGATCCTATATTTTTCTTGACATATATACTATGTTCTTTCTCATTCAAAAGGGTCTTTCTATTATTCATCTCAATCCATCTACTTTTTGTATTTGTGGCTTTGATGATACACTTAAACAAGTATTGGGCACAATCTCTCTTCCCCTTACTATGGGATATTACACTCTTAATGTGTTATGTGACGTTATTCATGGTGATGTTTCTTATACTATCCTTATAAGCCATCTTTAGTTACATTTTATTCATATGTTATTTTTACCACTTCCATATCACACAATGCCCTTTTTATACCTTCTTCCAAAGATACTACTACTGTAGATGGAAAACCTCATATTACTCATCCCGATGATATTCCCTCATACATTATTATACTGATTTACATGATAAATTCTCTATTGGTACCAATGATACTCCTATAATTGTGTCTCACTCTATATAGAATTATATTGATCATATTTTTAGTGTTTCTAATGTTACATCTCTCTCTACACCCTACTCGTTGTAAATTAGAGCATTGTATGCTAATTTTACAAATATTTTTAATCCTTGCACTTTTCAATATTCTATGCATAACTAATTTACTATGGTCTCACATTATCTTGTTACATCCATAGGAGAAATCAGTTCCCCTATTACTCGCCTTTCTATCTATGGTCACATGGGATAATTCATATCACTTTATTTCTTATGATCTTCCCAAATTACACCTTTTATTCTAGTGTGTCTTGTTTCTCTACCTCCATTACTTTACATTCATAGTAATGATCCTCTTATAATCACATATGTTACACATATTTTGATTCACATATTGATCCTTATGTTTTCACTTCCTTTTTATGTTATTGAAAACACGCATAATCCTACACCTATTCTATTTTCTCCTAATGGATACATTCTTATTGCTCATACACTTCATATTCATCTAGTTGGGATCTTGGACTCTATCGGGTTTTCCCCTCACCATGTTGACATTATTATTTGGTAGCTCTTTTGTTTACGAGTGTTCTATCTATTCTTGTTTTACCACAGGTATGACACAATCCTACTCCAAATGCTATCATACATGCGATTTCACATGACATGTTCATCTTCTTTAGCATATCATGGGCCCTTTCCTACTACACTCATTACATAGATCTCCATCACTCATACATTTAAGTGGCATATAACATCCACTCCCCATATTGGAATGTTTTAGTCAATAGTTTATTATCCATAAAACTTGAATACACACTTATACCTTACTATTGATTTGAAAATAATGTTAATAATTATAAAAATAACTTTTATTACCTTTTCTATGAGTACACTATTATCTTAATTTTGCCCCCTGAAAAATTGATCAAACACGACCCATGCAGAGAAATTTTTTGGAAGGTTTGGCTCATTATTACGGGCCCACATTTCAAATCCAATCAAAGTTATCAATAGGACTTGAAAATGGAGGGGAAGTGTTGTAAAAGGAGGCCGATAACATTAAAAGAGACAAGAGGCTCAACAAAAAGAATTAGACAAGGGGCTTAGATTTTTCGTACTTCGTATTTGAGTCAAATCGGGCAAAGCAAAGGACCTGGCAGAAGGAGCCACGTGCCTCATTGGTGCAATTCCAAGGCTAGAATCCAAAGCGGAGTCTCCAAATGAGCGTTAGCCCTCCACATGGTCAGAGCCTCAAAAATTTAAATCGATTGTTGAAAATTCTAAGGCCGCGTGTTAGGTTGTGGAGCCTGTTTTCATGTGTGAAAAATGTTGAAGACTGTACACTAAGAGTATTGTTAGGTTTGGGCTTTAAAATGTGCTCTATATATTGGGAAACGTGATTTTCTCATTTGGGCAGGATTTTGACCCATAGGTTTATGGGACAGTTTTTTGCCCATGGTTTTGATACCCATAGTTTTGTAAAATTGCTTAAGCAGTTGTCTATTTATATGGTTTTATGCATATGATAGAAGTATGAAAAACATTGCAGATGTGCTTTGAATTCGGGTGTGAATTCTGTAGAGTTTGTTGAGCATAGCTCCAAATAGATATAGGTATTATATTGAGAGAGTGGTGGCTTGTAATAAAATATGAGCAAGTGATTCTTGGTGGACGTAGCCCAAATTGGGTGAACCACGTTAAATATTGTCTCTTTGTGTTGTGTTATTTTATTCTGCACTTTTATTTGAGATCTTTAATATTTTCTACATATTAGTCTCTACTATTGTGATTCTGTGAGGGATTATTCCACATATTTTATCCCTTATTTCCTAACAATTGGTATCAGAGCCTGGTTTGGTTTGCTGAAGTGTTGAATCACAAGGAAAGTTTTATCTTGAGTGGGAGCTATGGAAGATGATGGAAGATCTAGGGTTGATAAATTCAACGGGTAGAATTTCAGTCTTTGGAAGATGTAGATGGAATATTACCTTTATCAGAAGGATCTTTATACTCCATTGTTTGAGAAGGTGAACAAAACCTTGAGCATGACAGATGCGGAATGGGATTTGCTAGATAGGAAGGCATTTGGGACAATCTAGTTGTGCCTTGCATCTTTGGTATTATTTAGTGTTTCAAAGGAAAAGAATACAAAAGAACTAATGGATGCATTAGGGAGTTTATATGAAAAAGCCTCTACCTCTAAAAAGTTATTTTTAATGAAATAGTTGTTTAATATGAAGATTTCGAGAAAGGTTTATTAGCAAATCATCTAAATGATTTTAATATGGTTGTAAATATCCTAGCTTCGGTTACAATAGAATTTTATGAAGAAGTTAGGGCTTTATTAGTTCTATGCTCTTTACCTAAGAGTTGGAATAGCTTGGTAATGGTGGTAAGAAACTCGGTTCTTGCTAACTCAAAGTTGAAGTTTGAGGATGTTGTAGGGGTGATTCTAAGCGAGGAAATGTGAAGAAAAATCTCTGGTGAATCTTCTACTTCAGGGAATGCTTTGACAATGAAAACTAGAGGGAGACAGAAGAATAGAGGAAACCATGGAAAATCAAAGGATCGGGCAAGGTCAAAATCCAAAAGCAAGATGGTATCTTTGGAACTTTAGAAAGTCTAGGCATGTAAAGAAGGACTGTTGGGAGCTTCGGGACAAGAAGAAACAACAGGAAGAAAACAAGGAGGCAAATGTGGCAATGGGTAATGTATGTCAGGATGCTTTGATTCTTTCTTTGCACAATATTATTGAATCTTGGGTTTTAGATTCGGGGGCTTTTTTCCATGCTTCTCCACATAGGCATTATTTTGATGATTATGTTCAAAGATATTTTGGGCATGTTTTTCTTGGTGATGATGAGCCTTACAACATAGTTTGAAAAGGTTTTGTTTAGGTTAAGATGTAGAATGGGAATACTTGGCTATTGAAGGATGTTAGACATGTGCCTACATTAAGATGAAATTTGATATTAGCAGGGTAGTTGGGAAGTGATGGTTGTACTATGATATTTACAAATGTATGCTTGGAAGTTTACAAGGGTGCTCTTGTGGTGACAAGAGGTAAGAAGGTTGGAACCTTGTATTTAAACACTTATAACACTAATGTTTATAATCTTTTGGCTTTAGAAGTAGATACAACATTGTGGCACTATAGGCTCGGTCATATGAGCCATAAGGGAATGGAGATCATAAAGAAGGATTTGCCTAGATATACGAAATAGGTTTGGAGTTCTGCAAGGAATGCATATATGGGAAACAAAAGTGAGTAAGGTTTCTCAAGGTTGGACCTACAAAGAAAGACAGTAAGTTAGAGCCGTGCATTCTGTGTGTGGGGTTGGCTCAAGTATCTTCTCTTGGGGTTCAAGTTATTATGTTACTTTTATTGATGATACAAAAGGAAAGTTTGGGTTTATTGTATTAGAAACAAATCTGATGTATTTGAAACTTTTGTTAAATGGAAAGCCTTAGTAAAGAATGAAACATGTCTTAAGCTAAAATGTCTCAAGTTAGATAATGGAGGGGAGTATTACAACAATGAATTTGATGATTATTGTTATAAGAATGGAATCCACAGGAAAAAGATGGTTCCAGGAACTCCACAAAGAGAATGGGGTATCAAAAAGGATGAATAGAACAATAATGGAATGTGCTAGGAGCATGAGGTTACATGTAGGACTGCCTCTTTCTTTTTGGGTAGAAGCGGTGAGCACAATTGTGTACTTGATAAACAAAGGACCCTCAAGTGCCTTGGATGGAGGCATACCTGAGGAGGCTTGGTATGGTAAGAAAGTTGATTATTCATTTCTTAGAGTCTTTGGATGTGAGGTGTTTTTTCATATAGATAAGGATGATAGGACCAAGCTAGAGGATAAGTCAAAAAATATTACTTTCATTGGTTATGGTGGTGATGACTTTGGATATAAATGTTGGAGTATTAAGGACAAAAAAATCATTCGATCTAGTGATGTGGTCTTTAATGAGAAATTCATGAATAAGTAGTAGTTGCAGGAAAACATAGAATAATTAAAGAAAGAATATACAATGGTAGAGGATCTTCTCGGATGGAAAAGTGACACATGAGTTAGTTCAGAACCTCCTCAAAAGGAACCCCAAACTCCTATATTGAGGAGGTATTCTAGGGTAAGAAGAGAACCTAAACATTTTTTTCCTTCTCTTTATTATTTATTACTCACTGATAGTAAAGAGCTAGAGAGATTTGATGAACCAATGCAAGTAGATGCCAGGGAATTAGTGGGATCAAGCCATTGATGAGGAGCATCAGGCTCTCATGGAGAACCGACATGGGATTTGGTGAAGCTACCAAGGCAAAAGAGCATTACATAAAAAGTGGGTGTTCATAGTTAAAGAGGAAGAAGGAGGCACAAAAAGATACAAAGCCTAGTTGGTGGTCAAGGGGTTTGCACAGAAAAAGGGTATAGATTTTGATGATATTTTTTCTCCTATAGTAAAAATGACTTCTATTAGAACTGTTCTAGGAATAGTTGCAACAAAAACGACTTACACTTATAACACTTGATGTAAAGACTGCATTTCTCCATGGTGATTTGGAGGAGGAACTATATATGCAGTAACCAAAGGGCTATGAGGTCAAAGGTAAAGAGGAGATGGTGTGCAAACTAAAGAAGAGCTCGTATGGCTTGAAACAAGCTCCATGTCATTGGTATAAGAAATTTGATAGCTTCATGATGGAGCAAGGTTATATTAGATGTCATTCTAACCATTACGTGTATACAAAGAAATTTGAGGATGGAATTTATATTATCCTGTGTCTGTATGTGGATGACATGTTGGTTGCAGGTAAAAATATGCAGGAAATAAAAGTACTCAAGAAGTAGCTAAGTGAATCCTTTGCTATGAAGGATTTGGGGGTAGCCAAACAAATCCTTGGTATGAGGATATCTCGAAATAGGAAGGAATGGAAGATGACTTTATCGCAGGAAGAGTACATTATGAACTTCTTAGAGAGTTTTAATATGCAGATGCTAAACCAGTTAGGACTCCTTTGGCAAGCCATTTCAAGTTATCAAAGGAGCAATGTCCCAAGATAGAGCAGAGATAAACTAAATGTCCAAGGTACCTTACTCATTAGTATTTGGTAGTTTGATGTATGCCATGGTGTGTACCAGGCTTGATATTTCCCATGCATTGGGAGTAGTGAGTAGATATATGAGTTATCCAGAAAAGATCACTCTCGTGCAATAAAGTGGATCCTTCATTATTTGAGAGGAACCATGGGGATAGTTTTTGATATAGTGGATTAGGTACCACTTTGTGTGGTTATGTAGATTTAGATATGGCTGGAGATGTAGACAATAGGAGGAGTACAATAGGTTATGTTTACACTATAGGTGGGACAACAATGAGTTGGATTTCACGACTACATAAGTGGTGGCTTTGTCAACCATAGAGGCTGAGTATGTTGTTGCCAAAGAGTCAAGAAAAGAAATGATTTGGTTACAAACATTACTTGAGGAGTTAGGGCATAAGAAGGAGGAAGGAAAGCTACATAGTGATAGTCATAGTGTTATACACCTAGTAAAGAACTCTACTTTCCACTCTAGGATGAAGCATATACACTTAACATACCATTTCATCAGACAACTTTGGAGGAAGAGAAGCTAAAGTTGGAGAAGATCCATACAAGTCAAAATCTTGCAGACATGATGACCAAGGTGGTCACAAGGAAAAAATGAAGTTGTGTTCATCTTTGGTTGGTCTTCACGGAAACTAGTGAAGGGTTGAGAAGCTTTCTCAAAGGAAAACTAGTCTCAAAGTGGGAGATTGTTAGGTTGTGGAGCCTATTTTCATGTGTGAAAGTGTTGAAAACTATACACTAAGAGTATTGTTAGGTTTGGGCCTTAAAACATGCCTGATATATCGGGAAACATGATTTTCTTATATGGGTGGGATTTTGACCCATAGGTTTATGGGATAGTTTTTGTCCATGGTTTTGATACCCACGGTTTTGTAAATATTCTTAAGAAGTTGTATATTTATATGGTTTTATGCATATGATAGAAGTATAAAAAACATTACATATGTGCTTTGAATTCGGGTGTGAATTCTGTAGAGTTTGTTGAGCATAGCTTCAAACAGATCTAGGTATTGTATTGAGAGAATGGTTGCTTGTAATAAAATCTGAGCAAGTGATTCTTGGTGGACATGGCCCAAATTGGGTGAACCATGTTAAATACTATCTCTTTGTGTTGTGTTATTTTATTCTACACTTTTATTTGAGATCTTTAATATTTTCTGCATATTAGTCTCTCTACAGTTGCGATTCTATGAGGGGTTATTCCACATATTTTATCCCTTATTTCCTAACACAATGGATGGTGCCACATGTCTCATCAATGCATCTTCAAGGGTCGAAGCCAAAGGTGGTTCCCCAAATAAGTGCTAACTCTTCATGTGTCTAGGGTCCAACAATTATTCCTAAATGGTCAAGATGCCCGAATCGGCTAAGAATAAAGGAATAAGCAACAACTTCCACATGTCTTATTGGCACAACACCAAGGCTGGGTCCAAAGAGTAGTCCCCAAATGAGTACCAACCCACCACGTAGTCAAAGTCAAAAGGGGGGAATATCCAGTCGTTGAATCGACTAAGTATAGAAGAACCTACGGAAGCCTCCGCGTGTCACCTCGATGCAACTTCAAAAGTGAGACCCAAGGGGAATTCTCCAAACAAGTGCAATATCACCACGTGGTCGAGTAAAAATGGGGGTAGATCCAACCATTTAATCAGCTAAGTAAAGAAGGGCCGACGGTAACCTCCACACGTCCTCTTGGTACATCTTCGAAGGCAAAATCTAGAGGCAGGTCTCAAATGTGCACCAGCTCTCCACATGTCCAATTGGTACACTTCCAAAGGTTAGGTCCAATAAGAGTCTCCAAATGAGTGGGAAGCCTCCACATTTCTTGGGTTAGACATAAAGCCTTCACCGAATAGAGGGACTTAGTCAAAACACAAAAATATAGAATAGGCCCATGAAGGTGCAACTTGCCTCGTCAACAAAAATTCAAAAGGAAAAGCCCAAAGAGAGACCACAAAGTTGTGCCATCCCTCCACGTGTCCCATGTCTGAAAAGGGGACACCGGCCATTGAAAATTCCATTCTCGGGACAGGCCGAAGGAAGCCTCCATGCATCAACTGGACGCATCTTCAAGATTAAAATCTGGAGGTGATCCTCAAATAAGTGCTAACTTTCCACATGCGTCATCCACACAACTTCAAAGGTAAAATATGGGGGCAGTTTTGAAATGAGTGTGAAGCCTCCATGTGTCTCGAGTCAGGAAAAGTGTCTCCACCAACAATAGGGGCTTAGGTAGAAGACAAAGGAAATACAGTAGACCCGCAGACAATGCCATGTGTCTCTTCGGTGTAATTTCAAGAGTGAAGGAAGGGATTGAATCTTTAAAATGCATGAGGAGGCCATGTGGATCTCACACAAATAGACCCAAAACCTGAAGCACCTTTAGGTAGCCATAAATTTCAACCAAGAGCTTGGAATTGAGCGAGAGAAGAATTTTGGAAAGCTCACAACACCTACTACTCACCTGCCACCATTAATGATCTGGTCTACCATTTTTGAGGCTGTCAAGTCTCTCACCTATTGCCATGATGAAGAATAGACTCCTTTCTTTCCTAGCAAGGAACAACACATGAAGGCATGGGTCTTGCAGTAAAGCCCATCATTGTTGCAAGTAGATTTTAATGCTTTTTGGGGTGGTTAGATTAGGTGGATTCAATGCTCTTCCAGGGGTGGTTAGAGTAGGGTTTGAATTCTTCCCTCTCTCCTTCTCTCATTCTTCTATATATTGTAAAGGAGGGACATATTTTTAAAGGTTGCGTTATTTCTATTTCCCCCTAGAAAAATTGATCAAACATGACCCCGTGAAGGAAATCTATTCAAAGAATGGTTCCATCGAATAAACCCATGCTTCAAATCCAATGAATAGGTCAGTAGGTGGGATCTAAAATGGAGTAGAAGAGTTGGGAAGGGGGGAAAACAGTTTCAAAGAAACCATAGGCTCAAATGAAAATAAACATAGAAGTCTTGAAGTCTTTTGGCTCGCAAATGATTCGAAATGAGTCCCAAAATTGAATAAGTATGGAGGGATCAATGGAAACCTCCATGTGCCTCATTAGCACATCTCCAAAGATTAAAATCAAAAAGTAGACTCAAATGAGTGTGGAGCTTCTACGTGTCTAGAGCCCCAGAAGTTTCACCGGCCGTTGAAAAGTCTTCGACTCAACAGAAGGTGCCAAGTGTCAGCTCGATGCAATTTCAAAATGGGAGCCCAAGGTGGGGACTCAAACTTACGCTATAACTCCACATGGCAAAGGGTTAGTAGAGGTCAAATCCAAAAGTGGGCCTAAATTGGTTAAGTATAAGAGTTAAGGAAAAGGCACCACATGTCTTAATAATGCACATTCAAAGGCACATCCCAAAGCGTAGATCCAAATGAGGGCGGACCTTCCACATGTCCTAGGTCTAGAAAAGGGGGATAGGGTCGGGGTTGAATAGTCAAAGCAGAGACAGCCAACAGAGAAGCGAAGTGTCGGCCACGGTGCTACTTTAAAAGTAAAATTTGAGGTGGGTTTATAAACAAATGCCAAGCCTCCACGTGTCCATGGTCAGATGTATGGCCCCGCCAAGCAAAAGGGACTTAGCAAAAACATGAGGAAACTAAACAAGCCGTAAAAATATGCCATGTGTCAGCCTGATGCAACTTCAAAAGCAAAATCCAAAAGTGGTCCCCAAACATGTGCTAGCCCTCCACATGTCCAATTTCCAAAAGACCCATTTTAATAGCTGGTTTCCACTATTTTTTGTATGGGCCTGATTCAAATATTCAAATGGGCATATCTTTTGATTCATTACTCGAAATCTGAAAAATTTACAACCATTGCAAAGATCTCGACCTCATCCATACCATGGAGATCTGAAACTTTAATTTTGAATAAGTTAGGTGGGAAAAAAATTGGAAACGTCTTCATGCCATTAATGTAAAATATATTTCTTCCAAAACCAGATCGACTTCATCTAATCCACCGTTGTTCCTCCTTCAACGCACTGAACAAGTAATTGATACAGACATGATATATTTGGGGCATATTTTCAGTGAGTCATTAATGGCCAGTGTTTGAGCTTTGAATTAGTTTTCCCGCCTCTCTCTCCTTCTTCTTTCTGTGTTGAATCTATAAAGGAAGGGTCGAGGCTCATTGTAAATGGTGGGACATTTCTGGTTTGCGCCCTCCCTTCTTATCTTGTTCGCAAGAGGATTTGTGGAGCTTTCCTAAGCTCTCATTCGGGTTGTAATGCAAGTTTTGCTTCTTTCCCACTATAATATAATGTATCGATTCCTAAGAAATAATATATATGTCCAGGATGATGCTCAACCCTCTCATGTATTCGTTGTTGTCTTTCCGATCTCTTATTGCATTTAGGTTATCTCTCGCATGGTGTTTGTATTAAATTTTTGTGGTCTGTGTTAAATTACAAAACACGTGTCTAACATTCCTTTAGTGCATCACCTCATTAGCTTAGGTTTATTTTCTTGTATCTAATTAACCTTGTCTTCTTGGCAAGATAGAGTAGGTTTTAGAATAGATCATCTACAATTTATTTGTGTGCACCAAAACAGAGGAATAGGAACTGGTCTTAATCCAGAGAGCTCTCTCAACTCACAAGGTCCCACAATCTGAGAGATGTTCCATGTTGTGTAATCACACTGAGAGTCTCAACCCATCTTGTTTCAAACATTCGTGGGTGTTGTGATTTTGTACTAACAGATGGTCATCTTTTCTCTCCCGCCCCCTCTCTTTTTCCCTTGGGTTAAATGTTGAGCTTAAGCCTCGTTTATTGGCTATGTAATGGAATTTTGTTGCATCTTTCCTACTAACGATGTATTGTGTCTACTCATGGAGAAATAAAATATTTTTTTGATGCATTTTTTCCATCCTTCCTTATTTTATTGTCTCTTCTTACCTCTCATCATTGTAGGGTATATTGTGCATACTTCTGATGTCTATCAGTAGGTTTTGGGAGTCGTTTTTAATTTGTTGAAATGGTGTTCTCGTGTGAAATTTATCTCTGGTTTATGGTGCATCTTTTCCACCTTCTCCTTTCTCACCTCTCTCCACTTTAGACAAATGGATTTGTTATCATCCACCCCCTTTTCTTGGTGCTATCACCTATGTAGTGTAGGATTCCTTTATTTTATGCTCTCTCTCTCCCTGTCTCCTTGGCATTGTTAGATTAGGAGATAATAGTCACATTTCCTTTCTTATAAGTAGTTTAACATTAGGATTAAGAATAAGAAGCATGCTTTCGTAGAGGGTCATCTCAAGTTTGCAAGTCCCATAGCTTGAGAGTTGGTCCAATGCTATGAAGATCACACCGATTTCCCTACTCGGATCTCGAGGCCATTCGAGGGTGATGTGATTTTGCACTAACAGCTTTTGGCACACATGGTGGGACAGGTTTGAAGCACCTTACCACTTCACTTCATCATGTTTGATGTGCCATTGGTGAGGATTTGAGCCTTTTGAGGCACTTTCAATCACATATAGCGACTCCATTTGGTCAACAAACCATTCTCTCGAAGTTATGGACTTTCCTTCCATCTATTTTCACCCATTCATCTTTCCACATCTTCCATCTTCTGCCATTTATGAATTCATGTAGTCATGAATTCATTCCCCTCATGCAATCCACACTTGCATTAGGACATCAAAGAGTTTGATTTCCTATCAAACTTGGAGGAATGTTTTGATGAGGAGGGGCCCATAGAAATTACAACTTTCACTACCCCATCATTCATCCTTCAACCACAAGAACCTATCACCGAAGAGTTTCCACCGGTCATGCTCATTTCAAAGCATGAGGTTGAGCTATAAAGCACCAAAGGTCAATAACAACGCCTCCCAGATCCAAGTGTAGAACAACTCTAGGAGGTGTACATTTTGTTTGTTGACACTTTGAGGAGGGCGAAACACCATCTACAAGGTGGTTTTTTACTCTCATTTTTGACCATGTTTAGTGCCAAATCAACTACATGGTCACAATTTGTGAGGAAGGGGAGCTACTTCTCCCTGCCAGTTGTAGGATTTGTTTGAGTCCCCTTTACTTCTAGTTAGCGTAGAGTAGGTAGGTTTTCTTTTAGTAGAAGAAGTGCCTTTGCACACTCTGCATACCCCACTTGGGGTAGGTGTGATTTTAGAATTTTGTACATAGTGTGCGCTTGTGGTGTTTATTACTCATGCACAATACATCTCCCGGGATAGGCCAATGAGCCAGGCCTTTAGTATTAGCAACATGGAGACCCATAGTTTCCTATAATGGTTTCTAATTTCAAAATAAATCCAAATACATAAGCAACTAAAATTATTTTTGAGGGATTCAATTTCCACGAATAGGTGAAAGCCCCAAGTCAATACAATTTTCTACTCTTAAAACCTCATCTCCATGATTTTATTGAAAAAATTGAGAGTACGGACAGTGGGGCAAGTTCAGGTGGTTAGCAAGAGCAAGTAATCGAGGCTCAAGTTTTCAAGGGCTAGATCAGTACCAGGCTCTCATTTGTGACTCCATGCCCAATGGATACTTCCAAGGCTATTGGTCTCTTCATCTAGTAGGAATATGTCCCTGTGAGTCACAAAATTGTTATCCCAATTTTTCCCCAAAGAAAATGTGATCAAACATGACCCCACATAGAAGAAAATTGGAAGGGTTGGTTTAGTATTGTGAGCCCACATTTCAAAACCAACAACAAAGTTACAGTCGACTCGACAATAGGGGAAGGGTTGGTGATGGAGGACAATAACATTAAAATAGACCAAAGGCTCAACATAAATAATTGGAGAAAGGGCTCAAAGTTTTGAGACTTCGCTTATGAGTTGACTCGAGGAAAACTAAAAGACCGGTGAAAGGAGCCACATGCCTCATCGCCACAATTCCAAGGGAAGAATCCAAAGTGGAGTCCCCAAATGAGTGCCATCCTCCACGTGGTTAGAGCCTCAAAAATTTAAATCGGTTGTTGAAAATTCTAAGGCCAGCAGATGGTGCTACGTGTCTTATTGGCACACCTTCAAGGGTCAAAGCTAAAGGTGGTTCCCCAAACAAATGCCAGCTCTCCACATGTTTAGGGTCTAACAGTTGTTCCTAAATGGGCAGCAAGCTCGAATTGGCTAAGTATAAAGGAATAAGAGGAATCCTCCACATGCCTCATCGGTGTAACACCAATGATGGGTCCAAATACTTGTCCCCAAATGAGTGTCATCCTGCCATGTAGTCAAAGTCAAGAAGGGGGAAGAAGCGGCCATTGAATCGTCTAAGTATAGAAGAGCCAACAGAAGCCTCCACATGTCACCTGGGTACAACTTCAGAAGTGAGATCTTGCAAGGCGCAGTCTCCAAATAAGTGTAGGCTCACCATGTGGTCAGAGTTGAAAAGGGGGTAGAATCGGCCATTGAATCGGCTAAGTAAATAAGGGCCAACACAATCCTACATGTGTCATATTAGCGTATATTGAAAGGTAAAATCTAGAGGAAGGTCCGAAACATGTGCCACTCTCCACATGTCCAATCAGCACACCTTTGAAGGTTAGGTCCAAACAGAGTCTCCAAATGAGTGAGAATCCTCTACCCGTCTCCGGGTCGAGACATAAATCCTTTGCCGAGATAGAGGGACTTATTCAAAACAAAAAAATATGAAATAGGCCCACTAAGAAGTGCCACGTGCCTCATCGGCGCAAATTCAAAATTCATAGCCCAAAGAGAGACCCCAAACTTGTGCCAGCCCTCCACGTGTTCCAGGTCCAAAAAGGGGACACATCTGTTGAAAAGTCCAAGTTAGGGATAGGCTGAAGGAAGCCTGTGTGTCAACTCGGTGCATATTCAAGGTTAAAATCCAGAGGTGGTCCCCAAACATGTGCCAACTCACCATGTGCCTCGTCCGCACAACTTCAAAGGTAAAATTTGGGGGCAATTTCCAAATGAGCGTGAAGCTTCCACGTGTCTCGATTAGGCACAGTGTCTCCGCTAACAAGAGGGACATAGGAAGAAGACAAATTAAATAGAGCATACCCGCGGATAATAGCACGTGTCTCTTCGGTGTAATTTCAAGAGTGAAGGAAGGAATGAATCTTCAAAATGTGCAGGGCCACCATGTGGATCTCACACGAATACACCCAAAACTTGAAGCACCTTTAAGTAGCCATAACGTTTGACCACAAGCTTGGAATTGAGTGGGAGAAGACTTTTTGGAAATCTCCCAGTGCCTACTACTCACCTGCCACCATTTTCAAGGCTGTCAAGTCTCTCACCTATCATCATGATGAAGAATAGACTCCTTTCTTGCCTAGTAAGGAACAACACATGAAGGCATGGGTCTTGTAGTGAAGCCCATCATTGCTGCGCAGTGGATTTTGATGAGGTGGATTCAATGCTCTTCCAAGGGTGGTTTTATTAGGTTTCGAATTCTTTCGTCTCTCATTCTCTCATTCTTCTATATATTGTAAATGAGGTGCATATTTTTAAAGGTTGGTCATCTTTTCTCTCTTTCCCCCTCTATTTTTCTCCCCTTGGGTTGAATATGGAGATTAAGCCTCCTCTCTTGGCTCTGTAATGGAATTTTCTTGCCTCTTTCCCACTAATGATGTACTGTGTGAACTCATGGAGCAATAAAATATGTTTTGTGATGCATTTTTTCCATCCTTATTTTATTGTCTCTTCTTACCTCTCATCATTGCAGGGTATACTGTGCATACTTCTGATGTCTATTTTAGGTTTTGGGAGTCATGTTTAATGGGTTGAAGTGGTGTTCCATGTGAACTTCATCTCTGTTTTGTGGTACATCTTGTCCACCCTCTCCTTTTCTCACCTCTCTCCACTTCAGGTAGTTGGATTTGTGATCAGCCAACCCCTTTTCTTGGTGCTATCACCTTTGTGTTGTAGGATCCCAATATTTTATGATCTCTCTCTCCCTGTATCCTTAGCATTGTTATATTAGGAGTATATAGTTACATTTACTTTCATAGAAGTAGTTTAACATTTGGATTAGGAAGAAGAATCTGGCTTTCTTTGAAGGGTCATCTCAAGTTTGCAAGTCCCACAGCTTGAGAGATGGCCCAATTTTATGAAAATCACACCGAATACCCCACTCGGGGTGAGAGCATCCAGGGGTTCTGTGATTTTTCACTAACACACACCTCGCTACATCTATATATACTAGGAACTACCCTTTCCGCTAATAACCCATAAAATATATAGTTTTTCTCCCCATGTTTTCTTATCGATTATGCTATTCATCGTACGCATACTACTCTCTATATATACCATACCTCTATTCTTATACTATGCACACTTTGGTTTATATTCCTCACAATGATCACATCTATTTTCCAACCACTCCTAGTATACAAACTTAGAGAGAATCGTACTTTCTCCCCCTCTCAATTACTACTTGTTGTTAGTATTTTCTACACTTAGATCCTTCGCTACACTTTACGCTTCGTGCTTCTTGATAAATTTTTCCTCACTTAAAACCTCAAAAAGACACAAAACTCATTACTTGATGACACACTCTTTTTGATATAGTTCATCCATGAACCCCACTTATCACATTTTTGATACTCACACTCCATGTTTCATGTCTATCTTTCTCGAGCATCACCTCATCTCTACTATGTATGCACCAACTTTATAACCTAATGACACACACTAGTTCCGTGGTTCACAAAAAAATATTGAGGTTCCGCTTATTAAATGAAACTCTCTTCGTCTACACTTCATGTCCAGGTGCTTTCGCACTACATCTAATTTAACATCTACTCCCAATCAGACAAACACAAACACACAACACTCATTTTCTAATGACGTACTCTTTTTCTATGGTTCATTCTTGACTATTGAGGTGGGATTTCAAAATGAGCCTCATATCATGAATGTTCACTAAGGGGAAACAATTCTCCTTTCATGTTCACAACTTGTACATAATTGTATTCATACAATTGTTAACTAAAATAAGCTCACACTTATTTTTGGTCAACTAACACCATTTTCCCCCTCTTGGTGCTTCAATCTGATTTTTTTCATATTTTAATCACTTAATTCCCCCTGAAAGCATTTCCATGAGATATAAAATTTCTTCCCCTTTCCAGAGATATAAGGAAGTCCTTATAACTCCTCATGTTTTTCAAGTTACTGAGTTGGTAGGCCTCGGAAGGAGTTTTTGCTAAAAGTGGACCGATGAGCCTATGAAAGATTCTTTGCCAATGGAAATTACGAACCTGTCAGGGGTAGTGGGAGACAATTTGTCATTTTTGTAGATTTCTAAAACATGCACAAGTATAATTGCATGGGCCGCGGGCCGAGAAAGATGCCTTTTTACCTAAGTGGAAAATGCGGGCCGGTGGGCCCAGGATGACTCAATTATAAAAGTGAGTCCGCAAGGCCATAGGGGAAATTTTTCTTGAGTGTAAATAAGTGCGGGCCTGTAAGCCCATGGTGTGTCATCAGTTGTTGAAAATTCATAGATTGAAAGAAGGTGTCATGTGTTGACTTGGCACAAATTCAAATATCGAATCCAAAATGAAGATCCCAAATAAGTTCAGTTCACCACATGGTCAAAGTCACAAAAGGGGATAGAGTAGGCCCAAATAGACTAAGTATAAGAGGGTTAGAGGAAGGCTCCATGTGTCGATCGTGAAAATACAAGGGGCACGTCCCAAAGTAGAGACTCAAATGAGTGCCAACTCTCCATGTGTCTAGGGTCTAACATAGTGAAAAGGCGGACATAACGGGAAAAAAATGACTAAGTATAGAAAGCCGACGGACGGTGCCACATGTCAAATTGGTGTAACTTTAAAGGCACGACCCAAAGAAAGACTCCCAAATGAGCACAGGCCTTCCACATTTTTGATGATTGAAAAGGAAGTAGGATCAAATCAGCTAAGTAAGAAAGGTAATAAGAATCCTCCACGCGCATCATAGATGTAATTTCAAAAGAAAATCTAGAGGTAACCCCCAAACAAGTGCAAGATCATCATGTGTCTAAAGCCTGAAAAGGTAATATTGGCCGTTGAAAAGTCTAAATAGGGTAGAGCCAACGGATGGAGCCACGTTTCCACATGGCACAACTTCAAAAGTAAAATTCGGAGTGGGTTTCCAAATGTGTGTTGAGATTCCATGTGTCCAGGGTCAGACATATGGCCCCGCCAAACAAAGGGACTTAGCCAAAACACATAGAAACAAAGAAAGGCTATGGAAAGAGCCATGTGTCTCATCGACACAATTTCAAAGGCATGGCCCAAAAGGCAATCCCCAAATGAGTGCCAACCCACCACGTGGTCAGAGTCCGAAAAGGTAAGGTTGACCGTTGAAAAGTCCAAAAGCTTGCGGAGGCCTCCATGTGTCTTATCCACACAACTTCAAAAGAAAAATATGGGGGTAGTTTCCAAATGAACGTGAAGCCTCCACTTTTTCTCAAGCGAGGCACAATGTCTTTGCCAATAGGAGGAACTTAGGAAAATACGAGAGAAACTAAGGAGCCCATGGAAGCCACCACGTGTCAATTCAACACAATTTCAAAAATGAGAGGAAAGGGATGAATCTTCAAGATAAACGAGGCTGCCACGTTGGTCATGTATGGAAAAAATCTTTTAAATATTGAGAGTCCACGTTAAACACCTGAGCCTAATCTTTAGATGGCCATAACTTTTGACTGGGAGATCGATTTTGAGTGGGAAACAACATTTTAGAAAGCTCTCGATGATGGCTTCTCAAGTGCCTCCACTAATGTTTTTGGCCTGCCATTTACGAGGTCACAAGTCTCCCACCTACCGCTATGATGAAGAATGGGCCTCTTTCTTGCCATGTAAGGGACAATAACATAGGTATGGGCATCACAAGAAAGTTCTTCATTGTGGTAAGTGGATTTAATGCATTGCGGGGGTGGTTAGAATAGGGTTCAAATTATTCCCTCCTTTCTCTCTTATTCTTCCTATATATTATAAAGGAGGGGCATTTTATAAAATGTTGGTCATCGCTTTCCCTGTTCCCCCTTTCTCTTTCTTCCTTAGGGTAGAATACGAAGTCTAAGACTCCTTTCATGGCTCTCTAATGGAAATTTGTTGCCCCTTTCCCAATGATGATGTACCATGTAATGTTTGGAGAAATAAAACCTATTTTGTGATGCATCTTATCCATCCCTGGCTCATTTTTTTGTCTCTTCTTACCTCTCATCATTACAATGTATATTGTGCATACCATGATATTTATTAAAAGTTCTGGGAGCTATGCTTAATGGGTTTTGAAGTGGTGTTCTATGTGAACTTCATCTTTGGTTTGTGGTGCATCTTGTCCACCCCCTCCTCTGCTCACCTCTCTCCACTTTAGGAAGTTTGGATTTGTGATCAACCACTTCCTTTTCTAGTGTATCACTGCTTAGTGTAGGCTCTCTTTCACCCTTTCTCTCTCTCTCCCTATCTCCTTGGAATGGTTAGATTAGGATTAGATAGATTTTCCAGCACGGAGTATCCTGTGATAGGTAGTTTAGGAAGAAAGAACCAACCTTCTCTAGGAGTTCCATCTCATGTTTTTACGAGTCCCATAACTTGAGATATGGTCCAATGTTGTGCAATCACACTAAATGCCCCATTCAAACCCAAGTTCATTCGAAGTGCTTGTGATTTTTCTCCAATAGTTTTGGCACACACGGTTGGACACTGAGGTTAGATCTCTCATCTTTCCAAGGTGTATCATTATCAACAACAAATATTAAGCCATCATGTGACCACAAAATGTTTTTGGCACACCTAATAAGATGAGTCCGAATCACCTTACCACTTCATCTTAGCATGTTGGTGTGTTGTTGTCAAGATTCAGCCTTTTGAGGCACATGTAAAACACATCTAGTGACTCCATTTGGTCAATAACCCATCCTCTCGAGTTGCAAAACTTTCTCCCATCCATTTTTCATTCAATTTCTTCCATCTATTTCATCTTCTTCCATATGATGAAGTTTTACAATCATGAATTCATTCCCATCTTGGAATTAACACCTGCAACAATAATAGTAGTGTGGTCCGCCTATAATGTATTTCCCAACTCCTCCAGATCAACATTATGATCAAATCTAGAACCATTATGCTTACCCATATGAGTAGTGTCAAAACCATTTTGGCCAAGGAGCTTATCAAGAGAAAGGGTGTGTGTTCGATGGTGACAGTTATGTGGAGAATGTTGGTTTTTTGGAGAAGATCCAAAGAATGGAGGCTAGCATGGTGCATTCCAGGGCTACAACACAAATGAAGGCATTCAGGATTGGTTACAAGGAACCTTGTCCATGGGGAGGCCCTTTTCCAAGACATTACAGCCCACAGGAGAATCTTGACTTCATGGTCAAAATGCTTCCCCAACTTACGCAATGGACTGAGGAGATTGAGGCTTATGAGTTGGACACAAGAAAACCTTGTCAATGGGTAAGTCCACCACCTCCTAGCTTTTATTTTCCTTTTCCTCAATCAGTATCATCGCAGCAGTGTCATGAGTCTAGCTCCCCATTTTATGCCCCTAGTGTTGAATTCCCTTCTCCATCTCCTAATCTTCCATCCCATCCCAATTCTTCTACCATTTCCCCTTTGTAGCACTTATCCCCTCCAAAAAATAAGAAATTCCACTTCCCTCTCCACCTTAAACAATAGGAAAATTGGTTGAACCACAACCTACCACTCCTATTTATTTACCAATTCCATGTTGGGAAGAGACTCAAGAATCATGTCAAGGAGACCAGGAAGAAGAGGAAACCAACATAGAGAAGAACCGACGAAAAATTTGAAGAGTTGGGCTACCAATTTTGGGTTTACAAAGATCCCCTTGATGGTTAAGCCAACAAAGGAGGTCAAGGTTGAAGAGCCAGTGGTGGTTGAGGCTGAGTTTGCAGTGAAAGAAGAACAAGAACAAGAAGGAGAAGATCAGCAATCTATTTTCTCTAAATGCAGTGTCCATAATGGCACTTTGTCCGAGAATAATGTTGATTTAATCCAAGCCGTGCAACTAGTCAATAGAGAAGAAGAACAATCAGCTCCAATTCCCATTCAAGAGGAGTACCTAGGAGAGATCAAATCAGAGTTGAGGCCACTTAGTGAAGAAAACATTATTGAAGATTTTTGATTTCATTTGAAGGGCCTGATTTGATTGATGAACCCATGATGGAGGAGGACCATACGGTTCTAGAAGCTTTAGGTGCAGAGCAGGCCATAGAAGAACCTTCAAGATTTCCTCCCACGTCATCCCTTTCAAGCTCGACATTAAAGAATTGTTTGAGATTTAAAACTTCATGTTTGAGGATAAAGATAACCATGGTGAGAAAGTTTTAGATTAGGAGGACACCATGGAGGAGGTAAAGCACATACAACAGACAACAAGGAGACAGACTATCTATCAATCATGGAAGATTGATTTGATGTAGAGGATCCCGAGGATATAAAATAATTTTCTCTTCCATCATCAACCTTATAAGCACGTGAGCCTAATGCCATGAATCGAGCATTCAATTACAACATCCTACACTTCACAAAATCCCTCTAGAACCAAGGTTGGAAGATATGAATCTTCCATGTGCTTCAAAGGAGAAGGAAGGGAAAAGGCAAGAGGATGTCATCATTTCTTGCACACCATCCTTCTAGGAAGGTCCACAAGAAGATTCCATTCTTAAGGTTGAAGTTGAGAGCTATGGGCACATCCATTGGATTAGTCTGTGCCCAATCAGGTACTTGGCTTCATTAGAGCCAAGGGAGAAACTAAACTAGTCATGCCCACTTTAGGGCATGAGGATGAGCTCTAAAGTACCAAGGATTAGTTGAAATTCCTCTTCAATCCAAATGAAGAGAAAATAAAAGAGGCATTTTCCTTATTTTGAGTTGACACCTTGAGGATATGGGTGGAGGATCGACCTCTTGTTAGTTTTTCACTCATATAAGAAGCCATATTTAGTGTCAAATCATTTACATGGTGTTCCTTTTGAGAAAGGGAAGCTAGTTCTCCTTTCCAGTTGGAGGATTTGTTTGAGTCCCTTTCTCTCTAGTTAGTTTAGGTTAGTGTATATTTCTTTTTTTTAGTAGAAGAAGTGCTTTTGCACACTCTGCATACCCTAAGTGTAAAAGCGGGTCTACGGGGGAAATTTTTCCCAAATGTAAATTCAGTGGTGGTGAGTCTACGGGGAATTTTGGAACCTTTTCACTTTCTAAAAAATTGTGCATTTTTCAAGTGTGGGCCCACGAGCCCACGGGGTCTCATCGGTCATTAAAAACTGATATACTCGCGGAAGGTGCCACGTGTCAACTCGATGCAACTTTAAAGATTGCATCAAAAACGGAGACCCTAAACAAGTGTAGGCTCACCATGTGGTCAAGTAAAAAAAGGGGACAAAGCGAAAACAAATAGACTAAGTATATGAGGGTCAACAAAAGCCTCTATGTGTTAAATTAGCACAAATTCAAGGGGCGTGACCCAAAGTAGAGACTCAAATGAGCACTAACTCTCCATGTGTCCAAGGTCCAATAGATTCCAAAAGGAGACAAAAGTAGGCCGAAATGAGTAAGTATAGAAAGCCGGATGGATGACGAATGTGTCAAATCAACAAAAATTTAAAGGCACGACCCAAAGAAAGAATCTTAAATGATCACTGGCATTCAATGTGTCCCAGGACTAAAAATAGACTAGGATCGAATCGGATAAGTACAAAAGGTAAGAGAAACCCTCCACATGCCTCATCGGCACAATTTCTAAAAGATAATCCAAAGGCAACCCCAAACAAGTGTATGCTTGCCATGTGTCTAGAGCTCCGAAAAGGTAGAATTAGTCGTTGAAAATTATAAACATGGAAGATCTAAGCGGATGGAGAGACATGTCATCACGACGCTGCAAATTCAAAAGTAAAATTTGGAGTGGGTTCCCAAATGTGCGTTGAGGCTCCACGTGTCCAGGGTCATACATGTGGCCCCGTAAAAAAAGGGACTAAGCCAAAACACATTGAAACAAAGCAAGGCCATGGAAAGAGCCACGTGTCTCATAGGTGTAATTTTAAAGGCGCGATGAAAAGGCAATCCCCAAATGAGCGCTAAACCACCAAATGCTCAAATTCTGAAAAGGTAAGGTTGGCCATTGAAAATTCCAAAAACCTGCGAAGGCCTCCACGTGTCTTATTGGCGCAATTTCAAAAGAAAAATATGGGGGTAGTTTCCAAATGAGAGTGAAGCATCCGCGTGTCTCAGGTCAGGAACAATGTCTCGGCCAACAAGTGGAACTCATGTAGAATACAAAGGAAACTAAGGAGCCCGCATAAGCCGCCACATGTCGGTTCGTGTAATTTCAAAAGCCGAGGAAGGGCATGAATCTTCAAGATTTGTGAGGCTACCACGTGGGTCTTGTATGGACAGACTCTTTTAAATATTGAGAGCTTGTGTTAAATTCTGACTGTAATATTTAGACAGCTATATATTTTGAATGGGAGCTCAATGTTGAGCAGAAAGAATATTTTAGAAAGCTCTCAGCACCGGCTTCTCACCTGCCTCCATTAATGTTTTCAGCCCACCATTTTCGAGGCTGTCAAGTCTCCCACCTACCGCCATGATGAAAAATGGGCCTCTTTCTTGCCCTATAAGGGACAACGATGGAGGTATGGGCATTACAATAAATTTGTTCATTATGGTAGGTGGATTCAATGCATTGTAGGGGTGGTTAGAATAGGGTTCAAATTCTTCGCTCCTTTCTCTCTTATTCTTCCTATATATTATTATGGAGCGGCATTTTCTAAAAGGTTGTTCATTGTTTCCCTCCTGCCCCCCTTTCTTTTTCTTCCTTAGGGTAGAATGCGGAGTCTAAGCCTCCTTTCATGGCTCTATAATCTCATTTTATTTCTCCTTTCCCACTCATGATGTGCCGTGTAACTTTTGGAGTAATAAAACCTATTTTGTGATGCATATTGTCCATCCTTGGCTATATTTCACCCTTAGTCTAGGCTATCTTTCACCCTCTCTCTCTCTCTCTCTTCTGTCTCCTTGGAATGGTTAGATTAGGATTAGATAGGTTTTCTGCATAGGAGTAGCTTGTGGCAAATAGTTTCGAAGAAGGAACTAGCCTTCTTTGGGGGTCCATCTCAAGTTTTTACAAGTCCCACGCTTGAGAGATGGTCCAATGTTGTGCAATCACACTAAATGGCCCACTAAAACCCAAGGGGAGGGTGTTGTGATTTTGTACCAACAACAACATTTTCATATCTTGGTCGTATTTACTCTTGATAGCCTAGTGTATTCACATGTTACACTTTGTTTCCTATGATGGTCAAATTCTTAGTATGTAATTATATTTTTCTATACACACAAGCACATTAACTTGGTATCTTGAAGTGAATGCAAGAAATTTAAATATTCTATAGGATGCATGATGCTCAACACTACTCTTCACTAGTCCCACCGAGGATTCTAGGGGCATCTACCTTTGTTACTCTCACACCCCACATATTATAGGTTTGATTGTTACATTATTTATTACTTATTAGTAGTACCACTTAATTTTTGGTGATTTATACATGATTTGACACACTACACCTATTTCTAGTATGCTAACGAGTGCTTCATGTGTAGCATTTTCCTTGCAAGATATACACAACCATGGACATATGTCACCTTTTACATATTACTATTTATTATTGTTTACATGTTATTCCCTATGTTTTTCTTGATCATTGATTTCATATGGTTGTTTTGACACTCGATTGTATCATGACATGTTGAGTGATGTACCATTTATGAAATCCACTTTTCACGGTCCATATTTTCTTCCTATTTTATTATAATAGTGTCTTCATTACATGTTATCTCATTTTCACCGACACTTGTTTTACTTGTCCATATTGATATCATGTACCTTGTTTTCTACCAAGAACATTCCCTCATCAATGTAGGTATCCACTTCAGATCAATATTATGTCCTCTCATTTAGAAACATTCTTGAATAGTCGCAAATGCACCCAAAATGAGGGATCATCTATTGGGAAGAAAAATCACCCCTAAAGCATATCGTAGCTCTAAAATATCACAACAAAGTAAAAATATGACATATAAAGATAGTTACAAAAAGGTATAGAATCAAAATTGGATCATAGAGATAGAGTGGAAACTAGTACCTAGTCCGGGACAGAGTGGTTGGCACTTCTATCCCCAGTGCTTGTCTACTAGGAGAAAAATATTCATATTTTTAGTTCAACTTAGTTACTAGCAGTTTATATACACGATTCTCCCGTTGCAAAAAAAATACCTCCGATTCAAAATGTGTTTAATTAGTTATAAATAATTACATTAAGAATAACATGAACAATAGGTTACAAATTAGGGATATACCATATGCGTGGTGGTTATTGATAAGCATCATGGAAGGCTTGATGAACTAATTTTTCTCGCCAAAACTATTCTCTTGGCATGAGATCGACCAAATAAATCTCTTTTAGCATGATATTGCTAAAACAATATGTTCTAGGCATGATATCGCCTTAAACCCCACTTTTGGCAATAAGAAACTCAAATTCAAAGGTATCTCTAAAGTAATTGTTGATGTGTAATCATAACACCCCTTAATGTCTACAACTCGATGGGTTGAGACTCTCAGTGTGATTCCATAACATTGATATTTTTCCAAAGTGTGGGACTTTTCAATCGGTAAATCTCTCCAGATGAAGGTTGATTCATATTCCTCTGTTCAGGTGCACACCTACAATTTGTAGAGGATCTACTCTAACTTTCCAAGGAGATAGGGTTGATAAGATCCAAGAAAATAAACCTAAACTAATAGAGGTGATGCACTAAAGGAATTATGAACACCTGCTTTTCCATTAAACACAAACCATTAAAATGTAATACAACTACCATGCCAGATAACCAATATTGTAATGAGAGATCAGATGAAGGAAATGAACACAAGAGAGGGTTGAAAATCATCCATAGACATGTATTATTGCTCCATGAATTTGAAACAGTCCATACAATTGCCGGAGGAACAAACTTGCATTACAGTTTAAAATGGGAGGTTTGAACTCCAAAAATTCAATTGTAGATCAGAGACAAAGGGAGGGTGCAAATCCACATTGTCCAACCTTTAGTAAAATTCCCCTCCTTACAATATATAGGAAGAAATAGAGAAGGAGATAGAAGAAATCTGAATTCTTTCTTCAACCACCCCAAAATGCATTGAATTCACCTGCAAAATGATGGGTCCATGACAAAACCCATGCCTTCTTGTACTATTCCTTACTAGGTAAGAAAGGAAGCCCATACTTCATTATGGTGGCAGGTGAGAAACCCAGGGAACCTCAAAAAAATGGTGAACTGTATTTTTCATTTCTAAGAACTTATTCCCACTAATTTCAAAAATTTCTTTCTTGTGCAAATCCGACCTCCTAGTAAAATGTTATGGCCATCCTAATGTTGAGGTGTCATTCTATTAAAATGGCGGAGTGAGAGTTTCAAAAGCCCGAAACCCGACCTTGTAAATAAAGGCTTAAGTCTAATTTCTATTTTTACTTTTATATATTCAACTTACTAAACTCAAAAAATTAAACTTTATTTTTATGAACTTTCATCCTTGGAAAATATGTTGAGAGTGAATTACTATTCAATTCGATTAAGACTGAACTCAAAATATTTAATTTATTTTTGAACTTACAACATTTAGAAACAATTTTTTAAATGTTACCACTAAGGACATGTTATAATTTTTTTCCTTTTAAAAATTTAATCTCTAGATATGTATTTAAAATAGTGAATTTGGTATTATTTTTTGGCATATGCTAGAAACAAATTTATATATTTGGATGTTATATTTATAATATCATTTTTAAAATTTAAATATTTTTTTCTTGATTCTATGATTTTGACTATGTAACATTTTCATATATTTACACATTATGTTATTGCTTTATTTTTTGAAACGATATTTTAATTTTCGAGAGTTGGGAGCATAGTTGTTAAAATTGAAGCAATCTTATTATTAACATAATAGTTTATTGGCTATTGCATGAGTGTGTTTTCTTTCTTATTATTTATCTATCCCTCTTTTTTCACTTCATAATAAAACTATTCTATACAATAACCTATAGATACATTTCTTAGTACCCTAGGCTATATATGTCCCTTTAGTGCATCTCATAATTTCTTGTATGAAAATAAAATCCTTATAGTAAGAAGATCAAAAAATATTCAAAGAGTATTAATAGATTAGAAAAATTATTTATTTGAAATTGACTTAAATATTCCATAATTAATTCACACATTTAATTCTTTGGTTCATAATTTGAGAGATTATTTTTAGGAAACCATTGACTTTTTAAAAATGAATAAGAAAAATATTCAATAAAAAAATGTTTACATAGATAGAGATAAAAGAAATATACAAAATATAAAACATTCAAGATAAAAACACCATATTTACATTTATTAAAACCGTAATTGAGTACTTAGGGAAACATTCATGGTGCATGGTATCAAGATTTTATAAACTCAAGATGAATAAATTACATTAGAATTTGTTATTCAAGTTTTTTTATCTCTTGAAAAGAAATACACCTAATTGAAAAAGTTTAGTTAGGATTCCTCATAAAAATAAAGGAGAAAAACACCGTTAGGATTTTACTTCCAAAATACATAATTAAGTGGAATTCATCTTTATAAAAATAAGAGATAGAGTCTTTCATTTTGTCTTCGACGCTCTACTCATGAACCAAAGTAGGGGATCCATTTCCCCTTGGACCTCCATGTCGTAGTAGTGGGGAAAAAATTGCTACATCCCCTCTATGAAGTGAGATATTAATTGTGTTACAAAGGGATCTAAAATTTAAGTTTTTGTCATAAATCTAACAATTATATCATATGTTCATCATGATTTATTTAACCAAGAAAATTATGCTTTAAAATTTGTTTTTAAATTGTTAAAAATATAATAATAGATATCTTGAACAAAACATGAATATAATACACTACAAATACAAAACAAAACATATGAATGTTTTTTTCCAAGAAACACGATGTGGAAAAAACCTTGAATTTAGTAGTCACTTTCTATTTTGTTAATTAACGATCTTAAAAAAAATTAGAGGCCTTTGAACACCAATCAACAATAATGTATTAACACTTAAAAATTGAACATTATTTTAAAGGTACATTATTTTTCTAGTTTACGAGGATATTACTTATTTTTACACTTATATTGACTAACCAATAACAATATATTATCACTTGCAATCCTTGAAATTTGATTTAAATGTGTATTATTCAATGTGTAGATGAAATTTATGCTACACTTTTGTCTGCAAAAATGTGTATCGTTAAAGGTCTAAATATAATTTATATCACACACTTGTATGCAAAAAGGGCCTAATTTACATGTATAGTAAAGAAAAAGTGTAGCCATTAAATTTTCTTATTGCACATAGCAATGAAAATCATGCATGGTGAAATAATTTGATTGAACTTGATAAGGATAAATTAGAGGCCAAGGTTATTCTTAGGCCGAGGCAATGGGTACAAAAATATTCCTATTACCAATTTGTTGGTGGAGGTTGGGATATTGAATTGTGGAGTTGGTCAAGTTAAAGAAATTGTTTATAAAGATAGTAAAAATCTCACTAAATTTCTAATAATTTTGGTTTTCAAATTCAAGAAAGATATGATTTTTAAACATGAAATATAAAACACCTAAAACATGTACTCATTTCAATCATTTTCAATGGAAAACGTCTTTCCTTCATAATATATTGTGCTCTAGCAATATGCCAATAAACATTTCACAACACAAATGTCAAAATTGTAAACATTTATCAGTATTTATTTATTTTTAATGCATTTTCTATAGTCACTTCATTTCAAGGAAATCCATATTTTTGAATTTTGCTTCACTTTTTTTTCTTCTATTCATCCGACTATACATCAAACAAGTTTTAAATATATGTTGATAATTTTTCTTTTCATACCTCACATTGTCTATCAACATTTTTATTACACCTTTAGAGTGTAATTGCGAATTTATATCCAAACTCATTATATATAAAAAATGAGTGAAATATATATATTAAATCTAAATCATATTTGAATTTCAACAATATAAATAATCGTAAGAGTGTGTATGTCTGAAATAGCGATGAAATACAACAAAAAATTAGAAACAAAACTAGGAAATATAAGTCAAGGAGAAGGTGAATTAAATATATACATCTATTACACGATTATGTATCATATATATATGTAAATTATTTAACTTTTTCTAAACATTGGTTTATCATGTTCACTCTATAAGTAATAAGAAAGCCCATATTTTTTACATTTGAGTAACCTTATAAATATTGTTTTACAAGTTATTTGTTATGGAGTGATTTGTACAAAAATCGACATGTTTTGAACTTGATTTCTAAAATTCTGATATTATATTGTTATAAATATATGATATATAATATAATTAACACTTTATCATTTATGGTAAAGTGGGTTTCTGAAATGTGCCAAACCATTTTTATAGATATATTACAAATATTATACTTATAAATTTATTATCGGGCATAAAACATAGCCATGTCCCCGAAAAAAAATATGATGGTTTGAGCCAAACACTAACAATGATAAAATGAAGGAGAAAAAAATACTAAATATTATGTACTCATACTGAAACAAAGATAAAGAAATAATATAATGAAATGATACTACAAACAAAAATAAAAACTCCAACATACTTAAAACTAGAAAAATACAACTTTACAAATGAAAAATAGGAAATAAAGAAAGCCAATTCGAGAGAGGCATAAGTTAACAAAAATGGAAACCTTTCTCCTCCGTTTTTAGGAGAGGAAAAATTTGATCCTCCACTAATATTCCTCTCCAACCAAACCATTATCTTCCATTCTTGGTATTTTAACCTCAAATATATACCATCTAAAGTTAACCTTCAATGTAAACTTAGCATTGGGACTCAATATATTGGATTGAGTATTGGGTGGATTTCATGTCAATTAAACATTGACATCATGTACTAATTCATATATGGAAATAATTGAAACCCAAACATCTATGTTCCTAATATTTTAGAGGTGCCTCTCGCTTTATAAAAACACACACGTCAACTATCTAGCTAACGTGTTTAGAGGAGACTGAAACATTAATATGAAAGGAAGGGAAGGAGAATATAATTGATAAGAAAAGAAAAATCTATGGTTATACAACACAAAATCTTAATCGGGTAGACCATCCCTTTCCTTCATCTCATCGTAGAGGATGAGGAAGGAATATAATATGAAATGATTATGGTGGTGCTTGAGAATATTACATTATAAACTCTCATATGATGGAATTAATTGTAAATGAATTGAGGTCAGGAGTTATGTGAAGTTATTAGTTTACTAAAAATGGAAAGAGGCATTGTGTTGGTACCCAAATCAGTCCCACCTTCCAAGTCAAGTAGCATCGACAAAGCTAAGTAGGATATATAGAAAAAGAAATACCATGATTTGAGTAATTTTGTATCCAAGGATGGATCTGATAGTCTATTTTTACTTAGATTGTGGGAATGTTGGATAACACATCACCGGGGTATTGCCTACCTCCTGCTACTTTAGGTTCCACTCTGCAACAAGGTGAGAGGACCCATTTTGTAACCTATATTTGTGAAAAGCGGTGGATAAAATTACAATATTTGGACTCCTTTTCTCAGGGAAGTGGAAATGGCCTCAAGAAGACATGGTAAATACAGACATTATCTAACTCTCATAATTTTTCAAAGAAGAAAATGTAGATATCTTCTAAAGGAGGCTTAGGTTACTAAAGACAATCATAATTCCAACTTGCTTCTACATATTTTGGATAAAGGATGGGAAAATTCAACAAATATCCTTAGCATTTATGCATAAATAGTGCAAGAAGGGGTAATTGAAGTGGATCTAATGGTTATTGGTTGTAATTTTAATGTTTGTTAGAAAGTTAAGAAGGATAAAGTTAATTATAAAAAAACACTGAAGTGAACCTTTCAATACAAAGACAAACAAATGTTCTTGATTGTAAAGTATGGATCACACAGTCCAAATAATTCCTTCAACTAGAATTCTTGTATTCATGGAGACCGAGAATACAGGATTTCACATAAAATTTGAGAATTCAAATACAAAATATTCTAACAATTTCTCAAAGAAAATACTAACAATCTCTCGATTTAATAAGTTCCGATACACTCTGAACCGAAAAGAAGCAAGATTTAAAAGATACAAATTTATTTTAAAAATTTTTACCACATTATGACAGAAAGATATATCAATCATGTAATTACAATTACAAAATTTTCACTTCTTTAACTAAGGATTTATGTAATTCGTAGAGATTAATTAGCATACGATTATAACGAAAAAGAAGACAATTGATTGAAAACAATTTATCTTGAAAAAGTAATTGTGATCATGAGACTACACATAAATTGATTCAAGAAACACCAATTCTTCAATAAGGGGACACAAAAACTATGACCTCAATATTTCCCAATGACCGTCGCATAATAAAATAATCTTAGAAAGAATGTTTGGGAGAAAATGAATTGTAGTTTGGGTATCTTAGATTGGTTATGTTTTTAGCTAGTAAAAATGTTCTCTCCTTTCTTCTACAAATCTCGAAAAACTTACCCCACTTTTACAAGAGAAATCTCATCACATTAATAAATTTTCTATCTGTCATTCTATCTTAATTTTTCCCCAAAATCATCACTATCCAAAGAATAGTCTTCTTCATAGTATACAATTTAATATGTTATCTTATGTTGTCAAAGTGCATGAGTTATGACTTACTCCCATTTTTCAAATCTTTTATATATGACTGGGATGTTATGTAATTTATTTTTGAATTAATTTAATTTTTTCTCCCTTTTGGTAGGAAAAGAAACGCTTTTATATTTTTAGGCACCTCCATATCAATCAATGTGACACACAAATCCCTTTCACCTTTTGATGTTAAATCTCCAACAACAAAAACTCATGTTTATGTCTTTTTGACTGAATACATTTCTATAAATTGTGTCACATCAGTCCAGTTATCTTTTATTGCAAAATGCTAATCTCTCTCAATTTTATTTCCTTTGTTCAAGATGAGTGAAAAATCCTTCTTCATTTTATGGTAGTGGTCTTTCTCAACTAAATTTGTTTGTACTATCATCATTGTAAATTGAACTCTATTTCCTCCCCAAATATCCATCCTTTTTGCATTCTCGAACACAAGGAATTATTGCAAATTTCTTTGTTGGTGCAATGATGAGGGTGGTTGTAGGGAATAATTTGAAAGAGATATCATCAGAATATTTAAATCCAAACTTTGTTTTAACTATCTCAAATGAAGCATTTTTTAGGGCTTTGTTTGAAATTGAAAACCCAAGGGATAATAAAGGGCCCTTGACATATCATGAGGTTCATCTATCCCTCCTCTTGAGATTGATTAAGATCAATCATATTTTCTCATCTTTCTAGTTGATGCATAATTATATCTACCATTGGGAGCACCAAAAATATCTATAAGAGTTGAAGAAAATATGGATTGAGAGGACTAATGTCACAAAGATGGTTGAATATAAATGTCCATTTTTATGCATTGAAGGATTTGTGTTAAAAGATGTTCTCAGGGGAGTTTTATGTGATTTATGAAAAGAATTTTATTGATACTATGTCTTCCATTTCTCAAAAATTGGAAGAATAGGAGGGACAAATCATTTCTCTAGAAAAAGGTCCAACAAGACCTATACCACCTCAACAATCTGTAATACCAGTACCATCACCGAGAGGGAAAAAGGGGAAATCAAGCTCTTAGCCTCCAATTTTAATTTTGGATGAGGAATAAATAAAGCCTTAATCTCCTCAAAGTTCCAAGGCATTGTGTTGGTACCCAAATCAGTCACACCTTGTAAGTCAAGTAACATCAACAAGTAAGCACAATGCTTAGAGAAAGAAAGACCAGGATTTGAGTCATTTTATAGTTGGGGATGGATCTGCGGTAATTTTTTACTTACATTTTTGGATGTTTGATAGCACCTCACTATAGGTATGACCTACCTTGCTACTTTAGGTTATTTCTATAACCATGTGAGAGGACCCATTTTGTAACTTGTATTTGTGAAAAGCACTGGATAAAACATCAATATCTGGACTCCTTTTTTAGGGAAGTGAATAATATCCTTAAGAATACATGCTCAATACAAACATTATCTAACTCTCACGAATTATGACACTAGACAATGTAGAGATCTTCTAAAGGAGGCTCATATTACTAAATAGAGTAATAATTCAAACTTTATTCTACATAGTTTGGATAAAGGATGGGAAAATTCAACAAATATCCTAAGAATTTATGCATATATAGTGCAAGTATGGGTAATTCAAGTGGATTCAATGGTTATTGGTTGTAATTCTGATGTATTTTTGGGAATTTAAGCGGAGTTAAATTTTACTTTACAAAAACCCTCAAGTGAACCTTACAAATATTGTGGATAAGGATTCTTTATTGTAAATTATGGATCACACATTCCAAAGCATTCCTTCAACAAGAAGGTTTGTATTCATGGAATCCTAACAAAATTTGAGAATTCAAAAACAAAATCTCATAACAAAGTCTCAATAAATACTAACAATCTTTGATCAAATATGTTCTAGATATACTCAAAAACTAACAAAGATACTAGATTACACAGATACAAATTACTTTTAGAATTGTTTACAACATTATGAAGGAAAGCTCCATCAATCATGTAGTTGCAGTTACCAAATTGTCACTATTTTAAATAAGGACTTATGTAATTCAAAGAGATTAATTAGCATAATATTGCAACATAAGTGGAGATAATTGATTCAAAATAATTCATCTTGAAAAAAGTAACAAAGCTTGTTAGAATACACAAAAATCCATTCAAGAATCACCAATACTGGAGTAAGGGGACACAAAAACTATGTCCTCAATATTTTCCAATGACCGTATAAGCGCAATCATCTTGGAAATAAGGCTTGGGAACAAATGAATTACAATTTGGTATCTCAATTTGGTTCTATTTTTAGCTAATACAAACATGTTACCATATTTCTTCTATAAAGCTTATAAAATTTTAACCCACTTTTGCAAGTGCAATATCATCACAATTATACATTTTCAATCAGTCATGCACTCTTAAATAACCCAAAACCATGAATATCCAAACAATATACTTCTTCAAATAATACAATTTAATATGTTATCTTATGTTCCTAGGTGGAGGAATTACGAGTTACTCTCATTTTTCAAATCATTTATATATGACTGGGATGCTATGTCATTGCATTTTGCATTTTTTTGTTTCTCCTTTTGGTGGTAAAATAAAATCTTTTGATAGTTTTTAGGCACCTCCATATGGTTTGATGTGACATACAAATCCCTTTCACCTTTTGAGGATCAATCTCGCTCAACACACACTTATGTTTGTGTCTTTCTAGGATGAATACTTTTCCATAAATTGTGCTACATCACCAGATATCTTTCATTGCACAATATTAATCTCTCTCAAATTTATTTCCTTCATGTGATTTGAGTGAAAAATCATTCTTCATTTGATGGTAGTGGTCTATTTTGACTCATCTTTTTGTGTCATCATCATTATAAATTCAACTCTATTTTATCCCCAAATATGCATCCTTTTTCCATTCTTAAACACAAGGGATTATTTCAAAGTTATTTTTAGTGCAATGGCAAGGGTGGTTGTTTTTAATAACTTGAAGGAGATATCATCAGAAGATTTGAATCCTATATTTGATTTAACATGCCCAAATGAAGAATTTGTTAGTGATTTGTTTGAAATTACAGACCTAGGGGATAGCAAAGGGCCCTTGAGATATCAGTAGGTTCAAAAATTTCTCCTCTTGAGATTGATTAATATCAATATTGTTTTCTCATATTTAAAGTAGATGTACTATCATTTCTTCCATTGGGAACACAAAAATGTTAAGAATATTTGAAGAAATTCAGATTTGAGAGGAGGCGTAATGTGAAAAGGATGGTTGCATATAAATGTCCCTTTTTATGTAATGAAAGATTTATTATAAAAGAGGTTCCGTAGGAGTCTTACGTTCTTGATGACAAGACTTCGATTGATATTGTGCCCTATTATTTATCACAAAGTGGAAGAATTGGAGCAACATATCATTTATTTTGAAAAAGGTCCAACAAGACCTATACCACCTCAACAATATCTAATAACAGTACCATCAGTGAGAGGGAAAATGGGGGAATCAAGCTCTCATCCCTAATTGTCATTTTCGATGAGGAAGAAACAAATCCTTCATCTCATTTGTGTTCTAATCCATAACTTTCTACTACCAAGCATGGTAATGGAAAGTGTGCTCTCCAATCTTCTATTCACTTAGTGCGAGTGCACTCCTTTGATGGAGCAAAATTTATCGAACCTTTTCATGTTCCTCTCCCACGAGAGCATATACCTTTGACAAGGAGATGCAAGGGTGAGTTTATTTGAATATCCCTTGTTCCACCAGTCCACGGGTTGTAATACTTGCTCTTCAAGAAATTCCAAATAATCCTTCTTAACCTATTCCTAATTATTCTACTTATTACAAGGAAAAAGGGAAGACAATATTTCATACAAGTGGTTTATATCTTCTCCACTTTGGGTATCATCTTACCAAAAGAACATAGAGATGAGGAATATAATGGTTGGCCCTAGGGTGACAGTTGAATCATTGATGGATATGGGGATATCTATAACTTTTGCTGGGTATGTTGTATTTGCTCAAATAACTCAAGGATAATAGGGGTTTATACTGATGGAGAACAAACGTTGAAAATAATTCCCCCATTTACACAAGATTTCTAAGTAGAAGTAGAAGATGACTGAATGATTTTATTTTCTTCGTTTATTTTTTGTTGTATTTATTTGAGAATTTGTTTATCTTTCATGGGAAAGGGCCCCTATAGAATTCCCATTTTTTATTTTTCCACAACACAAATAACTCAAATTGTTACATCAATACACATGCTTGATAATGTATTTATAATTATATCAAAGCCATATAAAATTCTAATGTATCACATCAAATTACATTCATGTCTGAGAGAAACAATTTCAAAGTGATATTCAGTTTTCATGAAATAGGAGTAATGATTAAAATAGGATGAAATAATAGTTAAAATAAAACAAGCATAAGCTTTCTTATAAGTGCTCATATCTGCATCTTCATCTTCCATCATATAGGCCTATATACTATTTAAAAATTAAGGTTTTCCTGCTCAAACCATCCTCAAATTGGTCCATCCTTTTTATATTCTTGTGGCTTTGATTGTAACTCTATAATTCCTCTAATCTAATATCAATGGTGTCTGTGGTTTTGTCAACCCACCTCTATTTGTCTACATCTTTTAACTAGACATCATTCAAAACATCAACCCCGATTTTCACCGAGTATTCAATTCCATACCGATTATCATTATTTTTGAAAACCTTTCTGATGTGCCCAAAATTATATTGGAACAATAGAACTATCTTCTTGGATTTCACTAGATTGGCCTATAGAATGGTTTTTACGTTATATCGAGGATCTTCCATTTTCTATCTTTTGTCACTCCGCCCTTTTCTCAATTTTAAGTTCTTTTGTATGTCTTCATGACCTAATTTTTCCTAACAAAAAAGATAGATTTAAATGATATCCACATGTCCCTTCGGCACATTTTGGAAAAAAACACAAAGAATCAAGAACCTTTAAGCAATCGAATCGACTACGTGGTTGAAGCATGGCAAGGAACCCGCAATGGGATGAAACAACAAGATAAAATAAAAGAACATAATGAATGCCTCCCCGTGTTGCCCAACGGAAAATTCAAAAAGTTAACAAAAAATAAAGGACCCAAAGTTGTGTGTGGTATCCACATGTCATACAAGGAAGTGATAACCGTCAAAAGGGCCAACTAAAGAAGAAGAGGACTCTATGTTCATCATGCAACATGGCCAATGGGAGAGTGCCATGTATTTTTGGGTGGCAAAGCCAAATATGAAATTTATAACAATGGTCAAGAGGATGATATACAAGGATTATTTTCAAGATTAAATCTGACCCATTATGCACTCTTCATAGGAATTTTAAAGGAAACATGACTATTACACTCCTCGACTGAAAAAAAAGATCCACACCCTAGACAAAAGGTTTTCATTTGCATTCAACATATTGTGCCTCTTAATCGGTGGATTGCGATCAAATTAATATACTAGTAATAAGTAAGATATATATTGAAAGAGACAAGAAAGTGTGAATAATAGTGAAATAAGAATGACATGTCCTTTTTTTAGAGATCTAGGAAAATTATAGGATGAAAACTACGTGGAACATGATGGATATGGTATGAGTAGGATTCATTTGGAAAATATGAATATGAAACTCTATCGGGTAAGACATCCTAGATGAGGACAAGACCTCTCGGGCATTGGTGTCCAATTGATTACTAGTGTCTTAGTAAATTCTTTTGTTTTCATATTCTAAGGATCTAATAATTCCTTCTTTGTTTAACTCTTTGTAACATATACTTTGATGTAAGGTTTCAAAGATTACCCTTAAACCTGTAAAACAAACCCTAGCCACCTATATAAGGCTAGAGAAAAAATAAAATAGAATAAATAATACATATGCTTGAGTTAAACTGACCTTTATGGTCACCCTAATGTTATTGTAATCGAGTGTTGCACTATATTTAAAACTCGATTCATTTCTAGTGTGTATGTGTGTGTGTGTGTGTGAATTGATACATTTCTCTTGAACCTTTATTTTCCTTGTATCATCAAACAAGATAGCGGGATATAAATAATTTTCCCCAAGTTGAATGTGTTAGATGGAATTCAGAAATAACACCTCCTATGTAGTTAATATTATAACCAACATGCAATCCTTGAATGTTACTATGTTCCCAAATGATAAATAGTAAGTAATAGCCATGTTTTCTAATACCTAATAATAGTGAGCAAGTTTTATATATATATGACTTCCTTATTTTAACTTCAACACTTAGTCACACCAAAGACCAACCCAAAGAGTTAGAAAAGACCCGAGTTAATTATCAAATGGTAATTTATGAAAAAAAAGAGAATAGAAATAATTTCTTAGAAGGTAAATTAGCACTCGAGAAGTATGTCCTTAATTGGAGGTACTATCAAAAGCTAAGAAAAAGAAACAAGAACAAGGATAGAGACAAGGATCCCTCTCGACCTAATAAAAAGGTGTAAATCCAAGAATTATAAGCCAATATCATAATAAAAACAAATAAAAGTAATAGGAGGACTAAAAAAGGTGTCACCAATGTATAATAATTTCACTTAGTAATACTGTACATAAAAGCATATTAGAGGCATGATGTAACAATAATAACTACATAGTATTGTGTTTACATGATCGGAATCCAATTTCCTTTTCCCTTTTTTTTTTTAAAGTATAAGAATGGGGAATAATCAACATAGGGAATTCCTTGGAAAACAGCACTAAACTATTTCAAACTAGGATAATATGTCAAAGAGAATAACCCAACTGAAAAGGATAATAAAATTTTCACTATTTTAACCAAACTCTTGTACTTTTGAAACTAAAAACACACTAGAAAAATAGTGGGTGTCAAAAAACATCATATTGTATAGGGTTATAAATATTTAACATCATTAACAAGATTTTACTAAAACTTGAGCTAAAACATAGATTGGAGACGTTGTCACCATATTTATCAAAATATTCTAGTTAGATCCTCTTCTAACATCCTCTATCAAAAACTCATGAATTTAATACCTTTGGATCTAATTTAAGTAAATTCCTAGTAATGGGTTGATTTTTGCTCAAATATTTGACCCATCACATATGTTAGCAAGTTTTAATGATCAATAAATTTCGTAGAAGGAAACTCAAAAAATTATAAAAATTCTATTGGTTTGTTGACCATTCAACCTTACAACATACATGATGGATAAGCTCTTATGGAAAGGAAGAGGTTCTCCATTATATGTTTGAAAGTTTGAATGGTTAATAAGCAAATGGAAATTACAAAAAAATTGTAAAAAAAGAATTTGTTGGTGACCATTCTCGAAAGATTTAGAAGATCATATCCATCACATATGCTTGCAAGTTTTAATAGATATCCAAATAATGAAAAAGAACCCAAAAATTTGTAAAAATCCCATTGTTTAGTGCCCACTTCCCTTCGACACCTTTTTGTTATTGATTTCGATACTATCGACTATACTTATGGATATTATTGTAGTTTTTTGATTTAGCATGATGTTAGATGTTAGAAATATTGGACTGTTGTTGATTTCGATTCATATATGATGTGTTTGGATCATTAGAGACATTTTGATATTGATGATGATATGTTATTGACATGGTTATATATATTTCTAACATGCGATATTTTTGTCACACTGAGTAGGTCTTGATAATTGAACTAATGTTGTGATCATTTTGACATGGATGAAATGTAAGAATAGAGATGTTGTTAGAAATTATAAATGATATCATAATTTCCTAGATGATGTTTTGATTCATATATAGATGATTGTGGATTTATATTACACATTTATTTTGAATGTTTTGATGCAACCGTGAGGCTGAAGGAGGTGTTATGTGTTTTGCAGGTAAATATATTCACAACAAACATCGGGGGGATTGAGACCAACCACATTGGAATTCTAGGTGAATTCAACAAGGGTCACCATGGCAACATGTATTTGTGTGTGTGTTTGAATTATGGTTAGGGGGAAATTGTGACCAAGGGGTTATGTATTGTCTTTTATTTATTTTTCCTTTAATTGATGTTAGTATGTGATTTTTAGTGATGTAATTCATTGTATTAATTATTTGGAATTTGGTGTATGTATTTTACCCTTTATTATTAATGGGTTGTAGTGTCTTAATTAAAGCTAATTTAATCTTGTCCTAAAATAATTATAGATGTGACCAAAAGAATTCATTTATTAGAGTAGATTTCTCTTGGATTTTGTGTTGTAAGTTGAGTGTTTCGGGATCTTGAGTGTTGTACACTCTACCCTTTATGGAAATTCGAATTTTGCCTTAGGAGCCAATTTTGGAGGCTTGTGGTACAACTTAGACTTGTCCCACACCTCTTAAATTGCTATAACAACCCTACCTATGTGTTGGGGGGTCAAAATTAGACCACATTAGGTGTTTTGGGAAGATAAAAAGGTAAAATGTTTATTGCACTTTATTTCTTGGAATAAATATTGTCCTTAGAGGGGTGTGCACTTAGATTGTGTGTGTAAGTAAAATGTTATTTCTTCAACATCTTATTAAGCATTGTTTGGAGTATAGGGTTGACTAGGGTGATGTGTAGTGGATAGGAAATGAGGTGGCATCCTACTTAGAGCCACATCATCCTCCTCTCTCCCTTTTCTATTTATTGAAGTTCTTTTGCTTGTTTGGGGGTTACTTTATTATTTTATACTCTTGAATTTTGGGAGTTAGAGAATTTTTAGAGTGCTTGTGGTATTGGTTGGATCTTGTTGGTGATTTCTTGGGTTTGAATGAGCTTGGAGATTGACTCTTGGAATAAACTCTACTATGGAAAGGTAGGAGCTTTACTCTTACTTATGTTATTCCTTTATTTTGTGTTTGTATGCTTATTATTTTGAGTGTTTTGGAATGCTTGTTGGGTGTTTGGGTAGATTGCCTAAGTGTGGTGTAGGAGGGGACTATGGGGAGAATTCATGTAGGGAGGCATAAGAGTTATTTCATGTTTTGGAGGGATTTTGGGTTGGGTGCCCCACCTTGGACAAGGAATGGTTGCATTTCTTACTTTTTCTTGTATGAGGGAGGCACAAGAATATGAGGGAGGCATAAAAGTATGTGGGAGGCATAAGAGGTACTTAAGGGAGGCATAAGAGTATGTAGGGGATTTGAGATATGCATTGGAGGTTTTTAAGGTGGGCACCCATTTCCCATTGGGAGGCATAAGTGGCCTCCCCATAGGTTCTTGCTCCTTTGGCTTTCATTTTTAAACCTTGTTTATTTTGGTTTTTTTCCTTCTTGTGTTGAAGTTGAGTTGAATGTGCTTGGAATGGTTGTGAATTTTTTGGTGTTGTGTTGTGGAAGCTTTTTGTTTCCATGTGTTGGATTCACCTCTCATTGTAATGTGGTTAGGGCTCTGGGGGCCAATGAGGAGGATGACTTCTCCTCATTGGATATTTTGGTTAGGTGGAGAGTGTTTCCTCTCCCCCATTTTTGTTGTGGATCAAGAAAATCATGAAGGAGCTCTCTTGTTGGTGTTGTGAAGCTTGGAGCTTTTGGTGGAGTCCCTAAGAAAATCCTTCTTGTAATAAAACTTCCTTAGTGTTATTCCCACTTAGAGTGGAGGAACTTGTAATATTGTATTCCATTTTAGCTCACATTATTGTATGATTTTCCACTTCAAGTGGAGGACATTGTGTTGATCTTGTGAAGGAAATTTGCATTCAAATATTTGTTATTAAAGTTTTATTGTATGTTGAAAGAAACAAAAAAATAAGAAGAAAGATTTGTGTTGTAAAGTTAGTTTTGTGAAATAGAAAAGAAACTATTTTCTTTATTTGAAGATTTAGTTTGTTGTGAGAAAAGAAGTTCTTTGTTTTAAAAAGAATTGGGCTATATTCAATGGAAAATAAAGTTTACTTTTGTTTTAAAATTGTATTATGGTAAAAGAGAAAGAAGAAATATAGAAGTTGTAAGATGTTAAAAATGTATGCATAGTAAGCTTGAATGTATAACAAAGTAGTTGTTATAGTTACTTTGAATATATTTGTTGAAGTGAAAATGGAAAGAGGCAATAAATTTGAAGTATGTTGTTACATTGATATGTTGCATTTTGTAGTAAGAAAATAATAACATTAGAAGTAGATTTAGATCCTTTTTACTCTTGAAATTGAAAGAAATTTAGTTGAACAAAATGGAATAGATCTTGTAGTTGTTATTGTTACTATTGGATTTGAAAATGCTTTAAATGAGTAATTTTAACTAAGAAATGAACAAATGGAACTAAATCTTACAACTGGAAACCTTAGGCATATAAAATCAAGTTTAGAATGTATTTTTAAACATTTTAGTAACTTTTGTTTTTTGAAAAAACTCGTAATTTTAGGTCCTATTTCTAAGAAACAAAACCGCTGCCCTGTGTAGAGTGGTGGTCTTGTAACCACTGCTCAGGAAAGGCGGCAGTCTCAAAACTACTGCTTCCTCAAGAAACAATTCATGGTTTGTCACCCAGGGAGGGTGGTGGTCCCAAAACCGCCACTTACTCGTCAACACTTCGTCACTTACGACATAACTTCTTGGATCCGTACTGCAATCTCTAACTTGTAATAAATAAAATTTTAAGCATGTAAATTGTGTAAGGACACCTCCAGAAATCAATCAAAGGAAAAATATTATGGTTTTAAGCAATAAAATCTTCAAATAGTAAATTAAAACCACTCTTTTTCATTTATATTAATGGGGGTAGGGTTTTCCCAAATAGAGAACCCCAAATACAAATAGCTTGAAATAAAACCAGATTGGTAAAGGAAACCCTTCCAATTACTTGAATAAAAGACATAACAATGATAAAACTACAAACTAAACTAATCTAAGCTTGATCTCCTTATAGACTCCTCCATAGTTCTTCCTCTCTTGCTCCCATGGCTTCCTCCTCTCCAACCTGCAATTTTAACAAAAGAAAATAGACCAAATGAGGAGAATAAAATAAAGGAAAGGTTTTAATAAGAATGCTTAAGGATTTTTAGGGTTAGTTTGGAACCCTAGGATCTAGTGGCCAAGATTGTTTTGATCTAAGGGTGGAGGATTAACCCTACTTTTGTTTGGTAGAAATGTATTTTAAATGTTAAATTAAATCCTTAAGGGTATGTGTAGATGGGTGAATGGGGCCATTTATTTTCCTTGGGGGTGTAAAGTCTTTATTAGTTCTTAGCATGTTTTAGGAATTTAATAAAAGGAATTTAAGCTATTAGGATAATGAAACTAAATTAATTAAGCATGAGGTTAACCATATTAGGATTTAACATCAACTAAAGAAGAGAAAACAATTAACCAAGTAAATTAAACTATGGCACCTTCCTAGTTGACTTTTAATTAATCGACCTTAGAGGTAAAGTAATTTTAATATTTAATCATTTAACTAGACCTGGCCTAGCAATCGTAAAGTTGAGTTTAGTGGTGTAAGTTAATTCAATGCACCATCGTTTTAAAACCCTTTTAACGTCTTTTACCTTTAGCTTAAAAAACATTATTCACAACTTTCAAGTTAAGTGTTAGGTTTTAGCATGATCCTTAAACGTCATTTTTGGAATACTATTGGTGAATATATTTATGATTTATAACTAACTTGGAAACCATGGATCTTATTACATTTCAACAATTACAATTGGTCTCAGCATATTTTTAAATACATGCATAGGATAAGTTACCGATTTAACCAACACACAAATGTTAAACTTTAAGATAGATTTGTATCTGATTACTCAAACAGAACCTCTATATTTAAAACGTCCTCACTAACTATTCCATGTAAATGGAGATGACCTGAGATTACTTATATTTAATATCAAACCTATAAACTTCGGATTATGACTCTAACAATTCCTCTTGTACTCCAAAGTTAATACATCCATAATGGTTCAACAAATAAAAGAAACAACCATGCAGTCTTCAGATATTCAACTACATATCATGCTAGATGAATACAAGAAACCGCTACTTGAAAATCATCTTCAACGTCTCCACTATTCTGAAAAGAGAATTTTGAGGTTTTTTCTTTCTTGATGTGGATATAACACAACTGAAACGTCAACACTAACAAGAAGTTCTAATTTTCTTTGTATCTGATGGGAAAGAGAATCATGAACCAAAAATCACAACATCACTCTTACACATGATACACGTTTGTGATGTGAAGGATATCATTCAAAAGATCATCTTTTCTTGATCAATTCTCTCAAATACACAAACAAAATAGCAAAGGTTGTCACCGACTCATCTAGGTTTCTGATTTGCATATGGATATCAACTTCGTCACACAAACATGAGATAAAATGAGGGTTTTCCTTGTGGTTTACCCTCAACCACCTTCAAAACAAATGATTAAAACACAATATTGTTGGTGTGTTTCTCTGAACACCCAATACCTACATCATCACCATCATCAAAGGCTGTCAAAACTTCATCTTCATCTTTAGCAACTTGGACAAAACCATTCATTTGTTTAAGGCCTAATTTTTCACACTTGTAATTTGTCACACTTCACTATTGTTTTTGTCACGTATTCCACCACGACCACCACTTTAGAAGTTTCTTCCTCAAACAAATATATCCATTTAAGAATTGACCACACCATACTTAAATGACCTTCTAAATTCTAGACAACATCCTTTCAAATAATTATTTTAAGGATAATATATCATATCCATCAACATTTCACGCAGCTTAAGACTGACATCTACAACATACAAATGATTATGCAACCCTTTCACACGAAGTGTCCACATGTTAGATCCATTGCAAACAATTACTTGCATAGAGGCGTGCCCACACCCCTATTTCTTCCTCAAACACAATGTCTCTGTATGACACCTTCTACACATAATTAGAAGTGAAAAACAATTGTGGAACTCTATGAACAAGTACTATGCTTGTGTTAGTTGATTCATGAGATTTCTTAACTTACAACGATACAAACTCCTCGGTGCTTCCTACACTCGTAATGACTTCCAGAGAGAATACTAAAATCTGCCATCTCCGTCATGTTGTATTCAACTTATAACCGCTCTGCTCTTGACTGCCTTCTCTGCACTTCCTAGAGTCCTCATATGGCTACGATGGAGCAATGAAACTAAAATTGAAGGGAAAAAATGATGGGGTGGAAATGTACATAAAATGCAATTTACAGGTGTAAAGTCAAATTGCACAAGCTTAGCGTGTGTCAAAATGGGAGGTTTAGGACAGGGTATGGATATCCATCAAAGCATAATCGTAAATGAATTTTATTCAGATGTGGTAGTTTCAAATGCCCTTATAGACATGTATGAAAAACGGGGATGCATATACAACGAACATGAAGTGTTTGATAAAATGTCTCACAGATATGTGGGGTTATGGACAGGCTGTTGCGTTAGAATGGGAGCATTAACACAGGGTATGGGACGTCATCATAGCATAATTGGAAGAGTTTTGGGTTGTTTTCACGAGTAGGTGGGTTAAGGTTCAAATGGAAATGAGATTAATATAAAGTAGAGGAATGAAAAAGATACCTGGGTGTAGTTGGATTGGAAGGCCTAAAATGGTACACAATTTCCTTTGGAGATAAAGGCAACAGGATATTTTGCGGAATCTAGAAGATGATTAGAATACTAAAGAAAATGTCTACAACTATGACATAACGTGGATTTATTTCGTTTGTTTTTTTTTCCTTGGCCAATGTTACAACTCCATTAGAAGCATGAGACCAAATATTTTTTTGGATGAGAGAGGAAGATCCATAACCACCACTTGAAATGCTACTAGAACTACTACATTTAAAACTGGCAGATGAGTCCCTTTAAATGTCAACAATGGGGAAGTTTGTATAAGAAAACGTTTATGTGAACAAGAGAACTCAACTGCGAATAGTGGATGAAAGAAAAGGAGTGATAAAGTTTTTTTCCATTAGAAAAATTGTTAGTTGAGCCATCTTTTAACGCTCACACCGAGACCCAACCCAACTTTAGAATTTGCAGGCTGCTATGCCATAGTAACATAACACTTAAAATTATTGACTATGCACCATAAAATGGTAAAATTTTATCTCAAAAGATAAGGCAATCAAAGTCGTGATGGTAAAATATACCACTGAAAGGGTCTCAGTAAATTTGGTATTTTTGTACCTAGTCCTTTTTCTACCATGCAATTGGTCATAAGAATCCTAACCTCCCATAAGGTATTGTAATTAAACGAATCAATATTTATCATAACCTCATCCGCACATTAGGTTATAATTCTATGCTTATTTAAAAGGTACATATTTTGTCTGGCATATAAACTACACATATCCTGATGAACATCATGATCAAGAGGTAAATGAATCAATACCCACATGGAAAACCCGAGCAATCACACTAGGACATCTCGCTTTCGTGTGTGTTTTACTTTGTATTGGACCCACCCTCTTTTTTTCCCTTCTCTGGATTCAAATCCTCTCTAACGGTTCGACTTAACACTAGTAATACTACATTTACAATTTAAAATTCAAAATTGAGAAAATGTTGATTTTCCTTGTGTCTGTGAGTTCTCTTTTCTTTTGCAAGGGATTGAACAACACCATGTCTTCCTACAAAATTAATTTCTTGACATGATTTAGGAGCTTGAAGTGCATGTTGCCTAATACATTCTTTAACTAGGTTAGGTACTAAGAATCTAACTTGTTGAACCTACAAACTTGTTGGAAGCTCTGAATGCTACAATATCAATCTTGGAAAAACTACAATCGTGCAAAAATATGCTTACTACTAAGTTTGAGAGAAACCCAAAAATAATGTCTAGTGAAATCTAAATTCCAGGCCATTTTTGTAACAGAAATTTTGTGGTGGTTGGATAGAATAACGTAACATAGTGGAAGATTCAGTATGACTTAGATCCCACAAGTATCTATCTTGAACAACAACAATGGTGGAAAGACCAATGTCTACCCATTTTGTAGTTATGCAAGTTATGGACCTAATTATGTTCCACAAGATTACACCCACCTTTTTGTTGCAAAGTGGCCAAGCCCATACTTGAAATTTGCCAAATATGCATGTATCATACATACACATGATCTGAGGTTATTTTCAGCAAAGAATTCCAATAAGTAGGATGAATTAGTCAAAGTAAGTATACTTAATGAAACATATACCCATAAAAATATCATACCTTAAGGTCCCCTTGCTGGCTGAATTTCTTCCCCTGAACACCTAATGAATATGGATGAAGCCTCGGGAAATAAGTTAAAAAAAATCTAAAACTTATTTTTCAGCTATTTCAATCTGATTTGATCAAACTAACCTTGATTGACATCAATGACTTCTTTATTACCCAAAATCTCTAAAATTTCCTTGCTTAGCGTTGCTTATGTCACAACTAATTAGCAATGGAGCCCACAATAAATTAAAACTAGTTATAGTTAGGGTCGAAATATATTTAATTTGGGAATGGATAACCGTTGGTCCTAGATACCAAGATTTGGATGTTTATATCATCCCAATAAAAAAATATAGTACTTGGAATTCTCAAGCATAGATATTGATCTTTATCCTAAACACCATACTTTTGGTCGGGGAGGGTATTCACTTCCACAAGCCTAGTGCTTTTAACGAAAGTATGCTTAAACCTAAAATGTAAATGTTTCGTGCTTGCAGTGTATAGAGCATGTCAATTTAAGGTTCAAACCAAGGTTCTTCGACAAGGTATGCTTTCCTAGCAAAAACATGTCATAGTCATGGATCCCGACCAAAAGACCAAAAATGAGCCCGAGGAAAGCCTCAAGGATTCCACTTACACTTTTAACTCTTTTCATATTATGCGTCAGCCTATGTTTCTAACCTTTTATTAAATCTCATATGCTAAAATATGACCTATATTCCTTTAGAGTCATTCCACCATTTCCAACCTCCAACATGTCAGAAGTAGGTTGACGAAAAAGATAAAAAATTATTTGATGTGCGCTTTGAAACTCGCGATAGAAATTACCAGAGGTATTATGAATGGATCGATTAATAACCATTCCATCCAAAGCATGACCTATATAATCCACCCACTTATCATTCTGATCAGGTCTAGATGTGATGCCGCAATTATGGGAAAATGACAAATAGATACATATTTTGTTCTCAATCCAATTCTTAGGAAAAAAATTGTATTTTTTCATCAACATATTAGTATATTACGTGTTTCATTTATCTTCTATGTCTCCTGTAGTTCTCCAGCTATTTGCAATTTGAGGTGCCCAAGTTGCAGGATTTTGATCACCCCTTCCCATAAAAAAATCTACATTTAAATTAATGTCGTAAATGATAAAATTAAAGCTAAATTTAAATTAGTGTCATAAATATTAAGCTGAAGTTTTTATTCCCTTAATTATTCAATAAATATATGTATTACTGTCTGCAAAACCACATTACCATTCACACATTGAATAGAATATAGAACAACCATAATTCTTGAGAGATGTGATCATGTTTGGGTACATGTGCATTTGTATACGATTTCACAATCAATAGTGTAAATCCATATGTATATAATTTATTTCCCAAATATCTTAGGTTTTATGTACCTCTCCTGAGGTTTTACATCACCATTGTTGCAGTTATCATATTTCAAGTAGTCTACTCCCTACCAAGACATCAAACAACGATAACGTGTTTTAGCATTGAAGTAAATACCAATCCTAGTTTCATCTAAGTCTTCCATGCATTTTGGTTCAAGGACAAGATAAATTCATCCAAAGTAAATAAGAATTTGATCAGTGGATCAAGGAATGGTTCTTAGAGAAAGGAACTCATGAAGAAGATATTTTGGCATGTTTTTGCTACATGTATAAGTCCTGGTTTTTGAAGGAAACACAAAAATCAGTATTAATTAACAGGGTATTGATATGGTGATCTATCTAGGAAAGAAATATTTTTTGTTTCTTCTAAGAATTCAATGCTTACCTAGCAATCGAGTCCTTTATAGTGAACATAGCATCACAAAGACTTAATGCCAAAAGAAAATGTAGAAGCTCTAGCATCCAGATTACCCTACCAAATGCCAACAGATAAGAAGGTTCTCAGTCCCTCTGAAAATTGGCTTTCATTATCAATGAAATTATGAAACATTGATACCTAGAAGATTCTAAAATGAATTGATCAACATATCTTTGGCCTTGGTATATAATATAACAAATTGAAAAAGTGAACAAATCAAATTCTCATATTTTTAGTTAATTTATTTTAAATAATACCGAGCATCTCTATTTTTCTCACCTCAATAATCACCTGGATTTTCAGACTATAATTGATAATTATTTCACAAGCTGTAAAATGATAATAATGATAATAATAATAATAATGACATTATGATTGTATTATCGATCAACGATTGTATTTTATTATTACCTTCTTTATATCGATTGTTATCGATATCATCCTCTGTTATCGTTAAACTATCCTCTTGATTTGTTTGTCGCTCCCGCTGATCGAGCCTCGTTGCGCAAATGAGGAAGAGTAGGTTTTGTGGTGGCGCCACGGTTTGGGAGTGGCGTTCGCGTAAATATTTCTTTTAATCGCTCAACCCACCCACTTTTTCAGGAGATACAACATGGTCACGAGCCGACGCATGGCTAGTTAGCTTGACTGGCGTTTTAGGCTTCAAGACTACACAAGCAGTATTAAGGCTCGTGTAACCATTCGCTTATTGTGGTGCCCCTTTCCTTTTACCGCTGGGGCATACCTGAGATCCAGAAAAATAAAAATAAAATAGAATAACGATATAAATAGAATGAGTTTTAGAATAAAATAAATAAAAATAGAATAACAATAATAATGAAAGTAAAATTTTTGAAACAAATAAATTTAAAAAAAAAAAAAGGAAATGGAGTGGAGGGCGTGGGAAGGCACGTGCTTTCTTGGCAAGGCACAGAAATTTGGTGAATGAAATTAAGTGTTTGACCAAATGAAAGAATGGGACAACTTTTCTGAGAGAATTGAAGACAGGTGGGTGAGAGTTGGGTCAGTTTGGCAGGGGGCGCCCTCAATAGCTGTCACAGTCTCACCAAATGCAATAAACAATGACCAGTACACTCCTAGCCTGTGCCTATACCAAACGTGGAGCGTAGAACTGAAATTCTCCTAGGAAAGTGCCGTGAGGAATTAATTGGCTATATGCAGCAGCTACAGGGCATTTTTAGTATGTGGAATTCCATCACTCAGGTTATTCATCCAGTGTTGAATTAAAGGCGTTTAGTTCAGAGATCATTGACTGAAGTTGTCGAGTAGAGGCGCCAATGGGGCATGGATCGTTATCTTCCACAGTCTACTGTCGAACTTACAACCCATCCGCTAATTTAGCCACATTCAGTATTTCCACAGGCTGCAGAAGCCTCAGGGTCCAGCAAAATCATTTGGGTTCCAATGTGGGTGTTGGCCATAGGCCTGTCGGTAGCTTAGTTTCTAATGGGTATAGGAAATGTAGATTGTCGGGAACAAATAGGATTAATGAAAGACAAAACAAGAGAATGCCTACAGTGGCTTTGGCTGGTGGGTTTTTCGATTTGGAAAGAAAAAGACTTCTAAGTTGCAGATACAGTGCAAGCAGGTGACCCTGTGCTGCATGAACCTGCAAGCGAAGTACCTGTGGAAGAGATTGGGGGAGAGAGGATTCAAAAGATTATAGATGGCATGGTTGCTAGCATGAGGGATGCACCCGGTGTTGGGATCGCTGCACCTCAAATAGGTGTACCATTGCAGATAGTTGCCCTAGAAGATACAAAGCAATATATCAGCTACGCGCCAAAGGAGGAAGTAGAAGCTCATCAACGGACTTCATTTGACCTTTTGATAATAATAAATCCGAAGCTCAAAACTATAGGCAACAAAACTGCGAAGTTCTTCGAAGGATGTCTCAGAGATGACAGCTACATTTGATTTGAGAGTAGCACACAATGTGATGAAAGCACGTTCTCATATTGAAGCAAATGAAAAAAGTGGAATTCACATCTTCAGTGGATCCAGCAGTTTGGCGAGAAGACATTCAATTGCTAATCTTATGAAAAATATTGGAGTGATGGAATCCTCTGCAAAAGACTGAAGTAGAGATGCCTTGTTTGGGAGGTGAAACGTACCTTTGCAACAAGTTTCATCAAATGGACTAACTAAGCAAGAGTTTTCTGAAACATTAGACGCTAGTTTGATTACAATATCAAAGTTACTATTGCCTATGCAAGAGAAGGCATCCATATATGAAAACAAGTCTGAAAAGGTTTTTATCAATATCAGATGCTTTGAAATCCAAGATTGAAGTTTGTTTGGCATACCAAAATGCAATATCATACAGAAATTTTGCTGGCGAAATCTACTTTGGAACAACGCTCTTCTTTTGGAACTACCACAGTTTTATGTTTGTCCCCAAAATCGATGAAGAAAAAGGTTTATATATCATTACGGTTGATGCCTTTCAGATCCAGGAGCGTGATGTTATCATTATGTCTTGTGTCCGAGCTTCAAATCATGGGGTTGTCCTTGTAGCTGTTTTTCACCGCGTGTTTGGGGCGCTAGCACGAGCTCGCAGAGCACTTCGGGTTAAGGGCAAGCCGCTGCATTGAAACAATCAGATGCATTGAGATGGCGTTTTAAACCAGGCATGTTAAACCTGCCCTTGCAATCTTCTGCTACCCTTTTATTATGTCATGAATTGAATGTCCTTCTATTTTCTTTTATCTGTTATGGCATTTAGAATGGGCTTCTGCTTTTTCCTTGCTCCTCAATTAATTGCTCTCTGGCTTCGAAAATGGTTTTTGTAGCATAAAATTATTTCATAATGGACAAAATGAATGAACTAGGTAAACAGTAAAACTTAACCTTTGTTTATGTTATTAGTTACTGCAATTGTCTGATCAATAATGGTAATTTATGAAAAGCTATCTCAAACCGATTACAATTCTAATTCCAGTTTTTAAAAAAAATTGGCTAGGTTGCTTTATGACTGCCTGATAATGCTTTTATTCTAAATGGATGTAATAGTGAAAGGCAGAAATTAAAATTGTAGAGTTTTCTCTTTCTTGGTAAAGTGTATGATGTTATAGACATTCTATGTAAATTATCTTCCTTGTGAATCGAACTCTGTAGTAGCAGATGTTTTCTTTGGAGCGACTATGAGGATAGGTCGAGTAGACTGTCGTGAGATAGATGGGTATACCCAAGCTATTCATATGTTGTTTTAGAGACGGAAGAGAAGGCATAGTTCGTAGGAAGAGTATTTTGCCTTGTATTTTTCCCCTTCGCTGACTGTTAACCTTGTGATTGGTGACTCGAGTTGGGTCACGGTAGAGGATCTTGTGTCGATTCACTTATATTTTCAACAGACTATCCCTTGCTTGTTTAAATTCAAGTATCGAATGAAATGGGTTTCTATTAAATCCATTTTGTAGCTTAGCAAACCTTCAATAATTCAGGTAGGGACTTTCTGAGTAAGTGTTGACTGAGGCATGTGTGAAAATAGAATGGTTATCTTTCTTCGAATTGGGTTAGACTTGTATGAAAATGGAAAAGGTATGAATCGACTCAGTTACATATTTTAGTGAGCTAAGTCCTTAACTCTTACAATGATCATACGAGGGGTGGATTACGGGTTTATTGCTGATTATGTGATGTAAGATAATAACAACCTTTGGTGAAAAGACTTCTTCTTGATCCTTGCCTGTGTAATCCAACTATAGTTGTTGTATGTAATTTTAGTTGGATAGAATCTAATTTATTTAACTTCTTGATGAAAAATAATTAGGTTCGGTGAGAATTGCTTGGTATATTGAACCTTCAGATTTAGTTAGTTATAGTGTTGTGAGTATTATATGTATGTTGGTTTATTCAGCCGAGTGAAGTTAACTTTAATCTTTGACTGATTTGTGTTCATATATGGTTGGGGCCTATATTCTTCCTAAAACATGGATGTGCGTTAATGCAGTCTTGTTAACAAGTAATTTTGAATATGTTAAGTCATTTGACCGATCTTTATCTTTTTGGTTAATAATAATAGAATGATGTTTGGGTGTTAGATTTCAATCACGTAATCCATAGGATTACTTGACTGAAATCTCAATACTCTCAGCCTTGTTGTCTTCACCAATAAGGTCTCACCTTGATTATCTTTGGAATATCTCTCTCACTTGAATATTGGGATTCCTCCTTGTTGGCTGGTATAAATCTCGTCATCTTGTGAAACATATTGATTAGTGGTTTGTGATTTGATCCATTCTTGAGTTTAGAATTTTACTTTCATGATATTATAAAATGTTAGCTTACTGTTGCAATGGGTAGTCTTAACATGCTCAGTTCTTACGAAACTGACTTTAGTTAATATTTGTGCAGATGGATTATGCGAGTAGACTAGAGGAAAAGAGTGTTAAAGGTTCATCTGTACAATTTATGAAGTTCCTTGTAAAAATGTCGAATGTATTGTAGAGTATTGTTGTTGTAACTGTTGAAACTTTGGCTTGTTTGGTTATCATGTGAAAGATGAAACTTGATTACCGCTTGGTTATGGGATATTCTAGTGTATTTTTAAATCCTTAGAATAGTAGCGTGGCATGTTCCATGTTATTACGCTCTTGTTCCCTAGTCATGGGTTAATAGAGATAGTATGTCCCTTTGGTTTGTGCATCGTGTTGGAATGAATTGATGTAACCTTGTTTTGTTTTCGCAAACGAGTACTGTTAAACTTTGCTCTTGAGTTAAAATGTTGAGTTGTAAATCCTTCTAAGGCATAGTAGCAATGAGTTTGTAAGCACTATAAAGTGGACTGGATAGTCCTTATAAAAGTTAAACGAAAATTTATGTATATGAACATATTAATGTAGATGTGATCTACTTGATAACCTTTGAGACCTGGAACAATCAAGAGGAAACTATCTTTTGTAACGAAATATGATTACTTATTATTTTTTTTTTTCCGAGCCAAACTAATAAACATTATCCTTTTACGGTGAAACCTTAAATGATCTCATGGTGAAATCAATGGTTAGATTTTAGAAGATGATAGGATTTAATAAGTAGGAGGGAAATTGATTAATTAAACCTTAAATCTCTCTCTATCGTTTGAAATGTTCTCCTTTGTCAAACTTAATTAAGTAAAGTCTAGATGGAACATTTAACCAATCTTGATAAACTCTTAACCTCAATAAAAGACTGATAGTAAACAATGTGACCCTGAAGCTAAATTATGTTGTCCTGTTGTGTTAACCCTTGCCTTGATTCATGGTGATATTTCTTAAGCAAGGTCAAAATTTGATCCTTAAACAAGAAGGCTATTGTTATGAACCCTAAGCGGTACTTTCCACTCAATCGGAGCTTATGTCTTCACCTGTGCAATAGAGTTGTGGAACATGTGTTAGTGGCTTGTGTAAGATTAATTAACCTTGTAAGAAATGGAAAATGTTCTAAAATCAAATGAATAAGAAAGATTTGGACATAAAATTGATGATCCTAGTTTAGAAAGCTTGGCCTTAAGCTATTTAGTCAACAGTTGAAAAGAAAGAAGTTCTCCCTTGTGAAAAGAATTGTGTGAATCGTTACATGAAATTTTATAAGAACGTAAGTTAAGAATTAAGAGACACTTTAGTAAACAAGAAAATTTAACAAGAAATTCCTCATGGGATGCCCTAGCTGTGAGTGTGTCATGTGGTTGGACTTCTATAAAGAGTAAATTGTCCTTGATAGGTGTGAACGTCTCCGTGCTGCCTTTATGGCCATCCTTGTATCAAGTTGTTCACAGTGTTAGTTGTATCCTTGGTGATGACATGTTACGTCGTGTTATGTGTCAAGCAAGTCAAAAAAAAAAAAAAGTTATCCTGTATTTCACTATGTTGTTCTTGTGCGTATTTTTGGGTTGTTACACTTGGTATCAGAGCGTAGGTTCATGCTCTCGAACCTATGGGCCAGATTGGTGTTGTATGATGATGTTACATGGTGGTGGTGGCGTTACATGATGATACTGCATGATGATGATGATGTTGCATGATGGCGGTAGATATTGGAAGAGTAATGTGCTTCAAGCGTGATGTGATTATTGTCGTAATTGTGATATTGTGAACGCACATGATGTGTATGTCACCTTGTGCATGTTTGTAATCATGTTGATATGATGGGGATGGGAGTATTCTCTCTCCTTCTTGTGGATTCTATGAAGAGTTCACGTGTGAATTACTGTTTGTGGCGTGTGAAAAGAATTATATAGTGGATGACATAGTGTTAGAGCATTGTGACATATTGTGATATGTAGGTGTATCAATGTGTTGTATGACTAGATTGATGTTAAAAGAGATGAGTTGTATCATGATGTTTTTACCATGTTTTGAAGAAATGTGTGTACCACCTTGTTATGTAGCAATGGATGTTATGTTGTGATGTACTATGTTCATCGTATGTATGATTGTGTGAAATATGTAATGCTTCATGTTGTGATTTAGGGTCATACGGTGAGTGTATGAACCCTATCGTATGGTGATTGATTGCACTTTGGGTGCGGAATGTGGTAAAGTGATGTATTGCACCCTGTGAATGAATGATCGTGATCTACCTTGTATATGTACCATATGTAAGACGTTATGGTAGTTATGTGTGTGCCACCGTTATGTTAGTGATGTTGTTGTATGTTATGTTGTGAACCTTACGCTAACCGATCCTGAGGGAAATCGGTAGAAGTGTATGTTGAGAGTGAGGAATGGTGTACCATGGGTCAATAACTTGAGCAAAACTCGGTTTAGTAGATTACATGTGATTCTTTCCTCTCTCCATATGTGGTTGTATGTACACAACCTAAGTGCAACTATGACTATGTTTAGCCTTGTCGAAGTGGTGGCGGGATGATTCAGATGGAGGTGATGATAGTGGTATTATTGATATGTATTTTACGAGCTGAGGCTCGATGTTCCGAGTGCTAGCAACTCGTTGAGTACCCCTTTGGTGGCTAGATAAGGCCACACAGTTATCGTAATGTGACATCATTATAAGTTGATTTTATTCGTAATTGATTTTTTTTTTAATTTTGTAAGGACCAGCAGCTTTTCTTGATTGCAATGCTTTACAATTTTGGGCATTTCCTTGGTTTGTGGCACTAACATGGGGATTTTGATACTAACTTTGGCTATTTGGCCATTTATTTTAGCTTGATTTGGGGTCTTCTTTTAAATTTGGAATTTTTACCGCCTTGCCCAAGGCTTGTACTTTGCCACTTGGCACTTTGAATTGGATTGTTGTGCTGGTTCTATTGTCGTGATGTGTGGAATAGGGTCATAGGATGCACCATGGATTGGTTGGACCTATGGACCCGCTTCGTTGTATGGGGGTACCCCAAGGAGTACATATAACTAGCGGGTTGTTGAACCACGCGTTATTATGTCACTTGGGTTAGGAGTGTTCGAACTCTATGTGTCTTGGACCATAGGGTCAACCGGCCTCCTTGAGGGAGGCATAAGAGTTTGAGGGAGGCATAAGAGACTTGAGGGAGGCATAAGAGCATAAGAGACTTGAGGGAGGCATAAGAGACTTGAGGAGGCATAAGAGACTTGAGGGAGGCATAAGAGTTTGAGGGAGGCTTATGATATTTGTCTGTATGGTTGATGTTTCAGGATATATGTTGAGTTATTGTGATGTTTGGTAGTGGTCTTTTGATGTATGTGTTACTCATGTCAGATGGATATGTGTTGTGATGTTGTGGTTATGTCATTGATTCCCTTGTGGACACTATGTACCTGTAGCATGGTTTGGTGTTATGTGAGTTTTTCATTGATGCAAATTGAGGGAATGTCTGGTGGATTGTAGTACTCTTTTGTTTGAGTATTTTGTATGTCAGTCATTGATGTGTGACGAGTACTATGTTATGTGGAGTGTGCCTATTCTATTCCGTATTTGTGTAACCTTTTGTGGTGTAATACAATCTTGAAGTATATACTTGTGTACTTGTGAATCCGTAGGGTCTTGTGAACCTGATAGGGTGTTGTGTTAGCAGCTCATGTTGGGCACCCACAATAAGGAATAAATCAAAACTCTTCAATGATGATATTTTTTAAAAGAGACTAAAACTAGAAATAATGATAATGGAAAGAGACTAATGAAATGATGAACAAGAAAGAACTGCCAATCTTCACAGAACATTGAAAGTTAAAAATTCTACCAAATGTTCCTAAGGCTACCTTGTGACCGTGCTTTAATCAACTAAAATTTTAAACCATAGGGTGTACTTTCTCCTTTACCTGTTCTTGGTTACGTACCTTTTCCTTTCCTCTATGTTATGTCGCATCGAGGACGATGCTTTCTTAAGGGGAGGAGAATGTAATGCCCTGTTCTACATTACACCTATTCATCCTGTGGCGATCGAGTGCTAAGCATGGAGTGTCGTTGTGCCTTCGTCGACCTCGATTGCTGACCATTATGACTATAATTGATAATTATTTCACAAGCTGTAAAATGATAATAATGATAATAATAATAATAATGACATTATGATTGTATTATCGATCAACGATTGTATTTTATTATTACCTTCTTTATATCGATTGTTATCGATATCATCCTCTGTTATCGTTAAACTATCCTCTTGATTTGTTTGTCACTCCCACTGATCGAGCCTCATTGCACAAATGAGGAAGAGTAGGTTTTGTGGTGGCGCCACGGTTTGGGAGTGGCGTTCGCGTAAATATTTCTTTTAATCGCTCAACCCACCCACTTTTTCAGGAGATACAACATGGTCACGAGCCGACGCATGGCTAGTTAGCTTGACTGGGCGTTTTAGGCTTCAAGACTACACAAGCAAGTATTAAGGCTCGTGTAACCATTCGCTTATTGTGGTGCCCCTTTCCTTTTACCACTGGGGCATACCTGAGATCCAGAAAAATAAAAATAAAATAGAATAACGATATAAATAGAATGAGTTTTAGAATAAAATAAATAAAAATAGAATAACAATAATAATGAAAGTAAAAATTTTGAAACAAATAAATTTAAAAAAAAAAAAAAGGAAATGGAGTGGAGGGCGTGGGAAGGCACGTGCTTTCTTGGCAAGGCGCAGAAATTTGGTGAATGAAATTAAGTGTTTGACCAAATGAAAGAATGGGACAACTTTTCTAAGAGAATTGAAGACAGGTGGGTGAGAGTTGGGTCAGTTTGGCAGGGGGCACCCTCAATAGCTGTCACAGTCTCACCAAATGCAATAAACAATGACCAGTACACTCCTAGCCTGTGCCTATACCAAACGTGGAGCGTAGAACTGAAATTCTCCTAGGAAAGTGCCGTGAGGAATTAATTGGCTATATGCAGCAGCTACAGGGCATTTTTAGTATGTGGAATTCCATCGCTCAAAGTTATTCATCCAAAGTGTTGAATTAAAGGCGTTTAGTTCGAGAGATTTGACTGAAGTTGTTCGAGTAGAGGCGCCAATGGGGCATGGATCATTATCTTCCACGATCTCTTTGTCGAACTTACAACCCATCCGCTAATTTAGCCACATTCAAGATTTCCACAGTATAGCCCACTAAAGCCTCGGGGTCCAAAGAAAATCATTTGGGTTCCAATGTGGGTGTTGGCCATAGGCTGTACTTTTTGCAGCTTAGTTTCTAATGGGTATAGGAAATGTAGATTGTCGGGAACAAATAGGATTAATGAAAGACAAAACAAGAGAATGCCTACAAATGTTGCTTTGGTGTTGGGTTTTTCTATTTTGGAAAGAAAAAGACTTCTAAGTTGAGATACAAGCAAGCATGTGACCCTATGCTTCTAGCATGAACTTGCCTCCAAGTTACATTTCACATGGAAGAGATTGGGGAGAGAGGATTCAAAACTTATAGATGACATGGTTGGTTCTAGTGAGGGATGCACCCGGGTGTTGGGATCGCTGCACCTCAAATAGGTGTACCATTGAGGATAGTTGTCCTAGAAGATACAAAGCAATATATCATCTACGCTCCTTATAGGAAGTAAAGCTCATCAACGGACTTCATTTGACCTTTTGATAATAATAAATCAAGCTCAAAACTATAGGCAACAAAACTATTAAGTTCTTCAAGGATGTCTCAGAGATGACAGCTACATTTGATTTGAGAGTAGCACACAATGTGATGAAAGCACGTTCTCATATTGAAGCAAATGAAAAAGTGGAATTCACATCTTCAGTGGATCCAACAGTTTGGCGAGAAGACATTCAATTGCTAATCTTATGAAAAATATTGGAGTGATGGAATCCTCTGCAAAAGACTGAAGTAGAGATGCCTTGTTTGGGAGGTGAAACGTACCTTTGCAACAAGTTTCATCAAATGGACTAACTAAGCAAGAGTTTTCTGAAACATTAGACGCTAGTTTGATTACAATATCAAAGTTACTATTGCCTATGCAAGAGAAGGCATCCATATATGAAAACAAGTCTGAAAAGGTTTTTATTGCCTATGCAAGAGAAGGCATCCATATATGAAAACAAGTCTGAAAAGGTTTTTATCAATATCAGATGCTTTGAAATCCAAGATTGAAGTTTGTTTGGCATACCAAAATGCAATATCATACAAAAATTTTGCTGGCGAAATCTACTTTGGAACAACGCTCTTCTTTTGGAACTACCACAGTTTTTATGTTGTCCCCAAATCTGATGAAGAAAAAGGTTTATATATCATTACGGTTGATGCCTTTCAGATCCAGGAGCGTGATGTTATCATTATGTCTTGTGTCCGAGCTTCAAATCATGGGGTTGTCCTTGTAGCTGTTTTTCACCGCGTGTTTGGGGCGCTAGCACGAGCTCGCAGAGCACTTCGGGTTAAGGGCAAGCCACTGCATTGAAACAATCAGATGCATTGAGATGGCGTTTTAAACCAGGCATGTTAAACTTGCCCTTGCAATCTTCTCGCTACCCCTTATTATGTCATGAATTGAATGTCCTTCTATTTTCTTTTATCTGTTATGGCATTTAGAATGGGCTTCTACGCTTTTCCTTGCTCCTCAATTAATTGCTCTCGGCTTCAAAATGGTTTTTGTAGCATAAAATTATTTCACAATGGACAAAATGAATGAACTAGGTAAACAAAAAACTTAACCTTTGTTTATGTTATTAGTTACTACAATTGTCTGATCAATAATGGTAATTTATGAAAAGCTATCTCAAACCGATTACAATTCTAATTCCAGTTTTAAAAAAATATTGGCTAGGTTGCTTTATGACTGCCTGATAATGCTTTTATTCTAAATGGATGTAATAGTGAAAGGCAGAAATTAAAATTGTAGAGTTTTCTCTTTCTTGGCAAAGCGTATGATGTTATAGACGTTCTATGTAAACTATTTCCCTTGTGAAACGAACTCTGTAGTAGCAGATGTTTTCTTTGGAGCGACTATGAGGATAGGTCGAGTAGACTGTCGTGAGATAGATGGGTATGCCCAAGCTATTCATATGTTGTTTTAGAGACGGAAGAGAAGGCATAGTTCGTAGGAAGAGTATTTTGCCTTGTATTTTTCCCCTTCGCTGACTGTTAACCTTGTGATTGGTGACTCGAGTTGGGTCACGGTAGAGGATCTTGTGTCGATTCACTTATATTTTCAACAGACTATCCCTTGCTTGTTTAAATTCAAGTATCGAATGAAATGGGTTTCTATTAAATCCATTTTGTAGCTTAGCAAACCTTCAATAATTCAGGTAGGGACTTTCTGAGTAAGTGTTGACTGAGGCATGTGTGAAAATAGAATGGTTATCTTTCTTCGAATTGGGTTAGACTTGTATGAAAATGGAAAAATATGAATCGACTCAGTTACATATTTTAGTGAGCTAAGTCCTTAACTCTTACAATGATCATACGAGGGGTGGATTACGGGTTTATTACTGATTATGTGATGTAAGATAATAACAACCTTTGGTGAAAAGACTTCTTCTTGATCCTTGCCTGTGTAATCCAACTATAGTTGTTGTATGTAATTTTAGTTGGATAGAATCTAATTTATTTAACTTCTTGATGAAAAATAATTAGGTTCGGTGAGAATTGCTTGGTATATTGAACCTTCAGATTTAGTTATAATGTTGTGAGTATTATATGTATGTTGGTTTATTCAGCTGAGTGAAGTTAACTTTAATCTTTGACTGATTTGTGTTCATATATGGTTGGGACCTATATTCTTCCTAAAACATGGATGTGCGTTAATGCAGTCTTGTTAACAAGCAATTTTGAATATGTTAAGTCATTTGACTGATCTTTATCTTTTGGTTAATAATATTAGAATGATGTTTGGGTGTTAGATTTCAATCACGTAATCTATAGGATTACTTGACTGAAATCTCAATACTCTCAGCCTTGTTGTCTTCACCAATAAGGTCTCACCTTGATTATCTTTGGAATATCTCTCTCACTTGAATATTGGGATTCCTCCTTGTTGGCTGGTATAAATCTCGTCATCTTGTGAAACATATTGTTTAGTGGTTTGTGATTTGATCCATTCTTGAGTTTAGAATTTTACTTTCATGATATTATAAAATGTTAGCTTACTGTTGCAATGGGTAGTCTTAACATGCTCAGTTCTTGCGAACTGACTTTAGTTAATATTTGTGCAGATGGATTATGCGAGTAGACTAGAGGAAAAGAGTGTTAAAGGTTCATCTGTACAATTTATGAAGTTCCTTGTAAAAATGTCGAATGTATTGTAGAGTATTGTTGTTGTAACTGTTGAAACTTTGGCTTGTTTGGTTATCATGTGAAAGATGAAACTTGATTACCGCTTGGTTATGGGATATTCTAGTGTATTTTAAATCCTTAGAATAGTAGCGTGGCATGTTCCATGTTATTACGCTCTTGTTCCCTAGTCATGGATTAATAGAGATGGTATGTCCCTTTGGTTTGTGCATCGTGTTGGAAAGAATTGATGTAACCTTGTTTTGTTTTCGCAAACGAGTACTGTTAAACTTTGCTCTTGAGTTAAAATGTTGAGTTGTAAATCCTTCTAAGGCATAGTAGCAATGAGTTTGTAAGCACTATAAAGTGGACTGGATAGTCCTTATAAAAGTTAAACGAAAATTTATGTATATGAACATATTAATGTAGATGTGATCTACTTGATAACCTTTGAGACCTGGAACAATCAAGAGGAAACTATCTTTTGTAACGAAATATGATTACTTATTATTTTTTTTTTTCCCGGCCAAACTAATAAACATTATCCTTTTACGGTGAAACCTTAAATGATCTCATGGTGAAATCAATGGTTAGATTTTAGAAGATGATAGGATTTAATAAGTAGGAGGGAAATTGATTAATAAAACCTTAAATCTCTCTCTATCGTTTGAAATGTTCTCCTTTGTCAAACTTAATTAAGTAAAGTCTAGATGGAACATTTAACCAATCTTGATAAACTCTTAACCTCAATAAAAGACTGATAGTAAACAATGTGACCCTGAAGCTAAATTCTGTTGTCCTGTTCTGTTAACCCTTGCCTTGATTCATGGTGATATTTCTTAAGCAAGGTCAAAATTTGATCCTTAAACAAGAAGGTTATTGTTATGAACCCTAAGCGGTACTTTCCACTCAATCGGAGCTTATGCCTTCACCTGCAATGCAATAGAGTTGTGGAACATGTGTTAGTGGCTTGAGTAAGATTAATTAACCTTGTAAGAAATGGAAAATGTTCTAAAATCAAATGAATAAGAAAGATTTGGACATAAAATTGATGATCCTAGTTTAGAAAGCTTGGCCTTAAGCTATTTAGTCAACAATTGAAAAGAAAGAAGTTCTCCCTTGTGAAAAGAATTGTGTGAATCATTACATGAAATTTTATAAGAACGTAAGTTAAGAATTAAGAGACATTTTAGTAAACAAGAAAAATAAAAAATGTCTCCGTCCGCCTTTATGGCCATCCTTGTATTAAGTTGTTCACAAGTGTTAGTTGTATCCTTGGTGATGACATGTTACGTCGTGTTATGTGTCAAGCAAGTCAAAAAAATTTATCCCGTATTTCACCGTGTTGTTCTTATGCATACAACCAGGGTCGTTACAATATGTATTAGTTTTTTTCGAACGTTATTAATCCTCATTCATTTCTGGGATAGATCACAATATTTAGAGTAACTTATACTTATGAAAAAAGGAAGCATTTGTAGAGTTGACATTAATGAGAAAGTTTTTGCATCACCCAAATAGACAATGGAGTTTTGCTAAAAAAACTATTGGATGAATCTCTAACCATGAAGCAAAACACCCATTGCTATTGGATGAATCTCTAACCATGAAGAAAAACACCTATTGTATATTGGTATTGGCAATTGAATAACCTACCCCATTGGAGGGGTATTCCCAATCCCATTGGAGGCTCCATTGGTGTGATCCCACAGTCCAATAGCCAAAATAGATATAAGAACAAAACTACTTCCATGTTTTCCCGATCTCAAATGAATAACTGCATAGGGGCCTAATTAGCCTTCCTATATATAGGGTATCCAAGACACTATCATAACCCACTATTTTGTTGGGATTTTCTTGTTCTTATTTTGATGATCAAATAGGCCAAGACCCACTAAATGGACTTTCCACCAAGGGTGTAATATGTATTTCTTGGCTTTCAATTGTTTCTTTGGTGATATTTATTCACGAGTTCCACTTCAAAAATCTTTCCCAAATCTTTTTTTCACTCTTGGACATCTGATACATTAGGAATACATGTATATGAATATCAAATGTAGCACAACCTACATTAATATATATAAGATCAAATGTGACTGCATAATATCTACTAAGGCACTTGCAACTACAACATCTAATAACAGTCCATTTCTCCATAATGCTTTGCTGATGTTTCAACACTCCTATTTTGTTACCAGCTGAGAGTATGGTAGTAAAGTTGAATTGCTGACATTGGAAATCTGGTGGGTATAGTTACTAGAACACTATGAATGTTTCATAAGGATTCACGTGTCCTCCGAAAGTTGCAATCATTTCATGAAACACATAATGGGAATGTACTAAACATCTCCATGTGTTGTTTATAGATTCCCGTCAAATTTTGCAACACTTGTGTACCTATCATCCATAGTTTCAGGAGGGGTATTGGTAGTAGAACCAATGACATTGGATGCCACAAAAGGAGAATTTTTCCAAAACACAAACAAATCCTGTTCAAATCAGAAGGCTACCTTTATAATATAGATACATATTTTCAGTAAAGAAAGTATTAAATGTTCATTTAATTCTCCCAATAAAATAAAGGTTTATAAAATTTGATTTTTAAGAGACTAAACCCTGGAGAACGCATTATAAATTTTTATCCATTTTAGTGAAAAATATCAATTTATAGGTTCTCGTTTTCCTTGTATCCCCTTAAATTGCTCAGATCTCTATCAAATTGATAATATCAATCTTATAAAAGACCATGTTAGAGGTGTCTCTCGAAGAGGGTTTTTAGAGTATTGTGGAGAGGTTGTTGTCTTTCCGAATAGATACATCTCCATACAACCCAAGATAAACAAGGAGAAAAATGTAGAATAAAAAATAAAAAATTGATTTCAAGGGAAAAAGATGGAGACGAAGAATAAACCTATGTCTTGTGGGGATGGTGTGTAGGAAGATTCCAAGCAAGGGTCACAAAATCAAATTGAAAGTAGGCAAACAAAAAAAAATCTAGTTACAAACAAAATAAAAATAGAAATATCCAACACAAGAATAATCTTGCCGTAAAGGGGTAGAGGTGGCACCACCTCCAGTGAGAAGGAACCACCGCTCCCACGTAACATGACACGTGTCTCTGGAAAGTAGGGAAGGTGAAGCATGAGGGTAGTGGAAGCAGAGAGCCGGATGAAAAACACCTTAACCTCCTTTGTGTCATTGTAAAGTATCAAGCGGAAAGTATTCACGCCTCCGGCTTAATAATAGATATCTAATCTTTCCACTAGAGATACCAATATACAAAATTTTACACTTTCTAAATATCATAAATATTTATTCTATCTTAGTTTAATGTAAGTTTGGTATGAACTCGACTAGGGTAAGGAATTAAATAAGTCGATCATCTCAAAAAGGATCTATATAATCATGTTTTATTAGTCATTTTGTATTAAGGTAATTAAGTATTGAAACTTTATATTTTTATATTAATACAAGCTATTTTCATTTCTATTTTTCTTATATATTTTTCCCCTTTCAAAATATGGTATCAAAGCTAGATTCACTAACATATTGTTAGTCTATATTTCCATCACTTGGGTTTTCTTTTAGGCTATCTACTTGTTTAGGATTTTAAGAGAAGAAATAGAAAATTAACGGATAAAATTTAAACATGTAGCAACACAAGGAAACAATCATAGCGAAATGAAAACCAAAGTGCCACTAAATTGTTTTTTCTGAAAGCTATATATTAGTGATCTATTAAGATAATTATTAGTTTAGCATGTACTTTTATTTTGTTTTTATGAGAGTTCCTTTTGGAAAATTAGTTCTTCTATATAAACATAAAAATATTTTATGAGCATCAATAGTTGAGATATTTTCTAGTGTTTTATAATTTTCATCTAGGTTTTTTTTTATGTTTTGATTTTTGTCTTTAAGAAATTGTGAACATCTATGTTTTTTCTCATCCTAGTCTAAATGTTGGTGAAATTGTTGACCATTGATCTACCGTCACTTAAGGAAGTAGTTTTTTTAATGTCATACATATTTGATCTTTTCAAACATAGGACAAATGATATGATTCCACTTATCAAGAAAAATAGTGAACATTGCTTCTAGAGTGATATTTAAATTTATTAAATTAAAATCCATAATAGAAGAAAAAATTACCCGTGATATTTATGATAATTTATTTTACATCATTATCCTCTAATTTTTTATTAATACTAGCTAATAAATTTTGTAGGAACTATAACTTACTAATGTGATCTTCGTCACTCAAACCATACAATTTTTACTTTATCATTATCTCTATGATCTCATTTTATGATACAAGTAGTGTTCTTAGTGAGTCCCAAATATATTTGGAAGAATTAATAAAATCTATATAATGCACCTAGAATTTTGACAAACTAATAAAAATAATAAACAAAGCTTCATGATACTTGATGGTCCATTTAATGAGTTTAGTGGAATGTGTTGGTTTTATCATAGTACCATCAAAAACTCTTTGAAGGTACTTTTCGATCATCAATATTTACATTTGTACCTTCTAGGTATGAGAATATGTTTGTTTAAATCTTTTACAAGATTCAATTTCACCAATTTCTCATAAAATTGGACTCAAATGTTAATGTATTTGATGTCCATCCAATCTCATATGATTGAATGTGCATTTCTAATATTATACATAGTTTAATATGTGGAGAATTGATCGATTGGTGCACACTTATCCATATTTACTATAATTTCCTATAAGAGTATAAACAATTTTATGGATTGTTTTAATTTCTCTATTAATATTTTTTACTAAAACTTGCTTTGTAAGAAAAAGGGGACTAAGACCTAGGAAAATTAGTCGCTTCCTAAGGCATCAACAATCAAGGGATGCCAAAATCCTAATATTTCCATTATTGTTGACTATATTTAGAACTTAACATTAATACAAATTATTTAAAGATTCAATCTTGACTAACACTAATATTGATATTTTAAAATAGTAAAATAAATTTCATACATACACATACAAAGGTATAATAATAGTTTTCCAAGTAAAAATAAATATGGCATATTTCTGAGCTGATATGATTTGGTTGGTATTGTTACTCATTCTTTTATGTATGTCTAGAATATATAGGTATGTAATGGTTTATAGGAAAACACTTGTGGATATTTGATAATTTCATCGATGTATCCCGTCGAAACAAGTATAATTGAAGGAAAAATGTCTATGATTCTCTATTACTATTTTTTTGGGGAGAATATATAATTTTTTATGGAGGAATAGGTAGGAATGGTCCAAATTCTTATCTTCAAAGAATTATGGGAACTATTTAAGCATTTTTATTGTTTTGCAATAAATGATGTTTTGTTTAGGTTTGAGTCCCATCATCTACATGATATTTGTAAATAAGACTTGCAAGAAAACCTATATAAAAATTGTATCTCTTGTAGTATGAGTACCTTTGGGGATTAATTATATCCATCCATGGAATAAATTTATTCATTTTTGATAAATTTATTTCTTTATCCAAGTTTTTATAAATTTATGATTTTATCATGAATCTAATGCAAATTTTAAAATATTATATTGCATGGAGCTATTTCTTATTTGGTTGATGGGAAAAAATTAACTAAAAATTTGAGAAGGACATGCAATCCAATTATTTCCTTGCATGATCCTAACACTTTATCCATCTCTATTTGTAAGAAACTAATCTCCATATCCTAATCCTATCCTCTTATCTTTTTATAAGACATTAAAGCTAGTTTTAAATGTGTCTATTGTGAAAGAGGGTTACTATTATCCTATCAAAGTGAAGGGAGATATTTTTAACTATATTTTGACATTCATATATTTTTTAGCTAAGGTAAACAATTTTTTTTTAAGGGATCCAATTTTTTTTACAAACCGAAAGATAGGTGTCAAGGCTCAAAAGAGAAACAAGGAGGAGAAGCCAACACAACTATTCAAGAAAATGATAGACAACCCCAAAAAAAAGCAAGAGAAAAACATAAAAATAACTAAAAGGCCCCAAAGGAGGGAAGGTCAAAGCGGCTTGACCACCAACTAAGAATTTTCATACTTCCAAGGTTCTCCCCCTTTTGAGACATGAGGTTCATCTTTAGAGGTTCATTAAAGGATTTTAATTTTTTTTTTGTTCACTATTGTCCATCCTTCTTTCATATTTGGAACCGGATTCTCATCTCGATGGACTGGTAAAAGAACTTTGAATTTCTCCTTTTTTTGGAGTTAGAAGGTTGAGGCATAGCTACCTTCTCTTTCACTTCAATGCCTTCCTTTTCCTTAACCAAAGCTTGAAATATTTTCCTCACCCTTTTCCTCATCTTGCATATTGGACGTATGATCTTGCCTAATAGAATTATTGTTAGTAACATCATCTGAGTATCATTTAACTACTAAAAGATCCGGATTAAAATCTTTCCACCAAGAAACCCTACCCTTACTCTATTTTTTGACAATGTGACAATCAGAGGCCAAATGGCCAAGAGTAAAAAAGTTTGGCATCTGAAAGGAAATCCTTCATAATAAATGTTTTGTGTCCACATTATGTCTTTAACTTTAAGCTCTATTGTTTCTGGAAAATCCAAAATCGTGTCCATATCCACAAGTATACGAGTATAAGTAGTGTGAGAAAATAATTTAATTTTGAGATCAACATCTAGTAATTTTCTGAGTGCATTACCAATGGCTCTAAAACTCTCTCCCTCAGAATTTCAGAGGTAGATAAGGGAGTCTAATCCTGATGGGTCTAATTTTAAAAGTTTCAGTTAGTGGTTTCACCAGTAAGAGGTGAGACTTAAAATCGCATATTTTTCCAAGAATTTCCACATTATCAGAGGGTCTATTAAACACAGTAATAATAAAACCATGGGCAGATGGGTAAATATTGAGTTTAGCTTCTAAGATAGTGCTTCATTGTTCATAAATCCATTTGTGAAGAGAAAGGAGGCCCAGATATAAGTTCATGAATCTGCAGATAAAGCCCAGATCTGAAACAAATCCTCCACCTCAGTGACCTCGTCACCGAAAGAGACCGTCAGGATTGAATTTGAAAATTTCATGGGTGGGCATCCAACATAACTGACCTTCTAGAGTGGATTTTGTCTATTAATTGCTGCAGCACAAGTACGCCAAGGCTAAGAAGTGTTCTCATTTTTCCCATAACCCTTCACAGAAGCAGGGTACGCTGAAGCAGCGGAAGGAACATAGGCAGAGTAGAATGCAGGTCCCGTAGGGGATGTCTTCCCATCAACTAGAGATCATACGAGATTAGCAACAGTTCCCAATGAAAATGCAAAGTCAGATTTGTAGCCACTGCCAGAAAGAAAAGGGAAATCCTGTCTTTGCTTCTCACAACTCGGCTGCCGACCTCCCACCTTCTCCTCTAAGGTCGAGACCTGAAACACCATGTGCGTGCAGGTTACAAAAACTCCATGACAAGAGGTAGAGCCACCGCTATCCAAGTTAGGATGAAATTTCGATGAAAATATTTTAGGTTATGATTCGATGAATGAGTCGGGAGCACCATCGAAAAAAATAATTTATCACCCGTGATTAATCTCTATAATTTATTTTTATTAACAATTATTTTATTCATTATATATGCATTCATGTGGGTGATTATCTCATGGTTTTTTACAATTATTATAGACAGTCCAAACTATAATATGATTACATAATAATAGAATATCCACCTTATACTACACACAAATTTACAAATAAGATTTATAGATTGTAAATTTTTGTATATAGGCATCTTACAATTTATTATACTAGCAATTGCTCATGAGTTGCAAATTACGCCGGATTTGATTTTAAATCGAAGTTAATTTGTAATTTTATTTTTAATGTCAAAAACAAATCATAAATGCAATGCAGGAAACCACATAATATTGATTCATTTTGTGAAACCATTTATGATTTATGTATTCCTACAAATTTAAAATAACATTTCACAAACATATGCACATGAAACAAATGAGAAACATTTTTATCAACCTCGGATGTGTTATGAGCATTCTCCCAACTAAATCTTACTATAAATGAACATGTGCAAGAAATATTCACTAACATTCTAAATTATATAGAACATTTGCATCCGAACCCGTAAAATTTGTGTGGCCTTGAATCAAGAGAAGTGCAAATGAAAACTATTTTAAATCTTGAATTAGAATGATGAATATAATGAGGTTGGGAGGGATTGGTGGCATCGACATAGTAAAAGAAAACGGATGTCAAAATTTTCCTCACATAAGGAGTGAACATTTTTGGTTAAATTAGGTAAATACCAAAGGTCTGCGAAAATGCCCTAAATTGGAGCAACAAAAACAAGTATTTTAAAGTAGTCTAGAGTGAGTACTACATTTCAACGTGTTGCTTTCACAACATTACTCTTACTAGGTTTGTTTTTCCTAGAGATCAATGACATCTCCACATAAATGGAAACATTGTTGATGAATTCCTCATTAGAACCAAAGACCCTTAATTCATCTATAGAGAGATTGTTCCTACAAGAAATTATAGTTCATTTAGTGATGAGGGAAGTAGACCCAATCAGGATAAACCCAACCCCACCTATTGAAAAATCTAGTGATAATCCTTGTGAGGTTAGGTTTGTGATAGTTGTACTTTGTGATTAAATGCATGACATCTTAAATTGCTTTAAATTTGTGAGATAGGGAGGAGCGAACAATGTAGTGCAACTACAAATCTGATAAAACTCCTCCTATTATACCTTGATTGATGTCCATATCCTCTTGCAAAAAGTTTAGCTGTCCACAGCCCATGAGTATGCTAACAAATGTGAGTTGATTGGGTTTAATATCCGTTTGTTGTATTTGGTGAAATAATCTCAATGGCTCTACCTAACATCCATTTGCAAAAACTCCAATTTTAGTATTTAAATGATTCCAAGGTATTTTCAAAAAAACCCATTTTGAGAATATCCTAAACTCACTACATTCCATGAAATAACATCTTTATGGGGCATTTTGTCAAACAATTCATATTCCTTGTGAATGCTTCTACATTTTAAATACAAATAAAATAGGACACATGCTACTACAACATCCAAAAAAAACTCTCGGGCATTTTTAGATTCTGGGTTTTTACTTGACCGTTGCATTTTATTGAATTTTTTTGACAGTTGCATTTCATCAAAAATTTCAAAGACATTTTCAACAAAAAGTTTACATATCCCTGAAATAATTGCAGTGATCTGTGAGACCACATCCATTTGAGGCATTTTGTAAAACTATACATGCCCCTTGTGTAGGCTGCCATATTTTGCATACACGTCTGTGAGGGAACTTGCAATTATATATACAAAAATAAGCTTTCGAGGATTTCAATGCCCTGTTCTGAAGCTCCAAGTTTGACACAGGCTGGGAGGTTGCTGGAAAAGGGTGTGGAGTCTGGTTTTACACCTGCCAGTTGTATTTTATTGAAAGTTTTTAAGGCCTCTTCTAAAACCCCATTTGTGCATATCCTACAATCATTGCTCTCCATAAGACCACATTTCATTGGAGAATTTTATCGAAAAATTGCACATGCTTCCACATTTTGCATACAAGTTTACCAGAGAACTTGTAAGTATATCTAGAAATCATACGTTCTTTGTTTCAAAGTTTTTTTCTCAGAGGATGTCCACATTACATCTTTGATGATTGCAATCACCATGCTGTTATCACTTTCCGGGAAGAAAATCCAGTGAAAATGTTGGAAAAAATGACAACATTCACCTCGATCTCCGTCTTGAAATCGGGTAATACAATTTCTGAAGAATTCAAGAAGGAAACAAGCATTCCAAGCCATCATTCAGGAAATTTCTTCACCGTTGTAGTCTATTTCCTTGTAGCAATCCCTTATTTGGCGCGCCAAACTCGTAAGCTTATCAACCATAGAGGAAATTATTGCATGGGAAAATTTCTGGATTGTTTGCGATACCCTGCGCACAACTTGAGCTTTGTGTTTTTCCATTCTTGCAGTTCTGGTTTTACCCAAATGGTAGGGACTGATGGAATTTTTTTAGGAATGTAGGCTACTTCATTTTCGTTAAGGAAGGGTTTTGGTACGTTTAAAATGCAGGGCTATGAAAATGCAACGAGAAAGCATTATTCATGCTGGGAAATCATGCTAGAAAACATCGCTGAAGAGAAGCTTCCAGAAAACATTGACAATGGCGGTAGAAGGTCTACTCACAATCTAGTAATAGGTGTTTCCGGAATTGTGTCGCTGGGAATTATCATGCTGGAATTCGACGTTTTCTAGTAGGGCTCTCCTCGAAGGTGAAGGCCTCCGGAGAAATACTTCACTGTATCTTGGAAATTACTATCTAGATTTAATGTTATGGTATAATTTCCTAATATTAATGATTTAACCTTGTACTTCAGGGTATCTAGGTTCATAAAAAGATGATTAAAAATGGTCAATTTATTATGGTTTATGTTTAGTTATTAAAAATATATACTCAAGGTAGTACCATGTTTTTTTTGGAAGTTTAAAACCATAAGAGATGTCATTTTGAGCACAATTATATGTTTTAACCAAGACGTAGTGTCATATGTATTATAATAATATTCAATCCATTAGATAGAACTGTGTACTAATTTTATAATTAATATGCATCACCATGTAAATTATAAATGCCTAGTATTATTTAAATTAATCAATATGAATCCTTTTGGCAATTTATTTATTATGTGAACTAATAAGCACCTAGTCTTGGTAAGTTACTCTTTATGTACCTACAAGATAGGATAGTGCAACGACTTGAATGGTGGAATCTGCTGGTGCTCAAATTAGTCTCGCCTCGTTTGTCATTAAAATCCCTCAATTTGCAGCCTATATCACATTTTTTATCTCCCCGTGCTGGTGCTTGAAGACTTTGTCCTCCATTTGGTCGTCATGATTAATCCCTTCCTTTGTCAAGATCACTTCAAGATCCGGAATTTGTTTTTCGCTTTCTCTATCCACTTGAAGGTGTCCGTAAATTGGGCATAAGGCTCGGGCTGTTCCTTTCTTTCTATTTTCTATAGTCGTGTATTGTTGTCCCTACCATTTTTGTCCCAAATACCCGAGAAAATGTGATTGAATGTAGCTCTGAGGTTCATGTTCGAAACTTACAATACTTCCAAACTCTTTGTCCTTGAAGAAAATTTCATCTCCAGTGCTCAAACAAAGGGCTTCCCTACATTTTTACGGTTTGACGGGTGTGTTCTTCACATCAAAATTACGTCTCTACGTCGGTGGCACATGGCCCTTTTTGTTGGATGTGGCTCGATCGCACTCTAAAACTTTGTGGATCGCTTCAACCCAAAACCTATCCACGTGGATGAACAATGCTCGCTTTGAAGACTCACCTTTTGGTTTGGCCTTTGATTTTCATCGGGAGGACATGTGGAGGATTCCGTTGCTTTTCCTGCACTTAGATAAATTTTTCATGCAATGGTATAGTTTTGGTGGGTCTGTCATTGACACGTGGTGGGATGGCGCTTATTTGAAAATTTACCTCGTGGTCCCACCTTAACAAATGTGACATACGAACAATGTGTGGAGGCTTCCCCGCTCCGCTCTGTGTACTTCAACTTTTTAAAGAAATTTTCTAAGGCCTGGGACACATGGTGAGCCTGCGCTCATTCAAAGTCTTCACTCTTGGGGACCATCTTGAAGTTGCACCATAAAGACATGTGGAGGTTTCCAAAGGCCTTCCTTTAATTAGACTTTTCATGAAACTTCCTAAAGGGCCTAAGGCACGTGGAGGGATCGCACATGTTTGGGGACTAGCCCCGAGTTTTATTTTGAATAAGTGTCGAGGACACTTGAGGCTTCCGCTCGCTTTCCTTTTGCTTGGAATTTTCAACGGCACAAAAGACAGTCTTAGAACTTAGACACATGGCGCCTTTGCTTTGCTTTCAAACCCTTTTAATAACTCTACCAGAGTGAGACACATGTTGAGCCCGCGCTTGTTTGGGGTCTCTACTTTTCGAGCCATATCAAAATGTGCCATCGAGACATGTGGCGATTGAAAAGTCGAAGGCGGGAGACGGGCCATCGGAGGCAACTTGGATTTTTTTCCCCTTATTGTTTAAAATATTAAAGTCATCAAAGTGACCTACAAGCCCAATAGAGAATAGTCAAAATTTGCTTTAGTCAATGGCGGAAGGGCAGAGCGGCGAGGAAAATTAGAAAAATTTCTTTTTTTTTTTTAGAAATAGGTAAAATAGCATAATTGAGCCACGGTTCCTCTGCGACCCACATGGGGACACATGTCAAGCCCATTTTTCAAAGGCGGAGGGGCGGAGAAAATGATATTTTTTTCATTTTTTCCAAAAGGTGTAAAAGGTAAAAAGGAACCCCAGTGCCCATCTTAACTCATATCTCCAACGTGGGACGGTCCAAATTCAAAAGGGGAATCGACGGCAACCGTGTGTCTATATCCGATTTTCCACCATTTCTACACAAAAGCTCTTGGGGATGTAAATTTTTATGGTTTTTTATGATTTCTGTCCCCTACATGCTAAATGAAGAGGAAAATTAATTTAATATCCCGGTTTTTGGGGAAGATCTAAACATGTATTTTACCATTAAGATGTAATCTGACCGTAGGATTCAATTTGATTTTCCTCGCACACAAGAAACCAGCTTGATATCTTGATTTGATGGGGAAGATCTGAAATCATCTTTTACAATTAAGTCATGATATCACTATTGGACTTGATCTCGATTTTCCAATGTTTCATTCCTTGTACACAAGAAACTAGATTCGACGGATTAGAGGAGGAAGTGGTTGGTGCGTGAAGTGAAGAGTGACTTACTAGGTGAAGAATTGAATGTTGGAAATATTTGAAGAGATTTTCCATTTGAGCACCTGGTAACTTTTTTACAAATCTGATTCTGGGAGTCACGATCAAAATCTTAACAGTCAATGGTGCTTTGAATGTTTTTTTATTTTTAGGGGGAAAATTCTGTTGTAGAAAAATGTTATAAATTGCATGAATTTTTCATGCAAATGGTTGGAGTGTTAAAAGGTCGGAAAATAATTCTTAAGAGAAAATTTTGATAGAGCCCATTTTTTTGAGAAATCGTCTGAGGAACCTTTTAATGTATTTTTTGTTAAATTTGATCATGTCAAGGTGGTTACAAGTGTAAAACCATTGACAAGCTACTTAGATTGTTCTAGAAACTTTTCCTTGCTGATGCATTTAATCAATTTTGAGTAAATCGTGTTTGATTTTGAAAAAATTGTGTCTTCTTCATTTCTAACTATCTCGCAAATAGTTTTTCTTGTTCCCATTGCAACTTTACATTGAAATATTTGTGAATCACACAATATCTTATCCTTGTGACAGGTTTGGTGGCATTTGGAATTTCATTTATCGAAGATCTTTCGTTTGATAGTAGAATAAACAAATTTAAAATCACTTTACTATTGGTTATAAGATTGTTTGTTGGCCTTTGAGGGTATATTAGTTGTGGTAAGACAAAGGTTAACAATTTTCAACTAAGTTTTTCAATTTGAACCTTCATTTTGGATTCTTAAAGATTTTGTCAAAACGTTTTGATCTAGGTCTCCACTAAAAGCACACCTTCTAGTTAAAGGAACATTTTAGCTGTTCTGAAGCATTCTTTTGATTAAGCCTTCCATTTTTTGTAAAATTTCTCAAAGATCTAGCGAATCAAAATCCACTCTACCTCACCACCCACAAAAATTCATTTAAAAACAACCAATACTACCCATACTACCCTTGTTTTCCCGTGTGTGTACAAATGCATAATTTCTATTACTAAAACATGCGTATAAATTAGGTTTTCATTTTCTTTAGTAGCATAAACCTTGCTTGGAAAATATCTCCATTATCTAGGGTGAAAACTCATGAGAGTTAGATTTTTGTTGTATTGATCATATTTTCTTCAAGGTCTTCTTAATAACTTTGCAAAGAAGGATATTCTCCATCTCCTCCACAAACATAAGGCTACAAGATGGTCATTTCACCCCGTTGAAAGGCACAACCATAAAGTAGTGAGGATAGATAAAATCCTCTTAAGGGTACTACCCATTTCTCCACATCTAAGTGACAAACAACAAGTTGCATTTTTTCCCCAACTACAAAATGACACACAACATGGTATGCTTGTCTCTAAGCTTCCCGTAAAAGCCGTGATGTTGCTTAGCTTCTGAGGGAGAATCAATTTGGGTACCAATAGAATCCTCTCAATTTAATTCCCTAAAATTATGGTTTAGTAAAGTCTTTAAAAATTAGATAAGTACATTAGAAAGATTACATAACAAAAATAGTCTAACCTTGGATTTGTTTGAAAATTTAACATAATAGTGTTTAGATAAAATATTTTAGTTATATCATTGGTTATGTTTTTACCACTTATATTAAAAAAGCATGGTAAGATATAATATATATTATCTTTTATATTTTCACTCAAGCCATATATTTCGATATAGAAATAAGTATCTATCTTAGTTTTTGTAGACACCCATAATTTGATAAAATAATTTTAATACTTAAATTGCACCAACTATAATATTTCCTCAAAATTGATGAAACTTCGTCAATAAACCACCATCTTCCCTCTATTCCCATTAATTAATTACATTTTTGTTATTTAATTATTATTCCTATCACTCAAGATGTCGATTAATGACCTTCTCATAATTAATGTCCACTTCTACCTGGGTCCATTAATTATTATTAATTAATTATGCTCACAACTTGTTGGGGTCTCATAATATTGACTAAGTCCCTAAGAGTGCATGTGCGCATGGGACCAATTAAAAGGATAGGCCACATGGGGAAAAACATGCAGATGGGGTTTTATAAGGGTTTAGTAGAAACCAAGGCACACTCACAAGGCAAAGTAAAAGATTTTAGGACTTAGTCATATTCGCAATCCAAGAAGTACATGAGGAAAGCATGAACCAAATAAGCATGCAGAGTGGATAAGGTGCCACTTGGTGACTTAGTGGTCAAGGAAGGAATATTTCATGTGATGGAAGGATCCAGAAAGACATCATTACGTAAAGTGGAGAACTTGGATCGAGGAAGCTTGCTCCATTAGAGGACCACCTTAACACTTAGAATCTGATATGCTACTCCGTAAAGGCATGATGGTGGGAATTAGGCCTATTTATAGAGATTCTCGGCTAGAGAGAAGGATCTAGGCAAAAATGTGTGTCGCCTAGAGGAATGATTCTTGGAAAGATATGATCGGGATCAAAGGGGATCATCATAGAGAGAATGAAAGGTGAAGCTCTACTAAATAATAGGAGGTTACAGATGGCATGGGGTTACCATTAGAGTATTATAGGAATGATATCATACTAAAGGGATTGGGGTGTGAAAAATATATGTAATATGAGAAGCATAGTAAAGACTTCGATGCTTGAGTCTTATCCGGATTGATACATTGGCCTGTTATGAACTTGGTGAATGTAATATAGTTATTGAACTAATGATCAATATGAATATATGGTTTTGTTATAAGTATATGATGTTCATGGATGTAAACTCAAGGGCCATTACTTTATGTCATGTATTAGATCTCATTATCCGTATGATGTTTCTCTTGTTATCCGAATGAGTATGTTAGTGTAAATAATCATCCTATTCTTTAAGAATATATGCATGATATTTCACCGTTATGCACCTAATTTTCTATCATCAAGCAATGTATAGGTCAGCCCACATGGGATTATAAGGTTATTCTAATGGCATAAAAATGACTACATCTTGGTTCCATTACCGGACCTCTTTTTGAAGTCATTATGAGAAATGACATACATCTTGGTTCTTTTGATGTGTGATGACAGAGCGCTTGAACTTGGAAAGTGTCGAACCATCCTTTAAGAGCACGGAGGATGATTATTCTCAAATATTTAGTACTAGACTTGAGTTTGATGCATGTAGATGGGTAGAGGAACACCTATATCATGAGTTGTATGAGACTTTATTTTATTTTTTTCCTTAGAATTATATGAATGACTCTCGATATGCATCAAGATCAAGTTGGTACTATAGATTGTATGTGTGGACCCAAAATAATTACTGTAATCCTGTAGGATGTGGATCCGACTTGGACATGTGTTGTTGATCACCGGTGAAAAGAGTACCGACTAGTTATACTCGTGAATACACCATTTCTATGTATTCTCATATAGAGGTTGTTGAGTTCGAGTTCCTATGGGATGGAAGAGGATCATTTCTAAAGCTATTCTGTTTGCTTGCAGAAGATCTTGATCGTTATGATAAGTTTGAAGGCATTTACTATGGCCACTAAGTTTATCTCGAGCATTGGGTGAGGAAGCTAGGGTGGAGGAAGATGGTGGACATTGTAAGAGTAAAAGGAGAGGGAAGAAAGATGACTGGGTATAGTGAACCACATGTAAGGGAGTTGGCTAGACTACACAAGGTTATGAGAGTGATGTATCTATAGAGGTAGATGTTTTGGGAAGGAATTGAGGTTCATGTAGAGGACGTGGAACTGAGCAATTGTGGCTACCCCATCTTGGAAAGAACAGAGAGAAACCCCTCGGATTTTGATGATATTTCATCACATAGAGAGATGAGAGCCATCGCGCACATTTAAACCCACTTGGTGACCAACCCTTGGTGCTAAATTTTCAAATCAAGTAAAAATTATTGATAATAAACTTAGTATCAACGAAAGTGACCGATCTATACCTAGGAGGCATAACTTCTCATTTGGGACATCTATGACCAAAAATCAATTCTTGTGTTTGGGGGATTTTTACACAAAATACAAGTACATAGTGTTTGGGTATCACGTTTGGGAGTGGCACGCAATACACATTTGGTAGCAGAGCAATATGACAAACTTTCAAAGTGAGTAGTTTAGTGGGATGTTGGGAATGCTAGGCGTGACCACTTCAGGCCCATTACCAGCTACAAAAAGAGGACCTAGTGGATCCGGCTTATAGGGAGGTGGATCTAGGGGGTCATAAGGCATAGGACCCGGTGGATCTAGTGGATTCATTGGTGGAGGAAAAACTGTAGGGAATCCAGTTTCGATCATGCAGCTTAAAGGTCTCATCCACCTCCACAAGTTTTTTTGAGATGTGTCGACATGTACAAGATTACAAGGGTGTTGAGGATGCTATAGATCATGTGCACAATTGTGAATTACTATGGCATGCAAAGGGGATCACTACCATAGAGTGAAATAAAATTCATTTTGTAACAACACTATAAGGGCACACGTATAGTTGGTATCAAAAGTATAACCCCCATCAAATGGTGGTAGATTACACTGCGTTACACAACATCTTCTAAGATGAATTCCATATCCCTAAATTTGAGTAGAAGAGCATTAGCGCTTTGAAAGAGATCCAAAAAGGAATGGCAGAGAGTGTGTGAGAATATGACACACATTTCAAAACTCTCTTGTCAAAACTATCTTATGATATTCATCCTTCTTAGCATGCTCAATGGTTTGTTGGAGGGTTGATAACACCATTTAGAAGAGCACTTTCACATAAGACATGCATATACCTACACGAGGCCTTAGAGGTTTCCCCTATGCACCGAGACCATTGGAAGCTTAGATACTAGTTTTAGTGCTTTCCTTAACGCTCAAATTATTGCAATGGCTAAGTAGTTGGAGAAGTTATCTGTTAACTCGCAGGATGAGACTCACAGTGGTCTATGGTGCACATATTGTGAGATAGAGGGGCATGCAAAGGATAGTTGACCCCAAAGATTGGTACATGTCATGGAAGTAGACCGTGACATTTTACATAGGTATCATGAAGCAACTAGGTGTCCTCTATTGTAGCGGGTGATCCACAAGAATGTGTCTTGCTATTGCAATATTTGTACCACTACGACCCATGACACCAAATATCAGTAGGATAATTGATCGATACATGATGCCATTGATCCCGGTGTGCGCTGCATCAGCCTTGCAAGCATTTCAAAGGATGAGGATCACCACTATGAAGGATTATCAAATGGAGGAGAGCATGGAAGAAGTTTCCACAGAGCATTTCATGGTCGTAGAAACCATGGAGGAAGAAGTGAGTTTCCATGATGAACCCGATATAAATCGGTTCTACAAATAATTACAAGCATGAGTGTCCCGATCTATTGCAATGTTCGTGGTGCGGAAATAAACATAAGAATGGGGAGTGCCTTGAGTTGTTTGAGGACATGATCTAGCGTAACATGGAATAATTTTTTTCTTGGATGGTGAGTATAAAGAAGGCCGACTCACAATGTATGCCAAGAGTGTCACATGATTCAGATTCGAATCTATACTTGTGAAAACATGAGAAGAGGCCATGCGCACTAAGGAGATACCAAGACAGAGGACACTAGTTAAAGGAGAAGAACTGGTACATGGGAAGTATCCATACCCTCCTCATCAAAAAGAGGTGTATCAAGAGACTATGGATGACATTTGGAGTCTACAAGGATAGATCTAGTGTCCGAAGGAGAAATGAAAATAGTTAGAACAAAGGAATAATGTTGAGGCTCAAGAAGGATCTAGATGAGGTCAGTGAAGTATACAAAATGTTGAGGCAAGATAATATTATTTCCTTGCTAGGAGAATGGTTACGGGAGAAGGTACCATGTGTCTTGTAGGTGAGGACGAGAGGAAGGTTCTACATGCTAACCTCCCTCCCTAAAGCCTTGACTATGACAAGCAAATCACTTTAAATGTTGTTATGGATGGTTGGCTTCGAGAAATATTTTGATTGACACAGTGTAGGTCAATTTTATCACTCTAGATGTTTGGTATCAAATGGGAAAGCCTCGCATTACATCTATCTTACAATGTTTTGTATACGGAAAAAATACAAATTCAATGCCCATTAGAGTCTCAAGGATGCAAGCTTATCACTATTCAAGGGGCCATGTTCACCGTGAGACTTCAAAGTCTTCGCGCTAGCTAAGGTAGACAACATTCTAGAATTTCTTGGCTTCCCTCATGTTACAAGACTAATGCTGACCTACGTTTTAACAAGGGGTATATAATATTTGAGAACAAGGAAGAATGGGTCATCACCCCCTTTGCAGATGGGAAATCATTTCCTAGACTTAGCCCTTCGGAGAAGAATTACTTGATAGAATTTATGTGCTCTCTATCGTAGATCCCGATATATTTCATCCTACAAAAGGATATCCAGCTTTGAAGATGCTTGGCCTATGAGTGATACAACTAGCATAGCATGTGAAAATTGGGCACATGGGACTTATGAATTAATTAGGAGGTAGATGAGAGGATCGTAACAAAGGTAACAAGAGCACATTAGGTAAAGCACCTAGGAGGAAATAAGTTACCAAGTTACTCTAGAGGAGTTGACCATGATGATTTCTTGTGAGAAAATGGAGGCTCAAAGGTGGAAAATAAAATTAAAGAAGAGCTATGCTTAGCTATATTCTACTCAGACTACATCGCGCTAGTGGAATACACATCGGGAAAGCCTTCTAGAATGGTACGAGGTGAAGGTCATATTTTTGTTAGGCTCTCCAAGATCAACACAACATATGCTATTAAATACTATCATGGTAAAGAACCCACCTCGTTTCATGTCCAAGCATGTGAGGAGTCCCTGATAGAAGGCAAAAAGCTTTACCGCCTCATTATGAGCACATATGTTGTATTCCATGTTGCAAGGATATGCGTGTGCATAGTATATTCACTTAGAGATGTGCCATCGAAAGGGAATTGGAAAGAGTTGGTGGCTAATCTTATTCAATCTTTCAAGTATCGTGAGTACGAGCCATCAATGGATAAGGCATTACAAGTTGTCAGCCTTATAATGGGAGATATCTCTATGGATGAAGATATGATGGAGGAGCTACTAGGAGAACCAGGTTTAGAGACGTGATTTGATGAAGAGGAATTAGAAGAAAAATATCTTGAGCACGTGTGCATGGAAAAGGAAAATGGTCTATGTGATAGATGGTAAAGAAATGGAGAGTCTAGAATTTAACCATTCTAAAGGTATGCATGAATTCATGGATAGTGCTAATGAGAAAACATGCACCTACCATGAACCCTTGAGAATAAAGAAGGTTAACATTGGTTTAGAGGAAGAACCTAAGGAAGGTATCATTGGGGATTAATTGTCGAGAAAGAATTTTATAAGATCATTGCTCTATTACGCAAGTTTCGTAACTTGTATCCGCATGGGTACCATGACCTCAAAGGTGTTGAATATTCCTTGGGTAAATGAGGATAAAGTTTAAGGAAGGGGAGAACCCTATTAATAAGAGACCGTATCGATGAATCCAAACTTGTGCTTAAGGATCAAGGACTTGAGATAGAAAAAATAATAACATCATAGATTAATGAGGTAGTTGAGGAATTAGAATGGGTGAGTCCAATGGTCATAAGCATTAAAAATTATGATAGGATAAGGATATATGTGGATTATAGGGAATTGAATGTAGTTTGTGTCATTGACCATTTTCCAACGCCCTTCACCAAGAAATTTTTGAAGGAGTGGCCGAACGCGAGGTCTATTCTTTCACGGATGGGTTCTTCGGTAGTACCAAATTAGAATTGCAAATGAAGACCAAGATAAGACAACTTTCACAACTTAATGGGGAATTTTTCCACATGGTCATGCCTTTTATGTTAAATAATGTGCCTATTGTGTTCTCATGTATCGTGGTACAAGAATTTAAGGACTTCATCCATAAATGTCTTCAAGTCTACCTAGATGAATGGACTGTGTATGCACTAGTAAAAGACCATTGTGACAATTTCAGGCTGATGTTTGAGAGATGTATGCAATTGATGATATCCATCAACATTAAGAAACATGTCTTTACTACTCATTTAGGAACCGTGTTGGTGCATATTATATGTAAGAAAGGATTATTGGTGGATCCCACCAAACTTAAAATTATTATGGTATTGGGAGAGCATACCAACCAAAGTGATGTGTGTAGATTCCTTGCGCATATAGGGTACTATAGGAAATTTATTAAAGGATATGAAAATATTTTCATGCCATTGGAGGAATTTCTTAAACACAATAGTGCCTTTTTTTTGGGGAGAGGCACAACAAAGGCATTTGACACTTTGAAGGATAGGCTTCTCATTGCACCCATATTATGCTTTCCTTCTTGAGATAATCCCTTCCATGTGCATGTTGTTGCCATAGGGACTACCATTGAGTAATACTCGCACAACCTAGTAAGGGGATTTTTCATCACCTCTTTTTTTTGGCTAGTAGGAAATTAACACCAAAGAAACATAAATACACAACTACTCGACCGCGAGGAACTCACAATGATCTATGCACTATATAAGTTTAGGTAGTATCTTCTAATGACACCATCATATTATACATAGACCACATGACACTTTGAAGTACTTAGTGAACATGCCGATTCTACAAGGGTGCATATGTCATCGGGTCCTATTATTTCAAGAATTTGAGTTTTTGGTTCTAGTAAAACTAGGAAAAATTAATTCCGCACCTAATCACTTATAAATAATTGACTAAGGGGGCGTGCATGCAGCATTTAGGATATAATTCCAACCGATCAACTATTTAGGTTGTGATGAGTGCCTTCAGACTTGGAAGATACTGCAATATTTTTGAAAACAAATGTCTTACCGTAAGAAATAAAGGCTTTAGAGAGGAAGCAATTGGCTATACGTGTCGTGTGCCCTACATGTTGATTAGTGGAGATTTATATAAGTTAGGCCATGATGAGGTTTTGTACCGATGGGTGTTAGAACATGAGTGCATTGCAATTATGGAGGAGGCGCATGGTGAGATTCTAGGAGGAAACTATGGAGGAAATGTAACCACGTGGAAGATTCTACTCGTAAGGATTTCATCGGGAAAGTATCTACTGATTATATTGGGTTTTACAAGGCATGTGACCATTACCATCGCCTTGGAAAACTAGGAAGGACAAATGAAATTCCCTTAATAGAAATAACCAATGATCAATCATTTGAAAAATGCGCAATTGACTTTGTAGGACATATTTCACCTTTCGCACGAAGGACTAGGTCACGTTACATCATCACTTGCACAGATTACTTGAAAATATGGGCAGAGGTAGCACCTACAAGATATTACATTGTAGTGAAAACTACTAGATTCTTATGGGAGAACATAATCAACGGTATGGATGTCCGTTAAGTTTAGCAAGTTATAGGCGTACACATTTTTTGAATAAAATGGTCATGATTTTATAGGAAGAGTTTATTGTGGCCCATAATAATACCACCCCTTATCACCCACAAGAAAATGGGACTCGCTGAGGCATTTAACAAGATACTAAGTCACACATTAACTAAGATTTGTGACATCGGGAAGACAAGATTCGGATGAAAAGGTATTAGTTGTTCTATGGGTATACATGACAACCTACAAGAGGTTGAACAAGGCCACACTATTCCAATTGGTGTTTGGTGCGCAGAGGCATTTTTTTGGTTGAGTTCGTGTTACCATCATTGTGTATAATGTGTGTAAGAGGATTGACTAGTGAACAAGCACTCGGAAGAGAGGATTGACAAATTAATGCAACTAGATGAAACATGATCAGTTGTTAGATGGAGTTAGAAGACAGAGAATGGAATAAAAAAGGCATGGCATAATCGTCATATCAAGAAAAATAATTTGAGGATGGGAAGATGGTTTTGTTACATAACTCCAAGTTTTTGCGCCATTGTGGAAGTCAAAAGTCTATAGGTTAGGACCATACATCTTCTCATACATTCTTGATTCACACACTTTCAAGTTACAAGTATTACATGGGACAAGATTACTGTGTCATTTCAATGGGAGTAGGTTGAAGCCCTACTATAAATAAGTCTTTGGGTGTTTGTAAATAAGGTAGTTTTTCAATATATTTTAGGATTTCCCTTAATGAATTTATTTTCTTGTGTTTCCTTTCTCGTTGTTTGTTCCTTTCCATTTGTGTTGTATTTCACCTTGTGCATCGATAACCACTTTACTTCTTGTTATCCATATTTCACCCCTCGGGCCAAATATTGGATCAGCCATGACCCCGCATAGGAAGGACCTTAGAAAATTTGTTTAGATCTTGTAAACAGGTTACAAAAGGATTCAATAATGGCTAGTGGAGGTTGAGAAAGATTAAACGACCCTATGTGAAAGAAAATAATTTTTCGAGCCATTTCCATTTCTTAAATCCCTTTTCAAGTTACAAGAAGGACTCAACAATGGGATAAAAGGGTCGTAAAAAGAGGGCAAAGTGTCACAGAGGAACCAGGAGCAAGAAGGGGAAAAGATGGTGAAGTTTCAAAGTTTTCTGGCTCAAGACCATTCAGGAAAGAGTCCAAAATTGACTAATCATGGAGGAGGAAGTGGAAGAACCATGTGTCCTAATGACGCTTCTCAAAAGGTGATTCTAAAAAGGGAAGCCCACTTGCGCCAGATTCCTCGCGTCTAGAGTCCCAAAAGTTTCGGGGCTATTGAAAATTATTCAACTAAAAAAGAAGGTGCCAGGTTTTGGCTTGATGAAAATTTGAAATAGAAGCCCAGTATGGAGACTCAAAATTTTTCTAGCCCGCCACGTAGCAAATGGTCAAACAAGGTCAAAAGGTGAACAAGCGGGCCTCAAAATTGACTAAGTATAAAAGTGTAAGTGAAGAATGCCAAGTGTCAGTGTGGTGCATCTCGAAGAGTTAGTCCTAGGATGGAGACCTAAATGAGCGCGAGCTCGCCACATAGCTCAAAATCTAAACATGGTAAGAGGGAACGTTGAAAAGTCCACAGACTTGCGAAAGCTGACAAGTGTCAACCTGATGCTTTTCCAAAGGAAAATTTTGAATCGGGCTTTCAGAAAGCGTGGTCCCTCCAAGTTTCTAGTCTCGAAAGGGCAAAGTCAGTTGAATAGTCAATGCATGGGGCAGGCAAAGGAGGAAGCCAAGTGTTTAAATGGCACTAATTCAAGGATTAAATTGAGAAAGGGTTCTCAAACAAACGGTAAATCGATGCATATCCCCGGTGAAAGAATATGCCCCACCGAGAAAAGAGCTTAGCCGAGAAACAAAGAAATTGAGTGAGCTAGCAGAGGAAGCCACATGTCAGCCCTGCGCTATTACAAGAGCATAATATAGAGGCCACCTTCGACAAGCACCAGCCCTCCACATGACCCAAAGGTCAAAAAGGGGGCCCGCTTTTCAAACTTGTTTTCCCATCCTTTGTATGGACCCATTACAAACTTTTAAGGGGAATATCTTTCAACTCAAAGCTTAAAATATTACAAATTTAACATCATTGGAAGTGTCCTTATGTCCTCTACACCATGAAAAGATAAAAATCATTTTTTTGAGGCCATGATAGGTGTAAATGGAGAAAACATTTTGGGCCTTTAATGTAGGATCTTCTTACCTCAACAACCAAATCACATTCAATCTGCCCGCTATTTCCTCTTTCTTCAAGGCATCAAACTAGAGATTGATGCAAGTCAAGATGGATTTGAGGGAAAATTTTGTAAGAGGCATTAACAAAGTAGTAGTTGATTTTCGACCTACTTTTATTGCTTCTTGCTCCATTTCTCCTCTCTCGATTGAATCTATAAATGCAGGGGTGAGATTCACTCAGTAAAGGGTTGGACATTCCTTGTTTTACAGCTCCCTTTTCCTTCCAGCAAAGGAATCTATGGAGTTCAAACCTTTCATTAAAATTGTAGTATGTTTCTTGCCTCCCGGCTGTTTTGTAATGCATTGTATCAATCTGTAGAGCAATAAAACACGTTTGTGATCAATTCTAGATCCTTTCTGCCTCTTTTTCTTAGATCTCGATCTTTCATTATCGATCCGGTTATTTGTACTCAATTATTGCATGTATTTTGTTGGCTTATGTCTATCAAGAATACTAGATTCCATCATTCCTTCTGCATCACCTTGTAGTTCGGCTTATTTCTTATCTCTTGTACTCCTTTTACCCCGTCTCCTTGGCAAATTTTAGATTAGGTATAGAGATAGATCCTCTACAAGTCCTCATGTATGTACCCAAATAGAAGAATAAGAACCATCCTCTAACTGAGAGATTTCCTAATTTTGCAAGGTCCCACACCTTAGGGAAATTTAAATGTTATGCAATGACACCAAGTGATTCTCGCCTTAGAAAATCAGATCTATAAAACTCATTTGTGGGTGTTGTGATTTCACACTAACAATTTTGGCACACTCGGTGGGACATAGAAGTATCCATCTTGTTAGAGTAAGGTTGATGTGCACCTGCTGTGATTCTAACTTTTAAGAAGTTCTAAAATTGTACATCTGGTGACTCTAAAAGAGACAAATCCACTAGTTTCAACAATCCAAGAAAGTTCATGAGAAGAATACAAACATGGTCAAGAACCAAAGAAGAGGGATTATTTTTCTATCTAGACTTATCCTCGATAGAGGGAGGGAAGGAAGAAGAACCCAGAGGTCTCTATCTCCACCAAATAGAGCCTTATCAACACCTCCTCCCAAGAGGTCATTCTCTCAATCAAGAGGCATGCTTCGGATGATCGAATGGCTCACCAAATCCTTATGTCAATTTCACCAGCAATAGCCCACTCACTCTGAATGCACAAAATATGGTTCCGATAGCAGCATTAAAGAGCATCCCATATTTCACTGGGAAAACTAGACTTCTCTTGGTGATCATGTCCAAGATATTGCAAATGTCTTTATGATCCATGAAATCCATGAGATGGACATTGCAGTCAAGTTGCTCACCTCTTCACTTAAAGGTAAAACTTCACAACCAGTTTGGAGAAAAGGGTGATAACTTATCATTGTTGGAGCAACTAACAACAATCAAAAAGCCCCGAATGAGCAGCTAACGAAATTCAACCTCATATTTCAAAGGACTCGGGACAGAATCCAATAGCATAAAGCCCACTAATGAAGGTACCATCTTATACTTTCTTAGGGCTTTAAATTCTGATATTTCTTCGATGAATCTATCAATGAGGGGCACAACCTTACCTATAGTCTATATCCTTTCCATAGGGGCTGAGAACCATTTGATTTAGTTTGGAAAAATAGTTACTAGGCCATCCATACCTATGAACCAAGAGTTAGTAATCCCGATACCATTCAAATGCCTACATTAGCTCATATACCCACCCCAAGAGTCAAATATCGTGTGAAGCCTCCACTTCATCATCTAAAACTTTAAAATAACTCCAAGAAGTCATGAAACAACTTAAGAACCTAGGAAATGAGTTAGTAACCATCAAAAGATAGCAAGCTCAAAGTTCTAGGTCTTATCACCCCCAGTGCTCGATGTCAAGCTAGACCCCAATATCAACAAATACACCACCATCTCAGTCAAATTAGAGCCAAAACCAAGGACAACTGAAGTTGCTAGACCTTATAGGTCATATAATCCAAACAAAGATTTAACAACAAAGGAATTGGCTCTAACACAAAATAATATGGGACAAGAATATGATTGGTGTTTCCCATGCAATCAACCACATAACCAATCAATGTGCTTTAATGGTGCACTAAATCAGGCCTTAATGGTGTAGACCAGTATGGTGTCACAAGAACCTAGCCAAGAAGGAGATCAACAAAGAAGGATCTCAACAAGAGGGACCCCAGTGAAACTAAGCTTGTCAATTGGCAAGATGATGACTTCGTGGGAATAATCGTAGAGCCTTCTCAAAGTGTAGCTGCTAATACATGGTCCAAAAAGAGAAATATTGGAGAAGGCCAACCACTAAACTCAGGAAACCCTCAACCTTCCATCACTCCACAAGGTTTTGGTGCTCCAAATATAACTCCCAACATGTAGAACCAATCCAAGCCACCTTCCAAATCCACTCAAGCACCAGTTGTGACAACCCATGTGTAAGAAAAAAATGTTCTGGAAGGGGCAAAAAAAGGATAGCTCATTCAATATCATTGAGCAAATGAAGAGGACAAGTGTGAACATTTCATTATGGGAGTCACTGGCCATTCAAGGCGAGAGGATCTATTGCAGATCGTATACAAAATTGGTCAAGCTCAAATTACACCCTTAACCAACAAGAGAAATTGCTTACCAATGTGACTCAACTCCGAGAGAAATCGTGGAGAACAAAAAGTTAAGAACCCGAGACCTACTCCATTCTATGTCTCATTTATTATTGGAGACAAATTGGTGCACAATTCTATAATTGATTCTGAGCTAGTAGTTTTGTGATGCCCAAACAAATAGCTAATCAACTGGGTCTCCAATATGAAGTCATCTCTAGAGGAGTAGTGCAATTATATGGGACAATAGTGAAAACTGTTGGAATCATCAAGGATCTGAGCCTCACTCTACATGCCTGCCCCAATGTGACTGTTTTGCATAATGTATCCATCATAGATTTTCCACCACATTTTGCTTTGTGTTTTTCTAGGGATTTCACTGCCAAAATTGGAGGCTACCTGTCTGCTGATTGGTCACATATGCTCTTTAGAACAAGGTATGGGGCAAAGGACATAATCAGATCTGAACCCATTTCTGATTATCATATTGAATCTTATGTTCCTAGCCCAATCAATTCCAACTACTCATCTTTTGATCAATAAGACCTCCTAAGCACTTGTGAATCAAATACCAAGGTGGGATGTATCCCAGACTTGACTCTCGATGAGTGGGCCAACAAAAGTCATGCTTTCGACCCTATAAGGAAATGGAAGAATTTGAAATAGGTGTTTACTATCTACATGAAGAAAACAATCCTCTTCCTAACCTAATTAAGTCAGAATATAAAGATGACAATGAGGTATGGCAATGGTTCTTCGATGGCTCAAGGAGTACACAAGGAGTCGGAGGAGGAGATACGATTGTATCCCCTAAAGGTATGAAATATTATTCAACCTTCGATTTTAGTTTCCTTGTTCAAATAACATTGTTGAATATGAGGCTTTGGTACATGGTCTTCATTGGGCAAGGAAGTGAGGAATAAATAACTTACAAGTGTTTGGTGACAAAGTGAACTGGTTTCTAATCAAGTCATAGGACTTAATTCTTTCAAGAATTACCTACTCAAGAAGTACAAGAGTAACGTATGGGATCTCATGTAGGATTTTGAGGCCTTCAACATTGTGTCCATACCAAGGAAGGAGAATGAAGCTACCGATAGGCTTGCAATAGTTGGAGCAATAATTGGTGTGGTCAAAAACATCCAAAGAGATAAGGAACAACCACATATCCATATAGTTTTTAGGCCAGCGGTGGTAGATAATAATACATGCCGGCAAGTGTTCGAGAATGATTAGTAGATCATTAACATTTTTCAAGAACAAGTTGAATTCTTAGCTAGAAATCAAAGAAGAATAGAGTAGAAATATGGGAATCAAATAGTACAACCGCATATAAACAAGATTCCCAAAGGCTTATTGACATTGGAGTCTATCTTCGATCCTAATGATCGATTCGAAAAAAGAAGGCTAACATAAAGATCAAAGGAGAAGATTCAGAGTTAATCCCAAATTGAAGAAGACAAAACACTTCAAATTGGCAAAGTGGCCACCAAGCAAGAAAGGTATGAATTCATACAAATTTATGAAGAATTTTCAGATGTATTTCTTGGAGCTATGAAGAGCTAAGGGGTTCAATCCAAAACTAGCACAACACACAATCGAACTAGATCCAAATGCTTAGCCTATCAGAAAAAGCAAAGACTAGTAAACCCACACATTGAGCTTCGATTAAGAAGGAAATGAACAAGTGATAGAAGTTAGTATCATATTTCTAATCAAACACTCAAGCTGGGTTACAAACCTAGTCCCAGTCAGGAAGAAAAATGGAGAGATTAGGTTGTGTGTAGATTTTTGAGACTTGAATAGAGCCTCCCTCAAAGATCACTACCCACTCCCTTCAATGGAGTAGATCTTCAAAGTGGTGTCTGGATCAGAGAGATTCTCCCTCCTAGATGGCTACTCAAGGTACAACCAGATCATGGTAAAAGAGGATGATCAGTTCAAAACAACTTTCACCACCAAATGGGGCACTTATGCCTACAAAAAGATTCCATTTGGATTGTCCAATGTCAGAGCCACTTTTCAAAGGGCAATGGATATGGCATGCAAAGGGATAATCAATAAAACAGTACTGATCTACTTGGATGACATCATGGTGTTTTCCAAAAATGCAACAGACCACCTTTTCCACCGGAGGTAGGTTTTTCGAAAATGTGGAAGTTTTGGGGTATCATTGAACCCTAAAAATGCATATTCTTGGTCCATGACAGCAGGATTCCGGGACATATTGTATCAAAGGAAGGATTGGAAATTTACCTAGAGAGAGTTGACATAATAAGATCATTGCCATTGCCAAGCCACAAGAAGGCTCTTCAAAGCTTCTTGGGAAAAAACAATTTTGTCTGCAGGTTTGTGCCAAACTTTGTTGCCCTTGTTAATCCAATAATGTTGATGTTGAAGAATACCTTAGAATTCAGTTGGATATCTGAAGGAAATGAAATCTTTGAGACCATTAAAGAAGCTATATCACAAGCCCCAAATCTCATAAATCTAGATTTCTATAAAGTCTTCATATTATATGCCTTTGGTGGCAGTGACACAATTTCTACAATCTTAGTTCAGCAAAACAAAGAAGGTACATAACAACCAATTTCTTTCTTCAGTCAAGGTATGGAATACTATAAAGTGAGATAATCCTTCATCAAAAAGCAAGTCCTACAGTAATCAAGGGATTAAAGAAGTTTAAGCATCTAGTTTCAAATAATAAAATCTAATTGTTTGTCTCCCATGTGGGAGTTAAGGAATTCCTTCTCAACAAGGACCTGAATGAAAAACATGCAGGATGGATCACTCGTGTCATGGAATATGAAATTGAGATCAAGGTCACTAATTTGGGCCGTAGGAAGGGGTTATGTGAACAACTAGCCTTGGGTCAACAAGACGAAGAAAATAGTGAAAAAGAGGTTGTTTTTGTTATACAGGATAATCAAGAGGAAGGAAATGATGATGTACCTACTCCTTTTTGGACTCGAGACATGGTGCACTTCCTTCAAATGAGCCTGTTTCCTCATGGGATGAGTAAAGCAAATAGGAGGCATTTTAGACCACAGGACATCCCATATGTTCTTATTCATGGCGTCTTGTTCAAAAGAGACATCAAAGGAATTCTCACTTGAGATGCATTGAGATAGATCAAAGTTGAGAAAATTCTACAAGAATTCCATGTTGAAGTAGCCGGAGGCCATTTTTCTCCAAGGGTGACATCACTCAAGATCATGAAGGTAGGTTATTATTGGCCTATATTGTTTAGTGACTATTATGCATGGATCAAAAGGTGCAAGAATTGTGCATTCTTCAAAGGCAAAACAAGGCTAGTAGCACTTCCATTGCACCCAATTTCAGTCGACCAACCTTTCATGTAATGGGGATTGGACTTCATTGGAGCCATCAATCCAAATTCAAGCTAAGGACACAAATGGATTCTCGCCAAAGAACAAATTATTTCACCAAGTGGACCGAGGTAGTGGCACTCAAGGAAGCTAATGAGTCTAGTATACTAGATTTTTATGAAGGGATAATGACCAGATTTGGAGTGCTAGCCACCATTATATCGTATAATGAATTGGCATTCATAGGATCCGAGATCATAGGATGGCTCGTTAAGAACAGTACTTACTTGAGCACTTCATCAAACTATTACCCTCAAGGTAATGGCCAAGCGACTCCACAAACAAGAACCTCGCTAAGGATAATCAAAAGAAATATTGATGAAAACCAGAGAACATGGCACAAAATCTCAAATCAGCCTTATGGTCTGATAGGATAATAGTCAAGAGATCTACATGCATCTCAATATTCAAACTTTTCTATGGGAAAGAGGTAGGGTTGCCTATATCACTTGAGTTTCCATCATTGGAGCTCGTGAAGCACCTAGAGATGTCTGAATTCGAACCGAAGGAGACAAGGTATGCAGAGTTCAAAGAATTGGAAAAATATAGAGAGCATGCACTATAATAAATAGAGAATAATCAAGCCTCAATCAAGAAATGTTTTGACAGAAGGTAAAAACAAAGACCTTACAGGAAGGAGGCCTAGTTTTGAAATGGGATGCAGATCAAGCAAAACCAGGGAAGAAATTCAAAGTTTGATGCCATTTGGATTGGCCCCTACATGGTCATAAGATGTAAAAGTAGCAATGATTTCTAATTGTCTACATTGGATAGTGAGGAATTGTAGATTCCAAAGTAAATGGAATCTAACTTAGACATCTACTACTAGAAAGAAGGTAACCTCCTTATACATATTAGTTTAGTTCATTTTTCCCTAAGTGTTTGTGCACATTATCTTGCTATATAGTTAGGTTTCTTTTCTCCTAAGTGCTTTGCACACTCTGCATGTTCTATTTGGAGCATGTATGATTTAAAATTTTTTATATAGTTGTGGTACTTTTGTTTTGTTGCTCTTGTGCAGTCCATTCAGAGAGACAGATGAAGCCCTGGGTCAAAACAATTTTCTACTCTCAGAAACCTTCATTTTGAGATTTCTTATGAAAATTGAGAGTGCAAACAGCTAGGCTCATGACTTAGAAGCGAATCAAGATGTCGCACCATCATTATCAACTCCATGCCTAAAAAATATGACAAGGTAATTGGTCTTTTCATCTAGCAGTGATACCCTTGTGAGTCACCAAATTTTTATCCATATTTCTCCCTCCGGAAAAATATTGGATCAACCATGATCCCGTATAGAAAGGACATTAGAAAAATCATTCGAGATCTTGTAAATAGGTTACAAAAGGATTCAATAATGGCTAGCGGAGATTGAGAAAGATTAAATGACCCTATGCGAAAGAAACAACTCTATCGAGCCATTTCCATGTCTTAAATACCTTTTCAATTTACATGAAAGACTCAACAATGGGATAGTAGGGTCGAAAAATAGTGGCAATGCCGTAGAGGAACTCAAGCAAGAAGGGGAAAAAAATGGTGAAGTTTCAAAGTTTTTCAGGCTCAAGACCATTTAGGAAAGAGTCCAAAATTGACTAAGTATGGAGCAGAAGCGAAAGAACCACGTGTCCTAACGACACTTCTCCAAAGGTGAATCTAAAAGGGAATCCCAAACTTGCACTATGCTTCCACGTGTCCAGAGTGCCAAAGTTGCAGGGCCATTGAAATGTCATCAACTAATAAAGAAGGTTCTATGTGTCGGCTCGGTGTAAATTTGAAATGGGAGCCAGGGTGGAGACTCAAGCTCGTGCCTGCCCTTCATGTAGCAAATGGTCAAACAGGGTCAAAAGGAAGACAGGGTGGGCCTCAAAATTGGCTAAGTATAAAAGTGTAAGTGGAGAATGCCAAGTGTCAGTGTGGCACATCTCCAAGAGTTAGTCCTAGGATGGAGACCCAAATGAGCACGAGCTCGCCACATAGCTCAAAGTCCAAAAGGGTAAGAGGGACTATTGAAAAGTCCATAGACCTATGGAGGCTGACAAGTGTCAACCTAATGCTCCTCCAAAGGCAAATTTTGAATCGAGGCTTTCAAGAAAGTGTGGTGCCTCCACGTGTCCAGTCTAAGAAAGGGGCATAGTCAGTTGAATAGTCAATGTATGGGACAGTCAAGGTGGCTGCCAAGTGTATAAATGACACTAACTCAAGCATTAAATTGAGAAAGGGTTCTCAAACAAGTGCCAGACCGACGCGAGTCCCGGTTGAAGAATATGCCTCCACTGAGCAAAGAGCTTATCTGAGAAACAAATAAATTAAGCTATCCGTGGAGGAAGCCACATGTCATCCCTACTCTATTCTAAGAGCATAATAAAAAGGCTACCTTCAAACAAGCGCTAGCCCTCCATGTGTCCCAAAGGTCAAAATGGGGACCGTTTTCAAATTGGTTTTTCCACCCTTTTGTACGGACCCAATACAAACTTTGAAGGGGAATATCTTTCGACTCAAGGCTCAAAATATTGCAAATCTAACACCATTGGAAGCGTTTCGACATCCTCTATGCCATGGAAAGATAAAAAATCATTTTTTTGAGACCTTGGTAGGTGGAAATGGAGAAAATGTCTTTGAGCCTTTGATGTAGGATCTTCTTACGTCAACAACCGGATCATATTCAATCTACTCCACCGTTTCCCCCTTCTTTGAGGCTCAACCAGAGATTGATGCAAGTCAAGATGGATTTGAGGGTAGATTTTGTATGAGGCATTAATAGCAGTTGTTGAGTTTCAACCTAATTTTCCTACTTCTCTCTCCCTTTCTTCTGTCTAATTGAGTCTATAAATATAGGGTCGGGATTCATTGTAAAGGGTTGGACATTCCTTGTTTTTAGGCTTCCTTTTCATTCTAAGCAAAGGAATCTATGGATTTCGAGACCTTCCATTAAAATTGCAGTATGTTTTCTTATCTCTCGCTATTTTGTAATGCATTGTATCAACTCGTACATCAATAAAACATGTCTCGTGACCGATTCTAGATCCTTTTTGTATCATTTTCTTGTATTTGGTATTTCATTATCAATCTATTTATTTATACTCGATTATTACATGTATTTATTTGGCCTATGTCTATCAAAGATGACTAATGTCCATCATTCCTTCGGTACATCACCTTGTAGTTTAGTTATTTATTATCGATTGTACCCCTTTTTACCCCTATCTCCTTGGAAAGTTTTAGATTAGGTATAGAGATAGATCCTTTGTAAGTCCTCACATATCCACCCAAGTAGAGGAATAGGAACCAACATGTAATCTGGAGAGATTTCTCATTTTGCAAGGTCCCACATCTTGGGAAAGCTCAATGTTATGCAATCACACCAAGTGATTCTACTTTAGAAAAGTAAATCTATAGAACTCATTTGGAGGTTTTGTGATTTCACACTAACACTTCCTAAGGTTGTGTAGACACGAGGACCGCATATCTATTTTAGTGTGGGGTGGAGTAAAATGACGGTATATAGAAGTTGGAAGTAAAATTTTCTTGGCCTAAAATTGAAAGATAAAAGCACGTAAGCTAGGAAAGTGCATGCGGAAATGGTGGATAAAATTTTATGGTGTCAATAACGATGTAAGAAAGACCACGTACAAAGGATGAAGAGCACATGAACAACATGAGGTAGGTGAGGGAAAATATCAAGTTGATAGAAGAAGTGTCTTTGGCACTATAGACGCTCACGTAAGAGTCTTCGGTTAGTAAATATTTTTGCACACCGAAGGTTATAGAACATTTATTTACATAGGATTTAACACATAGGTAAGGGTGCTTAATATTGGATTTAGTTGAAAAATCCATATTTAATGCTAAGTAATGTCAGTAGAGTGGGTGGTATAGCATTTATTACTGGAAAGAAGGAAAAGCTATAAGTATGAGGTCAGAAACATTATTATTTACCTTTCTTTTATGATATTGAAGAGCTCTTGCCAACTAGAGCATCCACAAAGAGAGATTCATATGAAGGAAGAAGAGTGAGAATATGAAGTGCGTGACTAGGGTGATCCGTGAATCAAAGTGGAATGAGTACATGAGTGTAGGGAGATTTCTTTGGAAAAATGCCATCTTCTAGAAGAGATTTCTAGGTTAGGGTTTTGTAGCTAGGGCACGGGAGAAGAAGGAGTTTTCACGAAGTTGAGCCACAGGATTGAGTAGAGTGAAAAGAGGAGCAAGGAGGATTGTAGGTTTAAAACTAACAAGTAAAATGAAACCAAAGAAGGCAAAGGGAAAAGGTAAAAAAACTTCCGCATTGCTAGTTTTAATGAAGAGTGGTATGCAGAAATGTAATACCCAGGATAGAGTGTTATTGGGGAAAGAATGGGTATCACACATAATGAAGATGGACATGAGTGACTACAATCATCACACGAGTACCAAAGAGAAGAACATGGTGTTAGAACTGGTTCATCCAAATTATTAGAGGACACCCAAAGGGATGCTGATCTACAATGATGAAGTAAAGGTTGTGTTGGGAAAGGTTGGGTTGCTACAACTATATGAGTTGCCCTATTTTTGTAATCCCGAGTGGTTATAACAATGGCTGATGTAACGTGTGTACAAGGACCAGCTTCTATTTTTGGGCCACAAAATGCACATAAGTCCTCAAATAATCAAGATTTACTTACCTGGTTTTTGAAGGGAGTCCATAGATGATGACTTGGAGGAAAATACGAAATTAAAGAGACTATGGAAGCTTATGAATATAATAAGGGGTGTCACTAATTTGATATCATAGATATCCTCGACCCATTTATGTGGATGGATGTGCACTTGGTTATGAATTTGAATGGTCAAGAGAGGTGGACATATATAAACAAGGCATGGTTAAATGTATGCCGAAAAATTCGGAGGGACCATCTATAATTTGTCTAACCAAATTATGGATGAGATCATCGATCTTTGCATAGGAAGGAGATAAAATAATGTTTGGTAATATTATTCTCACCATCATATTGTCATTAATTTGAGTGCCCGATGGTCCGATAATTTTTATGTAAGTATCAAGATGAATATCCCTCCCCCACAAAAATATTTGAGAAATATAATTACAATACAATGACATCCACCCACAAGGCGCACTGGAGAAATGGTACAAACAAATGTTCGACGCATTCCGGGATGAGTTGAGGATACCCGAACAACCGCCAACACTAGTAGATGGATAGGCTAAGTTTTTGTTTATCAACAATTCTGCATTGGAAAATTCACACTTTGATAGATGGAACCAAGATTCCATGGTGCATACCGTAGTTTTCTTTCACCGTGTAGTATTTCTAGGCAGGGGTCAAAAGCTTTAAGGAAGCTAAAAGAGTAAGTTTCAACCTTAGCAAGGTGGACTAAGACCACCGCTATTTTGGAGGAAGATGTCATACCCCAAAATCACATGTATGCAGAGAAGTATGTCTCCTATGAGGTACGAGATGATGAAACCCTTGAAAATGCCAATTTCCGGAAGGAACACAACAAGGGTATACTTGCGCATTAGGCCAAAGTTTTTGAAAGGTTCCTACTTGGAGAATGATTTCTCCATCCCAGAGGATCCAACTAGAAGAATGAAGTCCATGCCAAGGAAGAGGGAGAGAGAGGAGGTGTAGGAGAAGACGGCACTAAGTGTGTAGACAACACAATTTGTGGCTGTGCAGGAGGTGATGGGTCTTTGTTTTCTTCCAATCATTTAACTGACATAATCTTTGTCAGTTTCATTCTAAACTAGTGTTGTGTCCAAGGCAATATGCAATAGAGTCTAGAAGAACAAGTTATACGTTGAGTTTTTTGGGGGATTGCTTAGCTTGGTGGCTATTCTACGAAAGTGTTGCTAAAATCTACGGGAATTAAATACAAGTCTATGGAATTAAACTATTTGCAATGAAATGGATTTCAACAACTAATATTTTACTATAAAGTAAAATACGCACACACTTATTCTTAACAATTTAAACCATAACTGAATAACTGGAATTCAACAGAAAGCAAGACTGTTTATGAGCTAAATTTACATGGTAAAAGCATCTACTTAAAAGTGAAAGCAATAATGGAGAAAACAGAGATAGTTAATTAAAGCATGCATGTAAAACTCATCAAATGACAATTGTAGTAAAACTAATCGAAGGACTGTATGCATGTAAAACTCAAAGTAACCTCGTATCTCCTCGGTTGAGTGGGCCCTTTCTCCTTGGGATAGAGTGATCAACAACTTCGATTCTCAAAATGCCATAGATTTCATTAACTTCCAAATGAGTTCATAACATATCGTAAAAAAAATCCAGAGCAATGCAGTTTGCTGATAATTTTCTTCGATGAATCAAAAAGTGGTCTCAAGTTCTCAAAACAGTCTTCATATAGATAATGTTTGTTACAAGATCCGCCATATCGTGCAAAGCATTAAACACTCGCTTAATCAAATATCAATTGAAAATCTTAGATTCCTACGGGTTGTTAGAGTCAAACCCAAACTAATAGGTCAATTCGAAATAGTCTTCACCACATGCATCGAACTCGGGAAATTTATCCACCAAGAACCTCCATCATTCCCGCGCACATCATCATATTTGATCTCATAAAAATAGTTAGTAGGAGGTCATGTGATAAATGAATTTTATAAATAATAGTAAGGAAAAATGCATCAATCTACTAAGACATGACTATACAAAACATCCCCATATACAAGTAAGTCATATCACGAAGAGCATCTCCTATCTCAAGAAGTGATATTAATAAGCCAATCTATGCACTCATCATTCCTCCTGACTTTACCTGTTGCATGTCCCAATGCAACTCATCTATGCCCTACCGCCTTCCAAATTGATCAGCGTATTGCTTTGTGGTATTCTTGCAGCCCTAAGTATTGGAGGTAATTTCCACCCAGGTAGTGAAATTGTCATGGGACTGTGCTGCCTTGTTCTACCATGTTGTGAGAGGGCTCAAGAGGAGTGGAGGCCATACCTGGAGGTATGCCCATTCATCAATGTATTGTTGGCTGGTTTTCTCTGCAGTTTGTTTGATAATGGTGATGAGGGAATCACCCCTTCGCATGCTCTAGCTCAAATTATGAGGAGAGAGGACCTCCCTATGTTTTAAAGGCAGGCTTAAAGTATCCCATCTCCTATCGCAAGCTTGCCAAGCAGCTCCAAAATTATCCTGACTATAATTTTCAAAATCAATAATACACTGAAGCAAAATATGAGAAGTATGCACCCCCACCCCTGCCTGGTAATATAATGATCTAAAGTTCTTCCGTAGGGTGACATCTATGTGATGGGTTAGGCGAATGTAAAATCCAATTGACTGAGCAAAGTGTTATTAAACCGTCTGTCATTTGCATTGTCTCCAAGTTATCTCGATTCCTCAATACTGATCAAATGATTTAATTTGAAAATCCCCACAAATAGGTTGATCAATAAATCGGGACATTGGTTACTATCATGTTATGTAGATAAAATTCACAAAGAAAATTTTGAATTTCTGGAGTGTTGTTCTTGTAGACCGATAAAAAACTAGGTCCATCGGGAATTTCGTGAGGGGCTTTAGAACACAATTGAAATAACTGCCAAGAATAAAATTGCTCTTAGACATACATGTTGTAGACTAAGGAGGGTTTCCTACGGACAATAGTTTGATGGCTAAAGGAAAAATAGAGTCTAAGATAGATGTTAACTTTTGTTTTTCCTCTTCCAAAGATTCTTTTTCCTTTTTTAATCTTTGATTTTCTCGTTGCAATTCCCTTTTCTGAAGGGAAAACTATTGGAAATTATCTAAGAGGGTAAGACTTGTATTACGTTGTCACTTTAGACAACTCACATCATGCTGCAAGACAACAATCTCCTGAATTTTTTCCATTGTATTTTGTGTAAATTTAGCTTGTAATAAAAGGGTGGATTCTTCCATACCTTGTAACTGAGATTTTAGCAGTGCTATCTCCTCCAGATAGTTGTAAGAAGGTGCCACTTGAGTGTTAAGCATTTCTGGAGTTACAATGTGAATTTCCATAGATGATGGAACAACAGATGATGGAGCGGCTGGGACATCCTCCGTATGCAGCTTCCTCCCGAATGTGGCGGTGTCATCAAGCAAGGACTCCGATTGGAAACCACCTATCTGCAAACATGAGCCAAGCCACCGAGACCATAGTTGCATGGAGGAAGAGGGGGCCATGGGACACTTGCCTTTTGAATCAGAAATGGACGAGGGTGGTCCCTCAGAACGTCACCGCCTCTACTTGACTATGTGAAGGGCCCGATGCAAGGGTAGACCGAGGTGCAGAAGAGAGGCTAGATTTTAGTTGCTTAGGCCTAGACCCTTTGCCACCAACACGTCCCTCGAGCCTCTGCTTTGGGTGAAAGAAAACTTGGTGTGAACACAACAGATGAATCAACCCCGGGTGCTTAATCATAGACTTGCCCCCACTGGACCGGTGTTTCTAGCATACCTTAATGATAGAATCTGCGAGGTACTCTGGAAAATTGACCCGAAGGGCATGATTGACATGTCCCTTTTTAAGGTGAATGAGAATTTTGAGCGCATCACCACCTAGAATAGAAGCCTGTCCATCGCATATAAAATACCTATTGACCCATTTAGCAATCTCACCCTAGATTCCAGGTAAACTTTTCCACTTAACACCCTTCTGGACACCCAATGGAGTCAGGATGACCTCCGGGAGTGCCTCTCCTTTGTCGTGGAACTGAGCAATCAGACTTTGCAAGGGGCATTCATCATAACCTTTAGACCAAAATTTGGAAGGCCAGACAGGTCAGAAATGACCTGACTAGTAATTTCAACTCTTCATCCACCAACTTGCAAGCATGTGGACTCAAAATTGTTCAAGAACTCTTCCACAATGCTCTCATCAAAACCTTCAAATTTCCAAATGAAATCTAACCATCTGAAATCATGAAATACCTATGAAAGGGCAGCATTTCGGAGTAAGGTGTCAGGTGAAGCAGGTTCTGATGTCTTTCGTGGTCCCATGTTGGGACAAAAGTGAGAAATACACGGCAGCAAGGAAAAACTAGAGCTGAGCATCCCTTCCACTTCCTATCTAGTGTCCAATAAAACCAGTCGTGACTGATGGGCATACCATAATGGAAAGAAGTGGTTACAGAGCATTAAATTTCAAATGACACCAAATTCCTTGGGTAGCGCAATCATCAAGCGAGGGTGACGGTGGAAAAATAGTGATGAGACCGGCCACCCGCGTGAGATTAAGATTTTTGCGGCGGCACATATCCCATGGTTAAGGAGCATGCACCATCTATCCTGATGTTGGAGAATGTGACACATCAAAGCATGTGGAGATTTATGAGGCATTACTCCTATTATGCCGTCATTCATAAAGCCAGATTTGGAAGGAGATCCAAGATGACCATAGTAATCATTTGATGATGGCGTCATAATGACAAATGGATACATGGGGAAATGTTTGCATAGAAATATCATTAGCAAGTTAAAATGCACTTACCCATGCCACATTTAATTATCTGATATCCATAGATTCCCACACCCTACAATTTGGGATGAAACATGATTAGCGGCAGTAGAAACAATGAAAATTCCTGCATTTATTGGAAATTACAATAAAAACCACTAACTAAGGGAAGAAGATCGAAGGAAGGATCATCTTCCTTTATTGAATTTGCAAAAGATTAATTACTCCATGTGTGAGAGGCAAAGAGCCCCTCAAAGCATGCATATCCATTGTTAACGAATGTAATGTCGGTGAAGGTCTACTTATCCAGTGGTTGGTGATAAACTCAGAGCCTATGCCCATTCACCAAAGAGTTCGTTTGTCTCCATTAATCGGTATTAATTGAACATAGCCATTATCAAATACTTTATGCACTTGATAAGGACCTAACCAATGCGTACACAACTTTCCTTTAAATTGCTGATAGCAGGAATCAAAGAGTAAAACCCACTATCCTTCATAAAATATCCTTTTTCTGATGTGAGCATCATGCCAAGTTTTCCACTGATGCTATAGAATTTCAGTCTGCTTTGTTGTGCCTCCATCCGCATTTCATCTAGTTCATTCAACTACAACACTCATTCATGTTGTGCTTCATCCAAATCAATCCCAACTTCCAACGTTGTTCGCTAGGTGCACGCAACTCAAACTCAATAGGTAATAGTGGCTTCTTCCCAAAGACCAGCTCATAGGGAGAGAAACCAGTAGTTGTTTTCTAGGTCGTGTTGTAGGCCCAGACGGCCTCAGGAAGCTTTGGTACCCAATTCTTTCTGTCAGCATTAACCACCTTAGTTAGAATATTCTCAAGATCACGATTGGTTACCTCAACTTGCCCATTGGATTGGGGTGATATGGTGATGATTTCCGGTTCCTGATTCTAGATTCCTAAGAAAGCTTCAATCATATTTGAAACAAATTGAGGACCTTGATCAGATACAATGGCCCTTGGTGCTCCAAATCACAGCAATATCTGGTTGTAGAAAATCAGCAACATCTTCATTGGCGCGATGCCAATGCTTGAACTTCATCCCATTTGGTGACATGGTCCGTGCATACCAAGAGATACTCCTTCCCGAAAGATGGAGGATCAAATGGTCCAACAAAATCAATACCCCATTTCTCAAATGGTCTTAGAACCAACTGAGGGTTAAGAGGCATTTCCGTAGAAAGTGTAGGTTTTCCCATTCATTGGCATGCATCACATTGCCACACATATTTCTTGAGAGTCTTATGGATAGAAGGCCAATATTACCCTGCTCCAAGGATCTTGTGAATTGTTCATTTCACTGAATAATGCCCACCGCCTGGCTCATCATGACATGCTCGCAGTATGTCATGTACCTCATCCTCTCAAACACACCTGCGAAGAACCATGTCAGGACAACATTTAAATAAGAATCCGTTACACCATTTATATGTTGCACTATTTCTAACCAATCTCCTTCTTTCTTTACGAGTAAAAGAAGCAGAAACTTCCACTGTTAAATAATTTGCTATATCAGCAAACCAGGAGTCTTTGTGGAGATAGAAAACAAGTGTTCACAAGGAAATTGATCTTGAACTGCTTCATCATCACCTAAAACATTTATTCTGGAAAGAAATTCAGCAACAACGTTAGATTTCCTAGGCTTATCTATAATAGTGAGATTGAATTCTTGAAACAAGAGTAACTAGCGAATGAGCCTTTTTCCAAGCACTTGGTTTGTTCATCAAATATCGAATGACAGAGTGGTTAGTGTAAACAAAAATTTTATATCTAGGGATGTAATGACGAAATTTATTCAAAGTATATACCACACCAAAAATTCTTTTTCCAGAGTAGTGTAATTCTTTTTCGTAGGAGTCGATTTTCTTGATAAAATAAATTGTATACATATGATCTTCTCGAGTCTTTTTGTCCAAGGATAGCGCCCATGGCTGTATTAGAAGCATCGGTGTGGATATGGAAAGGTTATCCCCATCAGGGCCACATAAGATGGGGCATGTTGTCGGCTTCTCTTTGGTAGAATCAAATGCCCGTCGACACCGAGAAGACCATTCAAAAACACAATCTTTGGTTAGCAATGAAAACATTGGGGTGGCAATTTTGCTAAAATCTTTTATGAGTCGGTGGTAATAATCTGCATGCCCAAGGAAACTTTTGATGTCGGTTTGATTAGTGGTGTAGGTAATTTGGTGATGACCGATATCTTTTTGGGATCCACCTTTATACCTTGGGCCGACACATGGTGACCTAAGACAATTCCTTAATCAACCATCATTAGACATTTTTCATGACTCAAAGATAGTTGGTGTTGTTCACATCGACTGAGTACTTTCTCAAGATTATTCAAAGATTCATCAAAAGTGGATCCATGGACAGTGAAATCATCCATATAAACCTCAACACAATCGTTAGCAAGATCTGCAAAAATGGCCAAGATTGCCCACTGAAATGTGGTAGGGGCATTACAAAGCCTAAAAGGTAAGACTTTGTAAGTGAATGTACCCTAAGGGCACATAAAAGTAGTCTTATCCTGATCAGCAAGAGCAATACTAATTTTATTATACCCACTAAACCCATCCAAGAAAGAGAAATATTTCTTACCAGCCAAATTTTCTAGGACTTGGTCAATAAAAGGTAGGGGAAAATAATCTTTCTTGGTGGCTTTGTTAAGTTCCCTGTAATCAACACATATTCGCCATTTACCATTATTTTTGGGAACAATAACTAATGGGGAGACCCACTGACTATTAGATATAGGATAAATGAAACCTACATTTAGAAGCTTTTCAATCTCAGTTTTGACTATATCTCTCAATGCCGGATTGATTCTTTGTTGCGGTGACTTATAGGTTTGACATCATCGGTGTAAATATGATGTGTATAGATGTTAGGATGAATTCCTTTCATATCAGTGTAATCCCAAGAAAAAAGCATGAGAATGTTTCTTCAGAACCTCAAGCACCTTAACTTCTTGATTGACCTCCAAGTCACTTCCTATAGTCAGCTCTCTACCCATACTGACAAGCACCTGCTTAGTATCATCCGCAAGAGCAAGCTCTGTACTAGTGATAAAATAATTCAATGGGAAAACATGGGGCTGGAGCATGTGTAGGATGGATACATTATCAAAAGATAGAACCTTAGTTAAAGGAAAATAGAAATCAGGAACTAGATGTTCAGAATTATAAGCATAGAGTTTCCTACCAAAATCAGCAGAGGTATTGTCTTCTACCGATATTCTGTATTCTGTAGAAGTAGTACTGATTTCCGTAGTTGCAGAGTCCTTAGAATCAATCAGCACATAAGACTCTACAGCCTCTGTTATATACGATTGTGTACTTTTAATAGTGGCCGAAAAGAAGAATTCAAAAATTTAGCATCCAAAGAATCCACCCATACCTCGTCACAATTGTTCGTATAAGGATGAGCGGGAGGATATAATGAAATGTGTTTAGATTTCTGCCCATTTATAATTGTCATGTTTCCTGACCTACAGTCAATGTAAGTAGAAACCGTAGCGATCCAAGGTCTTCCTAAGATGACTAGATATCCCAACTTTTGAGCTTTAGGCTGCAAAACCATGAAATCAACTGGGTACTCCCATGATTCAACAATGGACCATTATATCTTCAACCACACCATCAGGTACAACAATGGATTGATCTGCTAACTACAGAACAATGTTGGTTGGTTGAAGTCCTGTCAAGGATAGTTGGTTAAACATTTCTATTGTGATGACATTAATAGCAGCACCAAGATCCACCAAAACATTAGATATTGACTGGTTGTTTATACAAATAGTAATGACAGGGCTCCCAGGATCCCCATATTTTGGTGAGATGAGGGTGCCAACAACTAAATCAGCCAAATTTCCTTCAACTCTGATAGTATTTGGGTATTTCTTTTTCTTCCTGGTGTCTTTATACATTCATTTCTAATGGTTTGGTTTAGTTCGGGATGTCCCTTATTGCACATAGTAGTGGAACCTCAATATGTAGTTTTTTCAATTCTTGAACTAGTTCTATTTCATCTGTAATCCGAGTGTCTTGTAATCGCTCAGGGAAAGGGGTCTGTAGTTGGTTTGGGTATTTGAGCATTCTGCTCATCTGGTATTGGTGAAGAATCATTGTTACCTTCAAGTTTTTCTTCCTTATTGGGATCATCAGCAGTTCTATGATAACAACAGGAGGGTTCAATATTTTGCCAGATCATAATCGTAAATTACCAATAGTGTTAACCTACATGGTATTACCCGCATCTATGTCATCAATTGAAGTTGTCTGTTGATTTTTTGGATTGGCTACTGGCTGAGCCAGAAGTTGTGTTTGTGTTGCTTGTCCTTGATTTTGATAGTTGGAGGTGGAGGCATTAAAGCTTGTTGTGGCTGCTGGAACCTATGTTGTTGATTATTGTTTTGTGGTGGTGCCCAAGACTGATTTTGGCTAAAATTTTGTTGAGGACCCCACTACTGATTTTGCCAAGGATTGGCTACGGGTGGTGGAGCCCAACCCGGTTGAGTGTAGGGAGTTTTCCAAGGTGGTGGATATGGATAAGTCATCCAGTTTGAGTTTGCCCACTCAGGTTGTCTCCAAGAAGACTGAGAGGCCTGATTTGGCCATGGCATTCTCCAAGGATTCTAAGTTTTTACATGGGAATCCTCCCCGATTGTTTGGTCTTTGGAAAAATTTAATTTAGAACTTGTTTGAGAGATTGCATTCAAACCTCCCTTCAATTGTGGTAAAAGTGTGCAATGTTTAGTGTCATGGTCGGCCATTTCACGATTAAGCACATATTTGTGACATCCAAAGGAAATTATCTCAAGGGGTGTCTCTTCCCGACATTTAGGGCAATACATGTCCAATGTTTCTTTAGGGGGTGGATTTTGCCTTGAGTCCATCTATTGTGGATGTTAATTACATCATAATGTTTTTTCATGTTGGCCATTTCTTCTAGAAGTTTAGAGGTACACAAAGACTTGGATGTTGGTTTCCTTCTTATTCCTCCACATGTTCTAGAATATCTTCTACATAGCTCAGTAATTTGTTCCATGGTAAGCTTATGCACATCTCATCCTCCCATGAGGTGGAGAGAATCCTAGGTTTCCTCATCCAGGTCCTTTCAGAAAGACTATTTTAGAGATGTTTCCATGTAACTCATACCCACCGCGTTTATGGAGAAAGAGGAATATATCCAGATAATCTTCTAGATTCTCATCTTCCTTTTGTCGTAATTGAAATAACTCCTCCCTCCTATCCCTTCCTCTATAATAGTCTTGGTATTTATCCAGAAAGTTGTTTCCATGGCTTCCCAGGAATTAATGGAGTTAGATGGTAACCCCATAAACCATCTCATAGCGGAAACCTTTAGAGTGGAGGGAAATAATTTGAGTTTTTAATTGTCAGTTTGGTAATCATATGTCTGGCACAGGATTTTAAATTCAAACAGAAATTGATCAGGGTCTTCTTTGGTCATTCCTCAAAAGAGGGGGAGGATGGATGGTGAGATTTTTTTCATGGGTGCATCCTCATCTACATCGAGGACAATGGGGTATGTAAATGTTCGTCCCAAAGGTTATTCTTCAGCGTTCCCAAGATCTCCCATTGCAGAATGATGTGAAGAGGATACAGAATGCTCTAAAAAGGTTCTAGGCATGGAATTGGAATCTATATCAGTTTCAGTGTTTCTCCCTTGTGATGTGTCTAAAGAGATTTGTTGAATATTGCGTGCTATAAATCTCCCTTGGTTATCTCGTGACCTATACATCCAGGTTGGTTGGTTTAAATCAAGGTCCGGGAGAACTACTAGTTTCCTATATGAAATCTATTAACACCCATAACATATGGAATAAAATAATGGAGCTTATGGTTATGTGTGGATCCCCAACAATGGCGCCAAAAATGATGGGTCGTTGTTTTCTTCCAATCATTTAACTGACGTAATCTTTTTCAGTGTCATTCTAAACTAGGGTTGTGTCCAAGGCAATATGCAATAGAGTCTAGAAGAACCAGTTATATGTTGAGTTTGTTGGGGGGTTGCTTAGCTTGGTGGCTATTCTACGGAAGTGCAGCTAAAATCTACGGAAATTAAATACAAGTCTATGGAATTCAACTATTTGCAATGAAATGGATTTCAACAACTAATCTTCTACTGTAAAGTAAAATACGCACACACTTATTCTTAACAATTTAAACCATAACTGAATAACTTTTATTCAACAGAAAGTAAGACTGTTTATGAGCTAAATTTGCATGGCAAAAGCATCTACTTAAAAGTGAAAGAAATAATGGAGAAAACAAATATAGTTAATCAAATCATGCATGTAAAACTCATCACATGACAAATCGTAGTAAAACTAATCGAAGTACTATATGCATGTAAAACATAAAGTAACCGCGTATCTCCTCGGTTGAGTGGGCCCTTTCCCTTCGTCAGGATAGAGTGATAAACAAATTCTAATTCTCAAAATGCCATAGATTTTATTAACTTCCAAATGAGTTCATAACATATCAAAAACAAATCCAATGTAATAAGATGCCGATAATTTTCTTTGATGAATCAAAAAAGTGGTCTCAAGTTACAAGACAAAGTCTTCATATAGATAATATTTGTCACAAGATCCACCATATCGGTGGAATTAAACTCGCTTCATCAAATATCAATTGAAACTTTTAGATTCATATAGGCCATTAGAGTCAAGCCCAAACTAATAGGTCAATTCGGAAACAGTCTTCAGCCACATGCATCAAACTCGGGAAACTTATCCACCAGTAACCTCCATCATTCCTGCACACATCATCATATTTGATCTCATAAAACAGTTAGTAGGAGGTCATGTGATAAACAACTTTTATAAATAATAGCAAGGAAAAATGCATCAATCTACTAAGACATGACTATACAAAACATCCCCATATACAAATAAGTCACACGAAGAGCATTTCCGGTCTTAAGAAGTGATATTAATGAGCCAATCTATGCACTCATCGGGATGCATGTGGTAGGCCAAGTACATATGCACATAAAAAGAAGGCCCTGTTAATGAAAAGAATCAAGAAGAAGAAGCGCCAGAGAAATAAGAGCCTCCCACACAAGAGGATTCACCAAGGAAGGAGTGGCTGTTTAAGGGAAGGAAAAGGAATAGTCTCATATACTTGAATCCTCGGTTAGGAATAAGTAAAAGATAACAGGAAGGTAGAGTCGGAAGAAACAAAGAGCATAGTGTCCTATGTGCCACAACACTTAGGGAAACAAAACCTACACTCAACAAAAAAATGTGCATATGCACTTAGGGAAAATGAAACAAAAATCTATGCTAATATTTACAAGGCGTAACCTTCCTTTTTAGTAGAAATTTTTGAGGTGGATCCCATTTATTGGGATGTACAATTCTTTGCTTGCCACCAATTTAGTTAGCTGGAAGGAATTGCTACTCTTGCACCTTGTGATCATGTAAGGGCCACTCCAAATGGAATCAAATTGAGACTGCTTTTCCTAGATTTACCTTTGATCTCGCATCCCACTTTAGAACTAAGTCCCCTTCTTGAAAGGTCTTTGTTCTTGCTTTCTTGTCAAAACTCTTCTTGATCAATGTTTGATCCTTTTCCATGCTCTGCATTGCATGCTCTCTTACTTCTCCTACTTCCATTAGCTCTGCATACTTGATTTTTATGGGTCCAAACTCGACCAGCTTCTAACTATTTCATGAGCTCTAGAGTGGGAAACTCCAATGATATTGGCAATCGCCTCTTTTGCATATAAAAGCTTGTATGGGAGTTGCTGTGGATCTTTTGGATGTGATCCTATCGACCCATAGAGCTGATTTGAGCTTTGTATGCCAAGTTCTTTGATTTTCATCAAGAGTCCTTATGATAATCCTTAATAGGTTCTTACCTATGGACTCCATTTGAGCCATTACCTTGAGGGTAATAGTTTGATGAAGTGTTGAGGTATACACCATTCCTAACTGCCATTCAAGTAATCCTTGTGCTAAGGAATGCTTTGATGCATTATTTGATATAATAGTGGCGGGGACTCCAAACCTAGTGGTTATGCCTTCATAGAAATCCAAGATGTTGGATTCATTTGCTTCTTTTAGTGCCACTACCTTAGTCCACTTGGTGAAGTAGTCTATTGCTGTAAGTATCCACTTGTGGCCCTGGCTTGAATTTGGGTTAATCACCCCAATGAAGTCTAGTCCCCATTGCATGAATGGCTGATCCACTGAAATTGGGTAAGGGGCAGGGCTGCTAACTTCTCTTTTCCTATGAAGAATGCACACTTCTTGCACTTCCCGATCCATGAGTAGCAATCCCTAAACATTGTAGGCCGTAATAATCAGATTTCATGATCTTGAGGGTTGTTACTCAAGTAGAAAAATGAACTCTTACTTCTCCATCATGAAACTCATGCAACACTCTCTCAATTTGGCCTATCCTAATGCACCTAAATAGACACTATTTATATTAGTTTTAAACAAGACACCACCAACAAGCACATATGGGATGGCTTGTGGCTTGAAGTATCTCCTTTTTTCTTTGTCCCATTCTCAAGGGAAAAACCTGTTTGAAGGTAATACACCAAGGCTTGGGTCCAACACGAGTAGGTGCGTCATTATCTGGTTGTTTTTGATCATTTGTAGTAATAGGACGTCTCTTCTTCATCCACCGACTCAGCCTATCGCTTGGAAGTGATCTATTCACACAAACCCTTGTCACAAACCAGTTTGGTCTCCTTTATCTCAAAATCATATTCCATTACCCAGTGATCCAACCTACCCTATTCTCATTCAAGTCCCTATTGAGGAGAAAATCTTTGACACCAACATGAGATACTAGTAGTTGAATCTTATTATTTAAGACCAAATGTCTCAACTTAATGAAGCTTTTAATAACAACAAGGACATGCTTCTCAATGAAAGAGTACTTTATCTTGTAGTCCTCCAAGCTCTAACTGAAAAAGGATATGGGTTGTTCTGAACCTTCCTTGTTGGGCTAGACCAAGATGGCTAAGATGGTGTCTGACCTTCCAAAAGCATACAACATGAAGTCTTTTGAGAATTCTTGGTTAATGAGAGTTAGGGCTTGTGACATGGCGCGCTTAATGGGCTTAAAAATCTCTTTGCCTTTTATTGTTCATTTAAATGCAAGAATCTTATTTAACATCATTGTTAAAGGATTCACAAGAGTGGAAAAATAAGGAACAAACCTACGAACAAAGTTTATCCTCCCCAAGAAGATTTGGAGAGATTTTTTGTGTTGTGGCAATGGAAGTGTCCGGATGGCTTCAACTTTTCAGGATCAATTATTTACCCTTCTCTAGAGACAATGTGGCCCAACAAGCAGTGTGCTCTCATGTGCCAAGAATACACATTTCTTTGGGTTTAAGGACACTTCGAACCTTCTACATCACTAGAATACCTATCTAAGGTGGAAGAGATGGTCTGCAACATTTTTTGAGAAAACAATGATATCATCTAGATACACCAGAACTATATTGTTAATCAAGCCTTTGAATGTCATGTCCATAGTTCTTTAAAATGTTGCTCCAGCATTTGATAGTTCAAATTGCATCTTCTTATAAGAATATGTACCCCATTTGGTGGTGAATGATCCATAGGGATCCAAAATGACTCTACTTTATCAAATCAACCAACATGAAGAAGAAAAAATATACACGGAGGTTTTGTTTGTTTAGTGATAGGAACACCACCACCGTGCATAAGGCAACGGTTATAGAATCGCTGCTACCCCACCAGGGCAGCGGTCTTGGGACCACCGGTCTGCATTGGGTGGCGGTCTTGGCTCTTGCAGACAGAAAATAAAATATGACGCGAATAGTCCCAGAATTCCAAAGGGTGTCCATGTCTCTTCTTCTGCATGACTTTTCCCATTCTCCAGTGCATGGGAGAACATGAGAAAGACTATAAATGCATGTTATGGAAGAGAACAAAGGCATTGAAGCATGAAGCAAGTGAGTAAGAAGCTCTTAGTGTTGGAATTGTTATTTGTAGAAGAAAGGAGTAATTGAGTCAGAGCAAGCAAGTAACTGGGAGGAAGTGTGAGATATTATCTACTTCTCTTTCATACTTATTGTAATTTTTGTACTTATTATTGAATTGGCCAATAAAAGTGGGAAGAAAGAGCAATTTCCCTTCCCGACTGGTTTTTCCTCCTCTGGAGGGTTTTGAGGATAAAATTGTTGAGTCTATATTATTTCCCTTTCTGCAAATTGTTGATTCCAAGCAAACGTATAATTCATTCACTAGATATCTCTATTATTTTCTAATAGAAAGTAGAATAACAACGATTAATTGTGATTTTGTGGATAATTCCAAAGTTGAAGAGTTTATAGATCATTTTGGTATCAGAGATAACAATTATCCAGGATTGTGGTATTCATTCTTGGATTTGTATGACAATGACGAGATCTAAAGGTGAAGAGGCTTTACCTTGCAATCCAGAAATTTCTACAAAGAAGTGGAAACAGAGAATTCAGGGGACAAATGGAGGAAGAGAACTTGGTCCATAGAATCAAGATGCTAGAGACCATGATGGATAGGATGTTTAGAAGGCAAGAAGAGATTTCTGATTTATGGAAGACAACTTCTATCAAACAAGACTCCATGGACTTAGTGGTTCGGGGCTTAGCTAAAAATTTTGGCATAGGAAGGAGCCACCATGAGGAAAGTTATGGGGAAGAACATGAAGAAGAGACTTCTAACACAAGAGAAAAGGTAAAATCTGATCATACTCCTTTTAAATTTGAAACGAAAGTTGAGATTAAAATATTTGAAGGACAAGTAGATGCAGAGTTGCTTGATAAATGGTTAAAATAGTTAGAAGTCTACTTTAGCATCCATAATGTCACTGAGGCACAGAGGATCACCTTTGCACGTCTCAAGATGGAGGGACATGCTCTGGTTTGGTGGGAAACCCATCTAGCCACTTGTGAAAAGAAAAAGCGTCCTATTGTGAAATCTTGGCAAGAATTTAAAGAACTACTTAGAGCTAACTTCTCTCCTATTGGCCATAAGACTGACCAAATGATTAAATTGTAGTATTTTAGACAAGGTGGTGGGCAAAGTGTGTAGGACTATACTACGGAGTTTTGGAGGAAAGCCATGTTTCTTAACATGGACTTGGAGGATGAGGATATTCTAACCAAGTACTTGGGAGGACTTCACACTCACCTTTGAAGAAAAGTCATCTCCACAAAACCAAAAGATCTCAACAAAGCATGCGTATAAGTGTACTACATAGATGATGAAAAGAAGCAAGGAGAAGTAGAGCCAAGGGTAAAGCAAATAAAAATCAGCAGAAGAAAGATTTTGGGCAAACAAGTAACAAGGGTAAGTGGAAAGGGAAAGGTAAATAAGATGCCACTACTTTTAATACTTATAAAGATCCCAAGAATTTTTGGAAGAACTATGATATCAATAGTCATACTGACACTACATGTTAGAAGTTGCATCCGAAGAACCAAACCAAGGACTTGAAGAAGTCCATGACAGTTGTGAAAACAAAAGGGGAGGTGGAAATCGAAGATGACTCTAATGTAGATGAGAGGCTTGGATGCACGGCCACCAACATGGACAGCCAGGAAGAGGAGATGAGTAGACTATTCCATATCAAAATCCAGATCAAGAGAACTAAGGTAAACACTTTGGTTGATACCGGTTCTCAGTCTAACTTGATTTCTAAAGTAGTTGTAAAGAAGCTTGGTCTTGAGACTTACGAGCATCCACACCCTTATCCTTTGGGTTGGGTGAAGAAGGGTGTTGAAATTCAGGTAACAAGAAGATGTAAGGTCAAGTTTGGGATAAATTCCCAATATATTGATGTTTTTGAAGCTGACGTTATTCCACTTGATGCTTTTGATGTTGTATTTAGGAGTCCTTACTTGTATGTTAGGGATGTTATATTTATGAGGAGGGAAAACTGGTATAGATGGGTTAAGGATGGGATCAACTACAACATCCGAGCACACCAATGTAAGACACATGTTACTATGGTAAGTGCTAACCAAGAAAAATGACTTATTCAGAAAATCATAATCAGTTTTGTTTACTTTTATTGAAGGATAAACAAGATGGGGTAGAAGTTGCAGAGATTTCTAACTAGGGAAAGCATGATTTGGATAGTATTATTTAGTCTTTTTAGGAAGTATTTTAGGCTCCTAGTGGATTACCACCAAAATGGGAAGTAGAGCATGAGATTTAGCTATTGCCAGAATCCCCTCTACCAAACATTGGGTTGTATATGCAATCCTTTCTTGAGAGTACTGAAGTAAAGAAACAAATCCAGGAACTACTAGACCAAGGGGTGATACGTCCAGAGCACCTCATCATGTGGTTCGCCTATTGTGATGGTGCTAAATAAGGATGGTTCTTAGAGAATGTGCATCAACTACCATGCTTTGAACAAGATCACCATAAAGAACAGATATCCACTTCCTCGCATAGATGATCTCTTGGACCAACTTCAACATGCCAATTTTTTCATGAATTTGGATCTCAAGTCAAGTTATCACCAAGTCAAAATGAAGGAGGAGGATATATGGAAGACTTCCTTCAAGACAAAAAAAGGTTTGTATGAATGGTTAGTACTTCCTTTTGGGTTATGCAATGCACCCGCTACATTTATGAGATTGATGAATGATGTATTGCAGGGATTTCATAGATTCATGTGTCATTGTATATCTATATGATATCTTTATTTTTAGTGCCACATGGGAAGAACATCTAACTCATTTGTAGCAAGTCTTGCAAGTTCTCGAGAGAAACAACTACTTTGTAATATGAAGAAATGTGAATTTTCCAAATAGTCACTTGTCTATCTTGGGCACATGGTTAGAGGAGGAGAGCTACGAGTGGATCCAAAGAAGGTGGAAGCCATCACTAATTGGCCAACACCAATAGGAGCCACAAAAACTAGGAGTTTTGGGGAGCAGTACAATACATGTGAAAGTTCATTCCAAGCTTCTCCATGATCGCAACACCTCTATACACAGTGCTGCAAAGAGTAAGAGTTTTGACTAGGGTAAGGAACAAGAAAAATCCTTTGAGTTATTGAAATACAAGATTAGTCATGCTCCAATACTTGCTCTTCCTAATTTGCAGCAGCCTTTTGAAGTAGAGACAGATGTCAAGTGATTACACCATGGGTGCAGTGTTGCTTCAAGGAGGTAAACCCGTATGTTATCATTATGAAACTTTCACTTCAGAAGTTAAAGGATATTCAATATATGATAAGGAAATGTATGCACTAGTTTAGGAAATTAAAAAATGGAAGCATTATTTGTTGGGTAAATAAAATATTGTGCACACTGACCACAAACCTCTCCAGTATTTGCAAGCATAGTCTAAATTACAGCAGGCAAGGCACTACAAATGGATGGGGTTCCTTCAATGAGTTCCATCTGGTGATTAAATACAAGAAGGGTAGTACAAACTTGGTGGCAGACATGTTGTCTAGGCCACCCACATAGGAGAATTTTTCCTATTTGGCCACTATCTCTCAGATCAAGCCCTTCACGAAGGAAGCTTACAGAGAGGCATATGCCCAGAAAAGACTTTGGGGTGACATTTCAGCAGTTGTAGTCCCAAGGGGCTGAAAGGATAGGGATTGAAGATTGTTATCTCAAAGATAGGCTGCTCTACCGATGGGGGAAGCTTTGTGTGCCAAAAGAAGAGTGAATTCTATTGATGAGGGAAGCACATACCTCAAAAGTAGTGGGACATTTTAGTGTTGGTAAGACCCTAGCCCACTTGCAAAGGTATGTGTATTGGCCCAATATGCAAGAAGAAGTATCAAAATTTATACGGGGATGTAAACTTTGTTGTACTAGCAAGCCTAAGACTAGGAAGGAAGGTTTGTATATGCCTTTTCCAGTACCTACTCGTCCATGGGAGGACATTTCTATGGATTTTTAGGAGGATTACCTATGTCTAAACATGGCCATGACTATATCTATGTTGTTATCAATATATTTAGTAAGATGTGTATTCTTATGGCATGTAAAAGGATAGTAAAAGCACATGAGGTGGAAGATATTTTCTTTGTTAATGTATGGGTGCATTTTGGTTTACCAAAGTCTATTGTTTCTGATAGGGATTCCAAGTTCTTGGGAATTTTGGACTACTTTGTGGGACAAGATGGATACCAAGTTACAGAGGAGCACAACTTTCCATCCACAGATAGATGGACAAACAGAGGTGGTAAACAAGACTTTGGTACAGTTGATTAGAGGGTATAACAACAAATACCCAAGGACTTGGGATGAGTCCTTAGCCTACATTTAGCATTCCTATAACCAGGCAGTACACACATCCACTATGAAGTCACCGTTTGAAGCATGCTTGGGATATCTACCTACAAATCTGCTGGACATAGCAGTTGGATAGCAGGATGAGAAGGATACACGAGACACAGAGGTGACTAGAGAAAAAAATTCATTGAGAGGATCTAGAAAATCCATCTCAAAGTCAAAGAATAGCTAGAGAAATCTTAGGCCAAGTACAAAGCTAGGCACAATCAACATAGAAGGAACATAAGCTTCATGTTGGAGATAGAGTTTGGCTTTACTTAAGCAAGGAGAGACTACAAGGTCAAGCCATTACGATATGGACCCTTCACCATATTGGATCAGGTTGGAGAAAATGCCTTTTGACTTGGTTTTCTGTCATTCATGAGGATTTACTCTGTAGTAAACTGCGAGAAATTACACCTATATGAGCCATCCATGCTAGATTAATATGAAGAATTACAGTTATTACCTTCCATTGAGGATTACATCTTGGACTCACAAGCTAAATTGGAGGAGGATGTAGTACTACAACAAAAGGTTAGAGAGACTAGGAGAGGTCCGCTGGAGTCTTGGCAGATTGGACTGAAAGGAAAGACACCAAGGCAAGCCCGGTGGTACCCGAAGGAGCAAGTGAGGGAATTATTTTCTCATCTACTCCCCCACTAAGATTTTGTTGGACCAAAAGCCTCCTAAGCAAGGGAGGTGTGATTCATAGGGATCCGAAATGACTCTTTTTTATCAAATCAGCCAACATGAAGAAGAAAAAAATATACACGGAAGTTCTGTTTGTTTAGTGATAGGACCGCCACCCTATGCAGGGGTGGCGGTTACAACAACCACCCCCCACCAGGTGGTGACAGCTTGGGACCACCAATTTACATTGGGTGGCGGTCCTGGATCTTATGGACAGAAAATAAAATATGACGTGAAAAGTCCTAGAATTCCAAAGGGTGTCCATGTCTCTTCTTCTACATGACTTTTCCCATTCTCCAGTGCACATGAGAACATGAGAAAGACTATAAATGCATGTTATGGAAGATAAAAAAGGCATCGAAGCATGAAGCAAGTGAGTAAGAAGATCTTAGTGTTGGAATTGTGATTTGTAGAAGCAAGGAGTAATTGAGTCAGAGCAAACAAGTAACTAGGAGGAAGTGTGAGATATTATCTACTTCTCTTTCATACTTATTGTAATTTATATACTTATTATTGAATTGGCCAATAAAAGTGGTAAGAAAGAGAAATTTCACTTCCCGACTGGTTTTTCCTCCTCTGGAGGTTTTCGAGGATAATTTTTTTAAGTCTATATTCTTTCCCTTTCTGTAAATTGTTGATTCTAAGCACAAGTATAATTCATTCACTAGCTATCTCTGTTATTTTCTAATAGAAAGTAGAACAACAACAATTAATTTTGATTCTGTGGATAATTACAAAGTTGATGAGTTTCTTCGAGTGAAGGATGTCTTTAAGCTTGATACTCCTCTTTCACCATTATCTGGTTATAGCCTTGAGTATCCATCTAGCAATGAAAACCTCTCAGAGCCAGCTACTACCTGTAGGATCTATTCCATTGATGGAAGTGGGTAGTGATCTTTGAGTGATGCTCTATTTAGATCATGAAAGTCCACACACAGTCTGATCTCTCCACTTATTTTCCTCACAGGCACCAAGTTGGCAACCCAACTTGAGTGCTTGATAGGGAAGATGATGTTGGCCTCAATAATATTATTCAACTCTTTTCTCATGAGAGGCTCTATGTGAGGGTTCACTAGCCTTTGCTTATGTCTAAAAGGCTTAGATCCTGGATCCATCTCGATTGTGTCTTTGTGCAAATTTGGGTTGAAGCCTCTTAAATCTTTATAGGTCCAGGAAAAGACATCTGGGAACTCTTGACAAAGTTGAATAAACTCATATTTTTCTTGTTGAGTGCTTACCTTGCCAATCTGCAACATTTTGCCTTCTTCTATAAAAATGGGCTCTAAATCTTCACCCTTTACTTGAATATTCAACTTCTCCTTCCGGAATTGGTCATTTGGGTTGAAGATTGAATCTAAAGTGACAAGACCCTTTGGTAGTTTGTTGGTCCTCAGTTGTACCACTTGATCGCCATACTACTGCTCCAGTTTATCTTGGTTCCTGGAGGAGAACTCAACTTCTTTTTGTAGAAAGTTGAATATTTGCTGATCATTCTCGAAGACCTGCCAATTTGTGTTATTATCAGGGACATATGGTCTCACAATGACTTTGATATGGGGATGAGAATTATCACTCTTGATACTTTCTACATCATCAAATGTTGCCCCAATCACTGGCATTACGTATGCTACTTCATTCTTCTTCCTCGGGATGGAATTGCTGATGAATGCTTCAAATTCCTTGATGAGGTCCCATACCCAGTTCTTGTAGCACCTCATAGATCATTATCGGTAGCATTTTGTCCTCGGACCTGATTAGTAACTAGTTCACTATTGCCAAACATTTGTAAGTTCTTGATTCCTCTTTTCCTTTCCCAATGAAATCCATGGACCAAGGCCTCATACTCTGGTGTGTTATTTGTGCAAACAAATTGGAAACGAAAAGCTAAGTAGTATTTCATACCTTGGGTGGAAACAAGCATAGATCCTCCTCGGCTCCTTGTCTACTTCTTGAGCCATCAAAGAACAACTACCATACTTCATCATCATCTTTATGTTTTGGCTTAATGATGTTAGGAAGAGGGTGATTCTCCTCATGCAAACAATAGACTCCTAGTTTAGATTCCTCCATTTCTTTATAGGGGTAAAAATCATTCCTCTTATTTTCCCACTCATTGAGGGTGAAGTCTCGGATACATCCCACCTTAGTATCTGCTTCACAAGTGCTTGGGAGATCCTCTTGATCAAAGGATGAATAATTGGCATTGATCGGGCTAGGTACATAAGACTCAATATGGTAATATGCAATGGGCTTAGATCTAATTGTGGCCTTAGCTCCATACCTTGTTCTAAAGAGCATGTGTGACCAATCAACAGATAGATAGCCCCCAATCTTAGTAGTAAAATCTCTTGACAAACAAAATGCAAAATGTGGTGGCAATTCTATGACTGATATGTTCTGCAACACGGTTACATTGGGGTAAGGCATGCGGAGCGAGGCTCAAATCTTTGATGACTCCAACAATTTTCACTTTGTTGTCCCATCCAATTACACCAACCCTTTGGATATGACCTCATATTGAAGACCCAGCTGATCGGCTATTTGTTTTGGCATTACAGAGCTACTTACCCCCGAATCAATCATGCAATTGTGTACCAATTTGTCCCCAATGATCAATGAAACATATAATGGAGGGGGATTCAGATTCTTACCTTGTTTTTCTCCATGATTCCCCCAGGCTGAGCTACATTGGTAAACACTTTCTCTTGTTGGTTAGGGGTTGATTTGAGCTTGACCAATTGGCCATAGTAGAATGCAATAGATCTCTCTATCCTGGAATGGCTAGTGACTCCCACATTGAAATGTTCACATTTGTCTTCTTCATTTGTTCAATGATATTAAATGAGATATCCTTTTGCTGCCCCTTTCTTGGTACATTTTTCTCTTGCACATGGGTTGTTACAACTAGTTCTGAGTGGGTTTGGAAGGTGGCTTGGAATGACTTTGTATATTGGGAGTTGCATTCTAAGTGCCAATACCTTATGGAGTAATGGAGGGTTGAGGATTACCTGAGTTTAGTGATTTTCCTTCTCCAATATTCCTTTTCTTGGACTATGTATTGGCAGCTACACTTTGAGAAGGTGTTTGATTCATCCCACAAAAGTCTTTAGCCTACGAATTGAAAAGCATACTCTCACTTGGAGATGGACTCTTGTGACACACTAATGGTCTCGTACCATCAAGGTCTGGTTTAGTGCACCATTAAAACACATTGAATGGTTTTGAGGCTGATTGCATATGGAAACACCAATCATATTCTTGGGCCATGTTGTTTTGTGTTAGAACCAGGGCCCTTAATGTTGAAGCTACATTTGAATCATATGACTGAAAGGCCTAACAACTTGAGGTTGTCCTTTGATTTGGTTTTGATTTGTATCCTGAGATGGTTACCTATTTTTCTGATATGGGGTTCTAGCCTAATATTGAGCTTGAGGTTGATATGGCCTAGAACTCTAAGCTTGTTGCCTCTTGATAGTTACTAACTCATTCCCTAGGTTTTGTAACTATTTCATAACTTCTTGAAGCTCTTTTGAGGTGCTAGAGGATGAGGTAGAGGCTTTAGCTAAACTCTAATTCCTAGGAGTAGGTATGAGAGCTAATGTGGGTGGCCTAGGAGCAAGTTTTCCATCCTAAATTAAACAATTTTAAACTCTTATAGAGATGTTATAGGCAACAGGTATGGTGGTGCCTCCCATTGATTGAACCATTAAAGAAATGTTAGAATTTAGATCTTTAAGGAAGTATAAGAAATCACCTTCATCTGTGGGCCTTAAAGCCAATGGAATCCTATCCCATGTTCTTTGAAATCTGAGGTTGAAATCTATCAAATACTCATTAGGAGCCCTCTTGATTTTTTTCAGTTGCTCCAACAAGGATAGATTATCTCCTTTTCTCCAAATTTATCATGAAGATCTCTCCACGATGGTCCCAAGTTTGAATAGAGCCTTCTGTTAGACTCTTGAACCATTTTGGAGCTTTACCCTTGAGTAAAGAGGCTAGTAACTTGATTGTAATGTCCATCTCAGTGATCTCATGAATTGCACAGAAATTTGCAATGTATTGAATGTGATCACTAGGAGAAATTTGGTTCTCTCCAGTGAAATATGGGATGCTCTTTAATGCTGCAACCGGGACTGGATTTTGTGCATTAAGGGCAAGTGGGATGCTGCCAATGAAATTGACATAAGGATTTGGATGTGCCATCCTGATTGGCCTGAGAACCCTTGTTGATTGAATGAACGACCTACTAGGAGGAGGTGTTGACAAGGTTCTGTTTGGTGGAGATGGAGACCTCTGGGCTCTTCTCCTCTTGTCTCCCTCTGTCTGGGGACAAGTGTAGATAGACAAATAGTCCCTCCCTCTATGGTTCTTGACCTTTTTGTATTCTTCTCATGAACTTGATAATCCTGGATTGTTGAAACCAGTAGATTCTGATTCTTTTGGAGTCACCAGATGTGCAATTTCAAATCTTCTTAAAAGATAAAATTACATCAAGTGCACATCAATCTTGCTGCAATAAAGATGGAGACTTCTTTGTCCCATCAGGGCGTGCCAAAATTGTTAGTGTAGAATAACAAAACCCCTGAATGTATGCAACTAAATGGGTTGAGAATCTTAGTGTGATTGCACAACATAGAGCATCTCTCAAAGTGTGGGACTTTGTGAGTTGAGAGAGCTCTCCATGGATTAAGGTTGGTTCCTATTCCTCTGTTTAGGTGCACACAAGTAAATTGAATAGGATCTACTCTAAAATGACTCAATTTTACCAAGGAGATAGGGGTGAGAAGATGCAAAAAATAAATCTAAGATAATGAGGTGATACACAAAAGGAATGTTAAACACTCATTTTGAAAGCTAACATAGACCATAAAAATGTAATGCAAATGCCATGCACAGATAACCAAACTACAATGAGAGATCAGAAGGGAATAATAAACACATGAGAGGGTTGAGAATCATCCACAAACATATATTATTGCTAAAAAAAGTCGATATAGTACATTATAGTGGCCAAGAGGAAAAAATCTTGCTTTACGACTTGAACGGGAGGTTTGGAACTCCATAATTTGCTTATAGACAAGGGAAGGGGGAAAGTTAAAAATAGAAATGTCTAACCCTTTTTAATGATCCTAGCTCCTTTTTTATAGATACATCCCGAAAGAAGGAGAGAGAGGTGGGAAAAATTGATTTAAAACTCAGCTACCAGCCATTAATGCCCCTGCAAATCCACCCATAATCTGTTGAATCCGCTGCTCCATGTCCTCGGTGCTTTGAAGAAAGAATAATGGAGGATCAAATCTAATTTGATCTGGTTGTTGGAGAAATTGGATTGTGTATTAATGGCATGAAGACGTTTTCCCATTTTTCACCCACCTAACCTTGCCAAAAAAAAATTCATATCTCTATGGCGTGGACAAGGTCAAGATCTTTCCAACGGTACCAATTTTATCAAATTTTGGGAACTGGGAAGAAAGATATGTCCATTTGAATATTTGAATCAGGTACGTACAAAAATGGTGAACACCAATTAGTAAGATGGGTCCGCCGGCCCAAAATTTAGTTTTTTTCCAAAAAACCATCTTCGGTCTGCCGGTTCATATTTTTCATTTGGGCAAGAAATCACTCCAAGGCCCACCGACCCACATTAAATATAGGATCGACATGTGGTTCCTTGTGCATTCAAGGAGGCATGACTCATTTTTTATACTTTATGTCTCTTGGAAATGGAGCCAAAAAGTTAAAATTACTCCCGAGACCCACCTCCCCACTTTGACTTGAAATATGGCCGCGTGGAGGTCTGACGCTCATTTGGGGACCACTTTTAAATTTCGCATTTGAAGTTGCACTAGGCTGACACATGGCTTCTTCCATCGCTTTGGTTTTTTCCTTCATGTTTTGACTAAGTCCTTTTGCTTAGTGGGGCTGTATATCTAGTTGGGTTGACACATGGAAGCCTTGTGCTCCTTTGAGTCTCCGCTTTGGGTTACATGTTTAAATGTGCATCGTTAAGACATGTGGCACCTTCTGCCTGCACTTCATACTTAACCAATTTGGGCCCACTTTCCATTTGACCTCTGACCCTTGGCCATGTGGAGAGTTGGCACAAGTTTTGATTTTCCACCTTGGGATCCCATCTTGAAATTGTGCCGAGCTGACACGTGGTAGCCTTACGCTTGTTTGGACTTTTCAATGGACAAATATATCTTTTTCGGGCTTGAGAGATGTGGAATCCTTGTGCTCATCCTGGGAATCACCTTTTGCTTTAAACCTTAAAGGTGTGTCGTTTGAACACATGGAGGCTTCCACTAATTCTGTAAACTTAATATTTTTGGGCCCGAAATTCACCTTTTTTTACTCTAAGAGATGTGTAATCCCGACACTAGTTCGAGTATGCTTTTGAGTTTAATGTTTGGAGATGCGCCACTGAGGCACATGGAGGCTTCTACTGATTCTCCCATACATAGCCAATTTTAGGGTTCATTCTGAATCATTCACAGAGCCCGAAGACTTTGAGTTTTCCTCCATTTATTTTCCTTACAAGATGTCGGGTTTTCTTCTGCCTTTGCTTGCCTCCTTCCCGACCCTACTTTGCTCTATTATAGAGCCTTCCTGCAACCTATTTGTTGGATTTGAAGCATGGATTTGAGTGACGGAGCTGTCCCTTGGGTTTCTTCCTGCATGGGGCCATGTTTGATTAATTTTTTTGGGGGAAAAATTGAGATAAACACAATCAGTCATAAGTTCACATTTGTGATAGAAGAGGATAGTCCGACCCCTAATTTTGCATCTTTATTTTATATTATTTGATCGTCTTACAGGTCAATACTTCATTGCAGAGTTTTGAATGACTTCAGAAATCACTGTGTGAACTCATAGCGACCATAGGAGAATAAAAATTAATAATTAATGACCACTTAAAGGAGGGTATTTTATGATTTCAACAGACCCGTGCACCTGAAAAGCAGCCTAGGGCATCTGTAGGCATCCTAGTCCATCTTATTCTTCCGGTTTGACTTTTTCTAAGCTTTGGAGTGATAGTTATTGCTTCATTTTTTCCAGTTTTCTAGATCTATATACCTTTGAGATTTCTATGAATCAGCTAAGGCTTCTTACCATGTATTTGCACTTAAGGTTTCATATATTTTGGGCTTAATTTTCTTGGGTTAATTTTTGTACTGCATTGCTGCATTTATTTAGTGCTACAATAGAAATTAGATTATGCAAAAAAATTCACATTTAGCATAATATTTTTGTGAACCAAACAATTTCACGCTTAGGATCCTCATTTTCCCTCTATCATGGGTCAATTTTTTTGTCAAATTTATTTTCTTGAATTACTTAGGAGGTTCCCTATTTCCAATCAATTCTACAAAAACCTTAGACACCATGTATCTTCCTAGAGGTACGTCATAATACAAAATAAGTCCTATCTTTGATCATCTATCCGACAACACTTGCCTTCATGATCCTCCATCCAATCAACCCATATTTAGAGTACATTAAAGCTTCACATTATTTATTTTATGGAAAATTTCATTTTATGGAATACACGTTCACATCTCTCAAAATCTAAAATCCAACAACTTAAAGACTCTTTTCATGCTCATGATAGTTCTATTATCCAATTTTTCCCCTCAGGAAAAATTGAACAAACATGAACTTGCACACTAAGAAAATGGGGTTGATTCAGTCATGGGAGCTTGCATTTCAGAGTTAGGTGAATAGGTTGAAATAGGATGAGAAAATTACAAGGAGTTTGGGAGGTAAAGAACCTCCAAAGTCCGAATTTCGGACTTCGGAGGTAGGAGAAATAGGGAAAATGAGAAAAGGTCTGAAACCCCGATACTTATAAGTCTAAAAGGACTTGGGGTTTTTAGGGATCAAATCCCCTTTTGGGGTCAACGGCTCTAGCAAGGTCAAAAATGAACAAAGTTTCAAATTTTGAAGTCCGAATTTCAGACTTTGGGGTTTTAGAATTTCGGAGGTATCGGAGGGATCAATTGGATAAACAATTTACAGTCCGAAATGCATAATGTCCAAAACTCAAAGTCTGAATTTCAAAACTTGGGGTTTCGAGGTTCGGGGTTCATAGTTTTAGATTCTTTGTTGAGTAAAACGTAAAAATGTAAGCCAAATCCTAAAATTACAAAATCCAAAAGGGCTTGGTTTTTCGGAGGTCAAGGGTTAACACGGTGGCGATTTTAGACTTTTAGAGGTCCCAATTTTAGTATTTCGGAGGTTTTGGTTTGAGGGTTTTTTTCTGTGCTTAAGATAGTGAGAATTTTGAAAGGCGCAGGTCCGATACCCCACGTCTGAATTTCAGACTTGGGGGTTTCAGAGTTTCATAACTTTGAAGCCCCAAAACAGGAAAATCACAACTCAAGGTCTGAAGTTCTGAATTTTGAATGTCTGAAATTTCAGACTTCGGACTTTTGGGGTTTTGGAGGTTTCACGTGCCCAGTCAGATGAAGAGTAACTTGACCTCCAAAACAAAAAATTTCAAAGGTCTGAATTTTCAGAAGTTTCAAGGAATTTCATAGTTTGAAGAAACAGAGCCAACCACCCGTGGTTAATGTAGAATGGTAACCCAATCTTCAGATGGCCATAAATTTTGACAGGGAGCTTGGATTTTCACAAGAAATGACTTTTTGGAAATATCTTAGTGTCCTCTTAATTTAAGTGAGACCAAGTTATTCAAAATTAAGAAATATAGTACACCATTTTTAAAGTGTGTTCTAGTTTCATCACCTACCTCAATAATGAGGTATGGGTTACCTTTCTTGCACAAGGAAAAGTACATGGAGGCATGGGTTTTGCAGTAGCACCCATCATTTTGTAGGAGAATTTAATGCAGTTTGGGGTGGTTGAAGCAAGATTTCAGATTATTCTCCCCTCTTCTCTCATTCTTCCTATATATTGTAAGGAGGGTAATTATTCTAATGTTGGATAATTTTTCTTTGCACCCTCCCTTCTTCTTTTGTTTGTAAGTGGATTTGTGGAGTTCAAACCTCCCTTTAAGTTGTAATGTAATTTTTGCCTCTTGGCCATTGTAATGTACTTGTATCAAATTTTGGAGCAATAATACATGTCTGTGGATGATTTTCAACCCTCTCTTGTGTTCATTTCATTCCCCTAATCTCTCATTGCAATCTTGGTTATCTATGCATGGTGGTTGTATTACAAGTTTTAATGGTTTGTGTTTAATGGTTAGTGGATTTTTATTAGTAGATTTATCTATGGTGCATTTTCACCCTTCTTAATATTATTGTGGTTTCCATCTCCATGCAAACCAGATGTTTAGCATTCCTTTGGGTGCATCACCTATGTACTTTAGGTTTAATTTATTGCTCTTAACCATGTATCCTTGGTAAGATAGAGTAGATTTTACAAGAGATCCTCCATAATTTAGATGCGTGCAAAAAATAGAGGAATAGGAACCGACCTTCATCTGGAGAGATTTCCCTATTGCAAAGTCCCACACTTTGGGGAAATATCCATTATATGCAATCAAACGGACGCTTCAACCTATCGAGTTACAAATATTCAGGGGTGTTGTTATTAAGCATCAACAAGTTATTCTTCTCATTTTCATTCTATGTCTTCTACATATGACCATATTAGTAATCCTAAATTCATACCATTACTCGATCCTCTCACCTTTGATCGTAATACTAAACAACATGACATTCTTACTTTCAAGAAATTACTATTCATAGTGTGAACATATGGTTTGAATATTAGTATTATTTAATATTTAAATAATATGTGAGTGTGCAGTAAATTATTTGTCATGCACAACTCATAGAGATAGGAATGTGTGAGAATATCTTGGGATTGGGAGTAATACTAAGGAATAAAGGAGAGATATGGGCATAAAATGATAAGACTTGAATCCATGATTTCAAGAGCAAGAAATTGTATAAAATGCCCTCTCATATTCAATATAAATTTCTCCATTCTATTTACATTTGGTTTCTATCTTCTGTAGTTTTCATTTCATGTGTTGATTTCAAGAGCAAGCAATTGTATAAAATGCCCTCTCATATTCAATATAAATTTCTCCATTCTATTTACATTTGGTTTCTATCTTCTGTAGTTTTCATTTCATGTGTTGATTTCAATTAATTATTGCTTAATTTATTTATGCAAATCTAGAGATTTATCATCACTTACTAAGATCCTTAGTCATCAATTGATCACTTTACCATCTACTCATGGTTATCCACCTTATCATCTTGTAAAATATCAAGGCCGTCCATATTGAAATTATCATCGAATCAATGAAAATAATGAAAATGAATGTTATGGTTTACAACGAGGAATCAAGAATCTTGAGTGTTAGGGATTTTTCTGGTTCAATGCTTAACATTATATTGTATACAATTCTATAAATGCTACATCCAAATGGACCCCTAAATTTTCTCCTATGTTCAATGAGCATCATGTCATTACTTATAATGTGCCTTCTCCGATAATTAAATTGTCTCCTATTAAATCCACACAAACTAATAAAAATCCTCTCAAAATTAATCTCACTCCACCTCTTCTCAAGTTATCTATGGAGCTACCAGGTCAACCTAAGTAGTCGCCTCTAAAAAATAGTTCAACACCTCATCCTACTAAGTCTATTGCACCATTACACAATAATCCACCATTTCAAAAACTAATTATTTTTGTCAAATAAACTAATCCCTTTATTGGTAGCTCGGAAACATTCCAAATTCTGCCACCATCACATGGTCCTGTTGTTGCTTTTTCCACACATGGTTCCACAAATTCATGCCAACTAGGTCTTTGGTAGGTGAACCTTGTCACCTTACTTCCAAATTAACACTCATGTTCTTGTGGTTCTTACATAAATGTTGAGGGATCTATTCCAATAATAACTCATTCAAATTCCCCTCTATATCTATATACTACATACTCCTTCAAATATGCATACATTTATTACCATCAATTCACACATACCATGCACTTTCTCATAATCTATTGCTAAACATAATTCATCAAATAACACACTCATCACCATATAGTTGGGTGGAATTGTACTTTCTCCCCATATTTTCTTGCATCATCAACTATCTTTCATCTTACACACATCGCATCTAATCTATTACATTCATTTGTGCATATCTCGATAAATTTAATTTTTCATTTCCCGATGACGTACTATTCTGTCATGGTTCAAACTTGACTATTAAGGGAATCCTATATATATGAACCTAAAACTTTGCACCCTTTACATTCGAATTTGCACACTAAATACTTTAGACATCTCATAAAACACACATAATACACACAGGGCATCCTCCTTTCCTAAATTCTATCACACACAAGGAGAATTACTCACTATACACATTCATGTTACATCTACCTTACATCTACTTCTACATGGTACGGTCATTACCCTATGACACACTCTAGTTACAAGATCCATAATTGATTATTAAGGGTATACATCTCAAATGGACCTCATCAAACTCACATATTTAATTAACTCACTCATTCATTCACATGTTTACACTCTACACTTTGTGCTTTGATGATAACATCTTCCTCGTACGCACATTCAAACCATTTCATGATGAAATACTCTCATTTACTGATTCATTCTTGACTTCTAATTGGGCATAGATAAACTATCCTCATTACATACATACCGATACACTTAAGGGGAAAATTTCTCCTATCATTCACATTGTATTCCATTTCATCTTTCCCACTACATACTGCATATCTTTGTCACATTTAGGCTTGCTTACATTTACTTGTTACATGTTAACTTTAATGCAAATGCTAGATAGATATCTTGTATGTAATTATCTTTATCATTCACACATACACATTCAATTTCCTTTCTAGATCTGATCATAGACTATACGGATCAATTACATGGAGCATCGAGGCTTGGCATAGTACCACCACCGAGTCCCACATCGCCTCTTGGGGTAATCCAATTTTGTACATTATAGGTGTTATTATTTCATTTTATTTCATACAACATTACTTTATCAAATTATACACGTTTTCACATAATTTTTATCTTTTAACATTCTAACGGGTGCTTCATGTGTAGCATTTGTTTTGAAGGTCTATTCTCTTCCATGGTTTTATGTTACATTACTTTTCATTGTTTTCTATTTGTATGCCTTTGTTTGTATGCTTTTCCCATTGTCTTGTGTGTATATTGTCTTCTTTTGGATTCATTTTCCTTTATTGTCTTGCAACATTTTGAGTTATTTACCATGTTTGTAACCTACCTTTCACAGCTAGATTGTCTTCTTGCGTCCTAGCTTACATATAATCTTCTTATCATACATTTTTTCTTAAACATGTGTGTTAATATTTTCTTGTACTAACACTTGTCTCCTAGCCACTTTGTTTATGCGTGCCTTGGTTTCTATCAAGCACATTTCCTTCCTCATTACAAGGAAGAATTAACATGACAGCTTATTTCTCCTTTGGGCTGCATAATCCATTAGCGACATCGCATGTAACCCAAATGAGGGAGGAATAATTTAGGTGAATCACTCACTCCATACAACATCATATAGTAAGATTTTACAATAACACAATACCAAGATACAATAGAGTTTTCAGTTCTAGGGCTCTTAATAATAATACTTGGGTCTTTAACACAACATGGCCCTTCTTGCACTCCTTTAACCAAGGGGAAATTACATAGAATTTTGGAAGTTAAATAAATTCTATAGAACTCCATACATAGCAGATTTTATTGGGCATATTGTTCTTGGTACTTTAGCATTGGATCAAATTTTACACACATCTACAGTTTTCAATCCTACATCCACATTTACACACATCTAAATATTAGAGGATAATAATGGAATTTTCTCCCTATAATTCTTTCATATCATTAGCATGAGATCACCCAAAAAACTTACGTTGAGTGCAACAGGCATGAGACTACAAAAAAATCATTTGTTTCCAACATCTTCAATCCTTTCTACACTATTTCCTCATCATGGATTAGGTGCACATATTATTTTTTCAAATTTTTATTTTTACATACTTTCATTACATACTTTGTACACATTTTTATCATATACATTCATATTTGAATAAGTTTTCATTCTTATCTTATGCAGTCCATCTATATGGTAAATGGTAGTAAATATCATCAATATATTCACAACGTCAACAACAACAATACACGACATAAACAATAGGAACATCATGACATCTACACACGTGTTTCCTCCCTAGGTTCATTTTCATCATCAATTTTTGTACTTTCTCCTCTTTAGCATCCACGCTTCACATCTCTATCACTCCACACTTTGTCTTATCCCTTAGTACGCTTTTATAATCGATCCGCATGGTTATCAAATAGGCATATCTTATCTACTTTATGTTACCGAGCTTTCCACTCACCAACATAAAGTGGGGGAAAATGTAGACAAAGTCACACACTTTTGGTAATTATCTAGTCCTTATTACATACTACTATTCATATGATTCCTAAGTGAGAACGTTACTAATTAACCCATGTCTTTGGCCATATTTCTTTCCTTTCTTTAACTTCTCTTGGTCTTACACCCTTACTAGCTCAAGATGCTTTTTTATGATTTGAATTTTATCATCCTAGACACCATTGCTTAGTTAGGAAACTAGCGCCAAGTGTCTCCGTTCCCTCTCGAATGCCCCTAACCTCAATATACTTTGTTCACACTTTTTAGGTCCTTTCTAGCCATTTGAGCATCTTATTATTTTGGTAGTCAACTTTTTGGGATTAATTACAAAATTAAAGAAAAGGAATCATCTAAATATAAAGTTATGTGATCAGAATAAAGGACCAAACATTAAGCATTAGAGCTATTACCACTTAAGGTTGCATCCATCAAGAATTTAAGAGCTTCATTGCATCCATCTAGAACCATCCAAAGGACACAAGGGATGGGTATTTTTCATACACTTCATAACAAGGAATTTCATTCTATTCCATGCACAAATCTAATAAATTTCTTTACATCTAGCTACTTTTCTCTCTATCAAGTGTGATATGCACAAGAGCTACTTAGGGCATGATTCCGTAAACACGCACATAGAACTAGCTTGTGTCTGATATGTTGTGCAAAAATCAGCTGTAAGTTCACCATTGTGACATTTTAGGATAGTTTGACCCCTCATTCGACATATTTATTTTTTAGGATTTTATTTCTATTTGAGGGTCTTGTAGGGAAATACTTCATTGCAAGTTTCAAGCTACTTGGGTGATCACATGCAACCTCATAAGGACATAAATTTAATAACATTAAATAAATAATGACCAATCGATGAGTTTTTTTGATCATTTTCATAAACCGAGGCACCTAGAAACAGGCCTAGGGTGCCCATAGGTTCCCATGTCCCTCTCTATCCCCTAGTCTAGCTTATTGTTCTAGATCAAAAATTTTCTAAGATTCATTATGACAATCGGTGCTTTGTATTTTATAGTTCTCTAGATCTACACACCTCCATGATTTCTCGTGAATTGGCTAAGGATTCTTACCCTCTCTTTTGCACTTAGGAGAAATTATATTAGGCACAAAACTTCACATTTGGATTATTCAATTAGATTAGGAAAAAAATTCAAATTTAGATTAATAAATTAGATCATACTCTACACAACTCTATAATAATATGGAAAGCGTTCATGAGAAATTACAAGACCAATGACAACCTCGGAGAAATTTCTAGAAAAACTTGTGAGTTTATGAATATTGGCCAAAAATAATAAACTGCATACAATATGGGTCCCAAAAATTGTTTTACATTAAAATATAAAGTTAGTCGACTTCTACTTAATCCCCTATAAATAAAGAAATAATTGGATTTGATGGAATTAGATTATGACAGATAGGGTTCAAGTTACAATGGAAACTTTGTGACAATTTATCATAAATGTGTCAAACACCGATGTTGTATAACAACTCATGGGACTTAAAACGAACTTGAAAATATAAAATTATGAAATAATTCTCATGAAATGAAGAGTTGGTTTCGATTCTCACATTAGAGGTCTAGAGGTAGGTACAGTAGTTTTCAATTTCACCAAATTCATATGAAAATGTAAGAAAAAGCCACTCACATTTGATTAAAAATGGAGGTGTCACTCCATGTGATTGAAATGCTAGATGGGATTCAATTTTTCATCTCTACAAGGCATAAAATTGATTTTTAAAGTAATTTATATGGACTTTATGGTTTCCTAAACTAATTAGAACAATACTCGAGGTTTACATTAGTAAAACAATTTTCTTTGGCACTTCATGCACTCTGTGTATGGGATCAATTTTTTTATTGAAGTTTTCAAGAAGGGTAAGAGTTTATTTTTCATTATATTTCCATCCTTGATTGTTAAAAATAATTATGAATGAAACAGAAATTATTAAATATGAAATTTCAATACAATAGACCTATTTTTGACATGATTGTTAGAGACATCTTCTTGGGGATTTTTGTCATGGATTCACCGAAAAATAGAATTGGATTAAAATTTTCTAAATCCTTTTCCATAAATGCATATTTTTATTTCACATTCCAAGTAAAATCACCGCATGATAACAACATTCTCACATCCACCAAATTTTCCTCCAAACACCATGAAATAACTTCAAACAACCATTACATGTTTATTAGCATGCCAATGTTAAATCTTAGTGATTTGTCAAGATAATATCATAGCCAAAAGAATAACTACATAGGAACATGGATTAAATCATTTTTTAAATTTTTTTAAGGACACCACACCAAACAAGCATGGCATCTCATGTACCTAATCTTGCATGGTTACAACTAATAAAAAATGAAGCTCATACGCAAACGTTCAAACTATGCACCCACATATCTTTAAGGAGCATGTCAACCATCACTCAACTTCAGAAAATATCCCACATTTTGCATCCATGTTTATCTATGCGGTGTAACAATAAAGCATCCAACCTAAAACCCATTCCAAACTCAAGATTTTTACAAGTCAAGTTTCATGAGCTCTTTATTTCTTTAATGCATTTTGTCTAACAATTCACATATGAGCTTCAATAGTTCATATTCCTATAAAAATAAAAAATTAAATGAAAACCCCTTTCCTTTTTGCTTGGTGTACATCTAATTATGTTCCAAGGCTCCTATTTTAGCACACACTGAGAGTATGCTCGAAATGTGAACTTACCTAAGCGTAGCACTTTCCAATCACCTTATTCTACATAGTCTTACCTCATCTAACTAAAAAAATCCCATTGTCCATATTTTACATAGGAATTATGCCAACCATCTTGCAAGTTATAGACCTGCCCCAAAATTTTCTTGAACATTCATATAATCTTTACAAAAAAATCATTTTGTGTATATCAAGAAAATTAAGCATTGCATGAGACTACATTGATTGAGGTATTCTAACAAATATATGGTGTTCCCTAAGAGGATATAAGAAAGGTGAAGTTATTAGGGTTAAGGAAAATCAATTGTTCTTTATTTTAGTGAACAAATAATTTCTCACCCTCCGAAGTTTTTAAAAAATCTTAAGGAGGATACCGAGGCAGCAAGGACATACCACGCTTATGAAATGGAGTTGTAGAAAGTCTCGAAAAATAAATGTCCTTTCCTTTAATATTTTAAAGGTGACTAAATATGTAGGAAAGGATCAAGTTAGTAGGGGAACTGATAAGACTGGTACATTAGTGAAACCATTAACACTAAGCTATAATCTCAAAATCATAGAGTCTAGCTGTACATTGAGTTTTTGGTAACTTGAAAACCTCCTGAAAATGTTTTGTTTAGTGCAAAAACATCATTGTACCTACACATTCTCCTGAAAGGGACTTTCCTCCACAAATATTGCTAAACATCTAGACTCTATTGTAGGCTCTTGCTTTGTCTTGATTTAGGAAATGAAGTAATATGAAATTGGGGTCTAAAAGGACACATTTCTTCACTCCCCTCCACTTGTCATTATTATCTCTACTCACTACCACACAACCCAGAGTTACACATAGAAACCATTTTTTAAGTTAAATTTATTTCATTCCATTTTATGAATTTCCCCATAGTTTATTTAATTGTTTCTATCTATTTTTAAATTTTTTTAAAAAAATCTCTACATGTAATATTAGTAGAAATAGTCTTCTTACTAAAAATTAACACTACCATGTTTCAATGAGTTCAAGGTAAGATTTGAAGTGTAAGTGACATTCAATAAGTCAAAAATTCTAGGTAAGTTAAAAACTTCTAAATAACATCCGACTAGAATACCACCACAATTATTTGCTTCGTAATTTCTATGTAAAGATGTTCAAAAAGGACATGTTAATGAGTTTATGACCCTAATTTTTTTATCAAATAGGTGCGATGGGAAGAGTACTAAATTATTTGTAAAAGGTGTGGAACATGTTTATTAGGATAAGACATGTCCACTCCGCTAATGGTGCCTAAAAAAACCCCAAATCTTGTCCAGATATAGTTGCACACTTACCAAATATGTAATGAGGGGGCCACTTTTATTGGGTAAGGTTTTAACTTACCTTACCCACTCCATTCTTTACGTGGATCTTTCCACACATGATTTAGCTGCCCCCACCACCGCTTCACCTCCTTCTCCACGTGGAAGCTTCCACGTATGGAAGTTGCATGCCCCCCACTGCCCCATCACGTGGTCTAAGCACAAAATTTGGTGGTTAAGTGGGTTTAGAGGATTATGTGGTTATACTAATGTTTGAACATTAATATATATATGTGTGGCATTTGGAAATAAGTATGGAAAAGAATTACAAAGTAAAATGTAACTCGGTCCATGTATGACTCAAATAATTAGCTCGATGTCAACCCTTGATAGGAAAATCAATCATATTTGATTCGTGGTGGCAAGCCACGTGGTGGCTTGTGGACCCACCACGTCGGTGATAATACCATAGTCCACACAGTAGGGCTCCCCTCTGTAACAAAAGTTGAGCCTCTTATTCTGGCGAGCCTTTTACACCTGTTGAAGACCGGAGATCGAAAATCAACAAATGACTCCCTTCACCTTTTCACCATGTGTCACAGTGCCTTTGGTCCACAATTGACCAGTTGACCAGAGTTGACTTTTGCGTTGACTGAACTTTGACCGGACATATCTAGAGCTCCCGATGTCTATTTTTCATGTTCTCATAGTCATTGGAAAGCTCTCAAAATGACTTTCTGCATTGACACCATTTTGGAATGTTTAGGGAACTTCAGAAATGATCCCCTGATCACACCTCCCCATTGAGAAAGGCTTTTTGTCCCAAAAAGCTTATATTGGAACACTTTTCCATGTTGTCCTGAATCAAGAAACTTTGCTGCCACCTCAGAAGTTTTTCTATAGTAGACCCTTGGGTCTTCTCCTCTACAACCTTCTCACTTCAACAACTTTTCTCCGATCCTGGGAGTATGGGTTATGGGACCACGACACTTTTGATGTGCCACTTCGATACCCAAAGAATACCTCCATGCCTCCGCTATATGGTGCTAAGTTTCTGAATGAAACCTCAACACTCCTTCTATGCAATGCTAAGCTTCTTAATATCTAACAAGGATCTTCTTTTACTCTATAACACAGCTACTAGATCCGAGTTGATTATGCAGAATCCAAACTGGTTTGAAGGAACTCCATGTTATGTAGAGCTATTATTGATCTGATGTCGATGATGGACAATAACTTGTCCTTTTTAGACCTCAACGCCTCCAATACATGATGCTAAGCCTCTTTCAAGACCTCAAGCCTCCTATGCATGATTCTAAGTTTGTTACAAGACCTCAATGCCTCCAATACACGATGCTAAGCCTCTTTCAAGACCTCAAGCCTCTAATGCATGATGCTAAGTCTGTTGATCAGCTACCATTCGAATGTGTGGTCGCAATGCCTTGACACCAAATTCCATTTCAAGCTGATCCTTTGAGAGCTCCTCTTATTGAAACACTAATATCAGGCACCACTATGCTACATGGTCACAATGCCTCTACACAGAATGAAGTTTTGAACTGACGTTAATGCCAACGGTGATTCAACTACCATTCTACTACACAGTCATAATGCCTCTACACAGAATGAAGTTCTGAGCTGATCTTTTGAGAGCTCCTTTTGTTGAAAAATTATATTAGGTACCATTCTACTAGATGCCCATGATGGCTTCTCCACAGAACAAAGTTCCGACCTGATGTCCATGCCAACAGTGATTCAACTACCATTCTGCTACATGGTCACAATGCCTCTACACAGAATGAAGTTATGAGCTGATTCCTGTGAACTCTACTGCCTCGGTCCCGAGTTGAATTGTCAACCGGTGGTGGAGTAGAAACTTCCTCTACCTTTGTAATAGGCCTCCATTCCATCTTTGGCTTGCCATTAGTCTGATGGCGAGATGCATCTTGTTTCCGAGTAATTGTCCACCCGATGCCCATTCCTCTAGCAATGGGCACAAAAATTCCTCTTAATATCCTTCTTCTGGGATGAGGAACTCTTTCTTCCATTTCTCGATTCTGCATGACAAGATTGGTCTTTTTGATTTGCCTTGTTCATGACAAATGACATCAACTTCTTCATCGCTTTCCTTCTTTTCCAAAGATCCTGCCACCGAATGATTATGAAATCCACAAAAAGTACATGGAAAGGAAATCCACATCTTCTAAAAATCATAACCATACTTCTTATGCTGAAAAAGTGGATCAGAAGTTTTATTGTGCTTATGATTATGGTAAGAAACTGGAGGTGGAATCTCATTACCTCTCGCATTGATTTCTCTTACAACATCCTACCCGTGATGATGAAGTACAACTTTCCTACTAATAATCTTCTTACAGGACTAGTGGGGCAATCACTTTTCTTTCGAAAGCTTGTCTCCCGTCGCCGTTCTTGGAGCATTATCCAATTTCCATCCCCGCACTAGGATAACCCAAACCTATAAAATGGGGACGATTTTCGACCTATATTAGGTTAGTAATACCTTGGCCATTTTTACCAAGGCCTCTTCCATCAAATCCCATTTTATCTAGTAATTTGGATCCAATGCCTCTAATATTATTTTCAAACAAACCAAATACTTCATTACCTGAATCTAAAACCAATGGGAGGAAGAAGAAGATTCCGGTGGTGAACAACTTATAGTGCAGTCATCTGCCATGGTCACTGCATTTGGAGTTGAAGGTATTTCATTTCTATGATCACCACATTGCAACCTTTCCAAGAGCTCATCCTTGGTTTGCAATTCTGATTTTAAGCGAGCATTCTCCTCTTCCAAGGAGTAATACATTGATCGCAGGAGAGAGTTCTCTTCCTATATCTGGTGATTATAAGCTTTAATTTCCTTGAGATTTTCCTGTTTAGACATCTTACCCATAGTTCACTTGTACCATGTTCACATAAACTCGAACTCGATCGCACTAATCTTGAAGCAATCACTTTGTTAATCAGATTTATTGAATAAAAATGGAGCTAACTAGATCTCGATACCAAATTTTCTCGATATTAGTAAGTTTGCAAGCCAATAACATACTTTGATACCAAACTTGCTCGAGAGAATACCAAGTTTGCAAGTTCCGATCACCGATCGATACCAAACTTGATCCAAAAATAATCAAGTTTTTATCTACCTGATCTCGGACCCTTGTAGGCTTTAATTATTGCTGACAATTTGCTCCTTTTAAGTAATCAATTTAAAAATTAATGCAAGAAAATAAAGACAATTACACAATGATTGATTACGAGTTCGGCAATTGCCTACGTCTCTAGGTTCTTATCGAACCGTTCCACTAGTAAAAACTTGTAAGTTACAATAGTAATTTCACAAGAAAACCTAATGGAAACTATTAAGAACTTGCTTAGAAGAATAACCAGACCTTCGAAGACAAGGGTGAAAAATAACACCCAACTTACCATTTCCCGGTATATTCGGCAATCTCGATGGCATCACTCCATTGTTTGGAATCTTTCGGTTCTCGATCGGCCTTCCAGACACTTTGTAATGCCCTATGGCACTCCGGTCGATATTCCAAGATTCACAATAATTTGGTGTGGTGCTATGGGCTGACTAGGTAGTATTAATAACTCCTAGCCATAATAATGCCTAAATAAATTAGGTCTTCACACAACTATGCCCATGACAACTAACTCTCCTCTTGGCTTGCTCTCTGCCTTTCCGAGCTCTAGGAATGAGCTTCTCCATTGCGTTGTGTGTGTCCATTACAATGAAATGGGTTCCCTATTTATACAAAAATAGGGCCCTAAAATAATGTGATATTATTTTATCCTAAGGCTAATATTAGCCTTCCCCATAGCATTTAGATATGCTTATCCCATATTAGGGTGGATTGCATGTTTAATGGGATAAAAATCCCATAGGGAGTGACATTTGAATAAGGGGATAAAATCCCATTTGTGGCGGCAAGTTTTAAGTGGGTGTAATATCCCACATTGGGCACCACTTTTATTGGGTAAGGTTTTAACTTACCTTACCCACTCCATTCTTCACGTGGATCTTTCCACGCATGGCTTAGCTTCCCCACCACCGCTTCACCTCCTTCTCCACGTGGAAGCTTCCACGTATGGCATTTACATGCCCCCCACCGCTCCATCACGTGGTCTAAGCATAGCATTTGGCGGTTAAGTGGGTTTAGAGGATTATGTGGTTATACTAATGTTTGCACACACACACACACACACACACACACACACACACACACACACACACACACACACACATCATGTGTGTGTGTGTGTGTGGCATTTGGAAATAAGTATGGAAAAGAATTACAAAGTAAAATGTAACTTGGTCCATGTATGACTCAGCTAATTAGCTTGATGTCGACCCTTGATAGGAAAATCAATCGTATTCAATTCGTGGTGGCTTGTGGACCCACCACATCGGTGATAATACCATAGTCCACATGGCGGCCGAGCTCCCCTCCGTAACAAAATTTGAGCCTCTTGTTCTCGACGAGCAATATTTTACGCCTTTTGAAGACCGGAGATCGAAAATCAACAAATGATTCCCTTCACCTTTTGTCCACGTGTCACAGTGCCTTTGGTCGACAATTGACTAGTTGACCAGAGTTGACTTTCCCTATGACTGAACTTTGACCGGACATATCTAGAGCTCCCAATGTCCGTTTTCGCGTTCTGCAGTCATCGAAAGCTCTCAAAATGATATTCTACACTAATAATATTTAGGGATGTTTAGGGAACTTAAAAATGATCCCCGATCATATTTTCCCATTTATCTTAGTGGGTCTAAGTGTCTTATTAAAGTAATTAAATCTTGTCCTAAACTAATTAAAGATGTGACCAAAATAAGTTCATTTATTAGACTTGATTTTCTCTTGGATTTTTGTTGTGTTGAATTATTGAGATTTTGAATGTTGTACACTCTACCCTTCATGGGAAACTCGAATTTGACCTTAAGGGCAAATTTTGAACACTTGTGGGACAAGTTAAACTTGTCCCACACCTCTTAAATTGATATACCAAACCTACCTATGGGTTGGGGGTCAAAATTAGACCCCATTAGGTGTTTTGGGAAGAAAAAGGTGAAATGTTTATTTCACTTTCTTTCAAATATTTAATTTTTTTGTTTCGGGGTGTGGGATTCGTTTGTGTGTGTAAGTGTCTTGACATTCCTCTCACCCACCAATTAATGGTGCATTGGGGTTGAGGTTTGAATTCTTAGATGGAGTTGAGGATGAGTGATGTGGCATCCTAAATGGAGCCACCTCATCCTCCTCTCTCCATTTGCTATTTATTGTTTCTCTTTTGCTTGTTTGGGGGTTACTTGATCATTTTTGACTCTTGAATTTTTGGAGAGTTAGAAGGTTTTTGGGAGTGCTTATGGATGGTTTGAGCTTTTGGATGATTGATTGGTTTTGAGGATCTTGGAGTTTCAATCTTGGAACAAGCTTTATTATAGAAAGATAAAAGCTTTACCTTTGTTTAAATTACGTTTTTTTATTTTTGTGTTTATATGTTTGTCTTGAGTGTTGTTTTCCTTTGGAATGCTTGTTGGGTATGGGTAGATTGCCTAAGTTTTGAGTATGAGGAGACTATGGGGAGTTTTAATGTAGGAGACATAAGATTTTAATTTCTTGTTGGAGTGATTTTGGGTTGGGTGCCCCATCTTGTATGAAGGATGATTGCATTTCTTCTTGTTTCTTGTTATGAGGGAGGCATAAGAGATTGAGGGAGGCATAAGAGTATATGGAGGTATAAGGGGTACTTAAGGGAGGCATAAGAGTTTGTAGGGGATTTTAAATATGTATTAAAAGATTTAAGGTGGGCACCAATTCCCATTCGGAGGCATATGTGGTCTCCCATAGGTCTTGCTACTTTGGCCTTTTTGTCAAGCCTTGTTATATTGTTGTTTTGTTGTTCTTTTCTTGTGTTGTTGATGTGTTTGAATGTGGATGAAATGGTTGTGAAACTATTGTTTTTTTGTTATTTCCATGTGTTAAAATCATCTCCCATTGTGATTTGGTTGGGGCTCGGGGTCCAAGGAAGAGAATGGATTATCCTCTTCTTTGGATATAGTGGTTGGGTGGAGAGCGTTCCCTCTCCCCCATTTTGTTGTGAATCAAATAAATCATGTTAGAGCCTTCTTGGTGGTGTTGAGGAGATTCAAGTTTTTGGAGTCATTCAATAAATCCCTCCTTAAGAGAAACCTTTTTGGCTTCCGACTCAAAGTGGAAGATTGTACATTTGTTCATGTTTTGAATGGAAATTGTTGAAATGCAAGTTGTATTAATATTTGTAGTAGTTCATTGTAGGATTGTAAAGAAAGAAATTTCCTTCTCATTAGAATGTAATAGGGAAAGAGAAAGAATCAAAATGAAAATATTATGTAAGAGTTTAGTTGAAATTGTATGTGAAAAAAAGAAGAGGAAATTTACTTTCATTGTGGCATTGTATTATTGTATAAGAAAAAGAAGAAAGATTTGTATGGCGGAGATTGTTTGAGAAATAGAAAAGAAAGAAATTATTTAATTTGAAATCTTGGTTACATTTTGGGAAAATTAATTCTTGGTGTTAAATGATTTGAGCCATTTTAATAGAAAAAGAAAGTTATTGTAGTATTTTTGAATCTATAATTTGTATTGAATGGAAGAGACAATAAATTGAAAGTATTTTCTATTTAGAAATGGTGATAACAATGTTAGAAGTAGATGTAAATTTCTTTTAACTCTTGATAATGAAGAAAATTTAGTTGAACAAGATAGAATAGACCTTGTAGTTATATTACTATTTTTGGAATGGAAAATGCTTAAATGAATAAATTTTAACTAAGAAGAGAACAATAGGAATGAAATCACAAAATTGGAAACTCTATATGTTCAAAATTAAGCTCAAAATGCATTTTAGCACCTTTTAGTAACTTTTACTTTTTTAAAAATCTTGGATTAAAGGTTCTGTTTTTTAGAAATAGGACCAACACCTTATGCAAACAGGCAACGCGTAACCACTACTCAGCTAAGGAGGTAGTCTAAAAACCATCACTCGGTAGGGCGGCGGTCCGAGGACCGCCGGTCTACTCAAGGCGATGTTTCTTTCACTTACAATAGAACTCCGTGGTCCGCACTTTTGCGTAATTTTTAACTGCTTCAATCTAATTTATAAAATGTAAAATTCATCTAATAGCTACCAGCAAGCAAAAACAATGAGTAAAACCCTTAGATTGGACAAAAAAACATACAAATGGTGGATCTAAAACATTTCTTCTCATTTTATTTATGGGGGTAGGGTTTGCCCCAAATTTGAAAACCCAAATACAAATGGTTTAGAATAAAACTAGATTGGGGGAAGATATCCCTCCCAATCCTTGAATGAAAATGGAAACAACATTAAACCTTCAATCTAAACCTTATAAGCTTGGTCCTTATAGAGTCCTCCATGATTTCTCTCCTCCAACCTGCAATTTTTAACAAAACAAATAGGCCAAATGAGGGAAATGAAAAAATAAAAGGCTTTAATAAAAACTCATAAGGAAATTTAGGGCTTGTTTGTAACCCTAGGATCTTGTGGTTGAAATTGATTTGATCCAAGGGTGGAGGTTTCACCCTACTTTTGTTAGGTGAGAATTATTTTTATAAAATGTTGTTTTAAAACTTTAGTAGTATGTGCAAATGGGGAATGGGGCCATTTAATTGTTATAGAGTATAAAACCTTTGTTAGTCGTTATCAATCTTTAGTTAGTGTTAAACATTTAATTAAGTAAATTAATTCTTGGTACCTTCCTAGTGAATATTTGATTAATGGACCTTAATGATGAATTAGAAAATATGTTAACCTTCTAGTAGACCTATTTATCAAACCGTAGGGTTGAGTTGAGTGGTGTAAGTTATTGGTTATAACCTAGGGATTAACCCCATGTAAAATCCTTTATCTCGTATCCGTAATCTTATAACAAAAAAATTAGTCATAATTTTGAGTAAGTGTTAGGTGTTAGTGTGTTCCTAAAACGTCATTTTTATGGGTGTTACCTTTGGTATCAGAGTCACGGGTTTAAAGCTTGGACCCTTGGGAACACTAGAAAACATGAAGACATGAACTTTTTAACCTAGTGCAAAATTGTTTCTTTAAATCTAGAAAACCACACTATCTGATAAATTACAAAATTTTAGAAAACTTAGAAAACTGAAACAAAACAAAATGATGAACTAACTCTCACCTTGGTCTCATGGCAGAGGCGCAAACCGAGGAGGGGGTCTTTTCACATAGACCTGGGTATACCACCATCACATTAGGTTGTAGTGGCCTTTCTTCCTCATATTTTATAGATGCTTCAAGACATCAATGCCGTTATACACGGAGGGTCCCTAACATGATGACTTGCTTTAGACATGATATGGAGCCATCAGTTGAGGCTAGGGAATCTCCTCGATATAGCGAGGAGCATGGGGTAGAGAACTTCCACGTAAAGTCATGTAGGGAAGAGTCACCACAGAGAGGGCATGGAGACAAGATTTTAGGACATAGGGATAGATCTCGAGCCCTAGACAGAGGGAGGACCACACAAAGAGACCTAGGGCCCATCAGTTTTCAACTACAAACCATATTAAGGAGATCCTGAAGCTACTACCATCTCATTATTCTAGAGATACAAGAGGTTTTCAGGTAGAGGCCTGGTTGGTGAGCATGAGTGGATGCTTTAAGATTTTCCCTTGTACTAGTAACACAAAAGCTTGTGTTGTAATCCATCTTATGCGATGGAGCAGAGTCTATGGAGGATTGAGGAGCGAAGCTCTATGTTGACTCGTAGACAGCTACTTACAAAGCTTTTGAGGAGAATTTTAGGAGCAAGTATTTTCCTAGAACATTTATTCAACAAAGGTGGATAGACAAGTTTCATGACCTCTGCCAGGCATCTATGACTATAGCCGAGCATGAGATTCAATTTTGGATCTACTTCAATATGTCGACTATATTCAGGATGAGCAAGTATGGATTCATAGGTTCATCTGGGGCCTGAATTTGGATTTGGGTGGTGCGGTGTGCATTCACTTCCCATAGACATTAGCAGAGGTCATGGAGAAGGCCTATATTGTAGAGGAGACATGGGGGAAGATGTAGCAAGCTAGAGATAGAGTTTAGAGATGCATCTAGCAGATGCAAGATAATAGATCGAGGGGGTCAGTTCCTCCTCCTCGTGGTAGACAGAGTTCAGGAAAGTATTCCATCAAGCCACTGTCGTATAGCCACCTCATCGCAGCAGACAGACCCACCCACCTTACTGACTCCCTCGAAGAGATTCAACACACAGAGGGGGTGGAGTATGGGACCTCCTCCTAGAGGTCCCATCAGGACATAGGGTAGACAGAGATGTCGACAACATGAGGTCATCAAGTAGAGACATCTCGTAGTCCATAGATGGTTCGTCAAGATCCACAACATGGACATCTAGAGTACGAATTGGGGCCACATCCCACCGGAGAGGACTAAGAGGTTGTTATGGTTGTGGTGTCGCTTGACATCATTGGAGAGAGTTCCCAGAGAACCATAGCAATAAGGGTAAGATGTAGATCTCAAAGCCGACTATTGGAGATATGGCATGGAGCCATCAGATATATGCTACGGTTGAGAACCACCAGGCTGAGCACCAGAGTACCATGATAGAGATGGAAGGTACTATTGGTAGTGTTTCCACCTATATATTATTTGATTCTGGTTCCTCGATTATTTTATTGCACCATCCTTAGTAGGCGTTACTGCAAACCGGTGGTAGTTAGGAAGGGTTGTAGTTTGGATCTTTAAATCCTTCCTTTGGGTTCCTATGGTGTCATCTTGGGCATGGACTGGTTGTCTACACATAGAGCTAGAGTGGACTGTTACCATAAGACTATTACTTGTACAAATGATCTAGGAGTGGAGTCAGTGATAGCAGGGGTTAGGAGGCCCATTTCTATTCACACCATCTCTACTATGCAGCTTAAGTGGTGTGTGCGACGGGGTTGTCAGATGTATGCTGTTATGGTTAGTGACAAATCTAAGGATGAGTCTAGTAGACCATCCCTTGATGACCATCCCATCTTGAGAGAGTTTGCTGATGTGTTTTTTGGGGAACTACCGGGGTTACCTCCCCCACGTGAGATATATTTTCATATAGATTTGGTTGGGTGTAGAGCCTATCTCATGAGAACCTTATTGGATGATTACCCTTGAGCTCTGTGAGCTCAAGTTGTAGCTTGAGGGCCTTCTGGAGAAAGGCCTAATCCATCCTAGTGTATCCCATTAGGGTGCACCGGTGATCTTGGTGAAAAATAAAGATGGATCTCTACGATTGTGTATTGATTACCACCAGCTGAACAAAGTAACAATCAAGAATCGTTACCCCCTTCTCGCGCATTGATGACTTATTTGATCAGATGAAGGGGGAATAATTTTTTCCAAGATAGATCTTAAGTCAGGGTATCATCAACTAAGGATTATGGAGGTAGATATTCATAATACCACCTTCCGTACGAGATATGGCCACTACGAGTTCACAATGGTACCTTTTGGTCTGACGAATGCCCCGTAGTGTTCATGAGCTTGATGAATGGGGTATTTAGGAATTTTCTAGATTGCTTCGTGCTCATCTTCCTTGATGACATTCTGATTTACTCATGCACATGTGAGGAGCATGAGGAGCACCTTTCCAGGTTCTTCAGTGTCTTCGGGAGCAACGATCTTTATGGGAACCTGGAGAAGTGTGTGTTCTTTCAGAGATAGAGGTGTAATATTTGGGCCACATAATTTCTGGGGAAGGTATCACAGTCGATCCTTCCAAGATTTGAGCTATCATGGATTGGCTAGCACCCACCAATGTGACCGAGGTGCGTAGCTTCATGGGTTTGGCAGGATACTATAGGAGATTTGTTCAGACTTTTCTCGGATTACGCACCCCATCACTTTCCTTCGCGGAAAGGGAAGAAGTTTGTTTGGTTAGACAGATGTGACTAGGCATTTAGGAAATTGAAGGAATGCCTTACAACAACGCCTATTCCTAGAGTGCCAGATCTCGCAGGTGAGTTCTAGGTTTACATAGATGCTTCTTTGGCAGGACTTGGAGGCATGTTGACACAGGAGGGTAGTGTAGTTGCTTTTGATTCTTGCAAACTCAAATATTATGATCTCAATTATCTGACTCATGATCTTGAGCTTGCAGTATTTTTGTATGCCTTAGTGCGGTGGAGAAATTTCCTCCTTGGCCGGAGATTTACACTCAAGACTAATCACTTGAGTCTTCATCACCTCTTCACGCAACCCAATCTCAACACTTGTTAGCAACATTGGATGGAGTTGCTTTGTGAGTACGATATGAAGATGGAGCATGTGAAGGGGAAGGAGAATGTATTTGTAGATGCTTTGAGAAAACAGAGACATGTGGCTATGGCTAATTCAGTAGTTACAGATTTATGGAGAAGGATTTTGTAGCATCTTCCTCATGACAGCTTCTACCTTGCAGCCAGAGTAGAGATTGAGTCTTAGAGACCCCTTAAGGGGAGGTTTGATGATTTTCATTAGAGGGTGATGGTATTTTTAGACACAAGGGTCGGATATACGTTCTTAGAAATGGAGGCTTGAGACAGGCTAGTTTGACAGAGGGCTCATCATGCACCCTATTCAGCCCATCCCAGGGTGAAGAAGATGCACGCCACTTTGAGACAACTATACCATTGGAGAGGAATTTAGAGAGACATGGCTAAGTTTGTGTCACTTTTTAGAGAGTTAGAGGGTGAAGGCTGAGCATCATCATCCAGCTGGCCTTCTCTTTCCTCATGCTATACCAAAGTGGAATTCGACGCCATCTCCATGGACTTCATTGTGGGGTTACAAACGTCGAGATACTACCATGATGCCATCATGGTCACGGTAAATAAACTGACGAAAGTGGATCATTTTTATCTCTGGTGAATACCACCTACACAACTAGTGCAGTGACATGGGTATATCTTGATGAGATTGTCAGATTACATGGGATTCCATGGAAGATCATTTGCGACCACAATCCTTTGTACACTTCCCATTTCTAGACCACCTTGCAACATGCTCTCGGGATGAGGATCAATTTCAGCATGGCATATCACCCTGAGACAGATGGACAGACTGAGTAGGTGAATCAGATCCTAGAGGACATGCTTAGGATGTACGTTATGGATCACCAGTCAAGATGGGAGGAGTATCTGTACTTGGTTGAGTTTTCCTACAACAATAGTTTCCAGAGTTCGATAGGCATGGCTCCTTTTTAGGCATTATATGGTAGAGAGTGTAGGACACCTCTTAGTTGGGACATGTTAGAGGACAGGGTTTCTCTTGGGCCAACCTTATTACAGGACATGGAGCAGGGTTGCTCTGATCAGACAGAGATTGCAGGAGGCACATGATAGGTAGAAGAAGTCTGCGGACCAGCATAGAACATATCGTAGTTATGAGGTGGACACGAAGGTTTTTCTTCGTGTCAGACCACATAAGAGCCCTATCCATTATGGAAAAGGTTCTAAGCTTTCTCCTAAGTTTGTGGGTCCATTTAAGATCTTAAAGCACATCATTCCCTTGGCCTATTATCTAGCGTTGCCACCTAGCTTGTCTCGCATCCATGATGTGTTTCACATTTTTGTGCTTAGGAGGTATAATTCTGATCCTTTTCACATGCTAGATTGGACCAAATTGTAGGTGTAGGATCAAGGTCAGGTGATGGTGGAGCCCATCTACATTATAGAGCACAGGACCTTGGGCCTTCACGATAGAGAGATTGACCAGGTTCGCATCCAGTGGGATAGATATGATGAGACTGTAGCTATATGGGAGGATGCCACATTGTTATGAGTACAGTTCCCACACCAATTCCAATGACTTCCAGGATGAAGTCAAGTCTAAGTGGAGGGGGATGTAGTGCCCAATTTCCTTCGACACCTTTTTTCTTTGATGTTGATACTGTCAACTATACTTATGGACATTTTTGTATCCTTTTGATTTAGCTTGATACTAGATGTTAGAGATACTGGAATGTTGTTGATTTTGTTTCATATATGATGCATGTGGATTATTAGAGACATATTATATTGATGTTGATATGTTGTGGACATGGTTATTTATATATATTTTTGACATGCGATATACTTTTGTCACCATGAGTAGGCTTTGATAATTGAATTAATGTTGTGATCATTTTTGACATGGATGAAACATTGGATAGAAATGTTGCTAGAAATTTGTAAATGATTCGTAATTTCCTAGATGATATTAGTTCGTATATAGATGATTTTAGATTTATATTGCATATTTTGGCATGGATGTTTTAATGTAGCCACGAGGCCGAAGGAGGTATTCTCTATTTTGCAGGTATATTTATATTCACAACAACATCGGGGGATTGAGACCAACCACATTGGAATTCTAGATGAATTCAACTAGGGTCACCATGGCAACATGTAATTGTGTGTGTGTTAGAATTATTTGGTTAGGGGAAAATTGTGACCAAGGGGTCATGTGTTGTCTTTTGTTTTAGTTTCCTTTTTATTAATGTTAGTATGTGTTCCTTTGAGTGATGTAATTTACTTGTTTTTATTATTTAGAAAATGATGTATTCTTTTCCCCTTTATCTTAGTGGGTCTAAGTGTCTTATTAAAGTAATTAAATATTTTCCTAAACTAATTAAAGATGTGACCAAAAGAAGTTCATTTATTAGACTTGATTTTCTCTTGGATTTTGTGTTGTGTGTTGAATGCTTGAGATTTTGAGTGTTGTACACTCTACCCTTCATGGGAAACTCGAATTTGACCTTAAGGGAAAATTTTAAAGGCTTGTGGGACAAGTTAAACTTGTCCCACACCTCTTAAATTGATATACCAACCCTACCTATGGGTTGGGGGTCAAAATTAGACCCCATTAGGTGTTTTGGGAAGAGAAAAAGGTGAAATGTTTATTGCACTTTCTTTCAAATATTTAATTTTTCCTTTGGGGTGTGGGCTTAGTTTGTGTGTGTAAGTATCTTTTCATTCCTCTCACCCACCAATTTATGGTGCATTGGGGTTGAGGTTTGAATTCTTAGGTGGAGTTGAGGATGAGTGATGTGGCATCCTACATGGAGCCACCTCATCCTCCTCTTTCCCTTTTCTATTTATTGTTGCTATTTTTCTTGTTTGGGGGTTATTTGATCATTTTGGAATCTTGAATTTTTGGGGAGTTAGAAGGTTTTTGGGAGTTCTTGTGGATGGTTGGAGCTTGCGGATGCTTGCTTGGTTTTGAGGATCTTGGAGTTTCACTCTTGGAACAAGCTCTACTATGGAGAGGTAGGAGCTTAACCTTTGCTTAAATTATGTTTTTTTATGTTTGTGTTGAGTGTTGTTTTCCTTTGGAATGCTTGTTGGGTATGGGTAGATTGCCTAAGTTTGGAGTAGGAGGAGACTATGGGGAGTTTTCATGTAGGGAGGCATAAGAGTTTACTTTCTTTTTGGAGGGATTTTGGGTTGGGTGCCCCACCTTGTATGAGGAATGCTTGCATTTCTTCTTGTTTCTTGTTATGAGGGAGGCATAAGAGATTGAGGGAGGCATAAGAGTATATGGGAGGTATAAGGGGTACTTGAGGGAGGCATAAGAGTTTGTAGGGGATTTGAGATATGCATTGGAGGCTTTAAGGTGGGCACCCATTCCCATTGGGAGGCATAAGTGGCCTCCCATAGGTCTTGCTCCTTTGGATTTCTTGTCAAGCCTTGTTATATTGTTGTTTTGTTGTTCTTCTTTTTTGTGTTGTTGATGTGTTTGAATGTGGATGAAATGGTTTTGAAACTATTTTTGTGTGTGGAAGCTTGTTGTTGCCATGTGTTGAAATCATCTCCCATTGTGATGTGGTTGGGGATCGGGGCCAAGGAAGAGGATGGATTTTCTCTTCTTTGGATATCTTGGTTGGGTGGAGAGCGTTGCCTCTCCCCCCATTTTGTTGTGAATCAAATAAATCATGTTGGAGCCTTCTTGTTGGTGTTGAGGAGCTTGGAAGTTTTTTGGAGTCCTTGAAGAAATCCCTTCTTGAGAGAAGCCTTTTGGTTTCCCACTCAAAGTGGAAGATTGTAAATTTGTTCATGTTTTAAATGGAAATGTTGAAATACAAGTTGTATTAATATTTGTAGTAGTTCATTGTAGGATTGTAAAGAAATAAATTTCCTTCTCATTAGAATGTAATAGGGAAAGAGAAATAATCAAAATGAAAATCTTATGTAAGAGTTTAGTTGAAATTGTATGTAAAAAAAAGAAGAAGGAAAGTTACTTTCATTGTGGCATTGTATTATTGTATAAGAAAAAGAAGAAAGATTTGTATTGTGGAGATTGTTTGAGAAATAGAAAAGAAAGTAATTATTTTATTTGAAATCTTGGTTGTATTGTGGGAAAAGTAATTCTTGGTGTTAAATGATTTGAGCCATTTTCAATAGAAAAAGAAAGTTATTGTAGTATTTTTGAATCTATAATTTGTATTGAATGGAAGAGACAATAAATTGAAAGTATTTGCTATTTAGAAATGGTGATAACAATGTTAGAAGTAGATGTAAATTTCTTTTAACTCTTGATAATGAAGAAAATTTAGTTGAACAATATATAATAGACCTTGTAGTTATATTACTATTTTTGGAATGGAAAATGCTTAAATGAATAAATTTTAACTAAGAAGAGAATAATATGAATGAAATCACAAAACTGGAAACTCTATATGTTCAAAATTAAGGTCAAAATACATTTTAACACATTTTAGTAACTTTTAATTTTTGTAAAAATCTCGGATTAAAGGTTCTTTTTTAGAAATAGGACCGCCGCCCTGTGCAGAGTGGTGGTCCCATAACCGCCGCTCAGGCTAAGGCGGCGGTCTCAAAACCACCGCTCAGTAGGGCAATGGTCCATGGTTTGTCACCCACGTGGGGTGGCAGCCCTGGGACCGCCGGTCTGCTTCTCGGGAGGTGGTTCTTTCACTTATGAGAACTCCATGGGTCCGCGGCATGCATAATTTTTAACTAGTTCAATCTAATTTATAAGATGGAAAATTCATCTAATAGTTACCAAAGTGAGTAAAACCCTTAGATTGGACAATAAAACATACAAATGGTGGATCTAAAAATTTCTTCTCATTTTATTCATGGGGGTGTGGTTTGCCCCAAGTTTGAAAACCCAAATACAAAGGGTTTAGAATAAAACTAGATTGGGGGAAGAGATCCCTCCCAATCCTTGAATGAAAATGGAAACAACATTAAACCTTAAATCTAAACCTTTTAAGCTTGGTCCTTGTAGAGTCCTCCATGATTTCTTCCCTCTTGCTCCCATGGCCTTCCTCTTCTCCAACCTGCAATTTTTAACAAAACAAATAGACCAAATGAGGGAAGTGAATAAATAAAAGGCTTTAATAAAAGGTCATAAGGAAATTTAGGGCTTGTTTGTATCCCTAGGATCTTGTGGTTGAAATTGACTTAATCTAAGGGTGGAGGTTTCACCCGACTTTTGTTAGATGAGAATGATTTTTATAAATGTTGTTTTAAAACTTTAGTAGTATGTGCAAATGGGGAATGGGGCCATTTAATTTCTATAGAGTGTTAAACCTTTGTTAGTCCTTATCAAGCTTTAGTTAGTGTTAAACATTTAATTAAGTAAATTAATCCTTGGTACCATCCTAGTGAATAGTTTATTAATGGACTTTAATAATGAATTAGAAAATATGTTAACCTTCTAGTAGACCTATTTCTTAAACCGTAGGGTTGAGTTTAATGGTGTAAGTTAGTCATTGTACCCTAGGGGATTAACCCCGTGTAAACTCCTTTACCTGTATCCTTAATCTTGTAACAAAATAAAATAGTCGTAATTCTGGGGTAAGTGTTAGGTGTTAGCGTGTTCCTAAAATGTCGTTTTTGCAGCGTTACACACTTGCTCAAAGTTCACATTATTAATGCTTGTTAAAAAATTTAGTTTTCAAAATTTCAACTAGTTTCCCAAAACACTTGACATCTCACTATCACACAAGGTCCAAATCATAACACTAGTAGCCCACAAAATAAATGTGTAATACATGAAGAACTACTAAAATTTCTAAAGCAAAGCTAAACCAACAAGAATAACACCACATAGTCTAATTAAGAAATTTTTATTGAATCTAAAAATAGTTAAATCAATGATAAAAGCTTAATGGAATTATTGAAACAACTAACATGATGTAAATCAAAACTAGCTAAAGCATGCCTACTTATTATAATTTCTACCTACAAAATACCTAATTAGATCTAAAAGGGCGATCAAATTAGGTTTGTCGCTACTACAAGAGAGCTGAAATGGTCTGTCATCCAAAGAATGACTACAAGGTCATATTGGATACCCATCTACTAACCCCATTGAAGGATTGAGGTAAAGATTGAGCTTGACTATTAATCATATTTCTTATATGATATGCAAATCAAAGCATGGTGTAAAGTTTAAAGGTATGTGGTTAGTCATTTCTATAGTTTTTATTTTGAGGAAAACTTGTATCTTGGTGCATGTGAGACTAAAAGCACAAAGTATTTTAAGAATTTATAATCTTGATTAAGGCTTACTAATCATGATTAGTGACTTAACAAGTGATTAGGATGTGAGGAGTCCTAGTCAACCATTTAGGTTCAATTAGGAGGCGTTGATAATATTTTTAAGCTTTCGAGATGTTGTGGAGGTAAATGGGAAACTTATGAATGGTTAGAAGAGGGGTTTGAACCAATAATAGGGTATATTGACCAAAACAAGGGTAAAATAGGCTTAATTAGCTAATAATCGCTAATTGTCTATTTGGAAGAGGATTTTGACTTACGATGTGTCATAAAGTGGCATCTTGAATGCGAAAGAGGATAGGTAATCAACAAAGCATTGTTAATTAACCAAAATGGTAAGAAACATTAGTTAATTAGCGGAAATCACTAATTATAACGGAAATGGTAAGAATGAGATTGATTTGTGTGTTTTTGGCAATAAGATTGCAAAAGTGGAATTTAGGTGTCTACATTTGCCCTTGTTTGAGGTGAAGTAAGTGAATTCACTTTGAATATAGTAGACAAGCATAAACAAATAAATTTTGAAGAAAAAAATAGTAGAATGAAGGATACCCCTCGAGTGTCGAGGGGTGATAGAAGTTAAGTTAATTTACGATTGAAAATATGATTAAAACATATGGATGGAGTAAGGTTAGAATAATAATGATTGTTTATTTCCCTAGGTGTTTAGGAAGAAAAATTAATAGTGATAAGATAGGAAATTGGAGAATAGGAATAGCTCTTTGCACCCAATTTTCAATTAGAAACTTGGTTTCATCATGTTGCCCCTATGATCTAAATCATCGGCCTTTATTGAAATAAATAAAAGAGTAAGATAACATGAAAAGCTAAATTACTAAAAAAAAAAAAATTATTGCTAAAAATGTGTAATTCCATGTAACATACATAATGCAATGCAATACGAGAAAGTAAACCAACCGACGTAATGCAAGAAAAATAAGTACAATCACACATACTCAAACAAACAATGTTTAAGATGGTTACACCAATGTTTTTGTTATCAAACATCAGTTCCTAATGTTCATGTTGTAACGAAAAGGGTTAAAACCGGTGCCCCATGCAAAGATAAATGTGAGGGGAATAACAGAGGACAAGTAGTCCCATGGACAACATTTGTGTGTTATGAAAGTCTCTCGACAACTCATTGTTGCATGGGAGTACCGAGATAATAAGCAAGCCTGATTTGTTAATGGAGGTAGATCATAATGATCTGCAAGTTGTTTGAGACAAGAACAAGCAAGAACATAAGAAAAATTATTTCAACATCGGTAATTGATTTCACATGCTTTCCTTCAATTTGAGATCGGAAGTTAGTTTACTTATAGGGACTCCAGAGGCTTTGATGATGAAAGAATCTTTTCATTATAAAATGTTTAACAATCACATGGAATTTATATCTCCCTATAGTGAAGATTTAATATTTCAAACCGGAGAACAAAGCCATAGTTATGATTTTATATCATTCTATTATATTTGTATCTTTCCCATGTGTTTTTCTATTAGATGATTTTACTATATTCTCTTATGTTTTCTTTCATGTTTGTTTTTCCATTTTTTCTCTTTTCAAGAATCTCTTGTTAGTTTATTTTAGTATATAAATTTTTTTGTTTATATTTTTTTCATATTAATGCTTAACATTAATAAAAATTAAAAACTAAAATTAACGCTTAAAATTAGTAAAAATTAAAAAAACAATTAATAAGAAATAATGTTTAAAATTTAAAATTTAAAATTAATAAAAATTAATGCTTAAAAATAAAAATTAATTAAAAATATTCATTAAAATTAATAAAAATTAAAAACAAAAAATTAGTAAAAAAATGAAAAATTAAAATTAATAATATTTAAAGATAAAGATTAATAAAAAGTAAATATTAAATATTAATAATAATAAAAATTAAAAATAAAAATAAATAATTTTAAATTAGTTAGAATTAAAAATTAAAATTAATATTATAATTATTTATATTATTATTGTTACTTTACAATTAGAATTTTAAAAATGAAATATTTGATATTTTAAAGATATTTTTAAAAATTCTATTATTATAATTAATGAAAATTATAAATAGAAGAAAATAATCATTGAAGCATTGTGTTATCATTTACGTTTACTTTATTGTGTTATGTAGGAAATGAAGTTTTTGTGAAGTGTTTAATGCCAAGAGTTTATGTTGAGTCTTTATGGTTTATGATATAAGTATGTAGGGTTATTTCTTATGGTTTACGATATATAGTTTATGTTATAATTTAAATGTTTAAATTTTTATTAAATGAGAGAAATTAGTGTTTAAAACCTAATGTCATGTTTACATTAAGCATTCATGGTAAGGATTGAATGTATAGTGTTTATGTTTTATATTTAGGATTTATGGTTTATTATTTATGATTTACTCTTGTTCATGTTTAGCATTTCAGTTGTAGTATTCAACATTAGCATCCATGATTTGTTTATATGGTTTATGGTTTAGAGTTTAGAATTTGGGGTCAAGTGTCCAATACTTAAGTCATATGGTTTAAGAATTCGTATAAGTGTTGTTATTGAATGGTGATCCTTTTATGTTTAGTGCATTTGAGGAGTTTTTAATTTGTTAAAAGAGTGTTTAAGGCATTTTTTTATCATCTATGCTTTATTCATTATGTTATTTAGGTTGGGAGGTTTGTGTTAAGTGTTTAATAATGATAATATTATGTATGGAATCAAAACGAGTTAACCTTTACACTTACTATTTTCTAGCTTATGTTTGAATAAAATTAAATCTTTACAAATACATGTAAAATGAAAACATTGTTTTTATGAGCACTCGAGCCTCGATATATATATAAACTAATAACCGATTTTTCCATCATTACAAAAATACAAAAACTTATTATAAAAGAAAAGACCTTATAATAGAGGACTAAATTTTTATAACTTTATTAATAAGTAATAATACCCTCGAGTGTTATTTATTTAAGAAAAGGCATCTAAATAGAGCTTTAATAATATTAAATTTTACTCTCTTAGTAAGTATTGAAATCCTCTGGTGTTGTTCATATAAGAAAATCAACATAAAGTCATTCCACAAAGCCTATTTTGATAAAACAACAGAGGGAAATGTAATTTTCTCATTAATATTCATTCAACATGAACCAAAAGATACAACATGATTTTACATTTACCTACACTGTAAAACATCACCTTCCACAGATAATTAGAAAACCGTTTACAAAAATACATTATTTAGATATAAGTTTCTACTTAAAGATAAATGAGGTTTCTATACCCCATGTAAAAATGTGTCAAAAATATAATTCCACAATTATATGAAATTAAGACAAAACTATTATATCAAAAACAAGCAATTAAGATGAAAAAATTGTATAAAAAGATACCTTAGGCTCAAATAATTTTTACAAATTGTTTAATCCTACATAAATAAGAAGTTTTACTTCTACATCAAGTTTATAGGTTAATTTTTAATAGCTGGTTTATAAAACCCATAAGACGTTCTATAATACATGCATTGAAATGATATAAAACATTCAAATATATGACAAAGCTAATGGTAAAAGTCCAATATATAGATTTAGAATGCACTAAAAATAGAAAGTGTACTTCTCTCCATCATAATGTTTAAAAGGCCATTTTTTGATTTACAATAAGTAAGAAAAAATGTTACGGTGTTATAATCATTTCCATACTAACACTTCTTTGATCAAGAATATTTTACTTCTGCAAGTCTATCTCAACATTGTGTAATGCCCACAATTTCAACACCAAAATACAACAATAAAATTATTGGAATATATTTTTTCTTTCATTTACCATAACACGACATGACTTGGGCTCAAATAGATTAACTAAACATCAAATAAGACACATATACAAGCATGGAACTATATAGACAACATGTTAACAAAAGATGCACATCAATGAAAGAATTTTCCAAACAAACAAATATGACCAATTACCCAACCATAAAAATAACCCAAGGATAGAAATGTTCCACAACACATCATTATCATGGCAACATCTTGGTTACAATTAGAATTCCAAGAACATTTATCACGTGAGCATAAATTCCCATTATCAACGAATATATTCTTAATTGCATTTTAGATTCAACTTATACCAAACACATTCAGTTTGGCTCTTTATCCCTCACAAAAATTTCCATGACTCAATAGTTATTTTCCACAATTTAAATTCATAGAAAAATTCTCAAGCTCGTTCTTTTATCTAGGTTTTTCTTTCTCAAATATGTTTATTTGATATTTAAATTAAACCTTCATTATGAAAGGGAAACTAATGTGAAGTGATGGGAAGAAATCTTAAGATTGAAAGGAGATTTAGATTCAAGTTACATCTTGTTATAAACTTCCCTCCATTAGGGTACCTTTATTTTCTTGTTATAGTTTTAAAAGTTCAGTAGATGGTTTGAGTCAATTTGACATTTTCACATCATATATATATATATTTTTATGGTTTATCAAATACTTGATCTCACAAAATTTGTATTCAAATTTTTAAACAACATGAGAATGCCTAATTAATTTATAATGATTGCGTAAGTATAAGTCTTGGTATAGTAGAAGATGTGAGCAGAATAAACACACCATAAATTCTTCGTATGTTGTATTCAATAGACTAACATGCCATTATATTGGAAATTGCATCTCCTTTGAATTAGGAGGCCTAACAAAGCTCGAATAACACCTCACTTAATATAACAAGTTTTTTTAACAACTCATATTATACACTTTCTCACGTAAATCTAGTAGTTGTATAATAACAAACTATTAACCCAAATAAATATTAAATGTGAGCACTATCAAAAGTATTCCTAACATTCCCCCCTTAGTGTGAACATGGGAGAAAAACAATCACACTTCCTTCATAGCTTGTCGCCCATGCGTGCTCTTGATCTGATGGTTTTTCAGGACAACCAACAACCTCAACAAGGATGGTTTTACAAGACAACCAACAACCTCAACAAAGGATGGTTTTACAAGACAACCAACAACCAAAATATCATGATGCTTCTTTTCCTTGTGCTTTTGTCTCTGTCCACTATGTTTTTCCTTTAGGGAATTATGTAGGAAACACTCCTTAGTGCATACAAACTTACAAGATGGAAAAATGAAAATGCAACATTGAGATAATTTTCCCCAATGAATGTGAACTTTAAACTTACAAACACATGAACTCTAAAATCATACTTCACACAACAAAAATGGAACTTTGAAAAATAAGCACATTGGAAATCAAATACGAAAAGCAAACTCACACCGTAAAATGCCACCACAGCTTTGTGCGGCCCCGTTGTTGGTGATTGACGAGAGGTCAGTGATTGACCTCCAACCTATTTTTCCTCCGTCCTCTAGTGTACATGTTGTTAACTCAATAGAATATGAACATGAAGCACATTGTTTTCCACATTGATAATATTCTTCCCCGGAATACTTTTGAAGTTAGTAGATTCTAGGAACTTTCTTAAGGTTATTGTTCAAAGAAACATTAATGCATATTTACCGAACGATTGAAATAGTCCCTTGGAAGGCCTTTGAAATGCATAAAATTGTATTGGATGTCTCACTTGTAATATGAATTTATTTCTTGAGTGTCTAAGAGAAATGAAATGAGTTGTCTTGTGCGAGGTCACACTTCTGGTAGGCTCAAATCCCTGAGAGTAGAGTAAGTGTTATATGATTTGCAATTGTTCTAAAATGATGCCAAAAATTAGACCAAATTAATAATGAAGGCCTAATGAGTATAAGAGAAAATGAGATAGCGGATTAGGAATGAGCTTATTGTTAGGAAATTTTTGATAATGCTCACATTTTATATTTATTTAGCTTAATAGTTTGTTATAATACAACTACTAGATTTATGTGAGAAAGTGTATGATATGAGTTGTTAAAACAACTCGTTATATGAAGTGAGATGTTATTCGAGATTTTTAGGCCTCCTATTTTAAAGGAGATGTAATTGCCTATATAATGACATGCTATTCATTCAATACAACATAGGAAGAATTGTTGGAGTGTTTATTTTGTTCACCTCCCCTACTATACAAATATTTGGTATCAAAGCTAGATGAAATACAATTCATGAACATGTTCTAAACTCCTCTAAATATACCTTCACAAATTACAATACATACAACTTTCATTTACGGGACAAAAGAACAACAACTCGCCCCTTATCTAGCTTAAAAATTCCATATTGCACCCAAAAATACTCGCTCTGATACCAAATATTGGTATAGCAGAGGAGATGAACAAAATAAACACACCTACAGAGTTCTTTGTATGTTCTATTCAATAGACTAGCATGCCATTATATAAGCAATTACATTTTTAAAATACGAGGTCTAACAAAGTAGAATTACATCACCACGTTGTAATGAGATGTAGGTCTGGTTGGCCATGTCATCCAATAGATGTCTCTCATATATAATTCATAATCTTACCATGTATTTTATAACCCTGACATTCGTAAGAGAAGTGTATAAAGGGGGATACCACCAAAATCTTGGAGAAGGAAGACATTGATGAAAATTGAGGCTTGAAGTGTGCTACCAGATTGTGCTAGAGGAGATCACCATGGTAATGAATATATCAAAGCAGAGATGAGATGTTTCATGTGGATCGAAGAGGATTTCGTTGAGATCACTATTAGACAAATCTACTAATGTCAACATAAATTGATGTTATGGATATGTAGAACTCAAATGTTAACAACACTTCTTATCAAATCAAGTCTTCTCAAGATTTGTTCTACATCTAAATCTGTTCTTGCAGATTTTATTTTGGTACTTACAACTTTCACTTGTGGAAACACGTTTCTATAGTGTCGATGAATAATCACTTTGATGAAATGCAAAGAAGATCACCGAATTCAATCAAGCAATTTTGTTGTTGAGTTGGGTTGCTATCTGAATGCTTTGAGTAAGCAGGCTCAAAGCCAATATGGGGAAGAATTATGGATAATATAGAACCAGCACATACTAATGGATTAAATGGATGTAGAGAACTAACCATCTGTGAAAAGTTCAATGAAGTCCCGACTGATAACGTGTAGCAAATAAATCATACTGACTGATGTCCAGTTCTGAGAATATAAAATTACATGAAGAAATCCACCTACGACATGTGTGAAGAATCAATGAAGAAGATGACACTACTACACGGGGGCCTATTTTGAGACAAAACTTTAGTTTTGTCTCTAAATTTTTAGTTTTGTCTCAATTTTCTGCCCTTTTCTATTTTAAAATAATTAATTATCTTTTTCATTGTTATTTGTGCACCAAATAGTTTGTTTTTCATGGATGATTTGATTTTCCATGTCCTCACGTATACCGGCCTAGGTTGAGAGATATGGGCCATGTTTTGGTAGGTTTATTACATTGAAATGCATTTCTTCATTGGGTTGAGCACGGGGCTTCGGCGAGGGAAAAAGCATCAATTGAGGAGAGAGACACGGCCAGAGGATGTTGAGTATGACTCGATGCCAGCCGTAGGATGGAGGGGGGAAGGAGAAACCCTAGGTTAGAGAAGAAGTGGTCGTGCAGAGCGGAGGAGAAGAGAGAGGGTGCCCAGGATAGAGCAAAATCGATGACAGCACAGAGGAAACGAGGAAGGGAAGATGTGACTATGCCCGAAGTGCAAATCGTGGCAGAAAGAGGTTGGAAAACTAACATATCACGTGAGGAAGGAGTTTAGGTTTTGTGATTGCAAAATTTCTCATGACTGTAATTAAGGGGTTGATGTTTTGTTATAGGGCGTGGATAAAGGAAGGGTTAGGTTAGATGACAGGGGGGGCAAATGGAATGTACAGACAACGAGTCAAGTGTTATCCATAAATACTTATATCCACAAAGCGAGTATGTAACTCAATTTCCTCCCACCCAGTTATAAATATAAGTATTAAGGGTGAATTAGTTTGATTGGTTTAGTTTGTCTCCGTGGTTTTTGTTCTTGTGTGGACCTGTTATATGGTGGGTTTGAATTTTATTTGCCTGTGTGAATAAAAATTTCATTCCAGAATAACAAAATGACATATTTTCTTGTATGGCCACAAAGCAGCTTTTTGTACGGAAGGTTGTGGGAAAACGGTGGCCGTGAAACGCCATTATTGTATCTATTTGGGCGTATTCCATACTGAATCTGTTTGTAGTGATGTAGGTTTTTTGGGTTTTTTTGTTGTAGTAGTTGTATTGTGCCTTCTCTGGTTGGGATTATCATGTAGGGTAAGGAGAATCTATTTTAGTGAGTGCGGCCTACTAAAATGAGAGATTCAGTTTTAGTGGTTTATATGCTTATGTTGTCCCGTGTTCTTATTCAATCTAAGATTTACAGTGTGCATGTGGAGAGATGATTTTGAAAAAAAATAACTTTTTCCCCTGCAAACCATTTATTGGTACTATTTTCCTTGAATCTATTTTCATGTTGATATGAAACACTTTTGCAGATATGGAAAATGTGGCTTGAGGGTTTGCAACATCGCCTCTTAATAACAATTATTTAGTGTATCTACCACTATTCCAAAACAGATCGCTTCAGGTACAGTTGGAAGGTTAGTTCACCTCATTATTGAAATGCCCCTATGTTGGCTCATAGTTAAAATAATTTTTGTCAAATACAACTGAAATGGTTTTGGGGTTTCTACAAATGGAATATGATCACCGCAACCAGCCGTAGCGATTGCTTCACCAAGTGCAGCAAATAATCATACAACTGATTAGTTGAGCTTTCCCCAATGCTAAAATAAGTTCTTTGGAACAGGATATGTATGCCCTTTGGAACATGGGACGTGGACGCCTGAAAAATGTGGAACTGGGAGCTCTACTTCACCATCATAGCTTTTGTTTGGATCTGCAGGTATTTTTATTACATCCAATCACCCAATCTTCATCTTAATTTCTTGGACTTTTGGCATGTTTATTGTCCTATGTCTCTTCTGTTGCATTGCATCCATCCCCCTTTTGTTAGTTGGGCGACCATGAATTATATTTTTTAGAATGTGTTTATCTCCTTGTACTTTGTTTTCCGTATTCCAATTCTTTTTTGCAGCCATTTGTTTCAGTTTGAGGTTCATACACTAATGATAATAAATAAACCTACGTATAGGACAATGACTGATAATATAATGGTACATAGGGACGACCATAGCATGATTTTTAGCCCTGTGAATCAACAAATTGTGTTCATTCTGAATTCATTAGCACCTGGTTATTACATCGGAACACTAGACTCTTGCAATATGACGATGGAATTGTTTTAGGACAAGACGTACACTATGCCTTTACACCTATGAATTACCTTTTTGTTAAAACTTTCCAAGCCTCTTGAACATATCCATTTTGTGAATATTTGCAGTCATTGAAGTTCATGCAATCACACTTTCTTTAGGAATTTTATCAAACAGTTCACATACCCTGTATAAAGATTCACATTTTGCATAGATGTCCACTAGGGCACCTGCAACTACAATGTATTAAAAAAATACTCTTCTTATTATGATTTGATTAATGTCCAAGCCATGTTTCAGAGCTCCAACTTTGGTACAAGCTCTAAGGATGATGAAAAATGTCGTGAAACATTTTTTAATAGTTTGAAGCATTTGATTTGTATCCATAGATGATATTGCTTGCTGAAAATTTTTTACTCAGGGTTTCCATTTTATTTATTTTTTAATTTCAAGGGAGTTCCGTGCTATACTAATTTCAAATAGTATTGTTAGGGCTGAGTTGATTGGTCCTACAATCAGGTGTAATCTGTGGGTTACCTGGCTACTCTGCATATGGAGTGGTGTAGTGAATTGACAAGGTTCAATTTATCCTTGAGCTTGGTCACAAGGTTGAAACCCAAGGAACAATATTGATAAGATAAATTGAAAAAAATCCTTTATCGATTTCATGCCTACGAGATGTGTCAGCTGGGATGTGACAAAAAAATGATCTCTATTTCCCCTGCTCAAGAATTTCTCCACACTTAGTGGTAAACTTGGGTGTCCTAAGTTAGCATTTGAGCTTTTTAGCTTAAAATCTTAAAAGCTAAAACAAAACCTATTTTAGGAGCATAAATATTTTTTCACAAATACTAACCACAAACATCATCCTCCTCCAGCTTACAATAAAAAAGTTGTAAACTAGAGTTTTAGATTTTTTTGGGAAATTTTATGAATTTTGGGATATTTTCTATCTCATACAAACTCGGATTTTCATATTTTGGGATCACAATAATTTTAATTTTTATTCCAACTTACAGACATGCTTACATGTCTATGTAATACAATAAAATGTTCTTATTCATGGATAAATAGAGAGATCATAAGAAATTGAAATAAAATTATTAAATAAACAAATATAAAATTTAAGAACAGAGATGCTAGAAGTTTTCTCATTTTTGTATGCAGCTTTGTAGGAAAAGGATTTGCAATAGATGGTATTATGATTTCCTGAATATCTGGTCTGAGTTATTTTCATTTTAAAATTTATTTTCTCCATAGCTTTGGATGACATAATTGTGATGTTCAAAAATACTTTCCAATTTGGTTTTCTTTCAATCCTGCATAGCTTTGGGTAAGCTGATATCCAAATATTTATTTTGATATTTTTTTTATACATTTTCTGGATTTTTTATTGTGGTTAACTTACTAGTGTCTACAAGACTTTTTTGTTGTTGTAATGGTATGTTTATGGATTTTTGTGCTTGTCAACAGGAGTAACCCGTTGCAAATATTGGACAAAGAGGGTGAGTATTACCAAGAATCTTACTCTCTCCATTTATTTATTACGTTATTTTAATCTAAGTAACGATTTCAAATTTCAATATAAACTATTAATTCCTTGCATATTGTTTTCTTCCCTCTATTTTTTATTTGTACTTAACCCTTCCGTGGATTATCTCACAATTATATTAACATCGATAATTCAGCTGGATGCTACTAATGATTCTGAGTTTTACACACAAAATCATAATAGCTAGTGATTTTTTTCCTTATCTTTTTATTGTATTTTGCTCTCTTCCTTTTGTCGGCTACGTCAGGCTACCTCACAATTACCTTTTCAAGTCATCTTCTTCATTTTCATCACTGCAACTCCAATATAGAAAAATAAGTTTGGTACTTCCAGACGAAGTATATTTTTATAAATTTGTACATAATTTAGCCAGAATGATCAAAACTTAGTTGCACTTTGTATGTGTTTCCATAAAACAAGTATTCTTTTAGCATCTTTGAAATCTACATTTTTTAGAGATTGTTTTCTTTCACTTGATGTTAGAGAAGCAAGCTATCTGTATATTATGGAAGATCCAAGGCATCATACATAAATGGATACATGTTTATTTACATTGTTGCAAATAATCGTACTCCTGATCCTAATTCTTTTAGAATTTGTGTGTTGCATGCAACCAATACAAAAGTGTCATTTGGATGCCTCTTCGGAGATTTTTTTATGCACGCTAGTGATTTGGCTTGCTACCCATGGTCAAAGTAGTGCTTGATTTTATGTAAGTGTTTAGCACATGTCAACTAAGGCTGAAGTTATCACTTAAATTTGTCAACACCTTGTAATAGTGATCCCATGTCAAAGAAAATGTGCATTAACAATTCCTCTTGAGGTAAATAAGTTTTGTGGTCTTAGCCATGTTGCATTAAAAATTAGTAACAAGATCTTTGCATATATAGGAATATGTAAAAAATTAAGATATAGGAAAACATGTACTTGTAATCACCGCCATGCTTTCTTTAGCAAGCTCTCTCGCAAAATCTCCCCCATAAAAAATTACTGCTAAATTGGAGATACTGATTTTACTTCTTTCAATTTTCTCTTGGTAAATATAAAGCATCTCAAACCATGACAATTTTGACGCTCACAGGATTTTATCGAAGTATGTTTGATCTCCAATCAAAATTGGGAAAACTTCAGTAGTCCATTGTGGAAAACACATCTTTCTTGGTTTCTTGTACGTAGAATGAGTGAAGTTTAGTGTTTGGCTCCACGTAAAACTAATAAACAGTTGTGGATAAAACCTACCAACTAGAAATGCTTTAAATGCTTCCTAACCCTGCTGTGTGCCCTATTTTTGTACATGCTTGAGCCCTATAATTTCTATTCCTAAAATGGATTTAATTTTTTTGAAAAAATATAGCAATATAAAGTCCTTATAAGGAATAAACTTAGACACCACAGATGAAATAGCAATCTAAAAAGAAGAGTTCTACCAATATTGTTGTAAGTGCTGGAATTCATTTCAGTGTTTCTTGACATTTCTTGATGATTGCTATCGCGTGCAAGGTTCTGCTACTTTTTTTGTAGCACTCTGTTATACCATTTTTTTGTCTTAATATTTTATTCAATAGGCCATCATTAGTACATTCAATACTTGAAAATCTCACTTATGTTTAGAATAAGAGTGTTATTATTGTCCTTCAATCCAATATGGATATCCAAGCATTTTACATTTCTCTTTTTGTGATCCCAAATGTTATTAGTGAATGAATCATGCAACATTATGTTTATGCTACTTAGATTTTTTTATTATTGTCCACGCTCAGGTTGTATAAATGTGCCTTTTTTCTCAGTTTATTCTTTTACCACACAAGAATATCAAGTCTTCTGATGCTTAATATTGGCTTTGTTATCTTTATTTTCAATTACCTCCCCACAGTCCTAGTGTCTAACTGGTGTTCTGATGCTAGGTTATAGATCTGATTTGCTTAACTGAGATCAATCAACCAATGATAAAAAACTATCCATTATATACGAAACATTATGCACAAGTCCAGATAAAGGTTGTTGGAAGCACTTCTTCTGTTAAAGGATTGCTCAAATCAAGGACTGCTACTCTTCAATCTGAAATATCCAATGATACCCCAGAAAGGATATCCAATAATGACTATTTCAACCATGGTGCTTTCCAGTTTAGTAGAATCTCTTCCAAAGTGCACGTGTAACATTGCTTAATCAATGGGCTAACTCATATGCTGATAGATTAACCTTGCTTAGTCCCTGGTCAGGCTATTGTATTTATAGAGAACATAATCATTAATAATGAATGGATGGGTTGAGAAGATTTGAGGGCACGAAATATCAAATCAAATGAAAACAATGATTATAAGGAACATGATTGAACTAGAAGATGAAGTTATGTAGAGTGGTTCCTAGTAATATATAAACTGCAATTGTATGTAGAATGATTGTTATATTTTCCTCCAAAATTATAACACATTGCTTTAAAACACAATCAGAAGGATGTGTTTGTGGCTGACCTAGATGGGCATTAAGAAAAGGGAATTGCATAGTACAGGTTGAGGTAGTGCCTTTAACATGATTTACGTATCATTGAAGAGAAACATCTTGCAAGGAAGTGTATTATTTAGAAAGTGGCTGCACTGTAGAAGTTATGTCAATTCTTCACTTTGGAATGTAATAAGTGCTCACAGATCAGACAGGAACAAACCATCCAGGCAATTTGCATCTTGGATAAAATAACAGTTTTTAAAATAAGTATGAGCTTCTTATAATCCGTCTTTATTCCAAGAAATATCTCGATTTTCCTATCTTGCCAATGAGTTGACCTTATTTTCCTCCAAAATTATAAGGCCATGTTATAAACATGTGTCCAGGGTAGGGATATTGTATTTCATCATTGCCAACTCTCCTAGGTTTATGTATATCATTTGGCTAACAGTTACGTGATATTTTATCAGTGCATACATAGTACATGTTATGATAATTATTGTGGGACTGCGATAGATTTTCCTTTTTTAGGAATGAAAATAAGTTTAATTTTATAGAAATGAATATTTCTTATCGTTTGACTGCTTGCCAGTTGCCCCCTAGACTATAGGGAAAAATGGATATTATGATTTTTTTCCCTACTACAGGAGTTACACCAGCCTTAGATGTAAGGGGTGATTCTAGAGGAAGTATCTTACTTCCTCCCAAGCTCCCCCAACATGGCTCCTCTGACCCGGTTCTTTGGCACATGATTTTAGTTTTGGGCTTCGTGTTTTCCCTCCATAGTTATTTGTATTGGTTTCTTTGCCAATTATGTTAGTGGCACATGGCACTATTTTTCTGTTGTACTTTATTTCTTTATTTTTTGGATGATATCTGAAGGTTTTAAAGTTCATGTTATTAGTTAAATGTCATTATTCTCATTTTGATATAATTTGATATTTCTTTGTTCTCTGTAACAGCCAAGTGAGCACAATACTTATGCTGATATTGAAGCTGCCTATAGATGTCTTGAAGAGCAGTATGGAGCAAAGGAGGAGGACATTATTCTGTATGGCCCAACTTTGGATTCGGCTGCATGGTTACCTCATCTGAGAGTAGTTTTTCTGCACAGTCCAATACTCTCTGGGTTATGTGTTATGTACCCGGTAAAGTGAACATACTGGTTTGACATATACAAGGTAATAATTTTTGTATCTTTTCTCCACAAAAAATGTCATTCTAATTCAATGTGGATTTTTTGCATCAGACATAATGCTGAGAAGATATTGCATTCATTTTCATGTGCAGAATATCGATAAAATCTCTCTTGTGAATTTCCATGTACTCATCATGCATATGAGTATTTACATTACTCTGTTTTCAATTGCTTTGGACATTTCCTATATGTTGCTGATTTTTCTAGTGGTTGATGATCTCCAAAGTGTTTTTATGCTTTTATTATTATTTTTCAAGCTGCTTCGATACATATTCTTGAGTAAATCCCAGTTTATTTGATTCTGTCCTTTTCTACGATCCCCTAAAAAGAATGAAATTTTAATTTCAATAAATTTTCTACTAAGATTTTTTATGTTTATTGACATATGTGAAAAGTAGTATAATATTGGCTATAACAAACAATACATATAAATACATTGTGTGTTAGAAGGTCTAACACCATACACTGTGATTGAAAAGTTTCTCTTGATACTTGGAATGTCTACCCCTTCATAATTTATAAAGGATCAACTTGGTATTAATTAGCTAAAATGCAAGTCACCAATCACTTAAGATTCAAACATCTCCTTCAAATCTAATCACACTCTTGAGTCTTTTAAAATATTATCTACCTAGGTACTCTTAACCTTAAATGATTATTAATTCTTCTACCCATATAAACAGAAAGACCTATGGAAGAAACTCTACACTTTCTCTCTAAACTTACACTTATGAAATCTCTTCTTTGACTTTTCTCTATAAACCTTCTTTCACACACTCTCATTAAGAGATTTTAATGAGCTATGATACAAATTAATGTAGTCAAGCTAGAGGGTCTTGAGATAACAAGATCTCCCCATGAAACCCAAAAGTTAACACAACATAAATCTATAAAAATAACATTATTTATTAATTATCATTCCTTAAAGGGCACTCAAAATGTGGCATAGCCTCAAAGGGATTACAAATTACTATGTGGCGAATCGCACCTAATTTTCTCAAATAGAGTTTTTTTAATATTTATATTAACACTCTTCCCCAGTGTTAATTTTCTCAAATCAAATTTTCCCAGACGCAGCCGGTGGAGTGGGGAAGACATTTAGCACTTTTTCCCTTTTGGGACAAAGGCACAATTTACCTCTGCACGCCCGTGAGTCCGTAAGGGAACACGTGTCCAAAATTTTTAATCGGGCGGGAAGGTGGGTCGTTGGAGACCAAGAGGAATTTTTGAATTTTAACTTAACAGGGAAAAAAGGATCAAGTTTACCCACTCCTCTGCCGATGCTCAGAGACTCCACGTGTCGGCCAACCATTGGCTATGGTGTGGTGGAGAACTTAGGAAAAATTTGACTTTTAGCAAGAAGAGCGTTAAGGGTTTAAAACAACTCACACTTCCACCGACGCCATAAGGTGCCATGTGTCACGCCCACAATGACTCATGAAAAGGTGGGCCATCAGGGAGACTTAGAATATTTTAACTTTAAGAATAAATATTTAAAGGTTTAAAACTCTCTACGCTTTCACCTACCCTAGGTATGCCACGTGTCAGACAACCATTGGTTGCGGGTTGGCGGGCCGATGGAAGAAATTAAGAAATTTTGCCAAAAATTTCTTTTGAAAGAGTTAAGATTTTAAAAGGATCCTTTCCTTCGACGATGCCCAAGAAGCCACATGGCAGCACCTGATTGGCTATGGGCCTACGGGGCCGGAAGAAATTGGCAACTTTTTCTAGTTTTTTTTTAACTTAGATTATTATATTTTTTTGACAAAATAACGAAGGTTCGGGCCGGTGGAACAGTTGGGAAATCCATGAATTTTTGCCTTTTTGGAAAAAGCAAAAAAAAGGAAATTTTTAGCCCGTGGGTCCACCAATGAATATTTTAATAATTAAATTAGACAGTTATATTATTTTTGAAGCAAAATGAAGTAAAAACTTCAAAAGGCCATAAATTTTGATTGGGAACTCGAGTTTTTGGAAAATGAGGACTTTCTGGAAAGCTCTTGACATCCTCTTTGTAAAAAGCCTTAGGAATTTGATTTTGATAAATTTTAAATGGTCAATTTTGAGAAAACGTCTTTCTGTCACTTAGAAAGTGAACTGGTATTTTTAACTTATCAATTATTTGTTCAAATCCGCCATTAATTCTTTCTCAACATGCCAAATAGACATGGAGGGTTTCACTTGGAAGGATTTAGGATAGATTTCAAGGGTTAAATTTTTTGATTGAATATCAATTCAAATTTCCCCAATTTAACAGCACAAATGACTGAGAAATTGTTTGAGCTCGATTTTAAAAAGGTTCTATGAAAATTTCTTAAGTATTATAGTTTGTTTGGGATCGTTTTGATATTTCTTAGCTTGTATTAATGTTTCAAATGTCTTTCCTAGTCTGCAGGGTCATTCTGTACATTTTCTGATAATTATTTTCCAGTTTGAAAATCATCTAACAGAGCTCTACAACTTCCAACTCGAATTGATCCATTTACATTTACCAAACTTTAAAATATGATTTCATTCTAATCCAATATTACAATGTTCTATTTCCTTCAATCAAAATGTAGAAACAAGAAATCAATTTCTATTTCCTTTCCAAAAACATGCTTTTCAAAACATAGAGGATGCAATAATTTTGAATACATTTTCCACATTCGAATAGAGATTTGTACAAAATTTTCAAAGAATATTTCAAACAATAATAACTTCATTGTATAAGGTAAAGTAATATCTATTCAATTGAAAAGATTTCTTTTACAGCTTCTCTTTTATATTGATCAAATACAACTTTGAATACATCTCTTTCACATTCAAAAGGGAATTTCATTTCCAAAACAGAGTAACTCTTTATCACAAAAATAATATACAATGTCATCCACTTCAAAGTGGGAAATGGTTACAATAAGAATAATCTCAACAAGGACTATCCAACTTGTCTTTTTCTTCTACTCCTAACAACATGGATATCCTCCATTTTGTTTATTTCAATTTGATCACAATAGAACAGGGGGAAAGGCAATGCTCTCCACCCAACCAAGACATCTAATGACAAGGGGAAGCCACCCTCTTCATTGGCCCCCGAGCCCTAACCACATTGCAATTAGAAATGTTTTTCAACTCATGGCAACAACAGACTTCCACAACACAAAAAAATCTTTCACATTCAACACACAATCCAAAACATAATGTAGTTTGTAACCACATGAAAACAAAAAACAAAACTCAGGCTTCATCATGCAAGCCAAAGGAGCAAGAACTATGGGGAAGCTACTTGTGCCTCCCAAAGGGGAAATGGGTATCACCACCTGAAAGAAAACCACCAAAATATATCAATTCAAATCCCTAACATGCCCTTATGCCTCCCCCAAGTACCCCTTATACCTCACATTTCCTTATGCCTCCCCAACCTCTTATGGCACCCCATAATGAGTAAAGAAATGCAAGCTATTTATTTTACAAGGTGGAACCCAAATCCCAACTCCCTCCACACTTATACCTCCCCAAAACACTTATTCCTCCCCACAAGAATCCCCATAGTCTTCTCCTACACCATACCTAGGCCATCTACCCAACCAACCACAAATCAATATCAAAACATTCACAACAGTTACATATGCATACATAAGAGAAGAGCATTTTAAAGAGCCAAGCTCCTACCTCTCCATGATGGAGTTTGTTCCAAAGTTCTAAACAACAAGATTTCCAATGTAAAATAGTCCAATATCAATAATCCACAAGCATTCAAAAATCTCCAACTTTCTCCAAAAATTGCAAGAGCTCCCAAAACCAAAAGAAATCCTCCAAAATGAAGCAATGCAAGGTGAAGTAACCCCCAAAAACAAGCCAAGGAATTCGAATATATAAAAGAGGAAAGAGAAAAGGATGAGGTTTATCTATGTGGGATGCCACATCACACATCCTCAACTCCAACTCATAAGTCAACTTCAATCTCCAAGGCACAATAAATAAGCAGGTGAATAAATGACAGTTTACTTACACACTCAAATCAAACCCACACCCCAAAGGACTGAAATTAAACCATGTAAGAAAAATGTAATTAAAACTTACAATTTGTCTTCTCAAAAAGCATTAAAAAAATTCTAAATTCCACTCTCTAACCATAGGTATGGTTGGTAAATAAATTTAAGAGGTATGGGACAAGTTTAACTTGTCCCACAAGCCTCCAAAATCAGCCTCCAAGGACAAATTTGAATTTCCAAGAAGGTGGAGTGTTTCACACTCAAAAGTTAACTTACACATCACTTACACATCTCTTACAACACTTTAATTCAAGGCCAACAACTCTATTAATTACTTTCTTATGACATATTTTAATTAATTAACTTAACAACATGATTACTCACAATATTACACACCATTTAATAAATAATGAAAGGGTCAATGCACCACAAAATAAACACATGCAAACATCAATAAAAAGGAACCAAATAAATAAATACAAATAAATCTTGGTCACATTTAAAGGTGATCCCCCCCATGGGAATCCATAACAATCAAACACACACACACTAACAATACAAGTTTCCATGGTGACCATGCTTGAATTAATCTAGAATTCCAATGTGGTTGGTCTCTAATCCCCCGATGTTTGTTGTGATATTTTTAACCTGCACAATACAAATACCCCTTTAGCCTCGTGGCCATATCAGAACATCTAAATGAATATAAATATAATTTCAAAATCATCAATATACATATGAATCACAACAACATCCAGAAAATCAACAATATCACTTACAATTTCATTAGCAACTATATAATCATCAATTTTAAATTCAATTTTCTCGGTCTACTCAATATATCCAAATATCACATTTCCTAACAACATCCATAAATATAACCATGCCCGACAGTATATCATCCTCAATATATAAAATGTCTCTAGTAATAATGACACATCATATATGAATCGAGTCAACAATAATCCATGCTTTAACATCTAATCACCATACTAAATCAGAAGTCACAATAATGTCCATAATTTAGTCAACAGTGTCATAGTCAATATCAAAATGTGTCGAAGGGAAGTGGGCACTACAAGAGCTTTCAAGGGCTCGCTTTATAAAATCCACGATCCTCCACCACCATTTTAGCTCTTTCCATTCACTACAACAATTACAAGATAGCTTCATTATGCTTTCTTCCCTTTTTCTAATGCTAAAAACCTTAGCGGTAGGTACTCTTGCTACACCGCACCTCTTGTTTCCTTTTAATTTTAGTGCAACATGATTCTTACTACTTAGTTCTTGTTACTTTTATCTCAAATGATTCTAGTACATTCCCTCGATTCCTTTGACAATCACCGATGCATCATGATCATCCCGGTAATGAGAAGTGGGGAAAGGGAACAATAGAGAAACCCAAGAATTAAATAGTGCATGAGCTGCATGCCAATCTTCTAGACTCATATATATTAAGGCCATAACTAGGGTTTCATGTCATCTTTATAATTTTTATTTATTTTTAAATTATTATAATTATAATGACACTAGATATGAAAGCTTCGAAGTTATAGGTTTTAGCAATGGAATTGCCACATAGTTTCTCATTGGGGTTGATTGTGTGGGCCAATTTTGTTGGTATATTCTCATTCATTCCATCGTCTTTATCTTAATCCGTCTATTGCAAAACAATTATGTTATAATTCATCTTTATATTTTGTTAATTGACAGAAAATTACATTTTGTTTCCAATTAAACTAATGAGGAAATACCTGGAAATCAAGTATATGGAACTTGATATTTTCTTATAGGCAGTGCAGCGTTTCAATGACCCTCCGTAAGTATGATGATTCTACTCAAATTTATGTATGGCCACCTTTCTTATGAATAAATTACGATATTAGGATTCTAGAAATGAAAATATATTTCGATTTTATGAATACTTTTTCTTTTTCTTAAGGGAACATAAGTATCATGACATTTTGGAGGTATTAAATTTTAACCTTTTTTATTGGATTGAAAAGCATGATTCTATTAATATAAAAATTGTAAATATAATGCCTATCATATAAAATATGGGTGGAAAATATCGTACCCCAAAATGTCAATTACATCGAGCAACATAGGCCTCTAGAAGGAGACCAATTATATCAAAATTTCAATAAACGTGTGGTCATTAATTAGAAAAGGGAGAACAAAATAAGGATCCCAAAATACGCCGCAACAAAGAAACATGGTTGCCAACGGAGGAGGTAGATGATTATCCATCTTATCACCCTAGCCGAGCCATGGTGAGTCGAGTTGGGTATGGGTTCCCATCCGGTTTCATCTTTTTATTTATGTTGCTAGAGATTATTAGATGGCCAAGAGGGAGAAATGAAAAACCTAGGAGATTGAAGCATATCCATAATGAAAGACCATTCAATACGGTCATAGGGTTTTACATAATCAATTTTAACTTTCTAATTTTAGAGACATGCCCATTCCATTCCTTCCCACATAGTAATGATGTTTTCCAAATGTACATGTGCTTAATGAACGCAATCTGCTCGTTGCAAAAAAAAGAGGTCGGAGATTGGAAACCCTATAAGAAAAATACTTAGCAATGATTTTTTAAGATAGTTTAAGTAGAGTGATAGGTATCTAGCTAGAGATTTTCTTAGGGTTTCTAGATTTAGAGATAAACTTGATGTTACCTTGGTTGATTAGGGCACCTAAAGAATTGGAAGATAAGGCTTTGAGGTAAACATTATGTAGATTAGATCCTAGAGTATCCCACATGGTTTGATAAAATTTAGAGGGGAAACTATTAATACCCGGACCTTTTCAATGGGTAATTTGAAAGTTTGCCTCCTTAATATCAATTAGAGATAGATTTCTATCACATGCAACTCATATATAATGAGTGAATTTATAGGGAAAAACTTGTAGGAATTTAAGAAGAGCCTTTTATCTCTCGGAAGTCCACACTTGTTAAGAGATGACCTAGCAGGGTTCTAAGATTTCTCTCGAATCTCTCACTTTCGTAGATACAATGGAAACACTTTAGGTCTCAGGTATACATATTGTTAAGGTCAATATCCGGTATTAAGGTCGGTTCCTTTTTGATGTGTCCTAAACTAATTTTTGGGGTTTTTAGAGTAAAAGGATAACTGTAATCTGAATTGAAAATGGGGTGATACACCAAACATGGTGAGGAATTTGACTGATTATATGAAAAATAAAATTTAGAAGGAATTTTGGGGGTAAGTGCACAAAGTTGGTGGACAATTCCGTGGACATAAAAACCTAAAATTCAGGAACCGCGGTCGTAGTTTATATACCGAAATCACAGTTCCTAAATTTTAGGCTAAACAATTACCGAACCTAAAAATCTGATCATGGTTTAGAACCATGAGTGCAATTATAAACCACGATCGTGGAACTCTGAGACAAAAATTAGCAGTCCCATGCGAGTCCTTATTTTCCCCATTTTTCATTTCAAACCATGATTTCTCCTAGACATTTTTCACTCGAGCTTTGAATACCACCTCAAAATTGCTCATTGGACTTCTAGATCACAATAGATTCAACCATGCCACCAAGATGAGGAGGTAAGCCCCCGATTTTAATCATTTTTTTGCATTTTAGGTTTTTTTTTGCATTTTAGGTTTTTTTTTTACATTTTCATGGGTTTTTTGAAATGTTTGTTTATGTATACAATTTTCTTGTTTTATTAGTTGGTCGGCAAGCTCAAAATCATGCAAACCATCAAAACATTCCTCAAAACCCACCGAACATTCCTCAAAACCCTCCGAACATTCCTCAAAACCCTCCTCCAAACATAGATCTACCTCCTATGGCTCCTTCATCCCCACTGAGCTAGCAGGAACACAAGATAATATCATTGGAAGAATATAAGAAAATAAAATTGTCATTGAGAACCTTATTCAGACTATAAGACAAAATCATGCCACAAATCCATCCCGCATGACTTTAGCCAATACATTGCAAACATTGATTGGCGAAGTCGACTCCGCCACCAACCAAATACATAGATGGAATACCTTTAGAGGTGACTATAGGCGGTGGTATGTGGATAAACTATCCCATGCGGTCACAAAAGACAAAAAATTGGAAAAGACCTCATTTGTGCATTATTTACTGACCTTAGAACCAATGCCCCCTATGATTACTTACACACGATTCCCAATCCATTAGTGCCATGATGACCAAATAAAAACAATTTTTGGGACCGATGGTGGATGGTTTTTGATTATCTGCCATGCAACAACAATGAGGTTCCTCTTTATTTTTTGAAAAAATTATATTGCGAGTTCATGCTCAATGAGGTCCCAAATTATTTTGACTTTTCTAACTTTTTTGGTTGAGGAGGTGGCTCTGCACAGAGTAGACCTGGTGCATGCATAGGTCAACCAAGGATCCCCCATGCCCCAAAACCCCCATTGCCTTTAGTTATCCCTCCTACAGTGAAGGAGGTTGTGGAGATTGATACATTACATGCATTAAGGGAGCTCACTGACACTTTGACCCAACATAGTGACCAGATTACATCTGGTGATGTTGGTGGAGGTGCCAGTTCTAGCGCACCACACCACTGTGGATCATGTGGTGCCATATGCACTGCAAGTGAGACATCATTTGTTAGTTCACAGGATTTCTTTTGTATAGATGAGATGCTGGGGAATGTTTTTGGAACTGGTGCCACTGATATTGGTCTTTCACAGGTAAATTTCAAATAAATATAAATAATATATATTTATATATACAATAGTTTAATTCACATGTTTGATATTTTAATATATATGTATTTGATTGTATGTTATGTACATACATGTAAAAAACTAATTTTTTATTTTATTTTAAATAGTAAGAACCGGTGAAGGAAACATCCGGCATTGACTTGCTAGCTACTCTGCAGCTGGGCGTGTTTCAAACGTAAGTTTCAAGTTGTACAAACTTACATTTTTAATTTCATTTGATTGCACTAGATTATTATTATAATGTTTCATGTGTATGTTGTACATATTAATATTTTTGTCTTTTATACACAGGGACCAGGCGGGTCATCATCTGCTCTGGGAACTGAGGCTACTAGCATGCCTCACATGAGTTTTACGTAGGTTAGTAAATATCTTTACACTTTGTTTCTAATTGTGGAATTTCACGTGGATTACATGCTTTGGACCTCTGTTATGTGGTGCACAGTCATGTAGATTTTAATATTGATTTGTACATGTTTTTTGTATAGCTTATGACTACTAGAGAGACTCCTCCATATATGTAGACTGTGGAGGCTGCTGTAGATACTGCCATAGCATTTTAGATCCACTAACTAAGGTACAATTTTTCAAATTTGTTAAATTTTGGAGGTTCATTATTTCTTATTACTTAAATCTACAATATCAAATTTTGTATGTATGTGAAATATTTAATTTGAAAATTAATTATTTGTATGTAGCTTACCCCTCATGAGTCTATTGTTGTCCCTACGATGCGTCAACAACAAATTGATAGGGATCATGACATTGTGGTAAGATTTCACATGCATTTTAACTAAATTGTACAAGTTTCTAAATTTTGAATGTATTTTAAAATTTTGGGTGTTAAAAACTTGTTGTTTATGAATGTGCGGAGTTAGGTTGCGGGAATTCTTAGAGACACCTAGGACCACACGGATGAAATCCATAGTGGAATCTCCCTCCACTACATCCCTAGGTTGTGGACGTGCTACTTCTAGTAGGGTGAAGAGAGGGAAGATGTTTCATGAGTAGATTCATAGTCCACCTAGATGTACATATATATATATATATATATATATATGGGCCATCTGGTCCTAGTTCAACATGTTTCTTCATATAGTCCATTGTATATATATAGCCTTTTGTGACCACATGTGGTCCTATATACATTATGACACACTTAGTTCGAGATGTACACATACATTATGAACTTACATATATTTTCAGAGACGTGCGTCTAGAGCACACTTTGTTTGATTCTTATATATCCATGTGTGTTGGTTTTCATAACGATAAATCTGAACTATATGTTTGATTTGATTTCATTGCATGTATGATATCCTTCTATGTATGTTTTCATAACCATTTAAATTAGTTCTAGATATGTATGTTTGATTTAAAATTAAAAAACCATGTCCCGAGCACTACATGGTACAATTGTTAAGCAAACCTATTCCATTAAGCAAAACCATGCTAGGTGAACTATTCAATTTTTTTCTTTGTTATCAAAACTTATTATTTTTAGTAAGGCTCATATGCCAATTTAATAATAAATATTTAATCATGTCTTCTTGTATTTGGATTGAGATGAATTTTTTTCATTAGATTAGGTATTTTCATATGGTTTCCTGCTTCAAATTTCAAGTGTTTTCGATCTCCAGAATTGCAAGGATCTAAAAAGGAAAGTTTTTCTTTGAAATTTTAAATGGGATGCTATAAAAAATTAGGGTACCAATGGAAAATATTTTTATATCATCTTCAAGGAGTTCATGAGTAGAAGTTACGGGCAAAATTGTAGGGGAAATGGAGCAAAAATGAAGGAGATATGAGCAAAAATGTGATTTTTGCAATAGGGTTTCTTGAAAATTTAGTAGCATAACTAAATACTAGAAGAAATGAAGGAAAAGGAAATATTAAAAAGGGATTAAAAAAATGTCTAAGTGTATGTTTATACTCACCTCTTAACATTAACCTAGCTAACTCACCTTCTAACTCATCCTTGCCCATTACGGATTAACCTGGGTTACATGGCATGACAGGGTAGGGTTATAAGCCTTAAGTGACAAAGGGACTTAAAGGGGTGATAATGTGTGAAGGGGTTAAGTATTCATGAGAGGGGGCAACATAATCAAGTTGGGGTGTTGAGGAATCATACCTAGTGAGAATGTTAAAAGCCTTAAGTGACGAAAGTGAGAGATTTCATGTGGTGGTGCATTCTGATGTCCCATGACAGTAATCTATTCTTAGGTTCCATCCATCACATGAAGAATCCTCCTCTAATGAATAATCAACTCATGTCTTCCTCTGCGGAAAATCTTTAATGATGAGGCTTTTCCATAGACCATCTTGTTGAATCTAGAAACTAGCAATGAAACTTTCTCATCTTCCAAGATGTTCACATGCTCCAATGTGTTGAGTCAATTCTCAGGAATGGCATTGATATTTTCACATTGACTAAAATATTTTTCATTTAACTCTTCATAGGATTCTAGAGATATAACCTATGATCTCTATAAGGGCTTCTAAAGTATTGACTATTGAAGGAAAGGGTCACAAATATTTTCCTGAACCAATTCTTAAAATTTGAATCCTGAAGATTCTTCATGTGGAATTATTCTCCCTGAGAGGAGTACCAAGCTCATGCATTCTTGTGCCAAGATCTTCCAAAATTTTTGATACATTCTCCTCATGGGATTCAAAATCAGAAATGGCTTCTTTTAGAGCATCAAACCTCTAGGTGATGGTATGGGAAAAAATGTCATACAAGTTCTCTGAGTCAGATGAAAACACACCTGAGCTCACCAAGGAATGAGAATCAAAATTATTCATCTCACTCGCAAATGGGAGATTATTTTCCCAATGGAATTTCTCTTTCTTGATCTCAACTCTATTCCTATTGATTTTCAAAAATATGACCAAGAACAATCTAAACAAAGAGATAATCTCAGGAAATAGATCATTCCCTTTTTCAAGGATCATGCTCACCCAATGGTCACATGTCCTTCTTTGCAGTATGAATGCTTGATCTTGCTTGATGGACTGGGGGGTTGAAGTTTTAGATGGGAGACATTGCTTCAATTTGAGGCAGAGATGATTAATCTCATGCAATCAATGATGGCACTTATGAATAAAATGTTATAATTCATTAGTGATCCGTGATGAAGAATCCTATTATAATGCAAAAATAATGAGCATGTAAGCACATAGTTGGGGCAGCAGAGGATGGAGAGAGATCACCACAACAACATAGCTCAAGAGATAAAATCAAGGAAAATGATGAAGCACCTAAGAGGATAGAGGCATGTCTAAAGAGAATAAGAGAGATGGAAGGTAAACAAGTGACATTGAATGTTTTGAGTCCTAGGAAATGAACGGAGGTGAGGAGTGAGAAGTCATGCCTTAGGATGTTGTGGCATAGAATCGACTATGCTGGCATGTCTGGGTGGCTAGGTGAATGCTAAAGGATGTGGTTTTTTGGTGCGTGACAAGGTCTTTGCTTCCGAGCTACTTCGTTTGGGAGTAGTCCCTTAAGAACCCTAAGACAAAAATATCGTTCAACTTAGATGGATGACTAACCAGACTCCGTGGAACCTAGAGACACATCATCTAATCCAACACCTCAGTGTAGGGACCCTCTATAATAGCCTCTCTTGGTTTTTTCCTTATCATATCGGTGCTCTCGCTGTACCCTATTGTTTGCAAACATGTGAAATAGTGTAGTTGGAGCTAGTGTAAGGTTATCAAACGCTATATTTTACAAATGGTGGGTCATGGCACCAAACTGAATACGATGATATGTCAAGGTGGCTAGGTGAATACTAGAGGAGGTGGTGTTTTGGTGCACAACAAGGTCGTTGCTTCCAGGCTACTTCGTTCGGGCATAGTCCCTTAAGAGCCCTGAGACCAAAATATCATTCAACTTCAACGGGTGACTACTTGGACTCTATGGCACCTAGAGAGGCCTTGTCTAATCCAAAACCTTGGCATAGGGACCCTATACAAAATCATCTCTCAGTTTTTTCCTTCTCATTTCGGTGCTCTCACTGCCCTATTGTTTGCAAACGCGCGAAATAGTGCAATTGGAGCCAATGTAAGGTTGTAAACGCTATATTTTGCAAACGATGGGTCATGGAACTAAATGGACTATGTCAACATGTTCAGGTGGCCAGGTGAACATTAGAAGAGGTGGTGTTTTGGTGCGCGACAAGGTCGTTCCCTTCAGGCTATTTCGTTCGGGCGTAGTCCCTTAAGATCCCTGAGACCAAAATATCACTCAAATTCGACGGGTGACTAGCCTTTTCTAATCTGACACCTTGGTGTAGGGACCCTCTACAAAAGCCTCCCTTAGTTTTTTCCTTCTCATATTGGTGTTCTCACTGCCCTATTGTTTGCAAACGCACAAAATAATGTAGTTAGAGCCAGTATAAGGTTGTCAAACACGATATTTTACAAATGGTGGGTTATGGCACCAAACCAACAACGTTGAAACTTCTGGGTGGATAGGTGAATGCTATAGAAGGTGGTGTTTGGGTGCACGACAAAGTCATTTCTTCCAGGCTACTTCGTTTGAGCGTAGTCCCTTAAGAGCCCTGAGACCAAAATATCATTCAACTTCGACGGATGACTATTCAGACTCCATGGCACATAGAGATGCCTCATCTAATCTGAAACCTTGGTGTAGGGACCCTCTATAATAGCCTCTCTCGTTTTTCCTTCTCATATCGGTGCTCTCGCTGCCCTATTGTTTGCAAACGTGTGAAATAGTGCAGTTTGAGCCAGTGTAAGGTTGTCAAAACGCTATATTTTGCAAATGGTGGGTCGTGGCACCGAACCAACTATGTCGACACATCCGGGTGGCTAGGTGAACACTAGAGGAGGTGGTGTTTTGGTGCACGACAAGGTTGTTGCTTCGGCTACTTCGTTTGGGCGTAGTCCCTTAAGAGCCCTGAGACCAAAATATAATTCAACTTTGATGGTGACTACTCGGACTCCGTGGCACCTAGAGAGGCCTCATCTGATCCAAAACCTTGGCATAGGGACCCTCTACAATAGCCTCTCTCGGTTTTTTCCTTCTCATTTTGGTGCTCTCACCGCCTATTGTTTGCAAATGCATGAAATAGTGCAGTTGGAGCAAGTGTAAGGTTGTTAAACGCTATATTTTGCAAATGATGGGTCGTGTGGCACCAACCAACCGCACCGACACATCTGGGTGGCCAGGTGAATGCTAGAGGAGGTGGTGTTTTGGTGCATGACAAGGTCGTTGCTTCCGGGCTACTTTGTTTGGGCGTAGTCCCTTAAGAGCCCTGAGACCAAAATATCGTTCAACCTGCGACGGTGACTACTTGGATTCCGTGACACCTAGAGACATCTCGTCGATCGACACCTCGATGTAGGGACCCTCTACAATATCCTCTCTTGGATTTTTCCTTCCCATTAGTGCACACGCGTAGGTATGGTCTTGTAAACACTTGGGAGGAGTCATTATCAAAATTTACAACATTTTCAAAATTTACAACATTTTCAAAATTTACAACATTTCCAAAATTTACAACTTTGTCAAAATTTACAACTTTTTCAAAATTTACAACATTTTCAAAATTTAAAACTTCGTCAAAATTTACAACTTTTTAAAAATTTACAAATTTTTCAAAATTTACAACATTTTCAAAATTTACAACATTTTCAAAGTTTACAACTTTTTCAAAATTTTCAATTTTTTCAAAATTTACAACTCTGTCAAAATTTACAACTTTTTAAAAATTTAAAATTTACAACATTTTCAAAATTTACAACATTTTCAAAGTTTACAACTTTTTCAAAATTTTCAACTTTTTCAAAATTTACAACTCATCAAAATTTACAACTTTTTCAAAATTTACAACTTTTTCAAAATTTACAATTTTTCAAAATTACAACTTTTTCAAAATTTACAACATTTTCAAAATTTACAACTTTTTCAAAATTTACAACTTTTCAAAATCTACAACATTTTCAAAATCTACAACATTTTCAAAATTTACAACTTTTTCAAAATTTACAACTTTTTCAAACAATGAAAGCTTCTCTTAGCTTCGAGAATTTAAAATTCTCTACTAACAGTGCCAACCACGTGAAGGTGGAAGCTTTTTTGGCACCATTAACCTAAATATAAAAGTGTTAGTCAAAGAAATTTAAGTTTCAAATCAAAACCATATACTATCTATATATACAAAATACACAAATTTAAAATAAAATATATTGAAACTCAAATCTAGATCTTTAAACTAACAAATTTAGATATATATATATATGTATGTATGTATATATATATATGTATATGTATATGTATGTATGTATATATATATATATATATATGTATATGTATGTATGTATATATATATGTATATGTATATATGTATATATATATATATATATATATATATATATATATATATATATATATATATCAAAGAAATTATATATACCAAACATGAGCATTGTAAATTCATTCCAATGAACCATCAGGATTGGATCTACTCTGAATAGCAGACAAGATTGCTTCATGATCGACTCTAGAACCCTCCAAAGAATCTTGTTATTAGGCCTTCCTCGATATCTATACAACTGAATATTTGTCCTTAGAACTAGATTCGAATATAAGAGTATTGTCTGTGTGTCTTAAAGTCTTCAAACACCCAAACAGAGGAGTTTTTAATGGATACCATCGAAGCCAAGTTCCAAGTAACTACCACTTTGACGACCCGTAGGATACTCAATATTTTCGCCATCTATAATAGGAGAAGTCAACTTCTTTCTTTCCTCGATGCAACGACATAAGAAATAGTCTGTTCCTTCTTCATTGTCTTCTATCACAATTACTGTAAACACATGTCCTACAAAAATAAAGGTTGAACAACTCAAATTTAAATTACATATTAAAATTTCAATGGACATAACTCAATACAAAAATTAAATAAAGAACCATAAATACCTTGTCGCACCAAAATCAAAATTTCATCAAAGTTCTTGGATGTTGCAACTTCATCTGGAGAAACAAGTTGTAATGCTTGTGGAGGTTGATAACTAGGAAGCGGAGTTAGAGGCCTACAAATCCATCCATCCACCCATTCTTTTGAATCAAACCCAGCAGTGACAAATTCGATACAAGATGCACAAAAATATGTCAACTTTCTTAATCATACGGCCCACGAAGTAGCGTTTGAGATATAAAATGAGTGCATATCACTGGACCCAGTGAGTGTCATACAATCCTCATAGTTAACAATTTGTTGTTCCCCTATCAACCAAAAATATCTACGAACTGTGGAATTTTCTTGAGACCTCGGGCCATGTTGTCAATACACCATTCCACTATGCTCTTTGCATCTTTTAATTTAGCACCATCTTTGTACTTCAACTCTTCTCTTGCAAGAGCTCTTTATGCCCCTGCACCGTCATGTTCTTCTTTTCCATGTCCACCTTTCGGTGAAACTCCAAATATGTTGCACACCCATATTAACGTGCATTCTTCTCATCCAATAAAACATTTGTGCATTCTTACACTAAGAGGCGTGTAATTATCGACCATATATAATATTGTTTGAAGTGGATGTCCCTATCAGACAAGTTTCCATAAAATATCTGGAACCACCCTTGCACAAATTTAGTAGAATGAGTATGATCATCACTGATATAAAAGTGGTACCCTCTTAAATTTTTTTGATCATTCTCTGTACTGTTAGGAGAATGTAGAATTGCTATATGCATAAAAATGACAACTTTTACTGAGTTGTAATATTACGATTGAACCTCCATTTGTGGTTGCAATGTGTAATTATTTGCAAAATCAACCACTAAAACAATAGTACCAATAGGAAATGTGTCTTTTCATAGCTTGAACTATTCATCCAACCATCAAGCTCTATGTGTATGCCTAACATACTCATAAACAATTTCATTCTTAAATTTTCTCAAAAATTGGAAAATAGGCATTTGTTCTGTAACTAGCTCACATCGTTTAGACTCTTTTCCATCTTTCAACTAGTATGCAACTGATTTATATTTATCAAACTCAACTAAAGTATGTCTTATTGTACCTTCAATTTTCTCATGGATGTAATTTTCTAAATTAGGTAATCCGCCACATGTACTATAACTTCCATCTAAACAATCTTGACTATAAAAAATTGTCTAACTTCTTTTACACAAAATATAGTAGGAATGAAATCCCTGGAAGATATTGGTGGAACTTGAACACCACATTCCGATAACATAGTTTCAAAATGAAAATTAGAACGAATACATAAAAATTTAGCATAATGCATCGCAAATTCAACATGTTGCCTACAACAAGTGGTGTGAGCGTGGTTAATTTTTACATAGAATGGTTTCAACATTTCAAAAAAATGTTGACTAATTTTAATTTTCAGATTCTCTTGTTCAAACTTATGAAAAAATTGAGTTTGAGTCATATCTAAGAAATGCTTTGGATGTGGTTCACGATTAGTAGAACCAACTCTCCATTTTATAACATCTCTTGTATTAGGTGAAACTCTAGTGTTATCCTGCCAAAATTTAATAACAACTTCTCTTATAACATCAAAATTATTTTTGTCCTTACGCGGTGCTCTAGCAAAAAATGCCTAAAAATCGGTGTTATTAAGTGATTGAACGATATTACATCTTTCAATTTCTTTCATTAGAGTTTTTCAATTAACTTGCAACATTCAACTTGTTTGCATAATCAAACATTGTTTTTTATTGATTCACTTACAACACTAGTAGCAAGTACACAACGCACAATATTACTATCCCTAGTGCGTCTCTTGACACCAACAATGTGATATGCATCATGAAGGTTTTTAATAATTGTAGACATTTTACCACGTATATTAGATGTTGTCAATCCTAAGGTGTTTAATGTAGGTCTCATTTTAATCAATTTCATCAAACTAACCAACAACTGACATATTTAGGAATCATTTAAAATTTCAAAATGATTATCCCAAATTTCAGTGGCTTTTCTTCTGATTTGTCGTTCACAAAGTTTGTCAGACATTGGTTTCAAAGTTTTTCATCAATTTCAATAAAAAAATTAGGTTTCTTATGTAAAATCCTAGGAGGTGTTTTTGTCAAATTTTACATGTCTACGAGTTTCAACATGAATTTCCTTATTCACATTTTCATTGTCTCCTTCAATTTCAACATTTGCTACATCATGAGTATTTAATTCTTCTTCAACATTGACAGTAAAAACATCTTCATCGTGAGTATTTAATTCAACTTCAACATTGATGTAGAAACATTACCTAGTTATTCATTGTTTACAATAGTTAGGGTTGAAGATGAACCTCTTCTTGATTCATGAAGTTTCCGCATTCACTCAAAATTTTGAATTTTGTTGGCCTCTAATTCATTTGGTGTTTTTACTTAATGACTTCCTTTTTTGACTTCGTTTCTTATCTCCCATGATGTTTTTCTTTCCGATGATAGTAAAAACGTGCGAGAGAAAGATAAAATCTCTGATAATTTGCATGGTAAGGTCGAGACTAAAAATCACATGGTAATTCAGACATTGGGATGTGTGTAAATATGATTTATGAACCGTGAGTGTGCTTTATAAATTGTGATCGTGGTTTATAAAGCGCGCTCATGGTTTGTGTTAAAAACCACGATCGTGCTTTATAAACCATGATCAAGAATCTATCTACCGAACCTAAGCCTTGGGAAATCTTTGTTTTTCCCCAACCAAAGCAATGGAAGGTCATTATGAAGTGTAAAAGGTCAAAAAACCTCAAATCTACTCTTCCAAAGACTTGAACCATGCTAAAAAACTGAAAACATTTCACAAAAATGGTGCTATCATGTAGGGGAGACTGTTAGCTTCGTAGAAATATTTATTTTAAAGTGAATAGAATAAGATAAATATCATTTTCTAATTTTTTACTAACAATAGGTATTTAAGACATTTTTTCCCATGAATGTTCATGTCTATGTTTAAGACTATAACTTTTTTTCGCTTATCAAAATGTGATAAAACTTATACCATCCCAAGCGTGGAAAAATTCTATACACGTTAAAAAATATATATTTGACTTCGATATTTTTGATATAGTTATAGGCGGAAAAACGGAAAGAGCTCCATTTTCTAAATATTTTCAGACCACTTTCATGGAAAAACTCATTAAAAAAATATTGCTAAAAAAAATACAAAATAAAATCCATCCCAAGATAGAGAACTACATCTAACGTTTCACCAAAAAAAAAAAAAAGAAAAAGATTTGGTCATCAATCTTATAAGTTTTTTCAAAAAAAAACTAAGTCATATAATTTTAAGTGTTTAATATAGCTAAACTTGTCCGTTTTTAAAAAAATTAGTATTTTAGAAACTAGATTTTGAATGCTATGATTCATATTTATATAAATTTTTCTAATTTTGAGTGCGCGTGTAGCTAACAATCCCTACAAGATGAGCTTTTGTTGTTTTTTGCAATATGACGTCCACGGATGACTCTATATTTGTCCATCAACTTCCTGAACTTACCTTTGGATGCATAAAACAATAATTTTCAACATAATGTTAAGGAAAAATACTTTGTGTATTGAGGGAATTAATCACAACAACACAATAAGATAAACATGCACACTAATTTTATGCAAAATTACTAGATTAGCAACAAGGTAAGATCAATAATCAAGGAATTTGACATTCAAAATAATTAATAAGATATACATACCACTAAAAATAATTGGAAAGGTAAAAATCAATTCTCATTCAAGGGGAAAATCTAAAAAAAATTGTTTCAACACTCCCATGTCCAAAAAAATCCTCCTCTGTCTTTGTAATTGCACACAATATATAGCAAGATTATTCACCCATCCCATCCTAAAAATAGGCTAAAATTTGTACTTGCCCATGCATGCTAATTTTACCCCTTTTATCATGAATAAATAAAGGAATAAAAATAAACATGTTGATTACAATGAGGCATTAATAGCCTTAGTTACAAAAATAAATTTCAGTTCAAGTGGAGTTGGCTGATCTATTTTAAATAAAAATGGATGAATAATTTGGGTAACAATAACCCCTTCTTGTTATGTAAGTCTTCTCTAATGTGCATGCATTCTTTGTCTTCTTCTGCTTGATGTGACACTTGTAAATTGGTCCACTTCCAATGATATTCTAGGAATTCTTTAATTCTGCCCCCTTAGATGCACATGAAAAAATTAATCTCCTTTGTGAAAAAATAATTCTTTTGTGTTCAATACTTTAGCACAATATTCACCTACTGTGTGGGGACCTCCTGAAAGATATGATGTTGACATCTGTTTTTCTTTATTTGCATGGGGAAATAATCCTCTTTGTCACATTTCTGATCACATGTAATTAATTATCCTTGTGCAAGCAAAATGATGCATTTTTCATTGAACTCCCATGTGGGGAGCACCTTTGGTATGCACATATTTTAATTTTTAGGTCTGCGTAGGGCCACCTTTGGCATAATGCATACTTTGTCTTTATAGCTTTTAGGGCCATTTGTGCATATGTAGTAATAGAACTCCTTTATATGGATTACCTTAGCAAAGTTTGAGGTATACTTTGGAAAGTCTAAGGTAATATTTGGCCACCTTCGTTTGGCTTGATCCTTGTATTATTTTCTTGGAATTTTCATTGCATATAAAGAGATAAGGTAGTTGTCGGCATTTGTATGTTTTAGACCTTAATCGGGTCAATGTCAATGATTTTTGGTTAATAATGGGGCTGGCCCCCTCTCCACGATGACTCAACCCATTGTAAACTTTGTTGGTGGATATGAATTTCACCACTAGTTAGGGTTTACTTTGGTTGTGTTACGGTGAGATTTATGATGGACCATCAATCTCGTATGTTTGATTTACACCATCGATCTTCTTTTGTACCCTCGGTTAGTGTTCTAACTCTGCAATTTAGATAGTCAACAATTTGTTACGCCATTGATCTTCTATATAACTTTATCTCGTTTGTTTATTTTGAACCATGGTTAAAGTTTGGTATGAGATAGGCTATGGTTAGGGTTTGCATTTTCCTTAAACTTGGTGATTGGATTATGGCCATTGATCTTCTTGTACAATCATATCTATGATCGTCAATGTCTAACTATGGAGTTAGCAATGTGGACCATTTGATCTCATATTATTTGATCTTGACCATTGAGGAATAACTCTAGTGAGTTAGGTTGATTAAAAACTTGGTGAGATTATCATTTTTTTGATCTTGGTTTGCTTGTTTTCAGCGGTGAAGCCATGGCCATTTTTTGTTGTACCACCATTGTTGATCATCTCAAGATCGTTTTCCTTTATAAATCAATTTTATGAGGCTATAAATGTCATTATTTTTGCTTTGTTTTGAGATTCTAAAGAACAATTTGATAGAGGTGGCCCCCATTTTGATAGCTCCTTTTAACTCTTTTTCTCTATGGTTCATTTTTTGCTCGAGCAAATGATTTTTTTTCTTTGATTTTAAGGTCAAAGCTATACCGCCACCATTGTTAGAGATTTGGAGATCTTTGTAACTCCTTATGAGGATGATTTCTTGGCCACTTCTTTTATCCCATTCTTTTGCATGTGAACGAGGTAGCCATTAATTATTTCTTTTGAATTTTTAAGGGCCTCAAGCTCACTGGGATGAGTAGATCTTTGTTATGTCATTGTCATTACCAACTATTGAAATGAAAGGTAAGATTGCTCTATTTTTTTCATCCGTGTACTTACATTTTATGTTTTTCCTTTAGATATGATATTGAAAGTGCCAAGGATTTGTGGCTTTTGTGATTTTTTTTCCCTTTGATGGGAACTTTGAACTTTTAGTTACATTTCCAATATGGGTGTTCTTCATTCGATTTGCATTTTGATTTTCACCTTGAATGGCCCCTGTAGTTCCTTTAATGGCCATCATTGTCGTAGAAGGTGATCTTATTGTTTAACAATCTGTAACTAATGATTCCATTACTAAAATTTTGGGGCTTTTGCTTGTTGCTAAAACCTTTGTGGTTTCTTGTTCCTTTTCGCACCAAAATTGCCTTTGTGATATCTTTTGAGTTCGAAAGTCACTATGGGTCTTGGTTTTTAATTGCTCATTTGAGGGTTTCTTAGGACTCAAACCCAACCTAGTAAGTTCTTTCTCTCTATTTATGTAATACCTAACCCAAAATAATTTCTGGGTGCTCGTAAAATATTGCTCCTTTGTTAAAAATCCACATTTTTTGATGTATGAGATTTGAAAGAAGTAAATTTTCCCGATTCTCAAATCTATTTGCAAATATTTAACAATATGTTGTCAAAATGAGACATTTATTTTCAAAATGTGAGGAAATTTCTTTTATTATTATTTTCATTTAATGAAATCCTTTAACTTGAGATTCCATCTTGGCAAGTTGATCTATGTCTTTATGTACTTGATAATGTGTTTTCCTTTTAAGAAAGAGATATAGGTTCTCGTGTTCGTTCATGTTCATTTATATTGGTATAATTTTTCTTTGATTTTCTTGCACTTTTTTCGCCGTTACATGATTCTTGAGAGGTTTGTTTTAAACACACCCAACTTATAAGTTTGTAATTGTGAGCTACTTCTAGTTCACTAGTTGTAGATATTTTAGGCACTAATCTTAGAGCTTAGTGTATTGATAATACTTTTGGCATGTGAAAACACTTGTAGATTTATATATTCCTTTCATGTGTTGTCATGAAACCCGATAGTTGATATATTTGTACACTTGGTAACTCACTTGGCATGAGCAATGTTTTCTTCTCTAGTTTAAGATGAATATGATATTTATTAAATGGTTGTAGGTTATGATTTACTTGCTCAAGTAATATGTGGCATTTCTATAGACTTGATTCCTTATCCTTTGACATAATTTATCATTAAGTATCGATATTGAAAGGTGTAGTTGTTTTTGAAGTTTGTTGAAATCACTTTTCTCTTTCATATTGTATTTGAAGGCAACACCTGTTACTTTTTCTATTGAACTTCTCTGTGTGAATTTAAATTCCTTAATTCAAACTGTGTTGAATCACTTGAATTTTGTATTAAAAATTGTGACTGTTCTTTACTGATATCATGAGCTGTAAATCCCATCTACTCCATCTATAACTCTGTGGCAACTAGTCCTAATGAGTACTAAATTTGAAAATTGGAAACATTTCCTTGAACAATGATGATCATGAATTTCTGAATCATACCTTTATCATGTACTTTTATGAAATAGTCATTGTATTCCTCTTTTCTATGGAAATTATATTTAAATTTGCAACTTGTTTTACATAAACATTAAGCTTTAAGATCTGTATTTTAGTTACGAATTCTAAAACTGTCTTGGATAGCCTTTTCCTTTTGTTGTAAGTGAGTTGTTGTTTTCTTTTGATTGGATAAAGACTTATATGCAAATGTTGTATATATGAAAATTCTACAATCTATACCTTCTTTCTATACTATTCCGAAATGTTGAAGAAATTAAACAATTGTTTTTAAATTACGTAAGTATCTTTTAAGTACGTTCTGCTTTGAACTTTATATTTTCTTCATAAGCTGTAGATTTTCATTTCTAGTAGCTCATTATGGTCTTATCTATATGCAAATGATTTTCTGACTTATGAAGTATCATTATTTTTGTTTCATCTAATTGTTGTACTGTATCATTTTTCCATACATATGGATTTTCTTAATAGAAAGTTGAGATCATAGAAACCTATTAAGTTCATCCTATACTTCACAGTTGATTTGATATCAAATTATTGAACTTGTAAACATGTTTTGTGAGCACGATGAAATTCTATGCTTTGATATTTGTTACTTGTATTAGTTGAAAGTGATTTCATACATTGATCTTTAGTGCATATCTTGTTATTGGTGGAAATCTCATTTCCTTTTAAGTTTTTGAATGTACTATATCCTTTCAATGAAATGTGATCACTCTAGTTTGAAATCATGATGGCTCTTTAAAAAAAAAATACTTTGATCAAATAGATCCAACACTTTGGTAATAATTGGTTTCATTTCCATCAATCTTATTCTTGAGATCTTAATTTGCTTTCTTGTTATTTTTTACCTTTAATCTAAATGTAGATGCATTCTCCTTTCTTGATTTATGAACTTTCTTGAATGATGTAAGACCTACTTCAATATTTTTATCACTATGAACTTATTTTGATTCTTGACTCCTGCTAGAGTCTGTACTTTTTTGAGAATGATGATATTCTTTTACTTGATAGATGATCCTTTAGTTTATTCAAAAATTACTAGTTACTTCATTTCTTTTGATATCATTCTGTTAAACTCTGCTTGATGAAAATATTATATTCTGAAATGAAAAACTACATTTTGTATCATACTTTTGATTTATCATGTGACTTAATGAAGCTCATATGTTTTCACTATTCTTTTAAACTTATACTTTTTTCATCTAAATCTTTAGATTTTTCTCATTTTGTGGTATCTCCTATAACTATCCTCTTCATGGGTTCTTGTAGAGGTTTTTAATGAAAAATGGAAGATACCCTTGCTTATTTTCTGTGTTTTGATGAATAATTTGTTCCAAAACAAGAATCATATTATATTCTACTTCCTCATTTTGATTTAGTGTCCCAATGCCTTCTTTCTAACATTTTCTGCTTACATTTTCCTTTTCTTGAATAACTCATAAACTTGTACCATCTAGATTCCTTCAACAAGTATTTCCTTTTAGTACAAGTAATCATTTATGAAAAATATTTTTTCTTTCTTCATCTACTACCTGTACCTACACACTTAAGAAAATAGTTAGAAAATATTTAGGCTTTTTGGCCTCTCTTATGTTCCATAGTTTTTCTTTTTTTTCTTTTGTAATGATTTTGGGAATCATATGTGATAATGTAGATACTAATTTATCAATTGTGTATCTATCTCTAATGTACCTTATGCTTCTGATATTTAGAAATCCATTTACATGTAGTTAGACAATACATGAGTATAGATCAAACCCTGAGCTCAATATTGATGTCATTTTCCTTTCATTTTTCAAGTACACTGTGGCTGCTTTAGAGCATGGATAAAAATGGAGTTGGAACTAGAAGACAAGAAGATTAGAAGAGAACCCAAGGCAATGATGGGTTTCTTCTATACTCTTTTAATTTTAACTTCATGCACATGTACTTATTTCTTCAGTAGTTATGAGTTACATCCCATGACTTGTGTGGGAAACATTGTGTTTCTTCATGAATAAATAACATTAATTTATATAATTGAGTTTGTATACTTCTTTCTACATTTAAATTTTATGATGGATATTGATTGTATAATGAAATAAACAACTCAATCACATAATTAAATGTATTTAACATGTAGAAATAATGAGTTTTAAGGTACCTGTAACTTTAATAATGAACTCTCTTTCTTGTAAACTGCAACTCTGTTTGTTGTTCCCAAATTTAACATTTCACCTAAACTATGTGATTCCCACCTTCATCAAGGAAATGCATTAGTCCTTCGGGGATTTTGTGTTTCCTTGTTGAAGACAAACATGGAATGGTAAGTCTATGTGAGGTGTTACATTTGTAACAACACACATAGCTACAGATTACATGTAGTTAATCAATTGCTTGCAACTAAAAACATAATAAAATTGTAATGCATTCCCCTAGTTAGGTCCATTTCATCAATGCCTTCCATCATAATAAAGTTTCAAGTTTCCCATTTTTGCACAAGTGTAAAAATTATCAACATTTTTGGCGATCCTACGGGAAAGCTTCTTGCTAGCTTGTAGACCAGTGCCTTGCTCTTGTCCATTGGGCATGGAGTTAAAGCATATAACCAAAATACCTTTCTGAAAAAAAACTAAAACTGGGAAAGGATCTAGTGAACTAGATCACGTGCATGTGCACGAGTGCACTTTATTGAATTGAAAAACATTGCAATATGCATGAACTACACTTATTGAAAGGAAATCCTACTCTAACCAAACACTATAGGATTTTCAATAACAATTTTTAAGAAACATACCATTCACAGAATGGGAAGTTCTTCTCCATTCAGCCTTGAAAGCTGAAATGCATTGTGTTCTTTGCAAGATGAAATCATGTAGGGACCACTCTAGATTGTATCAAACTTCATGTGGTTTCTTGGATTTGCATGATCAACATCCCATTTTAACACAATGTCTCCTTCATTGAAGACTCTGAACTTAGCCTTCTTATCAAATGTTTTCTTGATCTATTTTTGATTCTTTTCCATATTCAGATGAGCTTGATCTCTTAGCTCTTACAACTCCATTAATTCTACATAACAAACCTGCAATGGTTCATTCTCAAGTAATTCCATCTTGATGTAGTAAATCCAATGCATGGAAACTCAACTGAGATGGGAATTCTTGCCTCTCTTCCATAAACAAGTTTGTATAATGAATTACCAACTGATCTTTTAGGAGTCACTCTATCATCACCCAAAGTGTTGAATTTAACATCAGATGCCAAGCTCTTTGGTTGTCCTTGAGTGTTCTTCGATGATCCTCAAAATATTTTTGTTAGTACTTTCAAGCTAATCCATTACCTTGTGGGTAATAATTAGATGAAGGTACTTAAATAAATTCCATGCTTAATAGCCCAATCTATTACCTTTGCACCAAGAAATGCTAAGGCATTATCTGAAATGATAGTTGTTGGAACACCAAATTTGTAAAACTATACCTTCATAGAATGATAAGATTGAAGTCTCGTTAGCTTCTTTCAAGGCTATTGCTTCAGTCCATGTGTAAAGTAATCCATGTAGTAGTCAAGATCCACTTGTGTCCTTGTGATGAAGGTGGATTTATCATGCCAATGAAGTCAAGACCCCACTACATGAATGGTTGATCCACTAAAATAGGTGCAGGGGCAAACAAAGCTAAACATTCTTTTCCAAAAAAAAGCACACTTTTTACACTTTCTAATCCATTCAAAGAAGTCCTTGAATATGTTGGGCCAATAGTAACTAAATTTCATAATTTTTAAGGTTGTAGTACATGCTGAAAAAAGTGACCTCCTATAGGTCCTTCATGAAATTTGGATAATAGTTGTTGAATTCTATCATAATCAATACATCATGCAAAATTCCATTTATATCTCTTTTAAACAACACACCATCAATGAAAACATAAGGTATAACTTGTAACCTAAAATATATTTGTTTATTCTTGTCCATACCTTCCAGATAAGTACCGTGTTATAAGTAGTTAACCAAATCAGTCATCCATCTTGATTCCTGAACTTCTTGACTAAGTTTGGGTTGCTGATTTTTCTAGTTGTACCAAGATGTCTAACTATTGATATGTGATTTCAGCATGTTGTTATGAATTTTCTAATTCTGCAGCTTGTTTTTTTTCCATATCAACAATTAGATGTTCACACAAACCTTTTCCTCAAATTTTTTTCAACATGGATGTCAACATCATACTCCATAACCTTCATAATCCAACCTACTCTCTTCTCATTCAGTTCTTTGTTCAATAAGAATGCTTTAACACTTGGATGAGAGACTAAGACATGTATCTTATTATTTGAAAACATGTACTTGAAGTTCTTTAATCCTCTAACTACTTGAAAGTACTTGTTTTTCAAGAAAAGTGTACCTTGTCTCATAGTCATGCAAAATCTATCCAAAGAAAGCAATTGGTTGCTCAATGTTTTCATCATTAACCTGAGTTAATATGGCTGAAATAGTCTTAGCTCTGTAAGTGCATACATTGTAAAATCCTTTATCAAAATTTGGATTTTCAAGAGTAGGAGCTTGTGAAATAGCTACTTGATGGCCTCAAATCCTTTTCTTCCTTCACTTGGTCTAAGAGAAGGTCTTATATTTCTTTAACATGGTTGTTAATGGCTTGACTAATGCTGCAAAATCTGGAACAAATCTTCTAACAAAGTTGATTTTTCCAAGAAAACTTTGTAGTGCTTTCTTATGATGAGGCAAGGATAGCTGTGAAATAGCTTCAATTATGAAAGGATCAATAGCTAAACCTTGTCTAGAAATAATATGACCAAGCAATTTACCTTGATGTACTAAAAATATGGACTTTTTGGATTCAATGATATTCCAAACTATCTACAAAAGCTGAAAAGTCTTCCTTAAATGCATTAGATGTTCATCAAATTATTTGAAAATATGGTGACATCATCTAAGTAAACCAATATGCATTTATTTAATAAGTTGTGAAAATCCATGTCCATTGCATGTTGAAACATTGTTGCACCAACATTGGAAAGTCCAAAAGGCATTCTTTTGTAAGCATAAGTACCCCACTTTGTGGTGAAGGATGTTTTGTATCTATCTTCTTCACACAAAGGATATGATTGTATCCACTATAACCATCCAAAAGAGATAATCTTTCTAAACTAAAATGTTCTTAAAATCTGATCCATATTGGGCAGGATAATGATCTTTTAATGAAGCTTTATTAAGATCTCTAAAATCCACACATAACTTGATTTCTCCATTATTTTTCTAAACAGAACAAGATTAGCTACCCAACTTGAATGCTTAACTGGAAAGATAATACCTGATTCGATTAGTTTGGATAACTCTTTTCTCATCAATGGTTCAATCTTCGGATTTACAGGCCTTTGTTTCTACCTAATTGGCTTGGAATTTGGTTGTAACTCTATTGTATGTTGAGCTAAACTAGGATCAAAACCTCTTAGATCTTGGTATTTCCAAGAAAAAACATCTCTAATTCTTTACATAAATTGATAAATGACTATTTTTCAATTAAGGAACATACCTTTCGATAAATAGTTTCTTTTCATCATCCACCAAGATCTCTTCATAGTTATCTGCATGTGAGTTGAAATCTTTCCTTTGTCTTTTCTTAATTGATCATCAAAACTGAAAATATCTTCTAGTGTGACCAATCCTTGAGGAAACTTGTTTTCTTCAACTAAACAATCTGGTCACCATAGAAGTGTTGTAGTTTTTCCTTGATTTACTGTAGAAAATTCAGCTTCTTGCTGCAAAAATCTGCAGATTTGTTCATCATCTTCAAAAACTTGCCAATTTTCTTCATTATCAGGTACTTGAAGGTCTGATAATCAGCTTTATATGTGGTTGTACTTTGTTGTTTTTATCTTTTCTAGCACATCAAAGCTAGCACCAACTGCTGCAAGTTTTCTGCATGCATGCTTGTTTTTCAGCTCTTGGAATAGATTGCATGTTAATAACATCAAAATCATCCATTAAGTCTAAAACTCTATGTTTGTAAGATTTCAGCAATGAATTCTTACACATTAAAGTTTTTCACTTGATTAATAACTAACTCTAAATCACCAAAAACTTGTAAAGTGTTGATACCTCTTTTTCTAGCCCATTGTAAGCCATGAATTAATGCTTCATATTCAACTACATTACAAGTACAAGAGAACTACAGACTTAAAGCTATGAAAATTACCTTTCATTTGAAGGGGAAGTAAGCATCAAACCTACACCTTGTCCTTTTCTTGTTCTTAGCTCCATCAAAGTGAAGCTTCCATAGCCCTTCTGTTTTTTTCTATTTTGGATAACAAGGGATTGGTGCATTTTCTTCATGTAAGCAATAGACACCAAAAAATCTTCTTCTTCTTCTTTTTGAAAGGATCATAAACATGTTCTTCTTGAGTCTTTTCATCCATAAACAGATTAGAAACACCATCTAGTGCATAAAACATGTGTTGTAACATCAAAATCAGATTGATCTAAAGATACATAATTTGTTACAACATTTGAAGCATGAGGCTCAATATGAAATCTAGCTAGAGGCTCTAAATTTATGTAACTTTAGTTCCATATCTTGTAGTAAAGAACAAAAATGACCAATCTGAAGAAAGATAACCTCCTATCTTTGTTGTAAAATCTCTTGATAAGCATAAGGAAAAGTAGGGAGGTAAATCTACAATAGTAACATCTTGTAAAATAGTAACATTTGGCAAGCATGTAAGGTTACCTCCAAATTTATGATAATGCCAACTATGTTGGTTGTTGTTCCATCTAGCTTGCAACACACTTTTCTCTCTATAGGCTCATACTATAGGCCCAATTTTTTTGTAATTGTTTTTGGCATAATTGTGTTGCTTGCACCACTATCAACCATGCAGTTATGAACTAAATGATCTCCAATAATCAGAGATAGATAAAATGGTGGTGGTTTCTTGATATCATGAGATTTAAAACCTTTTGAACCATCCACTTAACCTCTTTCATGTGGTCTTGCTCCATTGTTCCAAGGACCATGTCTTCTTTCTAAGCTTCCTTTTCTATTGGTTTTGATGAAATCTATAGCTTAACAAGCTCATGAGAAAGTAACTCTTGTTGTCTTGGAATACTTAGAGCATCCCATAATGAAATATTAATATTATGCTTTTTCATTACCTCAACAATATTAAAAGAAGCAACCATTTTTAAACAACTTCTACCATTTTAGCATAAGCTTTAGCAAAAATTAACTCTACTTCAAGTAGAATTTTGAAATCTAAGGTATGAATAGTCTTCTGGGATCAGGTGTAATTATTTTTGCTGCTCTTTTTGAGAAACTTGCTTGCTTTTTTTTGAGGAACAACTAGAGAATTATTTGTTTTTTTTGACCTGCACTTGTTGTTTTATCAGTGATTGTGGGAAAAACATGTATGTTTTGTTGTTTTTCTTTATCTGAGCCTTTTCTTGAGACCTAGTTGTGACTGCAATAAAATCTTCCTCTCCAAAGATGACTAGATTATGTTATGGTGGTTTCTGACTATGAGCTTCTTCTTCCCACCCTCCATTTGAGGCATGAATAATGCTTCAGGTTGAGGTTGTGCAACAAGGCTTATATTCAGAATGCATTTGGATAATTGGTAGCTTGAATGAGGTTGATTACAAGGTTGACACCATTCTTTTGAAACCATGTTAACTAGAACAAGAGTGCTAGATGAACTAGGAGCTTTTGGGTCAAATTTCCTTGGCTGATATGGTTGTCTATAGTTCTAATTTTGTTGATAAGGCTATTATTCTTGATTTTTGCTGATAAGGAGCTTGATAAGGCCTGCTAGGATGAGCTAATTTGTTCTCAATTGATGTTAATTTATTTCCCATAGTCTGTAAGGCCTTAAACACATCATCTGATGGAGCTAAAATAATAGGCTCTATAATGGTAATAGGTTATGGAATAGGTGACAAATATCTACTATAAGAGGCATTGAAGGCCTTGGTGCTAATTTCCATCTTGAATAAGGTTGTTTTCAGCCCTAATGGAAATGTCATAAGCTATTGGGAGAGTCTCTCCTCCCATAGACTAAATCATGGTTGAAATATCATTATTTAAGGCTCGAGGTAGTATAGAAAAGCATGATCAGCTTGAGGCTTAACACTGGCTGGAATTCTTTCCCAAGTTCTAGCAAATCGGATGTTGAAACTAGCCATAAATTCATGGGAGATCTTTTAATTGTAGATAGTTGTTATGAGAGATAAATGATCAGAATGGTCTTGAAATTTCTTAAGTAATTTCTCTCCTAACTCATCCCAAGTTCTTATGCTCCCAATTTCTAAGGTTCTATACCATTGCAAGGCTTGTCCTTTAAATGATGCAGCTAAAGTCTTAAGGCTACATCTTCATGAGTTATATTATGGACAACACAAAGGGCTGCAACATCTTTAATGTGCTCTATAGGAGTAATCTGATTTTCACCAGTGAATGAAGGTAAAATTTTCATGGCAACATTGGGAATATCATGATAAACTTGAATTACTAAAGGGCTTCCATTAGTAAAGGTCACAAAATTCCTAGGTGGTTGAATAGAACCATTGGAATAACTAGGGATTTGAACAACAAGATTAATACGTGGTGAAGGAAGATTAGGAGGAGGGTTGCCAAAACTAGGCCTATTATAAGGTAAGGTATTTCCAACTCTTCTTCTTCTTCTTGTAGAATTCAAAGGTAAAGAAATAAAATCAGCAGAATTCCTCTTACCGATGATCTTGTAGTCACTTTAGGCATGGAACATGCTGCAAAACTGGTCTGAAATCAGCCTTACGAGTCACCAAATAAATATTTTGATCTTTAGAATAAATTGCTACAACTTTTTTCTCCAAAAGTGACTTTCTTTCAGTTGTAAATCTACTATAAATTAATCTAATCAACTACAAGATCTGATTCGTGGTCCCACCGAGCGTGCCAAAAATTATTATCTCTCAAAAGTGCACCCTTGTTGAGAGATGATTATAGGGGTTCTAAGCTTTCTTTGAATCTCTCACTTTCATAGATACAATGGAAACACCTCAGGTCTATGGGTATACCTATTGTTGAGGTGAGTCTCCGGTATCAAGGCCGGTTCCTTTTTGATGTATCCTAAACTAATTTTTTGGGGTTTTGAGGGTAAAAAGATGACTGTAAATTGAATTGAAAATTGGGTGATACACCAAACTTGTTGAGGGATTTGATTGAGTATATGCACAATCAAATTGAGAATGAATTTTGGATGCACAAACCAATAGTTTTCAGCAGAATATTAAGGCAAAATACTTTGTGTATTGAGGGAATGAATCACAACAACACAATAAGATAAACATGCACACTAATATTATGCAGAAATTACTAGATTTGTAGCAAGGTAAGATGATTAATCAGGAATTTGACATTCACAAGAATTAATAAGATATACACACACTTGTAAAATAATTGGAAAGGTAGAAATCAATTCTCATTCAAGGGGCAAAACTGGAAAAAATTTCTTTAGCACTCCTATGTCCAAAAATTCCTCTTGTGCCTTGCAATTGCACACAATATATAGCAAGATTATTCACCCATCCATCCTAAAAATAGGATAAAATTTGTACTCACCCATGCATGCTAATTTTACCCCTTTATCATGAATAAATAAAGGAATAAAAATAGACATGTTGATTACAATGAGGCATTAATAGCCTTAGTTAAAAAATAAATTTCAGTCCAAGTGCAGTTGATTGATCTATTTTTAATAAAATTGGATGAATAATTTGGCTAATAATAGCCCTTGCTTGTTATGTAAGTCTTCTCCAATGTGCATGCAATCTTTGTCTTCTTCTGCTTGATGTGACACTTGTAACTTGATCCACTTGCAATGATATTTTAGGAATTCTTTAATTTCCCCCTTGGATGCACATGAAAAAATTAATCTCCATGTGAGAAAAAAATAATCTTTTGTTTTCAATACTTTACAAAATATTCACCCAATGTGTGGGGACCACTGCAGGCTTTGATGTTGACATTTGTTTGTCTTTATTTGCATGGTGAAATAATCCTCTTTGTCACCTTTTTTATCACATGTAATTAATTATCCTTGTGTAAGCAAAATGATGCATTTTTCTTGAACTCCCATGTGGGGACCACCTTTGGTGTGCACATGTTTTAATTTGTCTTCCAATAAATAGGGTTATTCCTTTGACATTTAATGCATATTTGGTCTTTTAGCTTTTTTAGAATATTTTCCTGCATAATGTAGTAATAGAACTCCTTTTGAAAATCATCATTTATATAGATTACCTTTGTTTAAAGTATAGTAACTATGGTATACTTTGGAAATGATTTGACATCTAAGCTATACATATTTGGCCACCTTCGTTTTTGATTGATCCTTGTATTATTTTTTGGTATTTTTATTATATTTAAGGATTTATAATATAATTTACCTTTTTGATCATCTTGTTTTTGAATTTGTATGTTTTAGACCTTAATCAAGTCAATGGAAATGATTTTTGGATAATCATGGGGCTGGCCCCTCTCCAGGATGACTTGACCCATTGTAAATTTTTTGGTGGCTTTGAATTTAATCCTGGTTAGGTTTTAATGTGGTTTGTTACTTATTTTGATGAGGACCATTATCTTGTCTCGCTGATCATGATTTATATCGTAGATCTTGTTATACCCTTGGTTAGGGTTCTGAATCTATAATTAACATGGTCGGTGCTTATTATGTTGTTGATCTTCTGTACAATTTTCTCGGTGTTGATTTTGAATCATGGTTAAAGTTTCATCTTGAGATGGTATGGTTAGGGTTTTCATTTTCATTGAACTTGGTGATCAAATTATCGCCATTGATCATCCTATAATCATATCTCGATCATCAATGTTAACTCTAGATTTTAGCAATGTGGACCATTTGATCTCATACGATTTGATCTTGACTATTGAGGAATAACTCTGGTGAGTTAGGTTGATTAAAAACTTGGAGGATTTTCATCTTTTTTTCATTGTGTTTTTCCTTTTGAATGGTGAAGTGCCTTGACCATTTTTTCTCTACCATTGTTGTTGATCATCTTGAGCTTTGGTTCCTCTCTGTAAATCAGTTTTATGAGGCTCTTAATGTCGTTTTTTCTCTCTTTTATTTTTTGAGCACATTATTTTATAGAGGTGGCCTCCATTTTGATAGATTCGATCTCTCTTTTTAACTAATTTTTCCATTGAGATTTGAGGATGTTTTAAGAGCATGATTTTTAGGTTTCTTGCTTTTGAGGTTTGAAAGCTCAATTCACCTTCATTTTTAGAGCTTTGGAGCTCTCTGTAACTTTTTTCTCGAGGATGATTTCCTCACTTCTTTATCTTACTTCTAGTTGTGAAAGAGGTAGCCATTAATGATTTCTTTTGAAGTTTTTTCAATCGAGCTCAGAGGTGAGTATATTTACGTTTTGTGTGTTTGCAAACTTTTGTGGCCGCCATTTAATGGAAATAAGATTGGTTTTTTTTTAAATCTCTGTTATGTTCCATTGTAATTTTTTTCCATTGGATCTTATTTCAAAGTTGGGATTTTGGATTTTGTGATTTCTTTCACCATTTGATGGTAACTTTCTTTTTGAGTTAAATTTTCAATATGGGTGTTCGTCTTTGATTTGCATTTTGATTTTCATTGTTTAAAGGCCATCATTGTCATATTCAAATGATTTCTTGATTCAATTTTACAACTTTAACTATTGATTCCATTACTTTAATTTTTGGGCTTTACTTTTAAAAACCTTTGTGGTTTTTTTTCTTTTTGAACTTGTTTTCTTCTTGAGTTAAAGTCATTTTTTTCCTAGTTTTTATGGCTCCTTTAAAATCTTTTTCAATTTTTAAACCTTTGATAATTTATGTCTTTTTGTTTATGCAATACTTAACCCAAAATAATTTTTGGGTGGTCATAAAATATTGCTCCTTTGTTAAAAGTCCACAGTTTTTGATGTATTAGACCTAAAAGTAAATTTTCCACATTCTCGAGCTCTTTTCAAATCTTTAACAATTTGTTATGGAAATGAGACTTTTCTGTGCAAAAATGTGAGGAAATTTCTATTATTATTTTTTCATTTAATGACATCTTTGATTTCCTTGACTCCATCTCGGCAAAGTTGATCTATGTCTTCAACTACTTGATAATGTGTTTTCTTTTAAGAAAACAAGATCTTGATTTCTCATGTTCATTTCTCTGGTATCCTTTTTATTTGATTTTCTTGCACTATTTATCATCCTTACATGATTATTTAGAGCTTTTTTAAAACACACCTGACTTCTAAGTTTGTAATCTTGAGATACTTCTAGTTCACTAGTTGTAGATCTGTTAGGCACAATCTAAGAGCTTTGACGTATTGATAATATTTTTATCCTTTAAAAACACCTATAAATTTATATCTACTTGCACGTGTAAGTCATGAAACCTGATAGTTGATCTGTTTATACACTTGGTAACTCACTTGGCATGAGAAATGTTTTCTTCTTTGTAAGCTTATTGCTCTTTATATTTATTAAATCACTTTAGCTTGTGATTTACTTGCTCAAGTACTATGTCGCATTCCTCTATAGCACTTTCTTCCTTATCATTTGATAGAATTTATCATTAAGTCCTAATATTGAAAGGTGTAGTTGTTTTTGAATTTTTTTGAAATCACTTTTCTCTTTCATACTATATGTGAAGGCAACACCTATTACTTTTTCTAGTGAAATTCTACTATGTGAATTTCAATTCCTTAATTCAAACTATGTTGAATCACTTGGATTTTTATTCAAAACTGTGACTATTCCTTACTGATATCATGAGCTGTAAATTCCATCTGCTCCATCTATAACTCTATGGTAATTGGTCCTGATGAGTACTAAATTTTAAAACTGAAACGTTTCCTTGAACAATGATGATCATGAATTTCTAAATCATACCTTTATATGGATATAATATTAAACTTGAATAGCTTATTATGAACCCCTTTTCTATGGAAAATTTCTTTCAAGTTGTAACTTGTACTTAATCATTAAGCTTTAAGACTATATTTAGTTTTGAATTCTGAATTTCTGTATTTAGATAGTCTTTTTCCTTTTGAATATGTAAGTGAATTGTTGTTTTATTTTGATAGATATATAGTTATATGCCAATGTTGTATACATGAAAATTCTTCAATCTTCTTGAAGATCTTTCAGCTTAGCATGAATTTATGGGAAGAAGTTAAACAACTATTTATTTTGAAAATCTGCAAGTATCTTTGAGTATATTCTGTTTTAACTTTATTGGACTTCATTATAGCTTTTAATTTCTAACAGCTCATTATGATCTTATCTATATGCAAATGATTTTCTGATTTTTATTTTTTATTTCTATTATTATTATTATTTATTTCTTCTAAATATTTGTCTTCATTATGATGTATCATTTTATACATATAGATGTTATATAATAGAAAGTTGAGCTCATGATGAAACCTATTAAGTTCATCTCATCTAAATTACTCCATTTGAATTGATTTGAAATAAAATTCTTGAACTTGTAGAGCATGATGCAATGCTATACTTTGACATTTGTTACTTTTATTAGTTGAAAGTGATTTCATGCATTGATACTATATTATCTTAATAGTTATTGACTTCTTAAAATTTCATTTCTTTTTCATTTTTTGCAACTGTACTTATCCTTTCAATGAAATGAATCATATTAGTTTGTCCGAAATCATGATGGATTTTAAAAAAATACTTTGATAAAACAACTCCAACACTTTGAAGCTTCATTTTCATTTCCATCAATTTGCTTCTTGAGCTTGTAATTTGATTTGCGTAATATTGTACTTTTGATATGAATGTAGATGTACTCTACTTTCTTGATTTATGAACTTTCTTTAATGAAGTAAAACTTGATTTAATATTTTTTTTCACTATGAACTTCTTTTTTTCATGACTTAAAAGCTTGAAAGTTTTTTTTACTATGATGATATTCTTGTACTTAATAGATGATCCTTTAGTTTATTCAAAAATTATTTTTACTTCATTTCTCTTGATATCTTCTTTAAACTCTTCTTGATGAAAAGATTGTATTATGAAATCAAAAATGCAATTATATCATACTTTTGATTTATCATGTGACTAAATGAAGCTCATCTTTTTTCTCTTTCTTTTTGACTTATACTTTTCTCATATCTAAATCTTTAGAGTTTTATAATTTTGTTCTATCTCCTGTAACTATCCTCTTCATGGGTTCTTGTAGAGTGTTTAATGAAAAATGGAAGATACCCCTTGCTTATTTTATTTATTTTAATGAATACTTTGTTCAGAAAACAAGAACTTTGTATTACTTTTCTATATTCTTTACTTCCTTCTATACATTTTATGCTTTGATGATATTTTTCTACCTTTTTTTGTAACAACTCATAAAAAACTGTACCATCTAGACTCCTTCAACAAGTATTTCCTTTTAGTATAGTAATCATTTATGAAAATATATTTTATTTCTTCATCTCACTACTGTACCTACACACTTAAGAAAATAGTTAGAAAATATTTAGGCTTTTTGGCCTCTCTTATGTTCCATAGTTTTCTTCTTTTCTCTTTCTTTAATGATTTTGGGAATCATATGTGCTGATGTAGAATATTGCTTTATCAATTGTGTATGTATCCTTATGCTTTTGATATTTAAAATCCATTTACGCATATAGTTAGACATGACATGAGTACAAATCAAATCCTGAGCTCAATATTGATGTCATTTTCCTTTCATTTTTCAGGTACACTGTGAAGCTTCTTAGAACATGGATGAAAAATGGAGCTAGAACTCAATACAAAAAGATTAGAAGAGAACCCAAGATAATGATGGGTTTCTTCTATACTCTTTTACTTTTAACTTCATGCACATGTACTTATTTCTTCAGTAGTTATGAGTTACATCCCTCAAATTTTGTGGGATACATTTTGTTTCTTCATGAATAAATAAAATTAATTTGTGTAACTGAGTTGTATAATTATTTCTGCATTCATCTTTTATGATGGATATTTATTATATAATGAAATAAACAACTCAATCACATAATTAAATGCATTCAACATCGAGAAATAATGATTTTTGAGGTTCTTGTAAATTTTAATAATGAACTCTCTTTCTTGTAAACTGCAACTCTGTTTTTTGTTCCCAAATTTAGCATTTCACCTAAACTATGATTCCCACCTTCATCAAGGAAATGCATTAGTCCTTCAGGGCTTTTGTGTTTCCTTGTTGAAGACGAACATGGAATGATAGTCTATGTGAGGTGTTACATTTTGTAACAACACACATAACTGCAGATTACATGTAGTTAATCAATTGCTACAACTGAAAACATAATAAAAATTTAATGCATCCCCCTAGTTAGGTCCACTTCATGTCAATCTGAGCCTCTTCCCTAGAAGGGTTAGTCAGGTTGAAGGTAAAAATTTGATGATAATGATGGAAAACTTCTTGGAGGATGTCTGATAAATAAGTTTTTTGAAAATTTCCTTGGAAGATAGCTTTGATCCGGGTGGAAAAAGATTTGGCTCAAAGTCTATCAAAAACTCTTTAGAAGCTTTGTCTTTCATTTTGAGCCAATGCGATAAGCACTATATAGAGCACCCATGGCTATGTAAGCTTCCCCAATTTCAAGTTTGTGTCTAAGGGGTATCCTAAAGTTACTAATTTTGATTGAAAGGAGGGGCATTAAGTTCTTGTGATATTTGTTAAAACTCATGATATGAAACCTCATGAGCATCCTATTAAAAGAGAGAAACATTTTTTCCATATATGTGAAGTAAGGTATTGGTCCTTGTGATGACATTATTTCACCATTAAATGCATCCCTCCCGACAAACACATCGAGGCACTAAGTTCTAAACACGTTGAATGTGTGTCAAAGTTTGAGCATGTTTCTGTGTGCATTATTAAGGTAAAATTAATAATTGACATAGTATTTTTAGCTAGAGTAATCTAGGTAATATCAAATAAAATGGGGGAGTGATAAAAAATAATACCATTGTTAGAAACAACAATAGGCCTAAGAATATTAGGGGAAATATAAAATAAATATTGACTTGACATCAGGACACAGTCTAGATGCTAAACAATTCAATCTTGCCCCTCCCAAAAAATGAACCAGGTGAACTAGGGAGAGGAAGAGCTATCTTTAAAGGGGATATTAGGATCAAACGATCTAATCTGTTCCAAAAATATAACCAAGCCTCTCTCTCTCCTCCACATCGGTGAATTGGTAAACGATAAACCTTTTTTTATGGGTATTCAACCATAGTAAATTAGTCCCCACAAAGAATCCACAAAGGATTAGCTAAGAAGTCAGCAAGCCATAACCAAAACAAATATCTCTCAACAACTTTGTTTGATGCATAAATATTGGAAAGCTCAAGAATGTGCTCTTCAAAATAAAATATATTCCAAATCACTAGGTAGGTGGGGTCGAGCCCCAAGAAATTGCATGTTGTGAAAGATGAGATGAAATTAAGGTCATGACCCCTCCACGTTAATGTTCATGATTAGATGCATCGAAAACAACTTGGGGCCAGATTGTGCAAGCTAAACACTAGAGTAGACAACTGCAAGTTTAATTTTTTGCTAAAGGAGAACACACACATGATGAAAGTGGAGACAATTGTCCCTAACAAGATATCTTCTGCTAGGATCACTAAGGCCATGTATGTTCCAAAAGTACATAATGATTCGACGAAATTGACATACATAGATCCCTTATCGTCAAGATTAAAGAGGGAATAAAACTAGTTATGTGACTAAGTTACTCTGGGCAATCTACCATTGACTATGGTCTACATTTTTCTTGCGAGGAATTCCTTGGATTCTTCATAGGCGGGTTGTGAGAATAACTAAGGTAATATTTTCAAGCAAAGGAAACGTCGTATTCTTCCCTAAAGGACACTTCTTGTAATGAGAAGGGAAAGATACCGAAGAAGCGAGATGGAGCTATAATCGAGGTGGTTAGTGAAGAATGAGAGGGGTCGGATCGGTTGTGCGCAGTTGACACACAACTGGTTTGATTAGAGCAAGCAGAGAGGATCTAGAACCATTAATATTAATAGAATGAGAAGAGGAAGATGAGGGTTTTTTTGGGTGACGAGATGCACCCCTTTTATTGGTTACCATGTTGCATCCATCCCTAGAGGAAGGGGCTTTGAGCTCCACTTATGACTTATCTTACGACACAGGGAAATATTTTGTGATGAAAGGGCATTTTCTAATAATGTGGTAACACGTGTGACAATAGTAGAAGGTATTATGTAAGTTAACATAAAAAACTTGTTAATAAATATGGGTTTCCTACACTTGTGTTTCGCTAGTGTCTTTCAAGTCTTTGGATAAATCCATTTCAATTCGTAAAACACTTTTAACAGAAAAGTATTAAAGAACTTAGGATTTTCCAAATAAATAAGATGATCCAATGGTTTGATCAGATGTTCAACAAATCCCCAAAAAGGAGATGGAGCCCATATATTCTACCCAAATTAAGAAATTAAGCATGAATTATTATGAAACTTGGATGTCCCTGTCCAATGAGAAAACACCACCATTGTGTTTCAAATAAACTAAGGGCCATGGTTGACAATGGATTTGCAATGTTCAACATTATTCAAATGGAACAAGAGAAAATCCTTGGTGAGGTTTTGCACTCCCTCAAGCTTGACACCATGATGTTGCCAATGGTTGTGAACCTATTGTTTAAACATGCTTTCATGACTAGGCCCAAAAAGTACCCGAACGGGTGAATTTTTGAGCCACTTACAAGATTTATCAAATTCTTGTAAATTATATACAACCTTAGGAAAAGGAGTCTTAGAGTAAGGGTGATTACGTTGTCGAAGACCTTCAAGACGAATTTCTTATCTTTCTTGGGAGCCATGGCAGTGAAATGTTCCATCAAGGAAACCTGCATCAATAGATGGAGGTGATTAGATGGAAGCCATAATTATAGGAATAATGCTTCCCAAAGGGAGGAGTAAATGGCCTACTTAATGAAATAAATATGTGAGTAAATATTTTTTTTTTCAAAAATCCCAAGAAAATAGATGTATGAAAACAATCCAGATGAGCAACAAAAATCATGTACCTAAACCCTAATAGATCCATTACATCAAACCCTAGCCCTCACAAAAACCATCCTTTTTATCTTTAGTCAATTTTCACCTTTTTATAACACATTTAACGATAATTTATTTCCTTATTTTGATGTTATGGTTTTAAGTATTCATTTCCATTAAATTGTATGGAATTTGTCAACACATTTAATAATTGTGTTAATTAATATGATTTAATTTAATTCTTTTAATAAGTTTGAATACTATATTATGTTTAGAATAATTTGAATAACTTGTTTATTAGTTACCGTAGCATTATATTTTAGCTTGCGTGCTTAAAAACAATAGAACAAGGTAAATAGGCAAATTATATGCCATCTATTGTTGTTCTAAGACATAAATGAGTAACAATTGTGTCTCTATCCATTATTTTAGTGAAAACTTGTGTGAATCCTAGGGAATGAAAATGATTTATACCTTGGATGATTTCTTTTATTTAAAATCTAACATTATAAGCTATTTCCTACTCGAGACACCCTCAAGTTTATTTTTGCTATGGACATGTTATAAATTCTTAATTTTTTTAGACTCATATTTAGACTATAAGTCGACTTGCTTTCTAGGGGACTTCCTATTTGGTGAACCCATAATAACCCTCAAACTTGAATTTAAATTTGTATTGAGAACCTTTTACACTATTCACATCCCAAATAGGTGCATCTTGGAACATAAATTTGTATTGAGAACCTAATTTAACCTAATGCACACCTGAGAAATAACCACGACATCAAATCCTGCTCTATTCTCCTTTGTCAAACACCTCCTTGTGGATCCCCATAAAGAGAATAGTTATTACTACATACCTAGGCCTATATTTTATTAAAGGTCATGCATGTTAATTCTCCTAGCATCCCTTTTCATAGATAGCAGTTCTTAGAAAAGGAGTTGTCGGCGCACAAGCCATCTAATCAAAAAATAACATGAATTTTGTACTTCGATTTTTTCAAGATAATGGAAGGATTTTTCCACGTTGGTGATAATATTTCAAGACTTGGGGAACGATTTATTTTCTACCATTATTACAAAATTTCTGTGCTAAGATATAAATTTATCCTTTTGGAACATGAATAGGAGCTCTCTCTTTTTCTTTGAAGTTTATAACACATCTAGAAATAAATATCTATAGTAGATACAATAACCATATGTTGCAATGTTTGGCATATTTCCTACGAAAAGAAAAACCAAAATGCATTTGCTTATGCCCATACAAATGAAGATATTGGTAAGAATCTTTCATGCCTTTGTGCCAAATTCAGCCCCATGATGGAAAGAAAAACTTTAAATATGTATTTTCACCATTAGCTTATGTTTTCACTAACTCTCAACCCCAATCGTCATTTTTGTTCACTTGGTGTAAGTTTAGGACTATTTTCGTTCCCTGTAGGATAGCTTTAGCACAATAGGACAAGGATGGCTCGCTCTTTCTTTCTCACGTAGAATGAAACAATTGACAAAGGATCGTCACATCACGAATTGTTAATAGTTCCATCAGTTTCAATATCTTACAGACAATGAATATGATATATATCCAACTCTTTTAAACAAAATACATCTTTTTCTGATAATCTCCCCTCACATAGGCATGGTTATTTATACCACTTATTAATGAGTTCATATGTAATTTTTGCGATGATATTTTTCTTGCAAAACATTTATTCTACCCTATAAATATGTATCAAATTAATTTGTTTCAGCAATGCTCAATTTTTACAAAGCATATCATATTGTGTTTAATAATTTTTCTTTCTTATTAGATTAATACTAAATTTTTACAAAGCATTTTGTATTTTTAGTTATATTTTGTGATTTTGGAAAAGTAGTGCTTTATATTATGAATTTAAACACATATCTTATATCAATTTCACATTCATATTGCTTGTATGGGAATATTGTATACAAAACAACAACAGGAATTTTTATTTTTTCATGATTTCCTATCTTGATAGAAGCACTCAATACAATCAACAAATAATTCAACATAAAACTAGAAAACTTATACGCTAATAGAATTCTTAACGTAAAACTAGAAAACTAATACATTAATACAATTTTTTCTCTACAATGAAATTCCTTCAAGATTAGTCATTCTATGGCCTTGTTATAAAATGTTTAACAATTACTTGTACTTTTTATTTTCCTTATATTATTATTAATTGGTTTAGCATGAAGTTATAATTTTATGTCGTTCTAATATATTTATGTGTTAGTCAATTACTATTTATTACATTATTTTGCATTTGTTCATTGTTATTATTACTATCTATTGCATTATTTGTGCTTTATTTATTTCCTTCATATTTTCTCTCTTTTCAAGGATAACTCTTCCTTTATTTTAATAGGGTTTTATAATTTTGATCCAAAAATTTAGTATGATTCTAATTTGTATTAAATTACAAATCTCTTTTGTGCGGGCATTTGATTATTATTTTTCTTGCTTATATTTGTTGGTCCTTACTTATTCATGTTATTGTTCTTTTTGTTTCATAATGCACTCCAAAATGTTGCTATTTTTGAAATCATGAACACTATAAATGTGTGAGTGCATTAAAACATTTACAAATAATCACTATTGATCATATATACACATACATTAATATGGTGACCTTTGATGCCTCTTCTTCACTAGATACTTACTTATCTTCTTCTACCTCATTGGGGTCCATAATGTAGAAAAATTAACTCTCAAAAAAATTATTTCCTTAGCTCAATTTTCTATCACAACTTCGACATTTCCCTTTTTATAATTTCTCTTCAAATTTTTGAAGATTCGATTGGTAGGTTAAGAGAATGAGTGTACCAAGTTAATATGATATCTAATGTTATTGAAGGTATTCTTTATCATGGCGAGTAACATTCCTGTATGGTATGTGTCATGATAACATAATAAAAATATTGAATGGATAAAAAATTTATACCTCATGTTGGATGTGATCCTTAAGACCACAAAAAGAAACATTCATTTATATTATCATGTTTAATTATATCCACACAGAATGAAAAGTATAAGAACTATTGAATATAGTCTTCTCGTTATTCTATTTATCACAATATTTCTATTTAGCTACATTATTTCTTCATCGCATTACTATTACAATATGTTTGAAGCTCCTAGATAAAAATTGACAAGGTGACACTAAGATCCTTCTTCTCATTTTAAATACACAACTAATAGTAACAATTAGACACAAAGATGTAAAATTATCTTTCTAACCACTTGGGATCTGATATAAATATGAAAAATTATCCATTTGGTTAATCGAGTGGGTCATAACCTTGAAAATTACACATTTCAATATTTCGGAGTATGTTTTGCAGCCTAGAGTTAATTCTTTCCCAAGAAGAATGTTATCCATTATTTTGATTATTATTTGTATATTTTTAATATCCATTTTGATTTATTTAAGAGGGTAACAACAACTCAATATTTTAAGATATCTTAGGCATATATTCTATCGATTCCTCCACCTCTCCTTTCATGTTACATCACACATAGTTTTCATGTCCCTTAATAATTTTCATGACCTCCAAAGAAGTTTGTACATTTCAGCGTCCAATGAATACATAACATCAAAATTTTTATCCCATTCTAAGTTCTCCTTGGAGTGGTTAATATTTTCCTTGGCCTCTAGTCAATATTCGTGCCATAGTGATAAGGGATTATGTTTATTATATTATGCATCTAGATAGACAAATTGAACAAAAAGAACACAAATATTTTTTTTTGATAGATTTTCATAAATCTAAAATATTAGATAATTCTACTATTTACATCCTAGTGAGAAAGTTTGTAAAATGATTATAAGTTAAAAACTAGATCAAGAGAATATATTATTTCTAGGGTAACTTATGTGATAATTCTAGTAAAATAATTATATTAAATTTTTCAACATTTTATGATTTATATGTGAATCCTAAAAAGTAGGATTTTGACCTAATTTTGGCACAAATGAAATCTTTAATACCATTTGGGATGAAATTACTTAGATACAAAAAACTAATAATAACAATATTACACAAAAGGAACATCATAATAAAGATAATATGATAATATGATAGTGTAGATGACTTAGCCAATTCAAGTGGGCCAACCTCCACACATTATAATAAAACTCAAATTATTAGTAATATGATCATAGAGACTAGTTACTACCTCACATATATACCCTATTTATGATATATAAACCCACTAAGCTGACATATTAATCATATGAAATTATAATTAAATATGATATGAAATATTAAGAGATTATGTTCCTAATGTAAGATAGGTTTAAGGGAATATCATATTCCATAGAGTACGGTCATTATATGTGTTAGTAAATTGTTCCTCTATGATAGTTTTAGGTATCTCACATAATTTTTCCTTACACTCAAGTGCACTTTTAATATTCATTTGATACAATAGTTTATTGAGTAAGTTTCTCTTACGTATAGGGCACCCAATGAGATTAGTAGAATATGTCCATGAATGTGTAATGGAACAATATGATCCCAAACCCTAATGAATGAGGATTAATTTCATGAAATAATATATAATATTTACTAAAACCTTAAGTAATAAGATCATATACAATAGGATTTTAAATGCTCAACATTTATCATTGAATTTAATTCATATAATAGAATAATTAGAAAACAAGCATATTGAGAAGTAATGTGAAAAATACATATTTTGAGAAACATCTTGAGAATTTGGAAGATATTTTGGAGATGTAACTCAAAATAATTGAGAAAGAATAGACAATGACTAAAAATTGAAAAACAAAAATTCAATTCAAGAAATATTACATTAAATTTAAAACATTCATATGAATTCTACAATTTATGGCCTAGAGAGAGATTTTGGGAATAACGACTAAAATGATTATAACTTATACACCATAGGTCAAGATAACAACAAATTTTGAGGTATTTTTTAATGTTATGTCAAAACTTAAGTAAAGTATTACATATCTTTTTAAAACAAATATGAGATGTACGTCAATCCACAAAGTAGGGTTTCATCTAATTTTATCCCAAATAAAAGTTTTGATCTCAGTAACAAAATTAATTATATATATTAGATTAACAATAACAATATAACACACTTTGGATTACCAAAATAAATATAATACGATGATATGGAAGTGTATATGGATTATCCACTTCAGGGGGAAACCTACAATCCTTATAATAAGATTGAAATCCTCAATATTACGATCTTCTACGAGTCTTTTCATTCTTTATATACCTTATTTATGTTTTCTAAATTCTTTAATTCGAGATATTAATCATATGAAATCATAAAAAAAAGTGATATAATATGTTAAGATATTATGTTAGCCATGGGTTGGCTATATGTATCCTAATATATGACATAGGCTTAAGGGCATAGCATATTCCATAGAGAAGTGTCAGGTATATGTATTCGGAAAGTATACATCTTACATAGTTTTAGGTGGATCACATACATTTTTCCTACACTTGAGAGCTCTTTTAGAATTAATTTCATATAATAATTTTGCAAGAAAGTTACTCTAATATATGCACGGACCTAATGATATTAGGAGGACATGTCCATGGAGGTATATTGGAACATTATGATGCTAAAACCCAATGAATGAGGTTTGCTTTCATGAAATTATATTGAATACTAAAATCATAAGAGAACAAGTTAAGACCCCGAGGACAAGGCACAAAAACTTAGATTGGAGTGTTTGAAAAATTAATTAATTCGAATTAATTTGTTAATGAAATACTAAAAGATACAACTTCTTAAAGTTAGAAAAAGAATTTAGGGTTAGGGTTTTGTAATATTTTCACCCAAGATGAAATGTGGTCATATGATATTGATATGAAAGTGAGGAAATATATTATTTAGGGTTTCATTAATGTCCTTCCAAAATTCAAAAATTTGGGATAGAAATAGTAATTTTAAAATATAATATAGCCAATTATTATCTCTAGTATCTTGATTGAAATCTTAATTTAAACATCTAGTGTTCTTGTGTCCTTTAATGTGGATTCTTTGATAAATAAAATTATTGTTTACAAAATTATTCCTATAAGTAGCTTATCTTTTGTAGGAACCTTAGCTCCTCTCCTTCTTGACCTAAAATAAGGTTATTTTGTATTTTTTCAAGATTCTTAAACATCCCATTCTGATGAGTGTTGGGAATATACAAATATTGTAACCTATGATCAAAGCCACATAGTTCTCATCCTCTTGTTTGTATAATAAAATGTGATAATAATGAAAACTACATGATATTACTTAAACCCAATGAGATAAGATGTAATAAGTATTCCTCAAATTCACATAAGAGGGTAATATTCCTTGTAATTGAATGTCAAAATTATCTTGAGATGTTATCTAGTGAAAATATATTATGCTTAGTAACCATTTATAATGGATTAAGGTGATTTTCTTACATAGTTACTAAAACTTGAATTTGAAAATTTTACAATGTAACCAACATAAACTCAAATTCATATAGACAAAAATACCAACTTGAAGATAGTTTTTGTTTACAAGTTTAATTCCAAAAGAATGGAGGATAAAATTTTAATCAATGGACATAACCATCCTTCGATTATATATACCATGAGTGATTCTAAACAAGAAAACTAATAATAATAAAATAAAAAATGTGGATATCCCCGAAAACATATCATAATAGAATAATAAGTATAAAAAGTGTTTAGGAATCATTATAGAAGAATTAAAGAGTCAAAGAGAAAGGTAAAAATTAAAATTAATCTTATTATTTTATATTCTTTGAAACCATATCCATAGTAACACTTAAAAATCCATGATAAAAGGGAATGTTAACTTTTTTTGGTATCTATAACCATTCGAAACCATAATAAAATAGTGTTTCTACCAATTATTATTTACACCCTAGTTAGATTTTGTGAAATAAAAATTAGTGAAATGAGTAGACTAAATGATTTAAGGTTTGAATACATGGGTTTAATCGATTAATTACATTCTAGCATTAAGAACCAATATTAGAACAATGTATTAATATTTGCAACTAATGTACTAAAATATATATAAACTTGAAAACACAAGGATATGAGTTCACTTAGATGATTACATATTGTTGTTGGACAGGTTTTTGTATGTAGACTCTTGGAATAGGGATATCCGGGACTAATGATAGTTCATTTCTAGATTTGTGACTAGAAACTAACCTACAAAGGAATCCTTAATTTCTATCAGACCATAGCATACAATATTAAACCTTTCATTGAATGTCTTACAGCTATTTGGATTCAATCCCTACAAATTCAATAGATGGTCACCTCATTGGAACTTCACATCACTTTGTTAAACCCTAATTTTTGATCATGTAGTCCCTAACCATGGGTGGGAAACCCTACAAAACAAACATTTGTTCGCTTGTGGGCACCCTAACGCACTTCGATGATGGAACTACTTCAAATAAGTCTCAAACGACACACTTTTCTCTACCTAGCACATGATATATGAATAAATGTAACTAGATTTAGAAACCCTCTTTGAAAATGTTTGAGTGGAGTTTCGATCTTGCTAAAATACTTGGAGAAGGGATTTCTATGTTCTTGTAAATGGGATGGTCTAACTCAATCACATGGTGAGAAACTTCAAAACTATATTGATATCTTCTCTATTTACCGTAGATGTGCTATTTTGATATTTAGGGAGATTTGGGCGCCGTTAACTAGAATGGGAAATGATTGTATGAATGTAGTTTTATAATATTTCCAAGGGCAAAACTGATGCAATTTTTACTTTATTATAGTTATTTAATTGATTTATCTAAGAAAGGTCGAACGCGATCGACTAAAATACCCATGAAAGAATATTAAATTCAAATTAAATTTCGAGAGCATGTTATTGTAATATTTAATATATAGGATAGACAAAATGTAACATCCTCACTAAATTGTAAAACCTTTCCTAGGGATGGAAAACATAAAATATGATGTTTGAAACTTGTCATTTGATGTTTTTCTATGAAATTTATGGATTTTAATCTTAAAACTTGCTTTAGTTTTGCAAGATAAAAAAGATAGAAAAGATACCTCGGGATGTGTTTAGAGGAAATGAAATGGTTGTGTTTCTATTAACAAGAGAGTAGTATAAAAAATAGTAGTGTCAAGGAGTAAATTTCCAAATTAGTGTGTTGTACATTCCCCCTCCTCTTTAAGTATAAAATGAAATTAAATGCTTAAAAATATATACCGATTGTGTAAACAGACTTTGTATTTACTTGAATTTTTTTTATGGAGTCCTATTGTGCTTGGAGTTGACATGCTTCAGGATGTAACCTACAATAAATACTATATTCGATGTCCATGATAAATATTCGAACTTTAACCCAAATGCAAAATGTTATACGTAAAATTTTAAATTACACAAAGTGAAATAAGAGATACAAAATCACCCAAAGATTCTTGAACCTATAGTAGAAATTAAACGACATAGTGAAGAAGTATTTAAGTACTTTATGCCCCTTGTAATCAATATAACTTTAGTATAGTTAGAAAAAACATGTTAAAGAAACAAGAGCATACTATATGGTCTTGATCGGACTATAGTTTTTGAACATGTTCATTTTTTTCTATATTTTTTGTGCTTGGTTGTGTTTTGGAGTACATGTACCCTATGTGTACATATCTGTTACCATATAAATATGCCTATTTATGTTGTAGGTGTATAATATACTTAAAATAGTGTGCCCTAGTTTGAGGAATGTGTGAAGATCATGTTGAGAAATTGGATCAAAAGAATAGATGTGTGCACATGCACTTGATGTACGATAATTTGTAGAAGAGTGTATAATACTAAGGAGGTGGCCACATTGAAGAACTTGTACCTAAAAACGAATGTTTTTCCATGGTGGAAACCATGACGTGAAACAAAAGTGAGATAAAATTAGTCGATATAAAATAAACAATAGTGTAATACATCTAGAAGAAGATAAATAACATAATAGGGATTTTAAATGTTAGAAGCATGGAAATAATGTCACATAAAAGGTGTAAATTCACAAACACATGAAACCCATATTATCACAAGAAAATCAAGACTCATAATCCTACAACAAATTATGAACAAAATAGGAATATAGGCATAACCATGAGAAACCAACAAAGGTCACAAGAAAATCAAGGAACTCAAGTCACAATCATTGAAACAAGAAAGTAATAAAGCACACACACACAATATATATATATGAGAAACTAAGAGTGTCAAAACATGATGAAATGGTAAAAGTAATTACAAATATACATATGAAGTAAAAATGTATCAACATATCACAAGATACATGTGTTAGTCCTATTAAATCAAAAGATAATGTGTATACAATATATGTTGTAAAGCATAATTAGGAATTTAAAAGGTACTATAATAAAATAGTAACACCTATTTGTAGTGTGTAATAAATGTCCACAAATGCATTGAAAGTTTTCGTAAGGGCCCACTAACACTTTGATCATTGTGTACCACTATGTGTGTTTCTTAAATCAATCTCAATATATGGTATCAATAAAATCCATAGTGAAAAATAACACATGTAATCCTCAATGCAAACAAATCAAGCAAAGTATACACGCTATAATTTTGTATTTTTACAAATATATGATTTTTTTGTATTTTCAAAATAAATATTTTTATGTTAATTTTAATCTATGCAGTTATGTATAAGAAAGAGGGTTAGCACCAAATCTATCTAATAAGAACCTCCTTAAGAGGTGGAGTAATTATCAAATAATATGGAAGATCATTCGTCAATTTTGACTCAAATGCAAGTGGTATAGTAGTAACGTTCCCCAAAAAAGGCTTGAGAGTGGAAATAGGTGAGGTATATCCATGAGTAGTGATAAAAATCGATTGAAATTGCATAGATTATACTTGGTAGAGGTGATTGTAATATGGCTTAGGTAGTGTCACATGCTGAAAATTGGACACTTAAATAAGAATTATTAGTCTGAATATTATTAAGAAGATCATGATGAAGATCAAATGGGATAATCCTATTCAATTTAATTGGATTATTTAAGATCGTGTATGATTTGATCAAGCTTGAAACATTGATAAATGAAGTGACCAATGCAGCTATAATAGTCACAATAAGAAGTGAAATCAAAGATATCGATACGAGGCTTACTTTTATCAATATTAAAAAGTTGAGGGAGATACATGAGATTACACACAAGTGATTATGGAGGAATAATTCATACAACATAAGGTAGACACGTAAAGTGCCTTTGTGTAGTGTGTAGAGCAGTAGATATATCCGTGAAAGGCTCACTTGGGGTATAAGATTGTTTTTAAGCACCGAGATCAAAATAAGATTAAGCTCCCCAATGGGATTGAAATCCAACATGTGTAATTTTCCATCTAAAATATCAATTAATTCATGAATATCATCTAAATCAAAATCTATCTCACTTTATTTTAGAAAGTTATAGATATTTGTAGAATAGATTGTTTTGTTTTCTCCTAATTGGGCTTGTTTATACTCTAAGGGTAGTTAGGTCTTATGAAATGGGACAACATCAATTGATATTTATTTCATTATTGTTTCTTAAGAATTATATGATGTAATTATCTCATAGAGATTGGTTCTTCTCAAGGATGTATTGAAATCTTATCTTCTTTATGTTTAGAGGAGTCATGTTGTATATCTAAAGGTATATTATGTAAGACATTATGTTCATCCAATATAGGCGTTACCAATTTTTTTACCTATTGATACATTCGATTGAGATTATTTTACAATAGAATGTTTCACATTAAAAAAATAACGCCCTTGTCCTCAATTTTTTATATGTGTTGTTGTAGATCATAATCACTTGTCATGATGTCAATTATTTATATGATAATTATCAAATGGTTAATCTTTGATTTTTACAAATTTATAGTGGGGGTAGTAATGAATATGTAACAAAGTGATTAAGAAATGATTGAGTATCTCATATAGAATATCATGCTTTCTAAAATTATTTTCAAATTGAAGAGGTGCTTTATGTGGTGGTTTCCTTAGTACACAGGGTTGATCTTTTGTAGCATACACATTAGTACCTTTATATAGGGTTTTCCTCTCTTGTATGGGAACATGTATCATGAATTATGTGTGTATCACATTTATAATATATATTGGTCATGATGTGTAAAGACATTATGGATATCGAAACTAGAAGAATCCTTTAGATGTGCTATCTCACGAGCTTGAGAGATGTCATATCATTATTTATATCTTGAAATTAAAGTTGAAAAGTATGATTTAAGGCTTAAATATAATATAAAATGGCCTTATGAAAGGTTTCATCATTACTAATTAAAGGAGCTGAAATATAATTCAAAATTTAATTTACATGGAAAGGTTTCATATTATTATGGAGAAGTGTGTCCTACACTAGTTTTGTGAGATCATCTTCACATGTTTGGTGATGTTGAAGTGAATGATACAAGGATACTTGAGAGATTTTAGTGATTAACTAAAAATGAATATACTAATGTAGTAAAATATAATTAATCTAATCAAGGAGGACAATATAAAGCAATATGTAAATGCACTAAAATAGTATGTAAATGAGATAAGTAAATAAGCTAAAGAATTTAAAAACCCTGATGTGCAAGAAGGAAATGAAATAATTCATGTGATGGCAAATGAATATAAGACTATGTCATAGTGATGCACAAAAAATCAGAGAAGAGGAATGAAAAGGTAGGAGTAACAAAAAGGAAAGATCTGCATGATGTGTCTAGACTAGGGTGCTTGGAAGATGACTGGGGTGCCCATGGGTGCGCTGGTAAGGAAAATGGGTTCCCTAGTCTCAGAAAAGTGTTCAGAATTAGTGCTCACAAGATCGAAGGTGATCTAAGGGTCTACCTTCCTATCGCATTATTTTTTTGTACTACGTCGAATGCTCCAAATTTTCCAAGAGGAATAAATAACTTGCAAAAGACCAAGAGGAAGTATGAAAACCATATAGAAGAGAAAAATGCAAAATAAATGGGTCAAACAGAACTCAGCTGCCACAACAGTGGGCTTACTAAGTATTGCAATATATTTCAAATGTGGATGCATTTTAGGTGTGTGTGTGCATGTTGTGCCATAGGTGCTCTTGTGCCATTCACACTTTGTGAAGTAGTGATCAATAGCTAAATGTAGAAAATATAATATAATGTGTGCATTAAATAGAATAGAATACCTCCCTCTATGAAGTGTGATGCAAATTTCCTATCTTGTGCCTTGATGATGAAGCTATGTGGATTTCAATGCAATAGATGGATGTAAATCTAGATGGAATGATAGTAGTGTATGATGTTAGGTCCCTCATTATTGTCTCATAACTTTATATTTATAGGTTTTTTTTGCTCTAATTTCGTAATTAACCCTGAAAATTCCTTTCCCAATAAAGATAAATATGAAAAACATATAGAAGAGGCCCAAAAAGTGGTGGGAAAGTGCTAGAAAGATCGGGACAACCCTAGGTGGGACCAGGGGCACCCATGGGTTCTCGAGTGCTAAATTTGGGTGCCCCATTTGAAGCTAAAATAATGTGGGATGCCCTGAAATGGCTAGGCATATGGGTGCAATAGGTCACAAATTACGAAATAAAAAAATAATGGCCAAAAGGATAGGGGCTAATTAGTACTTTCTTCACTAAATAACACTCTAGAAATAGTAGTATGAGGTCGGGATATATAAATGTCTAAAGTGCATGATTTTGAGACTAAATTTTGCTCCCACTTTATGTTGGTGAGCAGAAATCTTAGGAACATAAAGTAGAATGAGATGCCTACCTAATGTCCATGAAGAGTGTAGTAGAAGCATGCCGAAGGACTAGACAAAATCATAGAATAATGAAAAGATGGAGAACTATGAAAACTATAGATGAAAAATGAGTAAAGAAAAAGTGATGATAGTGAACCTAGGGTGAACCATGTGTGTGTAGATGCCACATAGTGTAGTGTACCTACCTAAAATAATGATGTGTGTTTTATATTTTACTACGACATAGTGTTTTTCACATTATTTTTGTTGTCCCCATTTGATTTGTTTCTCATACGACATTTGGACCTACAAGGAGAATATGATCAAGTAGTATAATATGTATGTATGTAAGTGTAAAAACGCTATGTAAAAGATGCATGTGTATGTAAATGTAAAGTATGCAAATGTAAATGGAAAACATAAATGTAAATGTAAATGGAACATGTGCACCTAATCCATGTCGAGAGAGAAAGAAGAATATCTTGTCTTTGCGACGTTTTTAGGCACTCTCACACCATAGGTGAAGAAGTGTATGGAGGAAATTCTATATGTCCTCCAGGCTTTAATCGCTTCCCAGAATGTGTGTAGAGATCTCTGTACTATCCTAGTTTTTTGGGTGATCCAACTCCACTAGCCAAATTAGTGTAGGGAGGCACACTCACTGTAACCTCCAAGCCTATAACCGCTTCCCGAAATAATAAGGACACCATGTCCTATAAAATCCATTATGTATAGGGTTTGTAGACTGGTCTAAGCCCAATCGCTAAATATAATCAAATCGAAATGGTATAGAATATTTGTGTTAGTATGTAAACCCCAAAATGGTGCCCCCTCTTTGGGGAAAATGCAATGTTTTTGATAAGATACATGTGACATCAAAATAGGGCCAACCGCATACCCTGAAAAGTGTTTGGTATAAACCAAGGCACACAAAAATAGTAAGGCTAGACAAACTAAAGTATAAAAACACATGCATGAAGAAAATAGTGTATAAGCTACACAAAAAGTTTAAAATCTACTAAGCAAAGTAATGTAATCACGCAAGAACACAGGTATGCCAGGAAAAGTAGGTTGAAAAATTGGGACATCACTCATGGTGTCGCAAGACACACTAGAAAATCATGGCCGCAAACAATAGATAAGTACGCAAACCAAACATAGGGCAAGGCACGAAATAATAACAAACAATAGAAAACAATGGAAAAATGTAATAAACAAGTATGGAAACCAATTTCCCTACATAAAAATGTTGTTCATGAAGTACCCATTAGCACGTTATAAATATTACTATTATGTATAAAGCTTGTATAAGCTTGAGTAATGTAAAGTTCAAGTACAACATGAAACAATACCACTTGGAAGAGACAAATGTGTGGATGGCCCCAAATGACCATTATAGGAAGGGTAGAAGGCAAGCATCCATGCGGAATGTAAGAGACATGTATCTACGATCACAACTAAAAGAATGCATTAAGGCCCATATATATATGATATAGATAAATGACATACAAGTAATCAAACTAGCATGTGTAATAAAGTGACCATGAACAAGAAACATTAAACAAGAATATAAACAACAATATTATGCATTATGTTGTGGAGGGATGGAATGGAATACAAGGTGGAATGATAGGAGCCGCGTGCCCCGCGAGTGAATGGAAGTGTAGGTAGTGAGGTTCATTCTTTTTCCCCCTCAACAGATTAAGAATGAACCGTAAACGAGAGTGTATCATCGAGAAATGGTCAAGTAGTGTGTGTTGTGTATAGCATGCTCGAGGAAATGTGTATATGCATAGGGCTGATGATATGCTATGTGTAGAATTATTGTGTGTAGAACTTATAGCCTAAGTGTATACCATAATGAGATGAAAATTGGAGTGATGATTTATCCCGAGGCATATATCACTACATGATGAATCGATGAGTGGTGATTTAACACTAAGCATATATCACTATAAGGTGTAAGGAGGGTGTGGTGATGTAACCTAAGGTGTAGACCACTACAAAATGATAGAATAAGTGATGATTTTTCCTAAAGTGTATGTCACTATGAGGATAATAACATTGAGTGGTTATGTAACATAAGGTGTAAACCACTATAGGATGATAGAATAGATGACAATTTAGCCTAAAGCGTATGTCACTAAGCCTAGTGATCTCACATGATGAAAGGTGGAATAATAAAGGTGTGATGAGTGTAGGGTCCATTTGATTTGTAAACACTCGATATTCGAGTATGGACTTGTTAGCATAGTCTACATATGTTTTTTTATTATAAAAGTTTTTATCATCTATTTCATTATTCTCTCCTAGTTCGTAATATATATGTTCATTTTGGAGAGTATTGTTGCTTCTCCTCTGCTATAAATAATGTACGTGCTTTCTGAATAATATACATTAAGTGAATAATTCTATCTCTATTTATTCTCCTCAATTACCTCCTCATAATATGGTAACAGAGAAAACCTGATCTCTGACCTATGCGTTTCAAGGAGAAGAATGTTTGATCAGCGTGGAGAAGAATTTGAAGTGCCCTGCAAAGGAGAAGATGTCTATGGAGGAACAAGATGTGTGATTTTATACCAACGACCTACAATTAGCACATGTGAAAGTAAACATGCATTGGATTTGTGTTTGTTAGATTGTTGCATGGTAGAGGAAGAGATGGACGTGGATATTTATCAGCAACCTATGTGGATGACCTCCCATTGCTCATGGCCATGTAAAAACTCTCTTTGTTAAACGTGGGAGAAGTCTCATTGATCAGCATGAAAAATTCATTTACCAGAAGCGCCTAAATGTGGATTTGTGTCAAAGTATTTTAAGAAACAGCGAATCGCCAATTTTTTCTTCTAACTTTTCCTTAGATGTGGAAATAGAAAACAACTGCGTGAAATGAATTGTGGAAGAAAAGAGCTACATGGTGATTAAACGACCAATTCAAGCACTTTTCTCTGTTGGTTTCAGGGACTAGTTAGAGAGTCTTTATCTCCTGCTACGTGGTAATTGTCACAGGTTACATGGTGTTTTTCCTAATCTTCAGCCTACGTGGGTGATCTGATTGGTGCTTACCTCCTCACAATTGGAGAATCGACTAGACGTTGGCATATATTTTCTGTTGACATTTTTGGAACAATCATCATTGTTGAGCGTGATGTCTAAAGTAAATATTTAGTGCATATCTCTATCAATTTTTGCACTGAAGTGCAAGATGTGTGGAGGGCATTTTTTTGTCTATATTTCTTGTTGTTTGATGAGTGATTTGTTACCAGAAACATGGCAGTTTGAAGAGTGTTTTGGCATTTCAAACTAGCAGTGACTTGTCCTTGGCACTAATTATTCTAGTGTGGCAAAAGCGTGTGGTTCTATATTGCGTGGAGACCTACGTGAAATAGTTGTGCATGGAGAGTTTTATCCCTACTCTACGTGGACATGAATACTTGTAAATCGATTTTTTTTTGTTGCATGGATGTGTGAAAGTGAAAGATACAAGCACACACTCTTAATTGTAAAGCCAATGTTGTATGGTGAAGTATATCAAAGCCACGTTGAATGATGAGCGTGAATAACATGATTGAGACTGTTGAAAGCCACAACATCAAATTACATGCCGAAGAACACAAAGTCCTTAAGATCCTAAAAGCTCTAGGTTCTACTTTTCACTTCTTAACAAGCTACGCAACATTGGAAATCTAGTCTTCAACGAGATAGTTCGAAAAGGAATTTTTGAATATTTCCTTTGCATGACGTCATATTCCAAGAAAATCAAGTGCGGAAGAGCTAGAAGATGGGTATGACACCGGTTACGAAGATGAATAAGAATTCCCCACAAAGTGTCGGTGTCTCAAAGATGCGAGTATCGTGAGCATCTATGAGTTGGTGCCTCTCATCAGTGAGTAGCATTGTAATATCTCTTGGAATCAATAAATAAATAATTTTTATTTGTTTTACAATGTCTACACCAAAGCTTCTACTCTTATATGCTCAATTACTTAAAGGGCCCAATTTTGGAGCCTGAAAACAAAAAAGAGGAAAATCCTTTAATTTGAAGGATTATGGGGCATTTTAATAGGATCTGTGACCATTCCCACAACCCCTAATGAATTAATGAAGTATGATATGGCTAGTGCCAAAGCCTTGATGTTGATAATGCTCAGTATTAGTGATGATGTGCAAATGCATGTTCGAATGCAGAGAAACAAAAGGAAGCTTGGGAAAACTTGGCAACCATTTATAAAGCCAAAAATTAGACTAAGATCCTCCATCTTAAGTCAAAGTTGCACACCCTTTCTTTGTGTTTAGATGAGAAATTTGAAGAGTTCTTATGTCGTGTGGTTGAGCTGCGATTGGAGTTATTAGGACTCGGTCAAATAGTGGATGAAAAATTTCTCATACCAATCACCTTGAGATCACTTCAAAGTTTTGAGTGGTTGTTGTGATACTAGGTGTATTTAAACAAGAAGTGTTGATCGAAGAACTTGTGAAATTTTTACGGTAGGAGGAGGCCATCAATTCATCCCGAGATGAGTCTCAGGATAAAGCCCTATTCTCAAATCCATACCATGACAAGAAGAATCAGAAGGGTTCCCCAGAGAAGCCAACTCAAGTACAACCAAATCAAGAGTAGAAAGATCAAAAGTTAAAGAGGTGGTGTCACATTTATAGAACCAATACTCATGACATTGATCACTACTAGTACAATGGCTTGAAATAGGGGTCTTTGAGTCAAACAAGCACATCTGAGTGCAAATATTTTCAAAAATCCAAATGACATCCTCACGAAAGAAAGTAGAAGGGACATCTCACAATCCAAAAAGATGATGAATCTAATGAGGAGACATCATAATGAGACCATTGTGGTAAGAACCTTGTACTATTCTCTCAAACTTCTAATCCCATGAAGAAATTCTAGTTGATAGATGCCGGTCACAAGCAAGAATATGTCAGTGACAAGAATTTGTTTGATTCACTAAATGATCAACCAACCAGATATCAATTTCGCATAGCTGATGAAAAAGAATACATTACAAAAGGAATAGGTTAAGTCACAATTCCTCTGGGACCACGAAAATGTACGCTTACAAAGGTACTATATGTTCCTGGCTTGACTAACAATCTCTTGTCAGTGACTCAGCTCTTGAATCATCATCTAAAGGTAGAATTTCTTGTTCAAAATGACATCAAATCATGCTTGATCTCAAGACAAGGTACAGTTATTGCTAGAGATTTTCTAAAAGATAAGTTATTTTCTTTAGATATTGTTTCATCTTCTGCAGTAGCTTTATCTACCTCAATAGTAGAATAAACTGCCCTTTAGTATTTTAGATATGGACACTTATCGGTTAGTTCATTTACATTAGATGAGTTCAAAATAAATGGTCCATGGACTACCCAAATTATCTAGTTCCTTGCCTATTTTCCCTTGTTGTCTTACGGAAACATCACAGAGATCCATTTCGGAGAGCACCTTCCATACCAAGAAGCATCTGGAGGTAGTTCATACCGATCCGAATGGCTGTTACTGCTTCATTTTTAGGATATAAGTACTTCCAACTGTTCGTAGATGACCAATTTCACAATATGTGAGTGTTTTTACTGAAGAATAAAAGTGAGGATCTTCAACATTTCTAGAGTTTCTATCATCATGTTGTGAAAGAGACCAAAAACCACTTCTTCTACTTCACTCAGATCGAGGGGGAGAATTCACATCAAATAAGTTCTTATCTCCTTGAACTAACAAGGTGTTAAGCGAACCTAAATTCTCTCTACACACCCCAACAAAATGACATTGTTGAGCATCACAATCTCATAGTGATGGAGATGGTTCGCATGCTAATAACAACAAATCTAGAGGAACGCTATTGGGCTGAAGTAGTACAAACAACCGTATATCTTGTCCTCATGGCATTGAAAAATATTCTACAAAATAAAATGTTAGAAGAGGTATGGAGTGGTAGAAATCCATCAATTTCTCATTTACAATTATTTGGTTACACATCATACGTGTATGTCCCATCTCATAAGAGAAAGAAGGTTGAGCCAAAGACACTCCCATGCATCCTCCTTGGCTACAACACTACCTCAAAGGAATATCGTCTCATGGATCTTGAGACAAAGAAAATATACGAGAGTCAGGACGTGGTTTGTGATGAGTCATCCTTTGAATCAGTAGTGACAACAGAAGAACCATTACCAACCACCTCTCACCGACTAGTCTTTGAATAAGATGATCAGCCAGAGGAGACTACTCAGAGAAAATATGTGCTTCTAGGAGAGCTATTTGTTAATGTTGGAGAACTGGAGAATGTGAATCCACATCAATCCACATGGAAACAACATAGTTCTTTTAAAAAACAACTAAGTTCTTGTCCAAAGTGGGTAAAAACACCATCAATGTCTCACATTTGCAAAAACTCCTAGATACATCATCCGAGTCAAAACAAGGATTCAAACATGAAATGAGGTAAGATTTACACTCATGAGTTCATTTATTAATAGCTCTAAGTCTGATTATGTTCGGGAAGCACTCAATGAACCTTAGTGGAAGGAAGCCATAGATATAAAAAATTTACTCACTCAAGAAAAATCAGATATGGTAACTTGTCGATCTGCGTATAGGAAAGAAACCTATAGGCTGCAAATGGGTTTTCAAGAAAAATATAAGGAAGATGGATCCATTGAAAAACATAAAGCATGACTTGTAGCAAAGGATATGCTCGTAAAGAGGGCATTGAATATGAAGAAAGCTTTGCACCCAATGGGAGATCAAGACCATCGAGTAGTTTACGCACTTGCTTTGCCGCACGAAAAGGATGGAGAATTCAGCAGATGGATGTCAAGAGTGTTTGTTAGTGAAAAATCATAGAACCCCGAATGCCCTTGGTTCCGAGTGGGTACATCGATGTGAATGCACAACATTGGACCATCTGTCAAGTTGTGGGACTTGCAGACTTGAGATGGACCTCCAGAGGAGGTTGGTTCTCGATTCCTAATCTACACCTTGCCACAAGCTACTCAAGTGTAGGAAGAACCTATCTAATCCTAATATAACCTTTCCGAGGAGATAGGGAGAGAGAGAGAATGAAAGAGAGCCTACACTAAGCAGTGATACACTAGAAAATGAAGTGGCGAGATACTTTGCTAAGGGAGGATGAAACAGGGACAAAGGAGATGAGGGAGGTCGGGACATAAGTGAGACAGGACCCGCATCCAAATCCACTATCGAATATCCATGAAGCATTAAATCTTACACTTGCAAATGTGAAATACATGCACAATAAGAAAAAACCAGATGAAGGCCGAGGCTCAAAGGAGGAAAACAAGGAAAGGCTCAAATTTTTCAAACTTATTCGTATACGAGTCGACTCGAGGCCAAAAATAGACTTGCGGAAGGTGTCATGTCTCAACTTGGTGCAATTCAAGAAAGCGTATCCAAAATAGGGCATCCAAATGAGCACTAGCCACCCCACGTGTCAAGAAGTCAAAAGGGGTAGAGCTAGCAGTTGAAAAGTCTAAATGGGGCAAAGCCGGCATTAGGTGCCACGTGTCGACCGAGCGCAACTTCCAATTGAGAGCCCAAGGAAGAGAATCAAACTAGTGTGGAGCTTCCACGCGTCCTGAGCCCGATGTGTTAGTGTTCACCGGAGGCCTTAAATTGACTAAGTATAAGAGGGTCATCGAAGCCTCCACATGCCTCATCAACGCAATTCCAAGGGTAGAATCCAAAGTGGGGACCCCAAATGAGTGCTGCCCTCCATGTGGTCGAGCCTTAAAAGTTAAATTGGTCATTAAAAATTCTAAGGCCGTAAAAAAACCACATGTGAGCATGAAGCACCTTCAAGAGTTAAAGGAAAAGGTAGTCCCCAAATGAGTGTATAGCTTCCACGTGTCCTGTGTCCGAAAAGGAGATAGATCCAGCAGTTGAAAAGTATTAGGCTAGCGAAGTCTACATGTGTCTCAATGGAGTAAATTCAAGAGGTGTAGCCAAAAGGCCAATCCGAAATAAGTGCGCAGCCCTCCGTGTGTCCCAAGTATGACAAAGGGGATAGACCAGGCCATTTAATTGGCTAAGTATAAAGAATCAGTGGAAGTATCCATGTGTCTCAATGGTGCACCTTCAAGGGGCGAAGCTAATGGCAAAGACCCAAATGAGTGCAGAGATTCCACGTGTCCTAGGTCTGAAAAAGGGACGGAGTCTGCCATTTAATCAACTAAGTATAGAATGGTCAGCAAAACCCTCCACATGCCTTATCCATGTAATTTCAAAGGTAAAATCTGGGGGTAGGTCCCAAACATGTGTTGAGCCTCCACGTGTTCGAGGTTAGGCGTATGGCCCCTAAAAAAAAAAAAGGGACTTAGCCAAAATACAAAGAAACAAAGCAAGGCCGTGGAATCTTCCACGTGTCTCTTCGGCACAACTTCAAAAGCAAAATCCAAAAGCAGTCCCAAAATGTGCACCAGCTCTACACATGGCCATGTTTCAAGTCAAAGCGAGAAGGTGGGTCGCCAAAGGTAGTTTGATTTTTTTGGCTTTGTTTCAAAAAGGCGTAAAGTATAAAAGTAAGCTGCACCTCCACCAATGCCTAGAGAAGCCATGTGTTAGGCCTAAATTACATGCAGAGAGGTGGGCCTTGGAAGGATTTTTTTACCAAATGTGGGCCAACAGGTCTGGGGAAGACTTGTCGCCAAAGTGGAAAATGTGGGCCGACGGGCCCGAAGATGACTTTTGGTAAAATGTGAATATGCGGGGACACAAAGGAAATTTTTCCCAAGTGTGAATTTTAGGCTGCAGGGATACGAGATGTTTTTTTTATTTTTGCATCTTTTCACAAAAAGTATAGTTTGTATTTTCGGCACGCGGATCCGTTTTGCAAAGATAACATTTTCGCCATTTTTCATAGTCTTGATGCAGAATCTTCAAACTGCCATATCTTTTGATTAGAAGCTCGGATTTGAGCAAGAGAAGACTTTTTGGAAAGGTCTCGACACCCTAAATGCCATGGAAGCATAAAATATTTTTTAGCAGGCTTTGATGGGTGAAAATTAGGAAAGAGTATTTCATGACATTAATGTATGATCTGATTGCTTCAACAACTAGATCAAATTTGATTTGATCTGTCATTCTTCCTTCTTTAACATGCCAAACATATATGGGTAACTAGAATTGAAATATTGTAGGAGGATTACGGGGGGCATTACTTTTGGTGGGTGGTTGAGCTTGTAGAGAAGAATTTGAGTTTTATTCTTTCTCTCTTGCCTCGACGTTTTATATATTGTAAATACTTCTCATTTGAGAGGGGAGACATTCCGGGTATTTAGAAAATCTGTAAAATTCATTTCCTGACTCCATTTGAGCTGTTAGCCTTCTCCTACGCCTAGAAAATGAGTTTTATGCTTTTGAGCATCCATGTAATGGTCTCATGCACCTCATAGAGCAATAAAATCGTGTTTTTGTGGTGTTCTTCAACCCTTTCTCATGTTTTGTTGTTTCTCTGTGCCTCTCCATTTCATGTTTGTTTCCTGTGCATGTATTTCATGTTTGTAGGTGTAAGATTCATGGAGTTTTGATGGTGGATTTGGATATGGGTCTATGTCACTTTTGTCTGACCTCCCTCATCTCCTTTTTCCCCTGTTTCATCCTCCCTTAGTAGAGTATCTCACCACTTCCTTTTCTGGTGTATCACCACTTAGTGTAGGCTCTCTTTCACACACTCTCTCTCAATGTCTCCTTGGAAAGGTTAGATTAAGATTAAATAGGTTATCCTGCCGTAGTGGAGTAGCTTGTAGCGGTAGATTAAGAAGTAGGAACCAACCTTCTATGGAGGTGCATCCAAGTCTGCAAATCCCACAACTTGAGAGATGTTTCAATGTTGTGCAATCATACCGAATGCCCCACTCAAAACTGAGGCCATTTAGGGGTGCTTTTATTTTGCACTAACATTGTTGGCACGCCAGTGGGACACTGAGGTTAGATTTTCTCATCTTTCCAAGGTGTCTCATTATCAACAAAAATCTTAAGCCATCGTGCGACCACACAACAATTTTGGAACACCCGATGGGATAGGTCTGAAGCACCTTACCACTTCATCTTAGTAGGTTGGTGTGTTCTGTTAGGATTTAGCCTTTTGAGGCACATGTAAAGCACATCTGGTGACTCCATTTGGTCAACAACCCATCTTTGAAGTTGCAGACCTTTCTCCCATCCATTTTCATCCTTTTTTTCCACATCTTCCATCTTCTCCCATCCCATGAAGTTATGCAATCACACTTGCAGCAATGCAGTCAACTCTAATTTATTTCATGACCCCTCCAGATCAGCATTATGATCAGATCCAGAACCATTATTCTTACCCATATGAGCAGTGTCAGAGCCAGTTTGGCTATGGAGCTTATCAAGAATAAGGGTATGCATATAATGGTAACAACGACATGGAAAATGCTGATATGCTAGAGAAGATTCAAGGGATGGAGGCATGCATGGTACAATTGAGGCCCAGAGCTCAGATGAAAGCATTCAGAATTAGCTATAGGTCACCTTGTCCATGGGCCAACCCTATGCCAAGACATTACAACCCTCAGGAGAAGGTTGACTTCATGGCTGAAATGTTGCCTCAACTTGCACAGTGGATTGAGGATATTGAGGTATATGAGCAAAGTATGAGACAACCTTATCAATGGGTAAGTCAGTCACCAGCTCCTTATCCTTCATTTTCTACTTCTCAAAATTTATCATTTCAACATGGTCAAGAGTTAAGCCCCTCACCTGTTGCCCCAAGTGTTGATTTCCCTTCTCCATCTCCTAGTATTCCATCTCATCTCAACTCCTCTTCCCTTTTCCCTCCCAAGTAGTCATTCCCTCCAAACAAATAAGAGAGTCCACTTCCCTCTCCACTAAAAAAATTGCAAAAATGGCTGAAACCCCATCCACTCCTTTTCTTTCTTTCCCAAGTCCATGTGGGGAAGAGATTCCAAAGACCGGGAAAGGAGAAAAAGAGAAAAGATGAACCTAACAGAGAAGAAATGATAGAAAATATGAAGAGTTAGGCTGCCAGATTTGGATTTACAAAAATCCCCTTCATGGTTAATCCTATTAAGGAGGTCAGAGTTGAAGAGCTAGTGGTGGTTAAAGATGAGTTTGCAAAAGAAGAAGAACAAGAACAAGAGGAAGAAGATTAGAAATATGTTTGCTCTGAATGTAGTGTCCATGATGGAACTTTTTCCAAAGAGGATGCTAATTGAATCCAAGCTACACAACCAGTCAAGAGAGAAAAAGAACAATTAGCTCCAAGTCCCATTCAAGAGGAGCAGCTGGGAGAGATCAAATCAGAGTTGAGGCCACTTAGTGAAGAAAACATTATTGAATATTTTTTCTTTCATTTGAAGGGCCTGATTTGATTGATGAACCCATGATGGAGGAGAACCACATAGTTTCGTAGGCTCCAAGTGTAGAGCAGACATAGAATCACCTTCAATTCTTCCTCCCACTTCATCCCCTTCAAGCTCTAATGTTGAAGAAGAGTTTTATCTTTCAAACTTCATGTTTTAGGATAAAGGGAACCATGGTGAGTAAGTTGCAGATCAGAGGACACCATGGACGAGGTTGAGCACATGCAGTAGGAAAACAAGGAGGAAGATTGTCTTTCGTATTTGTAATATTTCTTTGAAGGTGAGGATACTCGAGGAGATAACATCATTTTCCTCCATCATCCATCTTCCAAGCACATGAGCCTACTGCCATGAAGGAGAGAATTAAAGTAAAACATCCTACACTTCATAACAGCCCTCTAAAACCAAGGTTGGAAGATATAAGCATTCCATTTTCTTAAAAGGAGGAGGAAGGGAAAAGGCAAGAGGATGTAATCATCTCTCTCACACCATCCACCCAGGAAGGTCAACAAGAAGACTCCAATCTTAGAGTTGAAGTTCAGTGCAATGGGCGCATTCAAAGGACTAGACCATGCCCTATTAGGTACTTGGTTTCATTGGAGCCAAGGGAGAATAAAAAACAAGTCATGCCCACTTGAGGACACGAGGATGGGTATCAAAGCACCAAGGGTCACCATCAACACCTCCAAGAGTCTAATGCCAATCAGCTTGAGGAGGTATTTTTGATTGATGTTGATACCTTGATGATATGGGTGGAGGATCAACTTATAGTCAATTTTTTACTCATACAAGCAGCAATATTTAGTGTCAAATCATTTTCATGGGTGCCCCTTTTGAGAAAGCGAAGCTACTTCTCCCTCGCCAGCTTACAAGATTTTTTTGAGTCACCTTTATCTCTCGGTTAGTGTAGGAGTAGGAGTAGATTTTTCTTTTATAGCAGAAGAAGTGCTTTTGCACACTCTGCATGTTCCACTTGGAGCATGTATGATTTTCAGTTTTGTGCATAGTGTGTGTTGTGGTGTTTTTTTCTCATGTGTAGTCCATTTTTAGGGACAGGTGAAAGCTCTAGGCCATTACAATTCTCTACTCTCAGAAATCAAGGTTTTCTTATAGAAATTGAGAGTGCAGACAATGGGGTAGACTTAGGGTCACCAAGTGTGAGCGGTCGGGCTCATGATTTCTGAGACAAGATCAATATCAAGCTATAATTAGGACTCCATGCCCAATGGATGCAACAAGGCAAATGGTCTATTCATCTAGCAAGAAGATGTCCCCGTGAGTCACCAAATTGTTATCCTAATTTTTCCCCAGGAAAAATTCATCAAACATGACCCTACACAGAGAAAATCAAAGGGTTAGCTCAGTATTGTGAGCCCACATTTCAAATCCAATAGTCAAGTTACAGGTGGGACTCTATAATGGAGGAGCAGGGTCGGAAAAGGAAGCAAACAATGTCAAAGGAGGCCAGAGGCTCATAGGAGGAAAATGGGAAAGGCTGGAATTTTTAAGACGTAGTCGCATACGAGTCGACTCGGGGCCGAGCAGAAAACTTGCGGAAGATGCCATTTGTCAACCCAACACAATTCCAAAAAGTACATCCAAAAAAGGGCCTCCAAATGAGTGCAGCTCTCCCACGTGTCCAAAAGTCAAAAGGGGTAGAGTTTGCAGTTGAAAAGTCTAAACAGGGTAGAGCCAGTGGAAGGTGCCACATGTCGACTCGGCGTAACTTCAAAGTGAGAGCCCAAGGTGGAGAATCAAGCTAGCGAAGAGCTTCCATGTGTCCTAGACCTCGATGATGCAAAGTGTTAACTCGAGGCCTTAAATTGAATAATTATAAGAGGGTTAGCGAGAAGCCTCTACGTGCCTCATTAGCGCAATTCCAAGGGTAGAATCCAAAGTGGGGAAAATGAGTGCTAGCCCTCCACATAGTCAAATCCTCAAAAATTTAAATCCACCGTTGAAAATTCTAAGGCCAATGGAAAGAACCATGTGTCATCATGACACACCTTCAAGGGTTGAAGCAAAAGGCGGTCCCCCAAACGAGCACAGAGCTTCCACGTGTCCTAAGTTTGAAAAGGAGATAGATCCGGTAGTTGAAAAGTCTCAGGCCAGTGGAAGTCTCCACGTGTCTCAACAGAGAAAATTCAAGAGGCGTGGACCAAAAGGCCCATCCCAAACAAGCGTAGGCCTTCCACGTGTCCCAGTGTCCGAAAAGGTGGGTAGAACATGCTGGTTAATTGGCTAAGTGTAAAGAACGGGACGTCTCCACATGTCTCAATGGAGCACCTTCAAGGGGTGAAGCTAAAGGTGATGACCTAAATGAGCGTGAAGCTTTCACGTGTCCCAGTCCGAAAAAGGGACAGAGTCAACCGCTTAATTGACTAAGTATAGAAAGGTCAATGAGTAACCCTCCACGTGTGGCTTACCCGGTTGTGCAATTTAAAAGGTAAAATCTAGGGGTAGGTCCCAAATATGCGCCGAGCCTCCACATGTCTCGGGTCAGATGTAAGGCCCCGCCAAATAAAAGGGAATTATCTAAAATACAAAGAAATAGAGCAAGGTCGTGGAAGCCGCAATGTGTCTCTTCAAAGTGCAAATTTAAAAGAAAAATCTAAAAGTGGTCCCCAAATGTATGCCAACTCTACATGTGGCCATGTTTCAAGTCAAATCGGGAAGGCGGGTTCTTTGGAGGCCATTTGAATTATTTTGATTTGTTTTGAAAAGGTGTAAAGTATAAAAGTAAGCCGCACCTCTACCGACACCTAGAGAAGCCACGTGTCGTGCTTAAATTACATACAGGAGGTGGAACTTAGAAGGATTTTTGCCAAATGCGGGTTGGCATGGGCCTTGGGAAGACTTCTCATCAAAGTGGACAATGCGGGCTAGCAGGCCTGAAGATGACTTTTGGGAAAATGTGAATATGTGGGGCCGCAGAGGAAATTTTTCCCAAGTTTGAATTTCGGGCATGCAGGAGGTTTTGTGATTTTTACGTCTTTTTGCAAAAAGCGCAGTTTGTATTTTCAGGCCTACAGATCCACTTTGCAAAGATTAGATTTTCACCATTTTGCATAGTCTCGATACAGAATCTTCAGACGACCATATCTTTTGACTGGAAGCTTGGATTTGAGCAAGAGAAGATTTTTGGAAATATCTCGACACCCTCTATGCCATAGAAGCATAAAATATTATTTTTCAGCAGACTTTGATGGGTGAAAATTATGAAATCTTATTTCATGCCATTAATGTATGATCTGATTGCTTGAACAACCAGATAAGATTTGATTTGATCCACCATTCTTCCTTCTTTAACATGCCAAACAGATATGAAGAACCAAAATCAACAGATTGTAGGTGGATTTGTAGGGGGAATTAATGGTGGGTGGTTGAGCTTTTAGAGAAGAGTCTGAGTTTTCTTCTTTCTCTCTCGCCTTGACATTCTATATATTGTAAATAATTCTCATTTGAGAGGGAGAAATTCTAGGTGTGGGGAAACTCTGTAAAATTTGTTTCCCAAATTCATTTGAGCTATAAGCCTTCTCCTATGCCTAGAAATTGGATTTTATGGTTTTGAGCATCCATGTAATGGTCTGTGCATCTCATAGAGCAATAAAATCATGTTTTTGTGGTGTCCTTCAACCCTTTCTCTTGTTTTTTTGTTTCTTCATGTCTCTCCATTCTGTGTTTGTTTCATGTGCATGTATTTAATGGTTACAGGTGTAATATGTCGTGATTCATGGAGTTTCGATGGTGGATTTGGATATGTGTCTGTGTCACTTCTTTTAGACCTCCCTCATCTCCCTTTTCCCCTATTTCATCCTCCCTCAGTAGAGTATCTCACCACTTCCTTTTCTGGTGTATCACTGCTTAGTGTAGGCTCTCTTTCACTCTCTCTCTCTCTCTCTATTCCTGTCTCCTTGGAAAGGTTAGATTAGGATTAGATAGGTTCTTCTAACACTGGAGTAGCTTGTGGTAGGTAGATTAGGAAGTAGGAACCAACCTTCTCTGGAGGTCCATCTCAAGTCCGCAAGTCCCACAACTTGAGAGATGGTCCAATGTTGTGAAATCACACCGAACGCCCACTTAGAAAATGAGCCCATTCGGGGTGTTTTGATTTTGCAATAATGGTGATTTCCTAAATGGTGATCTGAAAGAGGAAATGTACATGACCTAACTTGAAGGATTTGTTGATGAAGAGCATCCTAAGAAGGTATTTCATCTCATCAAATCATTGTATGGACTGAAACAAGCTCCAAGGGAATGGTATATAAGGAACAATGATCACCTTTTGTAGCATGGGTTCACTCGTAGCCCCTCAGATTCCAATTTGTATATAAAGAAGGAAGGAAAAGAAAATTTCATTCTTGTTGTGTATGTAGATGATCTTGTGATCACTGGAATTTTATAAGATCATGTTGATATTGTAAAGAATGATCTCAAAAGAAACGTCAACATGACAGATTTGTGGCTACTACATTACTATCTTGGCTTGGAGATATGAAAAAGGAGCATCACATTTTTGTCTCCTAAATAAAATACGCCAAGACACTCCTGGAAAAGTATAATATGTCCAACTGTAAACCTATATCCACTCCCATGGAAAAAGGCTTGCAACTTTCAAGATTCCAGGACTCACCTCAAGTAGATGCTACTCTCTACAGAAATTTGTTGGAGGGATCATCTATTTGACATATACCAAACCAGATTTATGTTATGCTGTTAGCTATCTTTCCAGGTTCATGCAGAGCTAAAGAAATGTCACCAGACTGCAGCAAAGCATGTTTTGAGATATGTCTGAGGAACAACTAATTATGGTCTGAAATATAAGAAGAATGATCAATTCTTCTTACAGGGATACATTGACTCAGACCACGCCGGATCTGTTGATGACAGGAAGTCAACCACAGGATACATTTTTCATCTTGGATCTGGACCTATCTCATGGATAAGCAAGAAGCATAATATTTTTCTATCTCATCTAGAGAGGAAGAATATCATGCCACACGAGGAGATGTGTGCGAAGCGATATGTTTACGTCACATTTTTGATGAGCTAGGAATTACTGAAAAATAGTCATCTATTCTCTATTGCGACAATCAAACTATGTTGAAGCTCATGTAGAATCTAGTTTTTCATGAATGAACAAATAATATTGAGATTGATTGTCATTTCATTTGAGAGCACATCTTGAAACCATCACATTCAGCTCTAGTGTTATCCTACAGAAGCACAAGTTGCCGACATTCTCACAAAATCTCTTGAAAAGTGAAATTTGAATTTTTCAGGGGTCATATTTGCAATAATAATGTAATAAAGTGGGGGATGTTAGCATAGTCTACGTATGTTTTTATTATTAGACTTGTTGTTATTATCTATTCCATTATTCTTTTCGTTCATTGTGAGAGTATTGTTTCTTATCCTCTACTATATATAATGTTCGTGCTTTCAATAATGTACATTGAGTGAGATATTCTATCTATATTTCTTCTCCTCAATTACCTCCTCACAGACCAAGGAACTAAAGTGCATCATAGGGTAATGAATGTAGCACATAGAAGATAATGTAGTATATGTAGGGATAAAAATGACCATATGATTGGTGGTATCTGTAAGGATGTATTGCATAGAGTGTGTAGATATATTATGTGTAAAATGCAAAAGTAATATATGTGGGATGTGTAAAGTGTAATGTAAAATTGATCGGTAATGTATGTAAAAATATAGGAATGGAATTCATGAATCCTATATGATGATGACTAGTATATTATGTGTGAAAATACATGGTGTAGTATGTATGGTATGTAGATGTATGGAACTACCCTGATGTATGAGGTGAAGAGACACACATGACCAAATGTTGTAGAATTTATAACACATAATGTGTGATGAATTGTAATGTGTAATTCATATAGTGCAATCTGTGGGGTTCAATGTAGTAATAATCCTCAATAATAAGGTGTGAACTAAAGCACAAGACTGTGTCATTGTGTAATCACAAAGAATATATGAAGAGTATGCCACATGAATGTATGAGAATGTAGAATATGATCATTGTGAGTATGCTAAGATGAGATAAGGGAAGGTGTAGTGTCAAGCCCCAAGTACATGTGAATAAACAAACTATCCAATGAGAGTGAAGAATGGAGGTCCTTCATCCGATGTGCGGGTGATGAAACCATGTGACCATGCATAAATAGTGGAGGCATGGTAGGCAAATGTTGTAGTGGTGAATGAAGCCTATTCACATGTGAGGGATGAATGTATGAATAAGGTTTTGGTATCAAGAAATGTGTTGGTAGTGGAGATATATGTAATATAGAATGTGAGGGTGAAGAAGATCCATGTGGAATAAAATGATCCGGAGATCTATGCCATGACGCAGCTTATTGTCTAAGCAAAAGTAGACCGAGATCGTGGGGATGCTCAGCGAGGTGATCATTGATATTGTTGGTATCCAAATTTATTTTCCTTTTCAAGCCAAGTAGTAACACAGATTTAACGTAGAGCTTAGAGGCAACCAGATAATAAATATATGTCGTTTTGTAGCCGGGGAGGAAATCGATCAGTCCCTTTTTACTTGGTTTTGTGGACAGATGGATAACACCTTAAAAGGATATGATCTTATCCTAACTATTTTAGGTTGTGCCTTTCAACCAAGGTAAGAGAACCTATTTTGTAACCTCTGTTATTTGAAAGGAGATACAAGTACCTTTCTTTTGCATAAATTTTATAGAGAAGACCTTGGGGAAAATATGATCAACACACCAAATCTGACTCTCACAAGTTGTCACTTCCAGATTATGGAGATATTTTCAACACAAGGCTAAGGTTACTAAAGACATTTGGAATCTTGATCTGTATGCATACTTTAGCAAATGGATTTTGGTCTTGTGTGGGTATACAGAGAAAAAACAGGGGTAGTATGGGTAGGATTAGATGTTTTTAAATAGATTTTGGTGGGAGGGGAGACAGATGAACTCGACTCACCCGATCCTTGAGAGCTTATGAAAAATGGAAAGATTCAGCCAACAAAATGCCACAAAAGCTAGAGATGTTTCTTCAACTAGAATATGTGCTCAAATGGAGGCCCAGATTAGCACTCTTTCATACAACCTATGGGATTCTATCACAAAGGCTCAAGTCGAGAACCCACTAAAGCACCAAGATTCAAACCAAATCACGCTTGAGGTACAACTAGAGACTTACGTATAATCTCTGTCAACAAAATGAAAGAAAAGTGATTTTAAACCATTTATCTCACTCCCGATGAATGATCTTATGAGAAATGAGATTACATATGCTACTAAAATATCACAAGGATTGAGACTGTGATTGACTGGATTTTGGTACAAGATTGCAACAAAAAAATAAAAACTAATTGCATGCATTCATAGAAGAAATAAATACACGAATAACTCAATGAATGAGTGTGTACTCGCCACGTGTACCGTTTTCTGCCATATTGTTTTAGCTGCATAAAACTTTAAGTCTAGGAAAAGAATTGGAAACCTCCACGTGTCCTCTCTCTGCTACTCCAAGGCCAAAAAAAAAAATAGATCCTCAAACGAGTGTCGTTCTTCCACGTGGACACATTTTTGAGTTGAGGCTTTTTATAAATTTTTTGAAGTATTTAGCGAGCCGCATCTAACCAAAATGTTCCACTTCCCCGTAGATGCAAGGATGTTAATTTGACCAGGAGAAACACCCGTCAAACTATAAAATATAGAAAAATGACCATTTGAGCCTGAAATGAAATTTTCTTCAAGGACAAAAAGTTTAGAAATGTTACAAGGCTCAAATATGTTCTTTAGGGACACATCAATTCATTCTTCTTCAAGTATCTAGGATATAAACATCAAGGACAACAAATCCTGACATGGGAAATAGGGAGAATGGGAAAACATGAATTTCTAAAAGAAAAAATCATGAGAGACATAAAATATAGACCTTTCCATAGAAACAAAGAAACAAGGAGACAAACATGGACCCATACATGATCTTCGACCCAGGAGATGACTAAAAATAGCAACAAAGACTGACCAAGCACAACACGGGGAAGGAGAAAATGATAGAGGCCATAAATCAATAAATTTTCAAAGGCACAAATAGGGTGAGACTATTTTTAGCACCAACATTGGCTCCGACTCGAGGATGGGCACTCCCTGTGAGTGCCACAAAAAAATGGTAGACCAAGTGCAAAAAATATCCATTAGATGAAAAATTCAGTTTGCAGGCGAGAAACAAATCCATCCCCCAAAAAATAGAGAAACCAGCAAAAAAAAAAAGTCACCATGGACCGAATCGAGCAAAAACACAAAAATACTGAAACACACCAACAAACTATACAAAGTGTGCACAAATTTTTATCGTGATTCAGAGAAAACAATCAAGGAAAAATTTCAAGTTCTTTCCATCCTGGATATGACCATTCCAAGAGGTTCTGATATGTTTTCATCAACTTGAAATATACCTCTTTTTCTTCTTTGTTCAGTTTGTAAACCATCCATGTTCTCTGAAGCTCCTCCATTGTGTTTAAATTATTTAACATTTTTCTCAAATTCCCGGAAAAAATAGCATACTTAGGAGCTATGTTTTCAACACTTTCATACTCCCTAAAATCCATGAAACTCACAAATTTTTTAAGATCAGTATCTTCTTACAAAACTTCATAAGATGCATTGCTTGGGTCTTCAATCAGGTACATCATCTTCTTCTCTCCATACAATTTCACCAAGTTGCCTTCAATGGGAATAGTGGCATAAGACATGTCCATTTGCACACTACCACCAACACTTGCTGCCCACTTTCTTGACAACAACATCCAACACTTGACAGGCACCAACAATGACTAGATCAAGCTTAAAGTTCCTACCAGGATAAGATGCAAGTTGTACAGCTAGGTCTTTGACACATCCCACCACTACCACCTCTCTAGAATCCATGCAGTGCACTTACCATATGCTATTGTTACTTTGATACCTAATTCATTCATGACCTCAAGAGGCATGACATTACATGAAGCTTCGTAATCAAACATGCGCTTATGTAACAACTTGTCTTTGATAACCATGGTAGTGAAGAATGGATCCACATACAACTAGGATTTAACCAAATAAGTTCCTAAAAAAATCCGGTGGTTCCCCACTCTTCCAACACTTGTGGATTTTCCAACTCTACAATAGTAAGGGGAATCTCAATCTTGTTTACATCTCTTCCTTGTATGATCTTTTCCCCTTTAAAACCTAAATATTAAAAACCCTTTTCTTGTGCTCGTGATCCTAATCAGCTCAAAATTTGGACAGAATTTTGATTTGAATCAAAACTTGGGCCATATCATATGAGACAAATTTGGGAAAAGCAAATAGGGGAAAGATTGGAAAATTCATCATATGGAATGGGATTATTTTCATTTTGAGCATGCATAGGAACACAAGTTTTTCTTGGGAAACAAGCTCTTTGCTAGATGCATTTATCTTTGGGGTTTCTTTGGTAAGAAATGGGAATTTTGACTAGGATTGTGGCCCCTTAGCAACTTTACTTCTGGTATTTGTTCCTTTTCTTGGGAAACTACAACATTCATTAATAGTTTCCTATCTTCTTCTGAAGGAACTCCACCATAATTATTTTCAATCATTAATGCCCTCAAGTATTCAAAATCATTAGTGGGCAATTCAAAAACTTGTACAGTGTCTACTTCAAAATTATGAGAGGGAGGAAGAAGAGGTACCTAGTGAATGTAATCCAAAAAAGCAACAACAGTTCTAGCACCTATTACCTCAATTGAAGTTGCTTCCGTTGGTGAACTTGCAGGGATCTCCATCATGCAGGCATCATCATCATTATCATCAGCTTCATCTTCTTCTTGTTGATCTTCTTCACATGGAGCACGGGGCATGAAACATTTGTCACACCAATCAATGACCTTTGTTTCTTCCACAACAACAACTCTAGCAGCCAAATGGTTAGGAACCATTCTATTTTCTCTACCTTGGGACTGTCTATTTCCAAATGCAACAGGTCCCTTGCCTCTCATCATCGATATTTGGTTATTTGTGAATCTATCTTGGCATTTTTTCTTGTGTTGTCCTTGTGAACTCTGCCTAACTCTTTTCTCAGCTGGAGCTAGCTTGTAGGAGATCTCCTTGATAGCCCATGCCAAAGTTTTCACAACTTCTTCCAAATCAACAGCTTTGCTTGTTTAGATTTTTTTGGGTTAACCAGATTTACATCTTCCCTCTTTAGAGGCTTCTCAATTTCCTTGATGTTGTTCTCTATTTGTAGAGTCATGTTGAAGGCTTGCCTCAAATTTTTGAGGTTCTTTTCTCTTAAGTAATATGCAGCCTTTTATGAAATGCATCAAGTATATTTAATCAAACATGACTCATCACATGGCCTTATCCTAACAGGAAATCTCCTCAAATTTTTATTAAACCTTGTATCGAAGTCATGTATCGACTCATTGAGATTCTTCTTGATGTTTTCAAACACCGATAGGAGAAACCTAGAGTCATTCCTATCACCATATTGTAATTTAAATGCATTGTTCATTTCATCCCAAGAATCAATAGAGTTATCTGGTAATGCTTTATACCAGGTCCTTACATCCTCATCTAAAGTGTGGAAAAACAATTTGATGTATACATCCTCATGCTAAATCTCAAAATATTTCATCATATTGAGAAAGAGTTTCATATGTTGGTCACTAGTTATAAAATTATTTCCTGGAGCTTTGGTAGTTTGTTCCTTACATCTTGAGGTACTGCATTTGGGTAACCAACCATTCCCACAAAATTTATAGGTCCAAAGGTGTTTAAAAAAATGGAGGCCTAGGTTGAGCCATATTGATTCGAGGAGGTGATCTTGGGGTTAAAAAAATTGATGAGGGTCGTAGGACTCAAAATATAGGAGTGTAGCTTTCAAAATGGACACCCTCCAAAGGCCTAGCTTCTTGGAAATCCCTATTAACTTCTGAAAAGATAAGGGAAGAATGGGAAGTAAACCTTTCAAAATCAAATGAAGGCCCCTCTCCAGTTGGAGAATTCAATTCCACAAAGAGACTACCCGATTCAAAGTCACTTGAATGGTAGTATTCAATGATAGACCATTCGATTTCATCAATGGAGATCCCTCTTCTTGTCTTCTGTTCTCCCACAACTCTCCATGCTCTTCTTCCTTCTAAATTTTCTTTTTCTAACTTAGGAAACAATGTCCTAAGAAAGCATCTCTAACAAAGAAATATCTTCTTCCTTCCAACTTTGCAAATATTAGTAACAAATATTACTTGACAGAGGTTTAAGACACTGGTCCTTATCAAAATCAAATCAACAGGGAGTTGCCACTAAGGATTTCCACCTTAGTTGTGCAAATGCACTAAAATATGCTCACAAGACTTATAAACCTGGAGATGAAAGATTTGACCTTCCTTTACCAAGATTTATCTCGTGAATTCCAAAGGTCAAAACTTATAAAGACTAGAAACATTCCATACAACAGATTATAACTTTAAATTTCATACGAACAACAAACATAGGATAATATTTAAAATAGATTTATGGCACTTTAGAGCATACAAGAAATGTTTACTAGGGTCTAAAAATGAACTGCAATCACAATGTCCTTGGCAACGGAACCACTAGCATGTTGACGGGAAAAATACATATGAACCGGTAGTGAAACAAAAATTAGCCTCATGGATGAAAATTTGGTCCAACTATTCAAAACAATCCCCAAAATGACAATGACCCACTACTATTGTTGATGGGATAAATATATCCCGATGTTCAAATAATCCCAAGGAAATCAAATAAGTCTCAGTAGAAATGGCGCCACTAGTGTTGGTATCCAAATTTGTTCTCCTTTTCAAGCCAAGCAGCAACACAGATTTAACAGAGAGCTTAGAGGTAGCCAAATCATAAATATATGTTGTTTTGTAGTTGGGGAGGAAATATGACTATCCCTTTGTTACTTGGATTTGTGGAGAGATGGATAGCACCTTAAAAGGATATGATCTTATCCTAACTATTTTAGGTTGTGCCTTTTAACCAAGGTAAGAGAACCTATTTTGTAACCTCTATTATTTGAAAGGAGATACAAGTACCTTTCTTTTACATAAATTTTATAGAGAAGACCTTGGGAAAATATGATCAACACATAAAATCTGACTCTCACGAGTTGTCACTTCCAGATTATGGAGATATTTTCAAGACAAGTCTAAGATTACTATACGTACCCAAAATTATATTTATCAGAGTCAAAAAAAAATTGGTTATAGAAACCCCAATGATGATTCAGATCTCTTCGTAAGGTGTTTGAAATCCAGAATAACTCACCAAGTATACATTTGCATCCTAAAAATCCTTGTCTAGATTTTACATGTTTTGTTCTAACCTTTGCCCCCTTTTCCTTGCATTTTAGTCTTTAAGTTAAAGGACCGCCACCCTGCGTGGGAGGTGGTCCCGTGACCGTTGCCCAGGACAGGGCGGTGGTCCTGTAGTCACCACCCTACATAGGGCGGCGATCTGTGCACGTTTCAAAAACATTCCAACACTTTCGTCAATGTAAAAATTAAATTTGCATCCGCATTTATCAACCATCTAAGTTGCATTTATGTTTTAGACGCCTTGTAAATAGTGATTTCTCTTTGTTTATGATAAAAAATTTCAATTCAAAATTACCCTCTGGAAAATCCAAATTCTATAAATACCAAGCTTGTTTACAAGTAAATGACCCCTCTCCCTCTATGAATTATTATTCATTTTGTTTTGAAGTTCTTCCATAAGTTTCAATAGGTTTAGATTTTGCATGAATTCTCAGCCTCTACTTTCTACTTTAGAGATCACTTGATCTTCACACTTTCATTTTTCTCCATTTCTATCCTACACAGTCAGCTTAGCATAAGATAGTTTCAGTTCTAGATTAGAGTTCATTTGATAATCTTAGAGTTGCAAGTTGTTATTTTGTCACAAGAAATAGATCCTGCATTCTCGAAGATATTTGCATTGTATCCCCGCAATAAATCTTGCTAGGAATCACATAGTCAAGCTCTATTCACTTGCACTATCCCTCTCTTACTTGCATTTTATTCGGTTTATATCCAAAGCTGCCATTGTTCAAGTATCTTCTTCTGTTGACGCTATCACATTCACACTTTTTGTATTCATGAGAAAACAAAGGAACAAAGAGATCACACTAAGGGGACAAGTCACGACACAACTGGATTTATCACCATTATGTAATACTCCAAGATTGAGCTATCAAAGTTGTAGTTACAATATATCAAATAGAGTAGCAAATCATTTTATTTTAGTAAAGCTCACTTTCAATATTAATAGGGAAGTTGTGGGGGATGAAAGTTTCTGACAAGCTATGATTTGTTCCTCACTTCTAAGGTAAGATTGAAGGTTTTCAATTAAGTTAATTAGCTATCTTTCGTCTAGATTCACACATTTGCAAAGGTGAATAACCACATTGGGTTATCTCGCTTGTTTAGTTTTAGTATAGAAGTATTTTAATTATTTTTTGTAATTATAATGTTTCAATCGTGTATTTTGTTTAGATTAGTTTCCCTTTCAACAGTAGTATAAATTATTATTTTCAATTTAAGTTAATTTGGAGACTTCAAAACTTGATTAACACTTAGATACTAGTTAGGAGGATAAACCATAGGGAATTCACGCTATCCATTCTCATCCTCTAAATTTCCCCTTTGTCATTTAGCTACCAGGAGATCACACTACCAGGTCTTAGTCATTGATCCTCCTAAATTTAGCCATAGGAAATTTGATTTCCGATTCTCATCCTCACATGTAGTTTTTCTATCACGTAAAAAGCGGACATAATCCCGATTGTGGCTTCATCTAAATCACCCGCATTTCAAACCACCACTGTCTCGACATGACCTCGGGAGGTCGGGTGCGTGGAAGGTCACTTGCCAATTTTCATCCTCGCATGTAACTTTTCTCGTCAGTATAAAATTGGTGAACCTGATGTGAACAAATACACAACCTTCTGATCCAAAGTCATATTTCTACTCGTTCTTCCAATTGATTCACTTTTCATCTTCTCTACCTCATTAGCCTTCACATAAGATTCTCCAACAAAATTGGTGAACTGACGTGAAACAAACAACCGTTCCCCTTTTATTTTCATTTCTTTCATCCATCTTCTCTCTTTCCCATTATTTTGCAAGTATCTATATACCCCACAAATATTTAGGAATATGATGCATATGACAAGCTTCTCTCGGTCTCGAAGAACATTACAATGGACAAATAGAAAAGCTGTCACCCCTCACTTTCTACATGGGATGACAACTATTCAAGTAACTACTTGTCATCACAAAATCCTCCTCAAAGAACTATCTCTAGTTCTTCATTTCGAATTGAGGAGTTGGATCAGCTCACACAAACACAACAACCAGAGCCCTCAGGCTCTAACAATATGATGTTTACTAGAGAATCCATTTCATCTCCTCAGGTTTTGTTCAGACCACAAATCAGTAGACAGTCAGATCCACTCCCATTTTTGGATGACGAGTATTTAGTGCGCTACACTAGAAGTGAACAATGCTTCCAAAATATGTAACCACCTATAGGAAGTTTGCAAACTCAACCTGATCCCTGCTCCAAGAAAACACCCCCATTCCTCCACCTATGGGAAATACTCTCGGTGAAGCTTTGCAGGGTAATGATCAATTCATAGTAGGGTACCATACCCCTTTACAACCTCAAGGTGTACAACAACCACCATTAAGGCAAAACATTGTGTCTTCACCAATCAAGGTCATCTCAGCCTTAGTTGAGAAGGTTAGAGGATTAGAACTTGCTCAGAAAATCAAAATTCACATTTCAGGAAAGTAGGAATTCCCAACCCTCCACATCATCCCAGCCAAGTTGACCTCCTCACAGGAACAGGCATGTTAGGCATGCCTCCTCAACATTCGTATAACTATCCACATCAAACACCAGTTAGAATTACATTTCCAAATGCCACTCCCATTAAAAGTATGATACCTCCCAGCTTAGCACCAAAAAACCCATACCAGAGAAAAAATCCTCCCTACTTAAAAATTTATTCAAAATCACCATAGGGAGACATGTTCTCCTCTCTTGGGATGTTCATTCAACCACAGGGATTTCCTTATGTCCATGTAAATATATATGCTATGCCATATCAACAACCCATTCCACCCCCACCCCCTCAGCAGGCACCATCGATGGTCGAAACCTATGCGGTAGGGACTTACTCAAAATATTTAAAAGAGCCTCTAGATTTCACCATACGAAGTGTCATGCTTCCAAGACCTCTTCCTGATTTGCCCAAATACAAAGGGGAGGGAGATCCAAATGCACATATCAAGGCCTATGCCATGGCCATTTGAGAATTGCTCCCTTGGGATGTGGTTGTTGCTAAGATATTCCCTAAAACCTTAGAGGGTATTGCCCTTGATTGGTATTATAGAATACCTGAAGCCTCGATACACTCATTCAAACAACTTGTGTTAGATTTTATCAAAGCTTTTGATATGAACAAATTGTTAAGAACAGAATCAGGGAATTCTTACATATTAAACAAGAGCACAATGAATCTGCTGCTCATTTTATTCAAAGATGGCGTACAATCCTCTACTCATCAGCAAGTGCTCCAAACATGGATCAGATGGAACTATGTGACTTATTCCTTCATTCCCTCAATAGAGAGATAAAGGAAGAAGTCCAGAAGTTCCCACTAAGGACTTATGATGAAGTACTCGAGAGTGCTCTCTGAATAGATCAAGCGGCAATAGACAACGGTCATAAGACATATGGAACAAACAAGAAATTAATCATTCCCAATCAAAACACTATGACCTATCCTAATGCCGGGAATACCAATCAAGGACCCAAGATCCTTAACAAAAACTGCGGGGTTACAATAGATGGAGTAACAGACTAGGTTAAAAGGGAAAACGTCATAAATGTTTCACCACCTGTTAACAATCAGCGAAATAACAACTTTACTCCAACAATCAACGCGGTGGATTTTAATCATCCATCATGACAACAACAACAAAAAAACAACAACGGAAAATCTAGACACAAGGTCCAAATCGAAACCCAACTGGATATCAGAATCAAAACCAAAGGCAACAACCTCAAAATTTTAACTCTAACAACCAACAACCTAATTAGAGTTTTGGACCACAACAAGTTTCAAATCAACAACCTTGAAACTATAATCCCAACTTGTATTGTGGTTTCCACAAGATTCAAGGCCATGATACTAATACTTGCCACGACTACAACAAGTTCATGAAATGTTTTCCAAAATACCAAAGACAACTCTTTATAGATATGTTTTTAGCAAATTCTGTAGTACCCACACCAAACACTTATATGGGAGCAGTTTCCCCTCAAAATGCACCCCTCAAGATTTTTAACGATCCACTCCCAAATCACTCTAACAATAACAAGTTAGATCCAAATAGGATGAACAAGGGTGTTATGATAGGAAATAATGATCATGAAGCCTCAACTTCATTAAATCCACCGGTCGTACCCCATTTAGGAACTCGACCACAAACCAAGATAGTTAGTCTGGTAGAGTTGGATACCGAGTTACACGTACAAACCATAACAAGAAAATGAGATTATTATTCTCAACCAGTTCCAAACTATCCATTAGAACCAAACAACATTCAATAAACATTGGTAAAACCCATAGGCGCTTACGATCTAATTAATGACCTAACAAAGACCTTCTCTCACATTTCCTTGTTGGATTTGTTGAAGAAATCTCCCACCCAAAGGGATGCTCTCTTAGAAGCAATATGTCTTGGTCATTTAATTAACATCACTCCTCCTCCCAAACGCAAGTAAACCATGTAGACTTTGATACCCTTCTGGGGCATCCAGATAGGATACTTGAGTTTATATTTGATATAAACAAAATGCCAACAGACGCTGAAATTATGCTTAGAGGCGACACAACCTTACATTTACGGTATGGGTTTACAATAATTATGCCAAGCGCACAATGATTGATGATGGGGCAAGAATTAACATAGTCCCCTTCACTTTTCTTCAAAATCTAGGATATGGAGAAAAAAATTGTTCCAAAAAACAAAATATGCTAAGAGGTTATGATAGCCTCAAGGCCACTTCAATTGGGACCATAGTTTTACCATTCACCTTAGGACCCAAGACAGTCCTCACTGAATTTTATATTATAGATCGGAAACCAACTATAATATGATCCTCGGTTGACCATGAATACACTGCATGAAGACAATCTCTTCCACGTTATTCTAGGAAATAATATTTTTACACCTAGGGAAAATGTTTGTGGCATAAGGTGACCCAAAAACATTTGATATACACCTAGTAGACTTGAATAAGAGACAAGGTGTTCACTTTGAGTTTTAACTCCCACTGAATCAACTTAACAAACCCATTAATTAAAAACTAGAAGAAAAATTGATACCTACAATAGAATTAGAAATTACAAATCTAGTCAAAGGCATTCCAACACTCAAAAATGAGACTAACATCATAGAAACGGTATCATTAGGGACTACCACAAAAATTGTCAAGTTACTAGAGAAATATCTACCCATTCTCCTACCGTTTGATTCCATGGGTATGGGATACACCCTAGGAATTGGTTCCCTTCCATCGAAAAATTTTGTATGGTAGAAGTAACCGAGGTAGAAGAAATAGACACGAGGAATGTCCCAACATCCATTTTTCCAAGAAAATATTGGACTCTCCACTTCGATGGAGCTAGATGTCATTTTGGAGCTAGAGCAGGTGTGATCTTTACTTCTCCCGAGGGAAAGATCCTACCTTTTTCCTTTAAGTTAAACTTTGAATGTACAAATAACGGGGTTGAGTATGAAGCCCTCCTCCTTGGCCTCATCATAGCCAAAAGGATGGGTGTTGATAACATTAGAGTGCTAGGAGACTCGCAACTAGTCACAAACCAAGTCTCTAAGGTATATGAGACTAGAGCTGAACACTTACAACTCTATAAAACAACGGTATTAGATCTAACCAAAGGATTCAACTTCATATCAATTGAAGTAATCCCACGAGAACAAAACCTTCTCATGGATTCAATAACAACCTCAGCTTCCCGTTTCACTCCAAGCAGTGAGTTGGAAAATACAAGTTTCATGGTATCACTTTGTACTGAACCATTGGTGCGTAAAATACCAACAAACCCACTCTTGACACATATAGAAGATGAGAATGAGTTTTCTATCCTAGATCACTTTGACAGCAATAGAGTCACTCTTGGATATCTAAACACCTATGCGGAGCTACATCTCACTCATCACATAGTAGATTTTTCCCTAATCCCACATTCCTCTTCCTATTTTGGAAATCCCATGATAGAATCTCCCCCGCAAAAGAATCTTGATATCTACGAGGTAGAGAATGGAGAAAGTTTGGAACTACCTCTGGCCCTACTTGAATTTGAAGAAGGCAACACTTCCTTAATCGAAGGAACGATTGACATAAATATTGGAACGGAGGAAGAACCAAAGATTTTGAAGTTGGGATCCTCGTTAACTCCAGAGGAGATAGAAATACATACTCAGATCCTTAAGGAACATCAAAAGGCTTTCGCATTTAATTACAAAGAAATGACGGAATTACACCACATATCACGGTACATAATCTTGTCACCAAACCAGATGCAAAGCCAATTAAGCAAAATTCGAGACCAATGAAACCAAAAGTGGCTCTCATGGTGAAAGAAGAAGTAATGAAACTTCTCTAGGTGGGATTCATCAAACTAGTCGACTATTCACAATGGGTATCTAATATCATCCCTATTCTCAAAAAGAATGGGAAGATACACATTTGCATAGACTTCTAGGACATTAATAAAGCTTTCCCCAAAGATGACTTCCCATTACCATCCATTGATGTCATTGTTGATGCAACAATTGGATTTGAGCTTTTGTCTCTCATGGATGGATTCTCGGGATATAATCAAATCAAAATATCTGAACAAGATCAATCCAAGACCATGTTTATAACTCCTTGGGGAACTTATTCTTATTCGGCATGCCATTCGGTCTTAAGAATGCCGAAACTACATACGAGTAGGAAATGACATACATATTCCATGACCTTATTCATAAAATTGTGGAATCCTACATGGATGACTTATTGGCCAAGGCCAAGAAGTGCTACAATCACCCATAAGTACTTCGTATCATTCTCTCATGATTGATCGAATATGGCGTCACATTGAACCTAGAGAAATGCATATTTGGCATGACAAGAGGCAAGCTTCTGGGTTACATTATATCCTCACGAGGGATTGATGTTGATCTAGCCAAAATTCGGGCTGTTCTTGAAATGATTCCACCATCAGAAAAGTCTGGTATCAGATCATTTCTTGGGAAACTCGGTGCAATTCGAAGGTTCATTCTGGACTTAAGTTTTTTTCATCCAATCAACAATTTATTAAAGAAATATTATAGCATTGATTGGACAGAAGAATGCAATGAGGCCTTTGAAGCAGTTAAACACTTCTTGTTGTCTCCTCCCACGCTAATGCCTCCTAGACCAGATCATCCTTTGATCCTATATTCACGGGCTACTGATGTCTCGCTAGCCTTTGCATGTTGGCTCAAGAAGACAATGATAAACGAGAACGTGCAGTCTATTTCATTAGCCAGACGTTGCTTGATTATGAAACACGTTATACACAGGTAGAAAGAGAATGCCTTGCCATAGTCTTCATAGCAAAACGTTTAAGACATTACATGTTAAATCAAGAAACAAGGGTCATTGTAAAGACAGATCATTTACGGACATTCCTCACGCAAGGGTCTTTATCTAAAAAGGCTGGACATTTCATAACCTTAATGGGTGAGTTTGAATTAACATTTGTAAACCAAAAATCCATTAAGGGACAAATCATTACAGATTGGTTAGCTGACAATCCGTTAGATGGAGGCGATCTGGTAGATCTAGACTTTCCCGATGAATGCATATATTTTGTCGAAACCAGACCCCCATCTCTATATGTCCTTGGTACACTGACATCATCAATTTTATCATGGACCATACGTACCCAGAAGGTGCCACATCATAACAAAGAAGGTGGTTACACATTATCACTGCTAAATATGTTATTTTAGAACAAGTGCTCTATCATAAAGCCTTTGATGGAATGCTTTTAAGATGTGTTGACATGGAAGAATCCAAAATATTCTTTATGAATCCCATAGTGGGATATGTGGAGGCCACTTTGGTGGTCACACCACTACTCGTAAAATACATCGAGATGGGCTATTTTTGCCAACTCTAGAACATGATGCAATAGAATTTTTGCATAAGTGCTATAAATGCCAAGAATTATCCCACAAGATTCACATGCTAGCACAAGCTCTGCAACCAATCACAACCCCATGGCCCTTTTCCAGGTGGGGCCTAGATTTGATAGGGAAATTCTCTCCCTCGTAAATAGATTTCCATAACTTTATAATCATGGCCACAGAATATTTTACCAAACGGGTAGAGGTCATGCCTTCTCACCACCGTACTGAGGTTCTGTAATCACTAAGTTCATTTTGAATCAAATCATTTACAGGTACAGTGTCCCACAAGTCATTATCTCAGATAATGGCACATCCTTTAAGAATGATGAGGTCCATGAGTAATGCAGCAAATTCAAGATAAACCATCATACGGCCTCTCTTTACCACCCTCAAGCCAACAGACAAGCCGAAGTGACAAACAAAACATTAAAATCTATTCTCCTCAAAATAGTTAAGGATAACAAATGAGATTGGAATTTAAAATTATACTTGGCCTTATGGGCCCATCGAAACTCATTAAGAACACCAACAGGGGCAACCCTTTTCTCATTATTATTTGGGGTAGAAGCAGTTCTCCTGCTTGAGGTCGAAATACCCAGTCTCCGCATCTCATTACAAGGGATTTTGGGAGAAGAAGCCTATAGAGAGGCATGCCTCTCTCAAGTAGAAAGCCTTGATGAGGCCAAGCTAAACACTGAACAATGACATAGAGCCTATGCTGACTAGATGTGCGAAAATATAACAAAAAGGTCTACGAATGAGAAATATATGAGGGAGATCTAGTTCTAAGACTAGACAACCAGATTGATAAGAAAACCGGCAAAGGAAGGAAATTTTGGCCCAAGTGGTTGGGCCCATATCGAGTCATGAAAGACTACAGAAATGGTGTGTATCTCTTGTGTACACTAGAAGGTGAGGAATTCAATGAAACAGTCAATTCCTTGCATCTTAAATGGTTTTATGCATAGGTCATCAACATCACCATTTGTATATTATATCTACCTACATTGCATTAATCACTTAGTTGTTTCATTTTGTTCACTCGTTTCGTAAATTTTGTGGTCAAGGAACTTATTCTTAAGCAATTCATTATAAGCTTCTGAAAATATTGGCAAAAGCATTCAAATCATATCTCTTCAATTTTCATAATATCATCAAATAGTTTTGAAATCATTTCATCAATTCGACAGACAAAGTCTTGACAAAAACCATACCAAGGCCTGCATACTTGGTCATACTCATTCTTTTCTACTTGGTTAAGTTGTTCTTACCTACGGTCTGTTCTAGAAGCTTCTTGGTGTCACATCTATCCTTCTTACATCTCTTTGAAACAAGGATACTCCAAAATCACAAATCAGAAATGTCAAATTAAATAAAAATACTAAACAAAATAGAATATTTTATTTTACACACTTCTTTGCCCCACCAACCTTCAGTGATGAGCCCACATCTCTTACTAGTGATACAAGGTTGAGAAAGGAAAGAAGTGCCCTTACTCGCCTATGTCCTGCCTTCGGTGATGAGCCCATGCTTCCTACCAGTAGCATGAGACAGGGCGTAGGGGGTCCATTCATACAAATCAATGAATCTTAGCATTTTAAAAATGCAAAGAAAATGTGTTAAGTGAAATTAAGTATCTAAATTCCAAAGAGATTAAATCCTTAAAACCATATTTTGTCAACCAAGTTGCCATCCATGGATCTAAGTCTAGATAAACTGGAAAATAAGTTGCATTCTGAACTATGTAGTAGTTTCGAGTAAGAGTAAGTACGGAGGTCTAAATTTGGTTTCTGTCAAAACCTCATCTTTCTCTCATCATTTTCATTCATTCAAACTCATATAATTTACACCCTTCCCAAATCTTGGTGTTGAGCCCTCACATATTACTAGTTGCATGGAGTTAGGAGTGGGGCAAGTTCATCTCATTATCACTATATATTCATCACGTTTTGCCAAAATAAGAAGAAGCAACAAACATTTCCCAAAGAAGCCAAAAGTTCAGTGCTACAATATGTTTGCATCATCACATATCAGCATTACAAAAACAAATAAAAGAGAAACATTATGTTCATCATTTTTATCACTTTTCATCCATTGCATACATTCTAAAAAAGAATATAAAAACAAAGACTCTAAAAACATCTAGTGTACACATAGGAAACAACTCACAAAATTCTAGATACAAGAAGATCTAGATCCAAAAAGAATATATATATATATATATATATATATATATATATATATATATATATAATGATGTTCTACATACAATGCCATCATGCACTAGGAATGGTCAAAATGCTCAATGAGCCTGGAATATACAAAAATAACCCATATAAACATCTAGCAGAATCACTACAAAAAGACCAAATGGCCTCTCAATCCCTGTGGGATCCCTTAGAGGGTGCACAATCACGCCTAGGACTCCTGCTACGATGATGCTCTGAATGAACTGAGTGCTCATGATCATGGCCACTAGCTGTGGTCTCACTATGAGAACGACTCCACCTCATCAAATGCTCAACAGTCCTATATCCAGCTACCTCAACACGAAGGGAGGTCACTAACTTTTCCACCTTCCAGATAGGGAAAACACATCAGTATGTCAGCTAGTTACTGAAGGCTCTCCAATGTTCTCGGTTAGCTCAGTCTTTCTCTCAAGGGAGTAGTGTCCACGCACACTTGACGAATCAAGCCTCACCATCCCTCAACAAATCCTTTGTAAATAAAAAAGAAATGACAAGTTAGAAAATCACCAAAAAAGTTAAAAAAAAATGAAACAACAAAAGGAAATATCAACTAAACATTTCTAGATAAAACAAAATTGAGAAAAGAGTAGTAACTCACTTAAATCTCTAGGCATCCAGGTGGGATATCTAGGATTTGTGCCTACTCTGACACTTTCTTGTGGACCGTGGAACCTCCCCGAATCTGGAAAGAAGTGACGTCCTACCACAGACTCATCATCTCCCCCAATGTCTTGAGAAGGCAACTCCTCTAAGATCAGGGTCACCTTCTCTACACTCTCCTCTGCCCTCTCAGCCCTTAGGATATCCTGAGTGTCATGCCACTCAGAATCACTCTCATCCTCCTCGGCTATCCCACCGGTCTCGCCTCTTCTTCGTCTCCTCCTTTGTCTCCTCTCTAGTGAACTCCTTAGAGTCTGAGTCCATATTAATGGACTCATCTCCCTCTCCACTATGAGCAGGAGCAGCCTTGATCATAAGTAAGGGTGCTCGAGGAGCACCAGCTACCCCTTGAGCACAAACCACCCGCCTAACTGTAATGGGAACTCCGGGAGTAACCGTGGTCCAACCTCGGCCTCTGGGACCTCCCCTGGCCTCACGAACAAACCTATACACTGGCCCCACTGGAGGAAGCATATCGACGTAAGGGAGGCCAAACTACTGAGGTACTCTATCAAATGGGTGAGTCTCCAACCTCCCTGTCCTATCTACCAGCTGACCTATGGAATAACAGGCAATCAGTGTATGTGTCTCCTCTCCCCATAACCCTGCCATGGCCTGATAAGGAGTGGCCTCCATGTCTATAATAGTCGAGAAGCCACTGGCTGGTGTGGTGTCCTAAGTATAGTCATCCTTGTCCACCTCGCTGCCTTGAAAGCCCTTGGATCCTTTGCCTATACACCTCTCCCATAGGGAATGATGCACTCATACACCCAACTCATAACTAGAGTAGGGTGACTCAATGACTATCCCTATAATCTGACCACCCTATATAAATCATGGTAGGTGGTCCCAAGAATGTCTACTCCCCAAGCGTAAACATGGCCATGGGCCTCAATCTGTGCAATAATGGGAGCCCAACAGTATAAGAGAGTATCCCCTCCCTTGTCCCCAATCAACCGCGAGGCCAAGATACCCATAATAGCCTTACGGATCACAGGGATAGGAGAAACAACAATGGAATGGACCTTCACCCCCTTCTTTGAGCCCATGGAGACAACAACATCTCCCATGTAGGTAGCCCACTGAACTATCTGAGACTTGGATACTGTTATCTTAAGAGATAGCCACCTCCCAAGAATCGGAACCCCCAGTATGCGATAGACATCCTCCAGGGTGATAGTCCACTCACCCCTAACACCTGGAAACCGGAAGGTATTCCAGTCTGCATCCCAGTATGAAAATAAGTCACACAATATGTGACTAGCAGGCACAACATGAGGAACCTGTGCGATCCTCCAAATACCGGCCCTCTGTAGAGTGTCTCGCTCTATCTGGGTCAGTGCCTCTAACACTGCTGGGAGCCAATCACACTCCCTCTCTCTACTCCATCTGATATACTCCTCCTTCTTCTACATCCACCCAAAACAGAGAAAAAGAGTAAGTTAGTAACATAATCCAACTGGAAAAATCATCAAGAACATATAAAAATGTCAAAAATGTAAAAACAATTAAATAATACATCTTTTTTTGCATTCTGCCGAACCCCCTGTGTAGAGTGGCGGTTCTGTAATTACCACCTTCGAGGTGGCGGTCCCTGTAACCGCTGCCATCATAGGTGGTGGTCCCATGACCGTTGCGGGGTGGCGGTCTGTCCCAAATTGGTGAATGCCCATTAACCCCTAAAATGCCTAAAAACAAGCAAAATACATTGTTTTTGACAAAATAAAGACCTACCCTATGCCCCCAGAGACTCATTTAAAACTAACATTTCAAAAATAATCCCCCCAAGACAAAGTTTTCAACATTTCTATATTTTAGGTTTAAAAATGATAAATTGAGAAGAACTAACCTGAGACTTCACGGGTCGATCTCCCACTCTCAGAGGCATGATCATGATCTCACAACGAACGTTTTGACTATAGCCTCGTCGAAAACGGTTACCGTGGGTCCCAGAGCTCAAAAACCACCAAATCGATACATGCAAATGAATAGTAAAATGAGCTCATTATATATATATATATATATATATATATATTCTAATCTTGTTTTGAGTGTTTTTACACAGAGTTGGAGCACCGACAGAGGTAAGTTCTTATCCTCACGCAAATGGTAAGTCCTCATTTCATTTTAATTTAGTATTTATTTTTCAATTTATTTTATCTATCTACACTTGAGTCCCTTTTTCATTTTACAGATAGTAGGAATTTGGATGGTGACATTTCGGCACACGGGCATGTCAGGTATAGCTTCTAACTCCCCATTTCAGGACCATCATACTCGGACCCACCATTTTATGCCTCTTCATGGCTAAAATGCTTCTTCGAGGGGGAAATATATACGTACCCAAAATTATATGTACTGTACAGTCAGAAATTGGTTACAGAAACCCCAATGATGATTCAGATCTCTTTGCAAGGTGTTCGGAATCCAGAAAAGCTTGCCAAGTATACATTTACATCCTAAAAAGCCTTGTCTAACTTTTGCATGTTTTGTTCTAACCTCTGCCCCCTTTTTCCTTGCATTTTAGTCTTTAAGTTACAGGACCGCCACCCTGCCTAGGTGGTGGTCCCGTGACCGCTTCCCAAGACAGGTGGCGATCCTGTAATCACTGCGCTGTAAAGGGTGGAAGTCCTAAGTGTGTTTTTGAGAAATTTCCAACACTTTCGTCAACGTAAAAATTCAATTTGCATCCACATTTCTCAACCACTCTTGCTTGCATTTATGTTTTAGCCACCTGGTAAATAGTTATTTCTCTTTGTTTATGATAAAATATTTCAATTCAAACTTACCCTCTGGTAAATCCAAATGCTATAAATACCAATCTTGTTTACAAGCAAATGGCCCCTCTCCCTCTATGAATTATTATTCAGTGTGTTTTGAATTTCTTCCATAAGTTTCAATAGGTTTAGATTTTTAATGAATTCTCAGCCTCTACTTTATGCTTCAGAGATCACTAGATCTTCACACTTTCATTTTGCTCCATTACTATCCTACACAATTAGCTTAGCATAAGATAGTTTTAGTTCTATATTAGAATTCATTTGATAATCTTAGAGTTGTAGGTTGTTGTTTTGTCACAAAAAATAGATCCTGCATTCTCGGTATATTTGCGTTGTATCCCGAAATAAATCCTGCTAAGAAATCACATAGTCAAGCTCTGTTCACTTGCACTATCCCTCTCTTGCATTTTATTCGGTTTATATCCAAAGCTTCCATTTTCGAGTATCTTCTTTTCTTGACGCTATCACATTCACATTTTTCTGGATTCACGAGAACCCGAAGGAACAAATATATCACACTTGAGGGGAAAATTCACGACAAAACTAGATTTAGTAATTTTTGTAAAACTCCGTGTTTTAGATATCAAAGTTGTAATTACAATGATATCAAATATAGTAGCAAATCATTTTATTTCAGTAAAGCTTGCTTTCAATATTGCTAGGGAAGCTATTCGGAATGATAGTTTCTAAAAATCTATGATTTTTCCTCACTTCTAAGGTAAGATTTAAGGTTTTCAATTAAGTTAATTAGTTGTCTTTCATCTAGATTCACACATTTTCACAGGTGAATAACCACACCGGGTTATCTTGCTTGTTTAGTTTTAGTAAACAAGTATTTTAATTGTTGTTTGTAATTATAATGTTTCAATTGTGTATTTTGTTTAGATTAGTTTCCCTTTCAACAATAGTATAAATTATTATTTTCAGTTTAAGTTAATTCGGAGACTTCAAAAATAGATTAACACTTAGATACTAGTTAGGAGGATAAACAATAGGGAATTCACGCTATCCGTTCTTAGCCTCTAAATTTCCCTTTGTCATTTAGCTACTAGGAAATCACACTACCAGGTCTTAGTCACTAATCCTCCTACAGATTAGCCATAGGAAAGTTGCTTGCCATTCTCATCCTTGCTCGTAGCTTTTCGATAATAGAAAATCGCCATAATCCCGATTGTGGCTTCATATAATTCATCGAAATTTTAAACCACCAGCTTTCTTGGCACGACCTCGGGAGGTCAAGTACGGGAAGGTCACTTGTCAATTGTCATCCTCTTATGTCACTTTTACTGTCGTAAAATTATGTGAACCTGATGTGAACAAATACACAAAATTCTTATCCATAGTCATATTTCTACTCGTTCTTCCAATTGATTCACTTTTACTAGAGTCTATGATAGTGCACTTCCCATATGCTGTTATTACTTTGATACCTAATTCATTCATGACCTCAAGAGGCATGACATTACATGAAGCTTCAGAATCAAACATGCCGTTATGTAACAACTTGTCTTTGATAACCAAGGTAGTGAAGAATGGATCCACATTTAGTTGGGATTTAACCAAAGAAGTTCCTAAATAAACCTTTGGTGGTTCCCCTAGCTCTTCCAACACTTGTGGATTTTCCAACTCTATAACAGTAAGGGGAATCTCAACCATGTTTACATCTCTTCCTTGTATGAGCTTTTCCCCTTTGAATCCTAAATATTAAAAACCCTCTTCTTGTGCTCAGTGGTTCCTAATAATCTCAACAATTGGGATAAGAATTTTGATTTGAATAAAAACTTGGGATATGTCACATGGGACAAATTTGGAAAAAGAAACACTAGGGGAAAGATTGGCAAATTCATCAGATGGAATGGGATTCTTTTCAATTTGATCATGGGGAGGAACACAAGTTTTGCTTGGGGAAACAAGCTCTTTTCCGGATGCATTTATATTTGGGGTTTCTTTGGTAAGAAATGAAAATTTTGACTTGGCTTGTGGCCCCTCGGCAGCTTTACTTCTGGTATTGTGCTCCTTTTCTTGGGCAACTACAACATTCATTAATAGTTTCCTATCTTCTTCTGAAGGAACTCCTATATAATACTTTTCAATAATTAATGCCCTCAAGTATTCAAAATCATTAGTGGGCAATTCAAAATCTTGTACAACATCTACTTATAAAGTATGAGAGGGAGGAAGAAGAGATACCCGGTGAATGCAATCCAAAAAAATAGAAGTAGTTCTAACACCTATTACCTTAGTTGAAGTTGCTTCTGTTGGTGAACTTGCATGGATCTACATCATGCGTGACATCATCATCATTATCATCACCTTCTTATTTTTGTTGATATTCTTCACAAGGAGCATGGGGCATGAAACATTTGTCACACCAATCAATGACCTTTGGTTCTTCCACAACAACAACTCTAACACCAAATGGTCGTACCATTCTATTTTCTCTGCCTTGGGACTGTTTATTTCCAAATCCAATAGGTCCCTTACCTCTTTCATAAGATATTTGGTGATTTGTGAATCTATCTTGGCCTTGTTGCTTGTGTTTTCCTTGTGAACTCTACCCAACTCCTTTCTCAACTCGAGCTAGCTTGTAGGAGATCTCCTTGATAGCCCCTGCCAAAGTCTTCACAACTTCTTCCAAATCAACAACCTTGCTTATTTGGGGTTTTTTTGGGTTAACCATTTACACCTTCCCTCTTTGGAGGCTTCCCAATTGCCTTGATGTTGTTCTCTATTTGCAGAGCCATGGTGAAGGCTTGCCTCAAATTTGTGGGGTTCTTGTCTCTTAAGTAATATGCAACCTTTTTATCAAATGCATCAGTATATTTGATCAAACATGACTCATCACATGGCCTTATCCTAACAGAAATCTCCTCAAATTTTTATTAAACCTTGTATTGAAGTCATGTACTAAATCATTGGGATTCTTCTTGATGTTTTCAAACTTTGATAGAAGAAACCTAGGGTCATTCCTATCACCATATTGTAATCTAAATGCATTGTTCATTTCATCCCAAGAATCAATAGAGTTATCTGGTAATGCTTTATACCAGTCCCTTGCATCCTCCTCTAAAGTGTGGACAAACAATTTGATGTATACATCCTCATGCTCAATCTCAAAGTCTTCCATCATATTGAGAAAGAGATTCAGATGTTGGTCACCAGTTATAGCATTGTTTCCCTGGAACTTTGGTAGTCTGTTCCTTACATTATGAGTCTTTGCATTTGGGTAACCATCCATTCCCACAAAATTTATAGGTCCAAAGGTGTTTACAAAAATGGAGGCCTGGGTTGAGCCATATTGATTCGAGGAGGTGATCTTGGGGGTTAAAATTTTTGATGAGGGGCAGGGGGACTCTGAAATATAGGAGTGTAGCTTTCAAAATGGACACCCTCCAAAGGCATAGCTTCTTGGAAATCCTTATTAACTTCAGAAAGGATAGGGAAGAATGGGAAGAAAAACTTTCAAAATCAAATGAAGGCCCCTCTCCAGTTGGAGAATTAAATTCCAAAAAGAGGCTACCCGGTTCAAAGTCACTTAAATGGTAGTCTTCAATGATAGGACATTTAGTTTCATCAATAGAGATCCCTCTTCTTGTCTGCTATTCTCCCACAACTCTCCAGGATCTTCTTCCTTCTAAATTTTCTTTTCCCAACTCAGGAAACAATATCCTAGCAGGATCTCTAGCAAAGAAATATATTCTTCCTTTCAGCTTTACAAATATTAGTGACAAATCTTACTTGACAGAGGTTTAAGACATTGGTCCTTATCAAAATCAAATCAACAGGGAGTCACCACTAAGGATTTCCACCTTAGTTGTGTAAATGCACTAAAATATGCTCTGTCAGCACTTATAAACTAGAGATGAAAGCTTTGACCTTCCTTTACCAAGATTTATCAGTGAATACCAGTGTAAAACTTGTAGAGACTAGAAACATTCCATATAATAGTTCTAACTTTAAATTTCATACAGGGCTGAACACAGGATAATATTTAAAATATATTTATGGAACTTTAGAGCATACAAGAAATGTTTACTAGGGTCTGAAAATCAATTGCAATCACAATGTCCCCAGCAACGGTGCCACTAGCGTGTTGATGGGCCAAATATATATGAATTGGCAGTGAAACAAAAAATTAGCCTTAGCGATGAAAATTAGTTCCCAGCTATTAAAAATCCCGACAACGGTGACACTACAGTTGTTGACGGGCTAAATATATCCCAATGTTCAAATAATCCTGAGCAAATCAAATAAGTTTGCGGTAGCGGTGCCACTAGTGTTGGTATCCAAATTTGTTCTCCTTTTCAAGCCAAGCAACAAAACAAATTTAACGGAGAGCTTACAGTAGAAAAATAATAAATATATGTCATTTTATATCCAGGGAGGAAATCTGACTATCCCTTTATTACTTGGATTTGTGGAGAGATGGATAACACCTTAAAAGGATATGATCTTATCCTAACTATTTTAGGTTATGCCTTTCAATGAAGGTAAGAGAACCTATTTTGTAACCTCCATTATTTGAAAGGAGATATAGGTACCTTTCTTTTTGCATAAATTTTATAGAGAAGACCTTGGTCAAAATATGATCAACACACCAAATATAAATCTCACGAGTTGTCACTTCCGGATTATGGAGATATTTTCAACATAAGGCTAAGGTTACTTAATACGTACCCAAAATTGTATGTAATGTACAAATCAAAAATTTGTTACAGAAACCCCAATGATGATTCATATCTCTTAGCAAGGTGTTCAGAATCCGAAAAGATTACCAAGTATACATTTGCATCCCGAAAATCCTTAGCTTTTGCATGTTTTATTCTAACATCTACCCCCTTTTTCCTTGCCTTTTACTCTTTATGTTATAGGACTGCCACCCTACTTGGGCAGCGGTCTCTTGACCGCCACACAAGATAGGGCGACGGTCCTATAATTGCCACCCCGCATAAGGTGGTGGTCCTATGTGCGTTTCAAGAACGTTCCAACACTTTCGTCAACGTAAAAATTCAATTTGCATCCGCATTTCTCAACCTCTCTCACTTGCATTTATGTTTTATCCGACTATTAAATAGTGATTTCTCTTTGTTTATGATAAAAGAGTTCAATTAAAACTTACCCTCTAGTAAATCCAAATGCTATAAATACCAAGCTTGTTTATAAGAAAATGCCCCTCTCCCTCTATGAATTATTATTCAGTGTGTTTTAAAGTTCTTCCATAAGTTTCAATAGGTTTAGATTTTGCATGAATTCTTAGCCTCTCCTTTCTGCTTTAGAGATCACTTGATCTTCACACTTTCATTTTGCTCCATTGCTATCCTACACAGTCAACTTAGCATAAGATAGTTTCAGTTCTAGATTAGAATTCATTTGATAATCTTAGAGTTACATGTTGTTATTTTGTCACAAGAAATAGATCCCAGAATTCTTGGTATATTTACATTGTATCCCCGCAATAAATCATGCTAGGAATCACATAGTCAAGCTTTGTTCACTTGCACTATCCCTCTCTTACTTGCATTTTATTCGGTTTATATCCAAAGTTGCCATTGTTCGAGTATCTTCTTCTGCTGACGCTATCACATTCACACTTTTCTGGATTCACAAGAACACGAAGGAACAAAGAGATCACACTAAGGGGACAAGTCACGACTCAAATTGGATTTACCATTGTTCGTAATACTCGAGATTGAGCTATCATTGTTATAGTTACAATATATCAAATAGAGTAATAAATCATTTTATTTTAGTAAAGCTCACTTTCAATATTGCCGGGGAAGATGTGGGAATGATAGTTTCTTAGAAGCTATGATTTTTCCTCACTTCGAGGTAATATTGAAGGTTTTCAATTAAGTTAATTAGGTGTCTTTCATCCGATTCACACGTTTGGATAGGTGAATAACGACAATTTGGGTTATCTCGGCTTGTTTAGTTTTAGTATAGAAGTATTTTAATTATTTTTATAATTATAATGTTTCAATCATGTATTTTTTCGATTAGTTTCCCTTTCAACAATAGTATAAATTATTATTTTCAGTTTAAGTTAATTCGAGATACTTCAAAACTAGATTAACACTTATATACTAGTTAGGAGGATAAACCATAGGGAATTCACGTTATCCGTTCTTAGACTCTAAATTTCCCTTTGTCATTTAGATACCAGAGATCACACTACTAGGTCTTAGTAAGAATCGATCCTCCTATAGTTAGCCATAGGAAATTTTCTTTCCAATTCTCATCCTTGCCTATAGCTTTTCTATCATAGAAAACGGCCATAATCTCAATTTTGGCTTCATCTAAGTCACCCTCATTTCAAACCACCGGTTGTCTCGGCACTACCTCGGGAGGTCATGTACGGGAAGGTCACTTGCCGATTGTAATCCTCGTATGTACCTTTTCTATCGTACAATTACTAAAGACATTTGGAATCATGATCTGTTCAGCATACTTTAGCAAATGGATTTTGGTCTTGTGTGGATATACAGAGCAAAAACAGAGGTAGTATGGGTAAGATTAGATGTTTTTAAATAGATTTGTGGGGAGGGGAGATAGGATAAACTTAACTCACCCGATCTTTGAGAGGTTATGAAAAATGGAAAGATTTGGTCAACAAAATGCCACAAAAGCTAGAAATGTTTCTTCAACTAGAATATGTGCTCAAATGGAGGCCCAGATTAGCACTCTTTCATACAACCTATGGGATTCTATCATGAAGGCTCGAGTCAGAGAACCCACTAAAGCACCAAGATTCAAACCAAATCACACCTAAGGTACACCCAGAGGCTTACAGATAATCTCTGTCAACAAAATGAAAGAAAAGTGATTTTAAACCATTTATCTCAATCCCAGATGAAGGATATTCTAAGAAATGAGATTACAGATGCCACTAAACTATCACAAGGATTGAGACCTATGTGATTGGACCGGATTTTGGTACAAGATTGCAACAAAAACAAGAAAAACTACTTGCATGCATTCAGAGATGAAATAAATACACTTTACTCAAGATTAACACAAAATAACTCAAGTTTGATCAAATTTATCAGCAAGGGAAAGTTTTCGAACAATCTCAAATATTTTCAATGGTTTTACACTTACAACCACCTTGACATGATTAAATTTGACACAAAGAGAGATATACAGATTCTTAGATGGCTTCTCAAAAAAGGATGGGCTCTGTCAAGATTTTTTCTACTAGAAAAATCAGTCCCTGACCTCTCCAAAACTCCCAACTCCCAACCATTTGCATGAAAATTTCGTGCCATTTATAACATTTACAACAGAGTTTCCCCCAAAATCTAGACATTGAGTGTACCAGTGCTTGCCATGATCACAATCATGATTTTCGGGATCCGATCTGCAAAAAGTCACCAGGTGCTCGAGGGAATATCTCTTCGAATATCTCCCACATTCAACTCCTTCCTCTAGAAAATCATGCTTCCTTCCATTCACCAACCACTTCCACCCCTAATTTGTCAAATCTGGCTCCTTACGTGCTCGAGAGAAGAAAAACAGAAAATCTAATCGAGCACGATAGTCAGAACATTTTAATGGTGAAATATGTCTTCCAGATCTTCCCACCAAACTCAGATATCAAAATTAACTCCCTTCTCTGCTTGGCATGTAGGAAATACAAAGAAATCATGGAGACTTGCACTTCCAGATGTGTTTCAGAAAAATAGGGGGAAAATTAGATTCAGAATCTCAGCTACCATTGATCTTTTCTTTGAATTTGGGTCGTCCATAAGGAAGATTCAAACTTAAGAACAGACTCGGGGGATGCCTTTGACTTTTTACAGCTTTTTGGAAAAATGGAAAAATTTCCATTTTGTTCCACGCCTCTACCCTCAAAGAATGATCTTGACATGTGTCCTAAGGTAGGCCCAAAGAACCGCTAATAAATTGTGTCATTTAACCCTCCTTTCGGAAAAAGGAATTTTTTCCAAGTTTTCTCCATAGCTCTACCCTTCCGCTTTGTTGACCGGGGGAAAATATTGACTATTTCCATCATCAGGCTTACGGGCCATTTTGAGATTTTAATCCATTTGCATCTAAAGGGAAAAAATCCAAATTGCCCCTGATTGTCCACTTCCCCACCTCTTTGAATTTTCAAACTACCATGTGTCACGATGGCGCACCTTGAGATGGTCCAAAATTTTAATACCTTGAATGAGCATGGGCTCGCCACATGTCCTAGTCTAACAAATTTCATCTGAATGCTTGAAGCTCAATGGAAGGCACCATGTGTCATGCTCCGAGGTAGTCTCCTTTGGCCGTTGAAAAGTCTAAGAAAAATGCAAAGTGAGTGGAGGCCTCCACGTGTCCTCTTGGCGCTTCTTTAAAATGAAACTCAAGGGCCGGTCCCCAAACATGCGTGGTTCCTCCACATGTCCCAGACCTCCCAAAACTCTTTGAAAAATACTAAGTATGGGAAGACCCAGGTGGAAACCTCCACGTGTCTCCATGGCGCAATTTTAAGATGGTGCCCAAAGCAAAGACCCTAAATGAGTGTGAGCTCGCCACATGTCCCTATTTTCAGCCATCTTGTTTAGCTGCATACAAGTCTCTAAGTCCAAGAAAAGTAGCGAAACCTCCACGTTTCCTCCCAGTGTTACTCCAAGGCCAAACCAAAAATAGATCCTCAAACGAGCTTCGTTCTTCCATGTGGACACATTTTTGAGTTGAGGCTTTTTATAGAATTTTTGAAGTATTTAGCCAAGCCGCATCCAACCAAAAAGTGCCACGTCCCTTGTAGATGCAAGGATGCAAATTTGACTAGGAGAAACACCCGTCAAACCATAAAATATAGAAAAACAACCATTTGAGCCTGGAAATGAAATTTTCTTCAAGGACAGAAAGTTTAGAAATGTTACAAGGCTCAAATACGTTCTTCAGAGGACACATCAATTCATTCTTCTTCAAGTATCTAGGATAGAAACGTCAAGGACAACAAATCCTGACTGTGGGAAATAGAGAGAATGGGAAAACATGAGTTTTGAAAGAACAGAGCATGGGAGACTCAAAATATAGACCTTTCTAGAGGAATAAAGAAACGAGGAGACAAACATGGACCCATACATGATCTTTGACCCAGGAGTTGACTAAAAATAGCAACAAAGACTGACCAAGCACAACACAGGGGAAGGAGAAAATGACAGAGGCCGTAAATCAATAAATTTTCAAAGGCATAAAAGGAGTGAGACTATTATGAGCACCAACAGATATCCTTAAAGTGAGCTTCATAAATTCCTCATGAGAGTAAGATATAACAAGAGGAGAGTAAACCCTAGGATGAAAGATGAAATAAGGAAGGTCCGAGAAGCATGAATGGTAAGGTTCACCAAAATGATTAACTAAAATTGACTAGACTAATGTAGTAAAAGATAGTTAATATAATCTAGGGGACAATATAACTCAATAAGTAAATGCACTAAAGCAATATGTAAATGAAATACATAAACAATCTAATGAAATTCAGAATCCTAATGTGTAAGAAGGGAAAGGAAAGAACTCAAATGATAAAGGATGACTTTCGTTTTAGTGTTTGACTTGATCTCACCCTTAAATTCGGTGTATATCTTTGAAATTTTTACTCAATGGTTTTCCTGTGTTTTAAAATGTATGCTCAAAGTTAGGATTTTGTTAAATGTAAATGTGAGTCACATGTTTATGGCTTGAATCCCTTTTTGGTCATGGAATGTAATATTTATGTTACCCTTGTAAATCCTATGAAAAATGGCCCCTTTTATCCTCCTAATATTATTTTATGTTTCGTGGGAATCAATTTTACTTAAGGAATGGAATCAATCTGTGGAAGGTTTCCACATGTCCCTTCAGTGAATCATTGGAAAGGCTCAAAGAATTAAACACTCTCAAGGAGCAAGGATCCGCCTCGTGGCTAATGGCATGGCAAGGTAGCCTAGCACGCTGAAAAGTCAATAAAAAGAGTGAGGGATCAAAATTTTCCACATGTCACCTAGGCACAAATTCAGAAAAGGAGAGAAGGAAAGAATACCATAGGATGCACAGGGTCTCCATGTGTCATGTGAAGCGGACACCAATGAGGAGAGACCCAAACGAATAGGCAGAGGACCTGATGTTCAGCGAAATTTAATGTGGTTTTGGGTTGTGATGCATGTAGATTGAAGGCATGGATAAATATAGAGTCAAGTCTCTTTAAATGGAGACAAACAGGTGGTGGGTTAAAAAAATCATGGGCACCATTGATGAAACCAGAGGAATTATAGAGTTGTAATCAAACGCTTAGGAATTCAAACAAAAGATGGGCCAGTGTGGGGTGATTTGGATATGCAAACTTTAAGTTTTAAAACATCATGTAGACTCATATAATGATTATAAAGAAGAAATTTCAAATATAAATAAAAAAAGGGGTTCTATAGGGGCCCTAGCCCATGATGAAGAAGGTTGTATACATGTTTGGGAGAAAGGACACAAGAAAATAAAAATGCTTAATTGTCCCTTACTCCTTTAAAATTTCCTCCAACCAGAGGAGGAATATTATTCAATATCTTGTTCTTCCTAAACATGAATTCATCCGATCCCTATGTTGTCTAAATAAACACAATGGCCCCCACTAGATTTTGGAACATCCCCATATCCATCAATGCCTCAAGGGCCATTCGGGACTATCAATGATTTTATCCATCTTGATCTTCTTCGAAAGGAAGACACCTATTCCATAAGATCTAAACCACTCGTGAAGAATGTCATCTTCCCTTTCCCCTTGTGAAAAGTAAACTTATATAGAAATGGACTAAGGGGGACGTCTAGACTATCTAGAAGAGAAAGAACCATACCTTGAGGACTGGGCGGAAAAAAATATCTTGAGTTGTACTCACCTTTCCATATCCTTGTGAATGGTGGGTGCTCCCTTAGAGAAAGAATTAGCCAGGGCCCTAAAATTCCTACTCCATCATAGGATCATAATGCATTTAATGAGTGGAAGATCAGACAACAAACCTTCCCTTGTTTTCATAGGAAAAATAAATTTCCACTGTAGAGAGACAAAAAGATAAATACATTTCCTCTTCTCCTTCCGAAATGATAATTGGTGGTTCGGATCTTGATTCCCCACTCTTCTTTCCTTAAGATGGTGCTGGCATGGTGGATGGTTGTGATGGCACATGTCCTTTCCGAACTTCCTCCGGAGAAATGATTCACTCTTCTTCATCCATTTTATGAGAAATGATAGGCACATATCAATGGAATATTTTTCATATAACACGTAGGACTCCTTGGGAATCTCATTCAGCACAAATTCTTCATTACATAAAAAGGGACATTGGCATGAAAGGATTCCTTTCAATCCATAATTTCTTCAAGTCTTCTGAACTTTCTGATGTTCCCACTGAAAAATATGGAAGTACATGGATTGGAATGCTAAGAAGACATGATTGATCTTGATCAATCTCAGGAGGAGTGAGATCCGAACTTGCGATAGGTCAAGGGCCCTTTAGCATCCCCTGGGTCTGTGATATCAAATAAAGCTCTAACAAAGGCTTCATCTGGACCATGCAGGTCAAAGATTTGGTTTAAATATTCTAAAGAAATATATTTTACACTATTTACCACAAGCACATTTGTCATTATGTTGATAGAAGCTATGTAAAAATTATTCACTTTCAGGATAGGAAAAGGAATGCATATTGGTGAGAAAGTAGAGTTGAGTTTATAATAAGGATGGCACGAAATATTGATTCGAGTGAGATATCTACCATCGATGAAATAATATTTTTGCCTAGCTCACATGAAGGGAATAAATTTGAGAAATATTGGCATTGTGTGATAGAATGCATTTTATTGATGTGATATAATCCACACAAGGAAACTCATTTATGAGAGGAACGAATGCGGTATGCATTGCTTGTGTATATTTTCAAAGGTGAAAAGATTTCTTGTCATATCAAACCATATATAACCACCGAAAATTATTAAAAAGGAGTTTCTTGCATGCCAAGAGGAAATAAATGATTAAGATAATGTCAAAAAGGTAAATGAACATGGTGCCCTAATCATAACTGATGAAAGTAAGAAACATGAAATGCTCACAATGTTTCCACGTAGAAAAAATAGAAAAGACAATTCTATTTAAATTTTCATGTTTTTGGGGAAAACGGAGGATGAGTGAGCGAGTGAAATTTTATAAATGCAATGATAATACTCTTGCATTAGATGGGCGTTAAAAATTTCTAAATTTTTAAGAAGAGAAAGGTAAAAATTGAGAGAAACCTTTTTTCAAGAACTTTTTGAGAATCATGTTAATTCATTGAGACTTCAAATCAAATCATGTCAAGATGGTTGTAAGTGTACAACCATTAACAAGCATTGAGAGATCTATAAATGAAAATTTCCCTTATCGATAAATTTGATGAGCCCCGAGGTAATTATATTAATCATGAGAATTATTTTATTTGCTTTAATTTGAGGTGTTTCAAGTAAGCTATTCATGTTCCTATTGCAATCCTATGTTAAGAATTCTTCTGAATCACACAAGATCTTATCCTTTTGGTAGAATTGTTGTAATTGCAACTATACAATGAGAAGTACTCTCATCTTATTTTGTAATAAAAGGTTTTAAATTCATTTTGCTTCCATTTTGTTGATACAGATTGTTTGTTAGCCTATGAGTGTATCTTAGGCGTGATAGATCAGGGATTCTTGATGTTTAATTGAGTATTTATCATGAGATTTTATGTTTAAATTCTCAAAGAATGTGTGAAACCATGTATCTTTGGGCTTCCATGGATGCACATCTTCTGGTTGAAGGTTCATTATTGATTATTTGAAGTGTTTTCATCATCTCATTTGGAAGATCTTCCAACATTTGTTAAGAGTTCCCAAAGATTTGGTATAATCAACTTTATCCTACTTAATTCCCCAACCAAATATATCTAAAACCAAAAAATCCTTCCTAAAATACCCATGCTTACCTTGTTAAAGATAAAATATGCATAAGCAAGCTGGTTCCATTGCTATCTTTAGTATTCTTAGCCTTGTTTTAGAATACATATTCATTATGTTATCCAATTTTTACCCTCAAGAAAATTTAACAACACGAACTTGCAAACTGAGAAATTGAAGGGACCATTCGGCCATGGGAGCTCACTTTTCAATACCAAAAATCAAGTTGTCGTGGACTCGGGAATGGAAATGCAAGGTCAGCAAAGGAATGGACAAGGGCCAACTTGGATAAGGGAACGTCGAAGGATATCGAGCTTAAGAAAGAAAGGATTAGAAGAAATTTTTGTTGGGTGCAGACAACTAACTCTCTTAGTGAAAGAATGGAGGCATAAGCCCGATGTTTTTAGAATTTAGGCATTTGGAATTTCGGAGAAAGGGTGGAGGAAATGGAATGGAAGAGAGGCTTGAAAACCCAAAACTCAAGACCGAAAGGACTTGGTGGTTTTCATGGGTCAACTCCCTTTTAGGGTCAACAGTGTTGGCGAGTCCAAAACCCTCTCGAATTTAAGACTTTGGGGTCTTCGCCGAGAAAATGCAAAATCTAAGCCAAATCCCAAAACCTAAAATGCCAAAGTATGAAAGCACTTGGGGTTTTTGAGGTCAACTCCTTTCGTGGTCAATGATGTTGGCATAGTTTGAAACCCGAAGTCCGAATGTTGAACTTCGGTGTTTAAGTCAGGTGCGGAGTTTGGAGGTTCGGAGGGTCTTTATCAAGAAAAATGAAAAATCATGAGTCAAAGCCAGAATTTCTGAAATTCTTAAGTCCAAAAGGATTCATTGTTTAAGAAAGAGTCAAACTTGACTTCAGGGTCAACACAATGGGAATTTTCAGACTTTTAGAGGTCTCGATTTCAAACTTTCGGAGGTCCCATTTTAGGAGAGGTACCAATTTTGGAGGTTAATTTCATTTGTGAGATAGTGAGGATTCTAAAAGGCACAAGGTCTAAAACCCGAAGTCCAAATTTCAGACTTTGGGGTTTCGGAACTTTGGAACCCCAAAACACAAAAATCACAACTCAAACTCTGAAACCCAAAGTCTAAATTTTAGACTTCGGGGTTTGAGGTTTCACACACCTAGTCGGATGAACAATAACACCAACCGACAAACTCAAAATTCTTGAAAGTCTAAAATTTCAGATTTCGAGGTTTCAAGGCATTTGAGACTCCAAAAAAATAGAGCCAACCACCTATGGTTAATGCAGTATGGCACCCCCATCTTCAGATGGCCATAATTTTTTATTGGGAGCTCAAATTTGCACAAGATAAGAATTATTAGAAAGGTCTCGGAGTCCTCTACACAAATACTACTCATTATATTAATTTAACTAAGACTAAGTTATTAAAAATTAGAAATACAGTCCATGATTGAATGAAGCAGTTGAAGGTAAAATCTGAGTCAACATCCAGGGAACATATCTTCCAATGTACTTAACCATTTCTTACAAATTTATAGTCATTGGAAAGGTGATTTTAGGATCCATAGTTTGGGATCATCAAATTTCAGATTTTGGGGTTTTGGACCTCTAAAATGGAAGAGATTAAGTGGTAGGTGAATCCATTAATGAAGGTTGGTGAGAGGTAAGGGTCATCATGAGTCTACATGACCTAGACTAGACAGGAAGAGAAATCACAATTAATTTCTTTAAGGACAAGGCAACCATTAATGAAAAGAGAGATTTTGAAGATCAAAATGCACTCATTACAGGATTAAACAATGATTTTTGGAGGATTTTTTGGAAAATTCGGGATTCAATTTTCTCTCCCTCCTTTACAAATATTCTTCTATAAATTGTAATGAGGGGCATTATTCTAATGTTGGATAATTTTTCTTTGCACCCTCCCTTCTTCCTTGTATGTAAGTGAATTTGTGGAGTTGAAACCTCCCATTCAAGCTGTAATGCAATTTATTTCCTCTTTTCCATTGTAATGTACTGTATCAAATATGTGGAGAAATAATATAAGTTTGTGCATGATATCAACACTCTCTTGTGTTCATTGCATTCTTTTGATCTCTCATTGCAGTCTTGGTTATTTGTCCATGGTTATTGTATTACATGTTTAGTGGTTTATGTTTAATTCTTATTGGATTCTCATTAGTAGATTGATCTGTGGTGTAATTTTATCCTTCATAATCTGATTTTTATTCTACCTCCACGCAAAGAAGGTATTCAACCCCTTGTGGTGCATCACCTATGCATTTTAGGTTTAATTTCTTGCAGACCTTCTTAAACCTATCTCCTTTGCAAGTTAGAGTATATTTTGGAGTACATCCTCTACAATTTGGATGAGTGTACTAGAATAAAGGAATAAGAACCAACCTACATCTAGAGAGCTTTCCCGATTGCAAATTCCCACACTTTGGGGAAAACTCCATGTTATGCAATCACACTAATGGTCTCATTCCTTTGAATTGCAAACAATGGGTACTTTTGTGATTATGAATCAACACATTGTCCAGAGTGATAAATCATGAGAGTTAGACTTTTTTGAATTGACTATGTCTCCCAAGTTTATTTATCTTTTGCTTTATAAAGGAGTGTCAAATACTACCAATATATTCATTTCCTTACAAATAAACAATATAGAATGGGTCCTCTCACCTTGGATAAAGGTAGAGCCTAAAGTAGGAGGGTAGCTCATACCCTTAGCATGGTTGTATCCAACTCTTCCAAGCTTGAGTGACAAAGAGATGATGAGATCCTTCCCCAGATGCAAAATGACTTAAATCTTGATCCATCAATCTCTAGGCATCTTCTTCTCAACATGTCGATGCTACCCGAATACAAAGGCAAGACCGATTTTGGTACCAACACCGCTTTGGTGTTGTTGTCGGGACATCTATGCGAATAAACATAAATATCAACCCCGTAATGTGTGAAGTATATCTAAATGCAAATATATGATCTATCTTCAATCCTTTATTTGGATTTGCAAAAAATGAGTTAAATCGAGACTTCAATTGCTTGATATTTTCCTAGTTTAAAGAGGCTTTCTATTAAATCTTGCTCAAATGGGTGTAAATGTTGATAAAGGATTATAAAATTAGCTAATCTTTGTTTAAATAAGTGTTCGATTCAATTATCTAGTTAATTCAAGTGGTTTATACATCTAAGATACAATATCTTAGTGGTGACTCCATTCATCTTAGAAAGATTTGGCAAATACTAGTTCCTTAAGTCTCTATTTCCTAGAATTTGTTGAAATTTTTTTACAACTAGAAGGAATAATTTCTTTCTTCATGTCGGATATGACAAGAAAATTATTTCCAAAATTGGGGAAAACAAGTCAAGTAAGAAGAAAATCTTGAAACCACTATGCGGTCAAGAGAAAGAAAGATAAGGAATCCCTACGGCTGATTTGGATCCTCCATTAGTTGAAGATTACTCTAGCACATCTGATCATTCTGAAATGCATAGCCCTATAGGTAACTTACACACTCCTATTAGTGAGGGCACTTCCTCTATAAATAATCAAGGTATTTTTTAATTCCCCTTTTTGTTGTTTCAAGATGGTAAGATTCATTGTGAGAGGGAGTTATTAAGGGATTTATCCTTGGGGTATCCTATTCCATTATTTTAGAAGCCAAAACTACCACCAATATTATTGTCAACCCCAATGTTGTCTGTATCCCGATCAATATCATGGTTCAACCTTCATCTAGACCCTCCTTTGTTGTAAATATATATCGACCCATAAATTTTTGGGGAAAGGTGGGATATCGAAATGCATTTCCGAACAATCTAAGAAATAAGTTGCCAAAGTTTTAAGGAAACAATGCTATTAGTGGTGACCAACATCTCGGATTTTTGTTAACATCATGGAAGATTTTGAGATCATAAATGAGGATATCTATGTGAAAATGTTTATCCATACTTTAGAAGAAGATGTCTGGGATTGGTATAAATATTTATTGGATAATTCTATTAATTCTTGGCTTGCATTGAAAAATTCTTTTAAGGAACAATATGGTGATAAAATTAATCCAAGGTTTCTTCTATTTGAATTTGAGAATACTAAGAAAAACCCTAATGAGCTAGTTCAAGACTTTAACACTAGTTTCAATAAAACTTTAAATAGACTTCCTATAATATTGTGACCAAGTGACAAGTCTCTCTTGATTAAATATTTTTATGCCTTTGATAAGAAGGTAGTGTATCATATAAGTGATAAGGATCCTAAAACTTTGAGGCAAGCCTTCACAATGGCAAGTACAAATTGAGAATAATATCAAGGCGACATGAAATCCTCATATGAGGGAGGGTGTTAAATTGATCAATGCTGAGAAGCCTCAGGAAAGAAAGGTAGTGAATCTAGAAGAATTTGTTAAAAATTTGACAGGGGCAGTAAAAGAAATCTCATACAAATTTTCCAAGGAAGAGAAAGGAATAGGATAGATTTCTCAGGGTCATAATTAGCCTCAAGGGATGAATAGATTTTGTGGTCATCTGAGAGGTGAGATTATAAATGAGGATAAAGGAAAGGGACATATGGGGTAAGGAAGTAAACAACATACTTAGAGATAAAAAGAAACTCGTCCCTCATCCATTGACTAAAAGAGTATCTATGGTTAAAGAAGAACAGGTCATTCAATGGTGTGACAAATGTTTCTTACCCCACCCTCCATGTGATCCAAGTAAAGGGGATGTATAGCCTAAGTATAATCCAAATTTTGTTGATGTTTGTATGATGGAGTGTCCTGATGATTCACGGTGTGGGGTTTCTTCCACTAAATTAATAAGTGCTCAGACTATTGAGGATTTTTGGGACTGCATCAACCAAGTATATCCTTTTCCTTCACTTGATGATGTTGATATTGATATGGTTTAGGGTTTGGAAATTCCTAATCATGACTTTGAGTACTTAAGGGCTCTATGATTAAGAAGTATGATGGAGGAATTACTTCGAGGATGACCAAAAAAGCAATACAATCTCAAAAGTAGATCAAGAAAAGGAATACAATCTCAAAAGTAGAATTGTCAAAGGAGGAGGTCCACAACCCAAAAAAAAAAATCCCCCTTCTTACTAATATCTTGAAATATCCTCCCAAGAAGGATGTTCCTAAAATTTTTCCAACTATTCACAATAAATCTTGTAGTCCCGTCCATGCCCAAGTCATGACGAGTCCCATACCACAAGAAGGGGAAATTACCATTCCTCCCAACATAGTATTACCCAAATATATCATGATTGATATTGCCTAGTTTTCAAGTCAAATAAAAATCACTCAGTACCCATTGTTTAATTTCTTATAATTCTTGAGCACAAGAAACATGCATTTGAGTATATAGGGTTAAAAGAGGAGAGAGTGCCCCAGAAAGGATGTAAATAGTGTGGATCTTCCCCCTGTGATTGCAAAATTAGAGGTGTCAAAAGAATTAAAAGACTTCATTGAATCTCCTAAAGCATATTTTGGTACATCCCTTGTCGAATCTTAGCTTGATCTTGATCCTTTTTATACCACTTTAATCATTAAATACAAAATCATGCACAATTTTATTTTTGATTCAACGGCTTCATGTAATGTGATGTCTCTTAAAGTAATTAATGAATTAAATATCAAAGTAACAAAGAGCCTTTGGTAAATGAATTTCCATAGATGCAAGAGAAGTACCTATAATTGGGAAGGTTAAGGGATTGGTAGTGTAGTTGGAAGCTTATCCTGGTAAGTTTTTAACGATGAATGTAGTCATTATGGATTGCCCTGCTAAATGGGGTATGTTACTGTCAAGAAAGTGGGTTGCTAGTGTGGGTGGAAGTGTGTAGATGGATATGTCATATGCCACCATACCAGTAGAAGGGAACCTTGTCAAGTTATATGGGGAGAAGAAGATGCTACACCTGATTGAAGATCCTAAAAATGCTTCTTATGAAGTGTTGTATGCAGATGTAGATGTTAAATTTTATTGGGGGTTTACATATTTTGAGGATCATGTTATTAATTAGAGTAGGTGCTTGGATCAAATTGGTGCCCCTTGGACTTTGTTGTTTGATGGCGCTTGCTCTAGTTTTGGAAATGGAGTTGGGATTGTATTAATATCCCCAAACCAAGAGACCTTAACTTTTATTTCAAATTTAGGTTTGAATGTACAAATAATATCGCTGAGTATGAGGCACTAGTCTTAGGTCCGAGGATTTCTTGGAATTATGGTATCAAGGATATAGTTTTAAAGGAGACTCAGAACTTATAGTAAAGCAAGTTAGAAAATTGTATGCTATAAAGAATCAAATAATGAAACAATATAAGCATGTGGAGTGGTATTTTGTTGATATGTTTGACTCCTTTAATGTAATGTACTATGAAAGGACTCAAAATGTTGTAGCAGAGAGGTTGGCGGTGATTGGATCTAGATTTGAAAATTGTACTCTCTCTCCTTCCTATGATTACGATATCGCAGTACTGCCAAGAATGTCTATCCTTGATAATGTAAAACATTGGCAGATATTTGATGATGATGCCCAAGTTCTAAGATTCTTGTAGAATGGAGGAGAATTCACCAATCAATGCATAGATTGGGAACCAATGATCACATATGATGTGATGGAAAAGAAACCCTATTTGGGAAAGACATAATCCAATTGAAGACAAACACAATCCCTAGAGGGTTGGTGGCTTTAGAGTCCAATTTTGATAATGCAGACAGGGTGATCTAAAGACACATCTCATCTTCAAGGGATATGGAAGAACATAACTTGGAAACTGAAGAAAATCCTAGGAAAGTGTGTCTAGGGAGTAACTTGAGTAAAGAGGAAAAGAAATCTTATGTTGAATTACTACAAAGGTACCAAGATTGCTTAGCATGGTCTTATTTTTAGTTGAAATCATATGGGGAAGATCTATTCCAAGATTAGATACGTTTAAAGCCTAATGCCAACCCATTCGAGAAAGAAGGAAAGGCCCATTAATCCATTACTTTCCCTCAAAATGCAAGATGAATTGAAAAAGTTAAGGGATGGAGGGATCATAAAGCCAACAAGGTATTCTTCATGGGTGGAAAAATTTGTGCTAGTTAGAAAGAAAAAAGGAGATATAAAGATGTACGTAGATTTCAGGAACCTAAATAAGGCCTCAATTAAAGATAATTATCCATTAACCAACATGGATAACATGTTGCGATTAGTCACCGGATTTTAATTTCTTTCCATATTAGATGGGTTTTAGGATACAAATAGGTGGTTGTGAAGCAATCGAGAGAGAATTAATATTGCCTTTATCACTCCATGGGTTACTTATGTTTATGTGAGACTGCCTTTTGGTTTAATGAATGCTATGAATAATTTTTAGAGAGACATGTATGTTGCCTTTGTAGGATAAATAAATGATTTTATTATAGTGTAATAGGATGAAGTGACTATATTTTCAAGAATTAAAAGTGAACGCTTAGATTATGTTTATAATATGTTGATAATATGTAGAGAATATGGGATTTACTAAAGCCTAAGAAGTGTCACTTCGGTGTCCAAAAGCAAAGTGGTAGGGCATATTGTATCCAAGGAAGGGGTCATGATTGATCTTTAAAAGGGTAGAAGCTATTTTAAAAATTCCCATTCCCATGTCAAAGAAAGGTTTTCAATCCTTCTTTTGGAACATTATCTTTATTAGGATATTTATTTCAAACTTTTCTAAAATAATAGTTCCTATCAACAATCATGTAAAGAAGGATCAAATTATCAAATGGGATGAGGGAGATCTCTAATATTTCACCGGAATTGAAGAAGCGTTGAAAATTTCTCCAAGATCTTGGCATCCCCTAATTACAAGAGGGATTTTCAAATATTTTCCTTTGCATCTAAGAAAACTATTGCATCTGTACTATTGCAAACAGATGAAGAAGAAAATGAAAGGCCCATTGCATTTTTTAGTAAATCCTTCTAGGGGCTGAGTTTAAGTATACAATCAAGGAAAAGTAGTCATTCACTTTGGTAAGAGAAACTAAGTCTTTTAGGTCTTATATCTTGAGCTCTAGAATTTTCGTCTATGTTCCCCATACTATGGTCAAGGAAATTTTATCAGAAATGGAGGTTTCTAGTAAAATATTCCGTTGGGTGAAAAATTTACATTAATATGATATGGACATTCAGATCAAAAAATTAGTAAGGGGTTTGGGTGTTGTTAGATTAATGGTAGAAATCAATCTTCATGTCATGTAAATCAATGAAGTTTAAGGAGAAATTGAGAGTGTTCAGGATAAACTAATAGATTCCATATGGTACAAAGATGTTATATTCTACCTCAGAAATTTGGAGTGTCTTTGTCACTTGGATAAAAATAAATGAAAGACACTCAAATTAAATTATAAAAAGTATGTTATATGAAGAAATATGGGTTCACTTGGAAAAACCCAGAGCAATTTTTGTTGAACTATATAACAAAGGAAGATGTCCCCAATATTATTGATGAATTTCATGGGGCTATATGTGGAGGTCACTTTGTAGGAAGAGTAGCTACACACATAAGATTCTAAGAGAAGGTTATTGGTGGCCTACATTTTTAAAGATACAATATTATTGGTTAGAAAGTGTGAAAAATGTTAAAGGTTTTCTAGAATAATGAAAGCATCCGGTGCTTTGCATTTGCAAACAAAAGATTCTGTTAAGGCTCCATTCAAACAATGGGGTATGGATTTCATAGGAGAAAGGGCAGATTCCTCAAGTGTAGGGAACAAGTGGATTCTAGTAGCTACAAACTATTTTACTAAATGGGTGGAAGCAATGCCTACTAAAAACCTAAATAGTCAAGTAGTAATGGATTTCATTATAAATAACATCATCTCAGAGATTTCAAGAACTATAAAAATTGTGGCTGAAAATTCTATGATATTTAGAGCTAAACCTTTAGTAAGTATGTGCTAGTAGTATGGCATCAACTTGAATTACACTTCCTATTATAACCCATAAGGGAATGATCAAGTTGAATCCAAGAACAAAAATCTACTCAATAAAATTAGAAGAACTTTGTAGGTCAACAAGCAAAAGTGGGGTGAGAAAATCAATTTTACCTTATGGGAGGAAAAAGTTACAACTAAAAGAGTCATTGGAAAAATTCCTTTTGAGATGGTATATGGAATTCAAGCTTGTATTTCCTTGCATATATAACTATCATCATATCTATTTTTGAAACAACTTGGGGAAGAGGGGATAATAGACCCATATGAGACAAGAATGAATCATATATTGGCATTAGATGAAGAGAGAAGGGAGTCTCATCACAGGATCTAAAGTTCGAGAGAAAACTCAAGAAAAGTTCGATAAAAGGTGTACCCTAGAGCTTTCAATGTTGTAGATCTGGTGTTACTTTGGGATAGTAGGCATGAAGAGAAAGGAAAGCATAAAATTTTGATGCGTTATGGATGGGCCCATACTCCATTGACATAAGAATTGGTGAGCATACATTATTCCTAAAGGATATAGATGAGGATATGCTTGAATTACATGTTAACGGAAGGCACATAAAAAAATTCCTTGATTTATCTAGATAGGTATGAATTATTGTATAGTGTATAGTATTTTTCTTTTCTTTTTCATTTTTGTGTGTTTTTGTTTCCCTTTTTTGTTTTCCTAGTCTACAGTGACCAATTACCTTGGTTTCTCGGCCTCTGTTCTTATGGAAAGTTAGTTTTATTGAACCTTGTGCATGGTTTTATTTGACTCCATATCCCAATGGATTTTAGGCACTTGCTTTTTTTAATTAGGGTTTGTGTGGTTCTTGTGGAACCAAAGGTGGGTGGCCATCCCCGATTCGAAGCTCCGTGTTAGTGTTTGAATTGATCTCACCCTTGAATTTGGTGTATGCCTTTAAAATTTTACACTGACTAGTTTTCCCATGTTTCAAAATGTGTGATCACAGGGTAGGATTTTGTTGAATTAAAATGCGAGTCATGTGCTTAAGGAATGAATCCTCTTTTTGGTCGAGTAATGTAATACTTATGTTTCCCTTTTGAATCCTATGAAACATTTCCCCTTTTATCCTCTTGATATTATTTTGTGCTTCGTGGGACTCAAATTTACTTAAAGAGTGGGAAAAAATGTGGAAGGTTACCACATGTCCCTTCGACGCATCATTTCAAAGGTGTAAATAATTAAATAATCTCAAGGAATGAGGATCTACCATGTGGATAATGGCATGGCAAAGCAGCCCGGAAGGCCAAAAGTCAAATAAAATAGGGAGGGATCATAGGATTCCATGTGTCACCCAAGAGCACATTCATTAAAATATATAATGAGAAAAGACCCAGGGATGCGCAGGGGTCTCCACGTGTCATGTGAAGCAACCACTACCATCCAGAATCAAATGAATGGGTAGAGGACTCGGTGTTTGGAAAAATTTAATGTAGTTTTGGGTCCCGAGGCATGTAGATTGAAGGCATGGATAAAATTAGATTCAAGGATCTTTAAATGGAGATAGATAGGCACTTTGTTAAAAAAATCATTTACACCATTGATGAAACTAGAGGAATTTTAGAGTTGTAATCAAATCCCTGGGAATGCAAACAAAAGATGGGCCAATCTGGGTGATCTGAACATGCAAACTTCAAGTTTTCAAACATCATGCAAACTCATATAATGAAGATAAAGAAATAATTTCAGATATAAATCAAAAATTGGGTTCTATAGGGGCCCCAACCCATGATGAAGAAGGTTGTATACATGTTTGGAAGTAAGGACACAAGAAGAGAAATAATGCTTAGTTCTCTCTTACTCCTTTGAAATTTCCTCCAAGCAGAGGATGTTTTTTCAACAAATTTTTCTTCCTCAACATAAATGCATTTGTGCCCTTACCATTTGAACAAACACAACAGATCATGCCAAATCCTGGTAAATCCCCATATCCATCAATCACTCAAGGGTCATTATGGGGTTATCCCTATCCATTAATGACTCAAGGGTCATTATGGGACAACATATCACACTTGATCTTATTCTAATAGGAAGAAACCCAGTCTAGAAGATCCGAACCACCCGTGAAGAAAACCATCTTTCATTTCCCTCGTGAGGAGTAAAATTATTAGAAATAGAGTGAGGGAGAACATCTTGAGTGGTTGGAAGAGCAAGAACTACACCTTGGGGACTAGATTGAACAAGAGATCTTGAGATGGAGTCACCTTTTCATTATCTTGTGAAGGGTTGGAGCTCTCTTGGATAAGGAATTTTTCGGGGCCCTCTAAAATTCCTTGTCCTTCGAGAGATCATGATGCATTGAACAAGTGGAAGACCATACAACAAACCTTCACCTGTTGTCCCTATTAGAGTAAATTGTCACTTTAGAGAGACGAGAAGATAAAGACATTTTTTCTTCTCCATCCAAAATAATAATTGGGGGTTGGGAGCTTGATTCCCCCTATCCTTTCTGTAAGATGGTGATGGTATGGTGGATGGTTGTGATGGCATAGGTCATGCTTGACCTTTCTCTGGAGAAATGATTCTCTACTCCAGTTCATCCATTTTAAGAGAAATGACAGTTATAGTATCAATCGAACATTGTCATATAACACATTAGAATCCTTGGGAATCTCCTTCAGTACAAATTTTTCATTGCATAGAAAGGGAAACTTGTAATCAGTCCTCCCTAACACAGAAGGAATCCTCTTGATCCATAATTTCTTCAAGTATTCTTGAAATTTCGATGTTCCCACCGAAAAAGATGGAATTACATGGATTGGAAGGATGAGAAGACATGATTGATCTTGATCAATCTCAGGAGGAGTGAGAGCTGAAATTTGCAATAGGTCGGGGCCTTTTAGCATCCCCTAGGACTGCGATATCAAATAAATCTATGACAAAGGATTCACCCGACCATGCAGGTCAAAGATTTGGTTTAAATATTCTAAAGAAATATCTTTCAGATTGTTTTCCACAAGCACATTTGCCATTATATTTAAAAAGCTATGTAAAAATTCTTTACTTCAAGATAGGAAAAGAAATGCATTTTTTTGAGAAAGTAGAGTAGAGTTTATAATAAGGATGGCACATAAAATTGAGTTAAGTAAAATCTCTACCATTAGATGAAAGAATATTTTTTCTCGCTTCACACGAAGGAATAAATTTGAAAACGATTGGCACTATGTGACAAAAAAGGATTTTGATTGACGTGATATAATTCATGCAAGGAAACTCAATTCGAGAGGCATGAGTGCAAGTATGCATTGTTCAAGGTAGATTTTCAAATGTGAAAAGGATTTCTTGTCACAAAAATCCATATAGAACTTCCTCGAATAATTAAAAAGAGGTTTCTTGCACACCAAGAGGAAAGAAATGATTAAGACAAATATCAAAAGGTAACAACATTGTGCCCCAATCGTATCTAATGAAATTAAGAAATGTGAATGGCTCACAAATTTTCCACCTGGAAAAAATAGAAAAGAATATTCTCTTTAAAGATTCATGTTTTTGGGAGGGAAAATAGAGGATGAGTGAGCAAGTGAAATTGTATAAATGTAATGAGAATACTCTTGCATTAGGCGGGGTTAAAATTTTCTAAAATTTTTAGAAGAGAAAGATAAAAACTTAGAGAAATCATTTTTCCAAGAACTTGTCTAAGAAGCCAATTAATTTATTAAGCCTTCAAATTGAATCATGTCAAGATGGTTGCAAGTGTACAACCATTGAAAAGAATTGAAAATGTAAATGAAACTTTCCCTTGCTGATAAATTTGATGAGCCATTAGTTAATTATGTTAATCATGAGGATTTTTGTATCTACTTTAAGTTAGGCATTTCAAGTAAGCTATTCATGTTCATGTTATAATCTTATCTTAAGAATTCCTTTGAATCACACAAGATCTTATCCTTTTGGTAGCATTCTGTAATTGCAATCAGTGTTGTGATAAGAGATTTCATCTCATTTTGCAATAAAATTTTTAAATGCATTCTGCTTTTTTTTGTTGATACAAATTGTTTGTTAGACTACGAGTGTATCTTAGGTGTGATAGATCAAGGATTCTCGTATGTTTAATTGAGTCTTTATCATGAGATTTTAAGTTTAAATTCTCAAATAATGTGTTAAACAAAGGTATTTTTGGGCTTCCATGGATGCACATCTTCTTCCGTCAAGGTTCATTATTGATTATTTGAAGTGTTTTCATCATCTCATCTAGTATTTCTTCAAACATTTGTTAAGTCTTAAGAGTTACCAAAGATTTGGTATAATAAAATTTATTCTCGCTTAATTCCCCAACTAAATACATCTATAAAAATATCCCAGTAACTACCCATGCTTGCGTTTTAGAGCCAAAAATTTGATAAGAAAGATGGTTCCATTGTTGTCTTTAGTAGTCTTAGCCTTATTATAGGAGATATCTCGCATTATCTAGAGTGAAAACTCGTGAGAGTTAGACTTTGTTGAATTGACCATGTCTCCCCAAGGTTATTTCTCTTTCACCTTATAACGGAGTGTCAAATACTGTTGATATATTCATTTCTCTAAAAATATAAAACTCAAAATAGGTCCTCTCACCCTAGCTAAAGATAGAGCCTAAATTAGGATGGTACGTGATACCCTCGGAATGGTGCTATCCAACTCCTCCAAGATTGAGTGAGAAAGAGATGATGAGATCCTTCCCCGGCAACAAAACTACTTAAATATTGATCCATAATTTTGTAGGCATCCCGCTTCACCTATTTATGTTGCTCGACTACAAAGGGAGGACCAATTTGGGTACCAACATGTTGGACTATGTCACATTATTGCACATAAAATTAGAGAGCAAGAATGACTATGTAGGAATGGCGAAAAGGACATATCAAGATGATGTATCTGGACTAGGGCATGTAGAAGAGGACAGGGGTGTCCATGGGTGATATGGTAAGGAAAATGGGCACCCTAGTTGGGGAAACGTGTCTAGAATGAGTGCTCATAGGGTCGAAGGTGATCTCAAGGTATTCCTTCTTGTTGTATTAACTTTTTTGTACCATGCCAAATACTCCAAATATTCCAAGAGGAAAAAAATCCCGCAAAAGACCAAGAGGAAGTATCAAACCGTAAAAAATAAATATGAAGAATGAATGGGTCGAACTTAGCTCACCTACCACAATAAGGGGCTTACTAATTGAGCACCGCACTAAATATCATACCTTGATGTAGTTCTAGTGTGTGTGCATGTCGTGCCCTTGGTGCTCTTATGCGAGTCGAATTTGTAAAGTAGAGATAAATAACTAAATGTTTAGAATTTAATAGAATTTTTGCATAAAATAGAATAGAATTCGTCCCCTATGAAGTGTGATGTATATTTCCTAACTTTTATCTTGATTATGGAGTTATGTGGATGTCAATGCAAAAACATGGATACAACACTAGATAGAGTGATAGTAGTGTATGACGTTAGGTCCCTCATTATAGTCTCATAACATTATATTTATAGTGTTATCTTGCTCTAATTTCATAATTAACCTCGAAAAGGCCAACTTGAAGAAATATAAATATGAAAAATTGATAGAAGATGCCCAAAAAGTGGCGGTAAAGTGCTAGAAGGATCAGGGCCGCCTCAGTAGGACCAGGGCACACATGGGCACCCCAAGATTAAATATGGGTGCCCACCCAAGAATAAAATAATGTGGGATGTCTGAAAATGGCTGGGCATATATGGGTGTAGTAGGTTACAAATTATGAAATAAAATAAATAAGATGGCTAAAAGGACGGGGTTAATTATTTCTCTCTTTACTCAAGAACCTCTTAAATACTATCATGAGACCGAGATAAATAAATGTCTAAAGTGCATGATTTTGTGACTACATTTAGTATGGGCCATAAAGGAAGAAAATTGTAAAATAAACTTGAAGGAGGTAATAGACAGTAAAAATACGTAAGACCTAAAAGTGATGTCGATAAATAAGTGATCATCACTAAACCAATTAAATGACCATATATGAAAATATAAATGCGTTATGTAATTTGGTAAAATTAAGAGAGATATTTTAAAATATAATTACTTGTAAGAGAAACCCATGAGGAATTTTCCCAATAGTACATAATTATCCAATTATTCCCTATTACTAAAAAAATTATTTCTTAATTTCACACAAAGCTGCTAAAAATTAGAGAAAATAATAAAATGTTTTCATTAAATATAATAATATTAATAATAAACTAAAAGGAATTTAAAATAGATATGTTCTGATTTAGATATGTAGTGAAAGGAGATTTAACAATTAGGAGCACTAGAAAGAGACCAAATAGAATTGACTATGTGACCATAGGGAAAATTTTGGAAACCATATTCAAGGTAGGTGAAACATTAAAATCAGGTTTAAATATGAAGTTATAAAATGTAGATATATAAAGTTAGGGAAATTATAGTGTGAAATAAGGTGCAAGTGACAATGACGGGTTCAACAAAATGTTTACACCCTAGTTACATTTTGTTAAATCTAAATCAAAGTGAAATAGTTAGAATAAAGTATGTCGGGTTTAGTTATTGTGGTTATTATAATTAATTAACTTCCAACATTAATTACCAATACAAGAAAAAGAAAGAGTAATATTACAAACTAATGTAATAAGAAAGATATAAACATGAAAACATAAGGTGATACATGCACTTATTTCATATAGATGGTTGGGAAGTTATGGTTATGCATACCGATGGAACAAGGAGACTTGGTATTGGTGATGCTTCGTTTTAAAACCTAGACTAGAAACTAACCGAAAGAGGGATTCGCGAGAACCGATGTCGAAAAGCGATGCACCACAACAAAGTTGCACTCCGATGGTAACCTCAAGCCAACGCAATATGCAAGATTCGAAACAATGGAAAGAAGATTGCAAGTAAGAAGAATGGGTCTTCTCATACTCATAGATCGAAAAATAGGAAGTACAAATAGGGGTGCTGTGTAACCCCCATGCCTAAACATGGAAAGAAATCAATGATGCCACTGACGCATATGACGTTGACTGACGCATATGACGCCACTAGAAGAGGAGTTACAATTCCAAATAAGGAATGTAACTCCTATGACGCATTGACGCAAAAATGACAATGTCGATTCTACTATGTATCATATGACACTTGTCATTTGACTTCCTAAGACCTATGACTCTCAGCAAGGCGAGATGACTCACCTAGGTGATGTGGATGATGACCTGACAAATACACACACACAACACCCCCTTCATCGAAGCCGAGGAAGAGGTCAAGGTAAGCCAGAATAGAAAAAGAAGACTCCCCTAGACAACTAAGAAAGATGTGTCAATGGGCCCCGACAACTAAAGGCCTGATAAGGTGCCCATGTACAAACAACATCTTTCTGGAAAGAAGAAGAGGACAAGAAGGAGGACTATATAGCCCGAAGAAGATGGGCGGTTGCAGCAGACCTCACCCCAAGAAGAGACCGCAAGTGAAGAAACTTCACCTCAGTGAAGGGCTTGGTGAAAATGTCTGCAACCTGATCAGCTGTCTGAACATACTGTATGTCGATGATGAGATCCTCTGCCTCTGGACTGAAGAAGAGCCATCCACACCGAACTATGTGCCTGCCCTTAGGAAGGAAAGAAATGACGTGCTGGAAGTCCGCCCACTCCACAAAGGAAACTGAAGGCAGCAACACGAAGAACTCTGAGTCTGGTGCACTGAAGTGTGACATAGGTCTAGCGAGTGAGTGCCAAGGAACCGAAGGTAATGCCACGTGCGTAGAACTGTCAGAGTGAAGAGGAACATCTGCAGAAAGGATATCCAAGTGATTTGAAGGGAACAAAACATCCTCCACAACAAAAAAGGGATCCACTGCTGAGGGTGGATCATTGAAGGTCTCCGGAAAAGTGGAAGTCGCAAGAGTCCTAGAAGGGGAACTCCCAACAACAAAGATGATGAACTCCTCTGAAATACCTGTAGATGGATGAGGAACCTGTAGTACATCACAAGTGTGCTCTGCGAAAAGACAACTAAGGTCAGGCAAATACTCATCCCAATGAGGGGGCTCAACAAACAGAAGAGCGATGTTAGATAGGTATGAGTCATCCAATGAAGGTAGAGGAGTGAAATGGGCCTCACACACTGGAAGTGGAAAGGAGGCGGGTGTGATGACTATATGAGACTGAGAAGGGGACTGCTCGATATCTGATGAGATGTGGGAAGTGTCAACACTCTCTGGAATAGTGAGAGAAAGAGGAGAAGAGTCCTTTGTAGTACTCTCGACATCAGAACTGGATGCACAATCCTCGTCATCAGAAGTAGAACCAAACAAGCCTGTGTCAGTGAAACTGTCATCACACAAAGAAATGGAGGAGACAACTGAATCAGCAGTAGCAACAACTGCGGAAGTATGTGAAGGGTCTCCATAGAGGGACTGAAGAATGCTCCAGACATGGTGGGGTGGATCTGAGTCTTCCACGTGAACCCATTGAGATGTAGAGACATGCATCATCATGTGACCAAAGACACGGTCGCAATTGTTGAGAAAATCATTAAGATGACGATGATCAAGGTGGCAGAACAAAGTAACCAAGAAGTGAGAAAGACCCTCATAGGCGAAGTAATGTTCCATAGAAGCACGCCAAGCTGAATAGTTCTCTCTCCCAGTAAGAATTGGCGGAGGCTGTAAGGTGATCCTACGACGCTCAAATCTGGAAAGAGCACCCTCCATGATGCGGAATCAAAAAGTGCAAGATGCACAAATGCAAGACGTCGGACTCGGCCGATAATGTGTTTGCATGTAATACAACACCCAAGACAATAACAACCCCCCAAACAAAATTACACCCCCCCGAGTTTGGCACTTTATAATTCAAAGGCATGCTGATTACAACCAGATGCGACTGTGTTCCGAGAACCAGTTTGTCACTCACCTTGCAATTAGCGTAATAACGCGCAATGGTGGAGACAACAATCAAGGTTCGTAGGGCACAACAGATCGACACTGCAAGCAAGCACAGAAAGAGAGAAGCAAGAGGGGGAAGAAAGAGCTTTGTGAGAAACAGTGTCTCACGTCGCACAAAAGAATCCCTTTGTTGTAAGACTGTGGCGGACGCGCTCACAAGTCCACAAAAAAAGAATACAAAGCTCAAGAAAAAATGAGCTGAATTAAGCAATACAAAGACACCCCCCAGAATGCGGCACTTTATAAAATTAGTGCATTTATAAAACTAATGATCCCATCATCTAGAGTGCGAAAAAACATGCAACTTTGACTAAATAAGTGCTCAAAATGGAGCAACGAGTCAAAAGTTAAAGCAAAACCAATTCCAAATCGATGAGGAAAAAGCCAATAAGCCTGCAAACGGATTAAAAAAGTGCCCTAAACGCATGCAAAGGGTGTCATATGTATTCTTGTTGGAAATGGCATGGAATTTGAGGTAGGGTTTGTTTGTATTGCGAGGGGGATTAGCCACCGCCAATCCCGACCTCACCCTTCGTCTTCTGAGACTCGACTTTAAGGTTAATAAAACAAGCCAAAAAACTTACAATGCCAATAAAATGTAATGTTTTTACCTTATACCTTTTAAAAATAATGAAACAACACGTTTTTTAGAAGAGTGATAAGATAAAAAGAATGAAACCACGTTTTTTTTTTAAAGAAAAGTGAATAAAAAACGTATTTTAAGAGAGATATTACCTGGCAGCGGACTGAGAAAGCCACGTGGGGATGAAAGGCAGGTAAAAAGAGATAATTTAGTGACTGTCCACTGTAGGAAAAATGCCAAAGCAGGTACGTAAAAAAAATGCAAAGAACATGCAAAAACGCCTTGACAAATTTCAAAAAATGCCTTAACAAAGTCAAAAATGCCAAGACAAAATGTGCAAAAACACAGGAAAGGAGAAAAAACGCCTTAGGACAGTTAAAAAAACGCCTGGAACAGTTGAAAATGCAGCCAGGTGATAGAAAAACGCCTGAAGGAGGAGAAAAACGCCTGATGAAAAAATGCCTGTAGGTAGAGAAAAATGCCTGACAGAGGAGAGAAACGCCTGAAGGAGGAGAAAAACGCCTGCTGGACAGAAAAAAATGCCTGTAGGTAGTGAAAAACACCTGCTAGCTCAGGGAAGACGTCCAAAGGGCAGGAAAATGCCCACGAGCACAGGGAAAACGACCACAGGGGGAAAAAAAAATGCCCACGAGCACAAGGAAAACAGCCACGGGGGAAAAAAAAATGCCCACGAGCACAAGGAAAATGCCCACGATCTCAGGAAAATGCCCATGAGCACAGCAACAACCAAAAAAACACCACGTTTAGATCCCACACAAAGGAAAAAACGAGGATGAAGAGGATGAAGAGCTTGCAAACCACGAACAGTCCAAGTGCAAGGTGAAACGAGGAAGAGAACCAAAGCCACGGTTGTACTCAAAGCAATGTAAGCAAGCCACGCCAAACAACGAGCTCTTCTTTTACCCTGCAGCTGAATCTGAACACAACCAGCAAGAAACACAAACAACCCAGAAACGACAGCCACAAAGATCTAGAAGTATCCAAATATGAACTCAGCTGATAAACAAACCAACCAAATACCTTAACTTGCAACTGCTGAAACCTCAATACGAGGTGAGCAATAATTCCAAAATGATAATCGAAAAAAACTTGCACACGAGGAAATGAGAAGAAACCAGAAGTAATAAACAACTGAGAAACGAAGAGTGCACGTTTACCGAAACCAGCTCTGATACCATGAAAGAGGGATTCGCGAGAACCGATGTCGAAAAGCGATGCACCACAACGAAGTTGCACTCCGATGGTAACCTCAAGCCAACGCAATATGCAAGATTCGAAACAATGGAAAGAAGATTGCAAGTAAGAAGAATGGGTCTACTCATACTCATAGATCGAAAAATAGGAAGTACAAATAGGGGTGTTGTGTAACCCCCATGCCTAAACATGGAAAGAAATCAATGACGCCACTGACGCATATGACGTTGACTGACGCATATGACGCCACTAGAAGAGGAGTTACAATTCCAAATAAGGAATGTAACTCCTATGACGCATTGACGCAAATGACAATGTCAGATTCTATGACAGAATCTGACACTTGTCATTTGACTTCCTAAGACCTATGACTCTCGCAAGGCGAGATGACTCACCTAGGTGATGTGGACGATGACTGGATAGTCACACACACCAACACTAACCTCTCCAGTGGAACATTACACTTGTGTTAGGACCATAAAATAGTATCTTATACCTACATGGATTTATTTCCAACAACTTCCCGAGATGGTATCCTACCCGAAAAATCTATCAATGTCAAACCCTATGTTTGGATCATAATGTGAAACTATCTAAACATCTTGAATGAGGTCTCAAACCATAACCATCGATGGGAGGCCCTACAAAAAAATATTATTGGGGTTGTGATAACCCTCATGAACCACCAACATTGGTAATAGTCAATAAAATCCTCAAACAATACTTCATTCTCCACATATCATGTGATATCTAAAGTAATTTAACTAGATTTGACAACCCACTTTGACAATTAATGAGTTGAGTTTGGATCTTGATAAAATACTTATATGTTTGAGTGCTTTTAATTGAGATGGCATGAATCCTTGACTTTGTAAGAACCTTCATACCTATAGTGATTACTACCACAATGACTCGTAGATGTGCTCTTATGATATTTAGAGAGCCTTAGGTTCCTTTTGTAAGTGTTCGAAATTAGTGTATCAATGTAGTTCCATATAATTTGAAGGATATTAAATGAGGTAGTGTTTACTTGCTTATATAGGGTTTTGTAGGTGATTTATCTAAGAAAGGACAACCTAAGGGGGTTAAAAGACCAAACAAAGAATATGAAATTGAAATAAATTTTGGATAAAATATTTGTGCAAAAGCTCGTAAAAGTTATCCCGCATAGATATAAGATCCCGTATGTCCTTTCTTGGGGATGGGAAACATGCAATCTAAATTTTATAACTTGCAATTTTTATCTTTTTCTATGGATTTTACTCTCATAAATTGATGACATGTCGAAGTGTGCATGGATAAATAAGTTAGACAAGAGACCTTATGATGTGCTAAGTGAGAACAGACATCATTTTTATCCTACAAATGGTACGTTGTTGTAAAAAATAGTAGCGTCAAATAGTAAATTACTAAATTTCAATGTCTAACATTATAAACAAGCATATACCACTGAACAAATACCTTGAAATTTAATAATATCCCTTAAAGATTATAGTGGTACCTAATAAATCTTTTGTATAAAATCCATGGCCATCAATAAGCATCTATATGCATATGTTGATGCTTGAACCATTATCAATCAGAAATTACTTATTTGTTTTATGCATATATAAATCTAGTATCTTGTATGAATAATGGTTTATTACAAAACATATAATTTTGGATTTTTCTATCCTCCTAAGGATTCCTTTGTACAAAATAAATGCTGACCATGATAATAAATTCATCAAATGAATGCGAAATAAAATAATGTTGTGGTTATATTTAATTTATTACAAGAACATATTTTTCATCATATGATCGTGCGATATTTTTGTGAGGGTGCATAAATAGTTTTACATATTTATTTGGTTTAAGTAATAATTAATTCCAAATACTTTGTGCTTGTATTTGATTACATTAAATTAGGTCATGGATTTCATATTTTAATATTATACATATTTTTTTTTGAAGAATGTCTTGAAATTTTGCGATAATCACTATATGCTTTAACATCACACTACTCATTAAATATCCTTATCCTAATCGGATAAAATTGTCTAATAGGATGAAAAGTCATCGTGATGAATTTATTCAATATTTATGAGACTTAATTTTGTCTCTCACTTTATTTTGTAAATATCCTATCCTCCATTTGTTCACATTTCCTAATTTTTTTACAACATGTAGTGCATTCCTAGCCTTAAATTTATGTTAGAAAGCATTAGCACATAACTTCTGATGTTTTCCATAACTCAATTTTTTTCTCCGTTAAAGGTAATCGAATCAATCACATTTTTATGATTTTTTTCTTCTAAAAATTTGATCTAAAAATTATAACTACATGAAAACTCATGAAAATATTAGTAAGTTTTATGAAAAATATTTGAGAAGAACAATTATGAAGGTTGTGAGTAGTTTTAAGGAAGTTATAGTCTCATATGTAAACACATACTCGCTTAATACTTTCGTTCGTACCTTATGTACATAAAATTTGAGAAATATGTGGAAAGTATGAAACACAATTCATTATATTATAAAAAGAGTGTTTTTTTATCGAAGACATAAAACAAAAAAACCCAATTGTATTCATAATCCTTGATATTTTTGTAATAATTATGATATTTTATTTATTGTTTTGTGTAAATTCTAAAAAAGAGGTACATAATGACCTAAATTGGATAGGATATTTTTATTTACTACTTCATAGCTCAAAATTTAAAGCCACAACTCCTAAAATATTAGAAAGGGCAAAAATAAATCTACAATACAACAATCTAAGAAATATGTCATCATGAAGCAATCATAATACATGGCATGGTGAGTCCTTTAAAATATCACCTTAACTCTATTTAATAAGTTGAAATCTCAACATTTATCATTGAATTTGTTCTATATAATCAAATAATTTATAACACAATATTTAGAAAAAAATAATATTCAAGTATTGTTTAAAATAGAAATAATTTGAGAAACATCTTGATAATTTGGAAGATATTTAGAGATGTAATCGAAATAATTGAGAATGAATAACATTATCTTCTTTGGAAATATAAGTGTGAACAATAGTATAAGTATTATGAAAAATAGTATTTAAAAATTATGAAAATGAATAGATGACTAATAAAGGAGATTATTTCTTATGTTCTCGCTAATATTTATAGCTCACCTTATAGTTCCTATCTTCTATAATGAACCAGTTGTTAGATTAGTTACCTTGGTTTTAATAATTTTCATAGACATAAAAATTATTCATGACATAATATTCATTCAAATTCGAATAAATGTGGAAATTTTATTTTATACCAATATGATGAACATCAACATTTCTCTAACAAATAATATATTTTTATCACATAGATTTTTCACTCAACCAAAAATTATGACATGATCAAGTAATTTGGATTTATTTGTGACATGTTCTTTGGGTTTTTGATCTAATCATTTTTCATGGATATTCAAGTAAAAGAGCCACACCATATATAGTTGATATATTATAATAAAAGGATTAGGATAGTCAAATATATCACTCAAAAAGTGTTATCTAACCCCAAACTCCCATAAGTATTGTGGGTTCACACAACGGTAGAAATCTATGGTTATCTGTAAAAAAGAAAAGATTTGAAAATTGGTTTTAAATTAATAATGTACTATCACAAACCATTTTTATTGTAATCTAGATCCAAACATATATAAATAATACATTCATACTAGTTTTTTCAAAAATTTGGATAAAGATTTTAGAATTTGAATAACAGATTGTAAACCTAAATAGTGAAGAAAAGAAAATGGAAAAATCAATAAAAAGATCCATTCATGAACCGCACCCTTCTCTTGAAACACATAACCTTTTACTAGAACTATAACATAAATATATTAATTAACAATAAATCTAAAATATAGATTGATGACCATGTTCACTTCTTCAAATGCTCTATAAACTCAATTATTATTCCCAAATTTTATTTGAATATATAGGAAAATTTCTTCCTCCTTTCAAACATTAATGTGATCACACACCTTATAAAATAAAAAATCGATATGTTTTACGGGTCCAATTAAAAATTTTCTCCATCAATTATTATCACACTCTTGAAGGAAAGAAAAAAATTCTTGAGGAAAAATCATTGAGTTTATAGTTTTAAAAATCAATCAAAGTTAAATAAATACTTTATAAAACAATTGATTCAATGCTAAATTCCCATTATACTAGTTTTTAACATAGTAGATAAAATGTAAAAGGTTATAGATCACTAAAAAAATCATATAACCTAAATACACAAGGCTAGCATCCAACATCCAACTAAAAAACTTTAAAGTAAATAACACTCTTGAATCTGTAAGAGAAATTTTCAATGTTAAAAATTTTAACACATCCTCCACTTTTCTTTAGCCTCGATCAACCATGTTAATGAGAGTGAAAATTTATATTAGATGATTCAAGTGTCATCTTTTTATGTGCTTTTTCTTACCCACTACATTATAACCCTTAATATCGTCTACATGGGTTACTAGGATAACACTTTCCAATTCTTTGATGGGTGGGGATCCATCATGATCCTATGGATTCACTTTAAATTTTTCCTTGATTCCCTCCTCTCGATGAAGCAGGAAGCTTTAATTCTCCACAACCATGTAATTTATATTTTGGTGTTCTCCATCTTCTACCTCAAACTATAAGGAGATATCAACATCTCCACAAGGTGATGAGGGATAGAATCCACTTGAAATTGGTGTTTTCATTGATGTCATTTATTTTCATTGATGTCAAAAAGAGAAAAGAACATAAAGTTTGATTTGTAGTGTGAGTCATTGGTGTCATTTCATATTAAGGTGTTTGTTCTAGTTCCCATTGATAAGTGGTATGGTGTCCTTAGTTGGTATAGTGACTTATAGAGGTGTTGCAATGATAGATGGATATTTTAGTAATTTCATGAAGCATGTTGAAGGATATTGTATATGGGAAAGAGTGATGAAGTCATGAGGTGGTCAGCATTGATGGTGCAAACATGGTCAAAATTCTCGGTCATGTGGGCTAGTAGCCTAAAGAACTATATATGGAGGAGTAGGTGGCATGAAAGGTATGTATCAGCTAGTTTTGCATGGTAAGAGCATGGAAAACATGAAAATGGAGTGTGAATACACTCACAATTGTATCGTAGTTTAGGTTTAGGGTTTTGACATGGTTTCTAGGTTTGCACTAGACCTATTATTAAGCCCTACTTGGCCAAATGAGGTGAGAAGATTAGTTCTCAACATGGAGATGGAAAGGTGGGACTTAGAAAAGGTGTATAAATTTTTTATTGAGGTGTGTTCCATGTTTTTGTTGTTTTTTTAAGCTTTGTGCATGAAAAGTGATGTTTTCCTCTACTGAGTTCACAAATTTGAGAAACCAAACTCGCGATGGTTTATTTGATGCTCATTGGCACATGTGAAGTCTGATTTGGAGGATTATCTCTTCAAGATATTTGAGGAATAGCATTAATATTATTTTCCTTGAATTATCTCAGAGATTAAAGGGTATAGATTTATGAACAATCATTAATAGGTTAAGGCAGTCTTAAACCCTCCTTAAACCCTAGTTATGCAAAGTGATGAAGAAGATAATTTTATAAGTGGCCCAAAATGGATTTTTTGACCATGTATGATGATTGGATGTTGTAGATGACTCCTCCATATTTCTCCATGTGGAATTTATGTGTCTCGACAATGTGTGGACCTCACAATAATTTGCATGTTTATGAAGAAGATGTGTTTTCTCTCAAGTTTTGGACTAGACAACATGAATAAATGGATTGTGAACGAATTATGGAAGCTATGCTTAATTCTTGAAGTGGTTTTAGAATAAATTTTATCCCTTTGTAGTTCATTCGAATTGTATTTTGCAAGACAGTTCTTGGTGCATATTTTGATAGTTTTAATGGTTTTCATCAGTAGAGGTGTTCTTGGGATCTTGGGTAAGTGCAGTAAGTTGGTGGACAAAGAAGGGGTCATAAGTGGACGTTATAATATTGCAAAAAAAAATTCTCAACTTGTAGGGATTATTAGCAATATGGGTACTCAAAATTAGAAAAAAATATTTAAATATGAATCGTAGCATCCGTAATCTAGTTTCTAAACTACTTTTTTAAAAAAGATGGACAAGTTTAGCTATATTAAATACTCAAAATTATATGACTTGGTTTTTTTTTTGAAAAAACCTATAAGATTGTAGTCCGTTTGTCCACGATTTGGATGACCAAATCTTGTTATTTTCTTTTTTCATTTTGGGAAAAGTTAGATGTCATTTTCTATCTTGGGATGGGTTTTATTTTTGTTTTTTTGAGAAATTTTTTAATGATTTTTTCCGTGAAAGTGGTTTGAAAAAATTTAGAAAACGGAGTGCTTTCCGCTTTGCCCACCATTACTATATCAAAAAATATCGAAATAATTTTATTTTTTTAACGTGTATAGAATTTCTCCATGCTTGGGATGGTATAATTTTTATCACATTTTGATAAGTGAAACAAAAGTTGCACTCTTAAACGTAGACATGAACATTAGTGGGAAAAAATGTCTTAAAGACCTATTATTAGTATAAATTATAAAATAATATTTATCTTATTGTATTCACTTTAAAATCAGCATTTCTACGAAGCTAACAAATTCCCTACACGATGACACCATTTTTGTGAATTTTTTTAGTTTTTCAAAGCATGGTTCAAGTCTACGGAAGAGAAAGTTTTAAGTGTTTTGAGATTTTACATGCCATAATTACCTCCCATGATTTGGTTGGAATTTTTTTCCCGAGCCTTAGGGTTGGATTTTATGATACAAATAGAACCGCAATCATGGTTTGTAAACCGCGATCACGGTTTTTGTAACAAGAACCATGATCGCACTTTATAAAGCATGATCATGCGGTTCTTAAATAATATTTACACATGCCAATGTTTGAATTACCATGTGATTTTTACTTGTTTAACCTTATCGTATGAATTATTGTGAAATTCTATCACTTTCGCACGTTTTTGTAGTACTGATGTAAAACATCATGTGAGACAAGAAATGAAGTAAAAAGGAAGTCATTAAGTAAAAAAACCAGATGAATTAGAGGCAAAAAAATTTCAAAATGTTGAGAAAATGCGGAATCTTCGTGAATCAAGAAGAGGTTCATCTTCAACCCCTACTATTGTAAGCAATGAAGAACTAGGTAATGTTTCTATTGTCAATGTTGAAGTTGAATTAAATACTCATGATGAAGATGTTTTTACTGTCAATGTTGAAGAAGAATTAAATACTCATCTTTATAGATGATATTGAAATTAAAGGAGAAAAAGAATATCCGAATAAGAAAATTTAGGTTGAAATTGTAAACAAGCAAAATTTGACAAAAACACCTCCTAGTATTTTACGTAAGAAACCTAATTATTTTATTCAAATTGATGATTTTTTTAAACCAATGTCTGAAAACTTTCTCGAACCAAAAATTAGAAGAAAAGCCATTGAAATTTGGGATAATCATTTTGAAATTTAAAATTATTCTAGAAGATGTCAGCTTGTTGGTTAGTTTGATGAAAATGATTAAAATGATACCTACATTAAAAACCTTAGGATTGAAAACATCTAATATACATGGTCAAACCTCTACACTTTTGAACACCTTCATGATGCATACCACACTATTGGTGTCAAGAGACGCACTAGGGATAACAATATTTGCATCATGTGCTCATCACTACTATTGTTGTAAGTGAATCAATAAAAAAGCGTTTAATTACGTAAACAAGTAGAATTTTGAAAGTTAATCAAAAATTCTAATGAAATCAATTGAAAAATGTAATATCCTTGAATCACTTAATAACACCGATTTTTGGGCATTTTCTGACTAGAGCACCGTGTAAGGACAAAGATAAATTTGATGTTATAAGAGAAGTTGTTATTCAATTTTGGCATGATAACACTAGAGTTTCACCTAATACAAGAGATGTTGTCAAATGGAGAGTTGGTTCTACTAATCGTGAACCACATCCAAAGCATTTATTTGATATGACTCAAACTCAATTTTTTCGTAAGTTTGAACAAGAGCATCTAGAAATTAAAATTAGTCAACATTTTTTTGAAATGTTGAAACCATTCTATGTGAAAATCAACTATGCTCGCACCACTTGTTTTTGACGCAACATGTTGAGTTCGCTATGCATTATGCTAAAGTTTTACTTATACGTTCTAATTTTCATTCTAAACTATGTTATCAAAATGTTGTGTTCAATTTCCACCAATATCTTCCAGGATTTCATACCTACGATATTTTGTGAAAGAGAAGTTGGAAAATTTTTTATTGTCAAGATTGTTTAGATGGAAGTTGTGGTACATGCAGCCGATTACCTAAATTAGAAAGTTGCATCCATGAGAAAATTGAAGGTGCAATAGGAAATAATTTAGTTGAGTTTCATAAATATATATCAGTACCATACCAAATTGAAAGATGGAAAGGAGTCTAAACGGTGTGAGTTAGTTACGTAACATATGCCTATTTTTCTATTTATGAGAAAATTTAAGGATGAAATTGTTTATGAGTATGCTAGGCATACATATAGAGCTTGATGACTGGATGTATAGTTCAAGATATGCAAGGACACATCTCCTATTGGTACTATTGTATCGGTGGTTGATTTTGTAGATAATTACTTATCGTGAACCACAAATGGAGGTTCAATCACAATATTAAAACTTCATACAAGTTACCCTTTTTGTGCATATACCATTTATACATTCCTCTTGATAGTACAAATAATGATCAAATTTTTTTAAGAGAGTACCACTTTTATATCGGTGATGATTGTACTCACTCTATTGAATTTTTGCAAGGGTGTTTCCAGCTTATTTTATGGAAACTTGTCCGATAGAGACATCCACTTCAAACAACATTATATATGGTCATATAATTGCATGTCTCAGTTTAACATTGCATGAATGTTTTATTGATGCAAAGGATGCACATCAAGATGGGTGTGCAACATATTTGGAGTTTCACCGAGGCTAGACATGGAAAAGCAGAACATGAGAGTGCAGGGGTATGTGTGAAAAGAGATCTTGCAAGAGAATATTTAAAGTACAAAGATGGTGCTAAATTGAAAGATGGAAAGAGCATAGTGGAATAGTGTATTGAAAACATGGCCTTAGGTTCTTAAGAAAATTCCATAGTTCATAGATATTTTTGTTTGATAGAGGAACACAAAATTGCTAACTATGAGGATTTTATAACACTCACAGGTCTACTAATATGCTCTCATTAAGTAGCTCAGACACAACTTCGCGGGCCACATAGACAAAAAGTTGGTATGTTTTATGCATCTTGTATCAAATTTGTCACCGCTTGAGAGTGATTCACAAGAATGGGTGGATGGATGGATTTGTAGACCTCTAACTCCGCTTCCAAGTTATCAACCTCCACCGTAGGCATTACAACTTATTTTTGTATATGAACTTGCAACATCCAAGGACTTTGACGAAATTTTAATTTTTGTGCGATAAGGTAAAATGGTTATTAAATTTTTTTGTATTGGTTTATGTCTATTGAAATTTTAATATGTAATTTAAATCTGAGTTGAAACCTTTTTTCTTCATAGGACATGTGTTTGTAGTTATTGCGAGAGAAGACAATGAATAGGGGTCATACTATTTCTTATGTCGTTTCATCAAGGAATGAAAGAAGTTGACTTCTCCTGTTATAGATGGCAAAGATATTAAGTACCCTATAGGGTCATGGTAGTTATTGGAACTTGGCTTCGATGATATCAATTAAAAACACTTTGTTTGGGTGTTTGAAGACTTTCGACACACATGAAAATTCTCTTATATTCACATGTAGTTCTAGTAACAAATATTTAGTTGTATAGAGAAAAGGAAGGCATAATAACCATTCTTTGGAAGGTTTGAGAGTAATATCATGAAGCAATCCTGTCTGCTATTCAGAGTAGATCTGATTTTGATGGTTCATTGGAATTAATTTACATGCTCACATCTGGTATATATAATTTCTTTGAAGTGTTCAAATTTTTAAACCATATATAATTTGTGTATTTTGTATATATCTAGCATATATCAAATATTTTGTATAATAAGTGTTTAAATTTGTGTATTTTGTATATATTCAGTATACATGGTTTTGATTTAACTTAAAATTATTTGACTAGATCATTTTATGTAGGTTAGTGGTGCCAGAAAAGCATGGACACTTTCACATCCTGATGGTGAACATTGGAATGAATTTACTTGAGCTCGTCTGATATATAATTTTTCTTTGAATTGTTTAAATTTGTTAGTTCTAGATTAAAGTTCATATATTTTATTAAATTTATGTATTTTGAATATATCAAGTATGCTTTGGATTTGAAACTTAAATTTCTTTGACTAACACATTTATGCGAAGTTAGTGGTACCGAAAAACTTCCACCTTCACGTGTGTTGTCACCCTCAAATTTCCCTTTAATTTTTAAGTCTAAAATTGCAAAATTTTGAGTTGGTGCCCTTAAAGTATGCTTGAAAGAGGTATTTTGAAAATTGGAACTTTCCAAGGACTTTAAAAATCATGAAAATCACTTCATTAGATGGGAAATTTCTTTCCCTTTTAAAAAGGTAAAGAAGTCCTCCTAACTCCTTGTACTTTTTAAGTTATGGCTTGGGCCTAAGTTAGAAAATTTTCCCTTTGGTGGACTGGCGGAGATGCGGAGGTATTTGTGCACTTTGAACTTTTTTTGCAAAATGCTAAGTTGGCAAGATTTGGCCCATGAGCCCATGGGGAGAATTGAAACAAAAGCCCCTAAGGACCACAATCATTCAAAGGCTGCCACGTGTCTAAAGGGAGGATCGGACTTGCGGGGCGATGGAGAAATTTAATATTTTACGCCTTTTGCCAAAAGGTTAAAAAGTGTTAAGGTAAGCCGATTTCCCAATAAGCCGCAGTGAACCTAAGGGTGCCACATGTCCAAAGAGCCAAGGCAGAGTAGTGGGCCGGAGAGGGAAAACAAGTTTTTTTGTTTTTTATTTCCAAAAAGGTGAAAATAATACAATGAGAGCCGCACATCCATTTCCAATCAGCTCGTGCCAGATGTCCATGCTAAATTGGAGTTGTGGGTCATGGCAGAGGTAAATGAGATTTTGTGAATTTTTGTAGAAAAGGTCAAAATTCTTAGAATTGAATGGAGATCCTATTTCCAATCATACCAGCCATGTGTCCAAGTCAAAAAGTCAAGGCGAGGCTACGGAAAATTTGTTCCAAAGTGCCAAAACACAAAAATTCACGAAAATAAAAGGAGCTTCCACCACGCCCGCTCGATTCTTCTCCTTCCACGTGGGTGGTCCGATTTGAATGTTTGAAAAACAAATCGATAGTTCATATCAAAAATGGTAAATAAAATAAAATGTTTGTGTATTCATGTAAATTGGTTTTCCGCCATGGTTTTTCTTTGTGAATGGATGATTTTGGAAGGGAACGAAGGATGAAATCCATTTGTAAACTATTTTTCTCACCTGGAGGAAGTTATAACCACTTTTCACGAGCTATTTGATGGGTTCTCGGAAGCTATTTTCGTGGTTGAAATTTTTATATGTGGAGATCAGATTTTGAAACGAAAAATCAATACAAGAGCTTATTTTTCTTTTCCTTTATTTCCTCTCTCCTCTATTCTGCTTTTTGTGAATCATTTGATAAAATACAAGCTAAGAAACTTTGTGTTCTTCAAATGTAATTATGAGAAGTTTTTGTCCTGTGTGATTGCATCCGGTAAAAATGTGAATGATTCTTCTCTGTAATTCATTTGTCCAATGCAATTAGGGTTTCTCTCTGCAATATCTTTCCTCGAAAATATTACTTTCTTCTGCCTTCTCTTTCCCATTCATTCTTCCATTCTCTTGTGCTAGTGTTTTCCTTGGAGAAAACACATTTTCATATGTCAAGACTACATTTGATGAAATTTGTATATTTTTAAATAATCTTGTTTCTAGATTTCAATAAGGTAACCTCTCCCATTAAAGAGGAGGTACTTGTTTGTCCCCCTCGACCGTGGTTTCACCTAAAGTGCAAATTTTTAACCCAATAGTTTTTGGTGACTCTACTTGGGAATGATTTCAATAGATTCCTTTATAAGAATTTCAACAATTTGATCATTTCATTGATCCGTGAATCTAAGATACACACGTGGTACAAGAGCTCTTGGAGTTGAAGATTCTCAATTTCAACTTCTGGATCAGCAAGGTTTTCCTCTTCCTTCAATAGGGAGAAATAGAAGAGCTTGTTCTACAAGCACACTCCTTGTTGAAGAAATAACCCTTGGGAGTGGAATACTTCAAGAATAACTCAACCCTAATCTCTGTGCTTTGATTCTTGTTGGTGTTTCAGTTCCTCTTCAAGCAATTTTTCCAAGGATGGAAATTCCATTACCTTGGGGCCACCGAGTTGGTCCCTTGGCTCTTCCACAACCTTTGCATGAGTTACCTAGGGGTAACAGAAAGAATTTTCCCAAATTTAGGGGTGATGGGAAAGTGCACCCTAATGAACACATTGCAACCTTCATTGTTACATGTGGATTCCTCGGTGTGGAACATGAAGATGTCTCTGTTAGGATGTTTGTGGAAACCTTACAAGACAATGCAACATATTGGTTTTACCATCTCCTGCTGGAGCAATTACCAATTAGACCATGATGAGAACAAGATTTGAGAACCATTTCAAACCTACATAAGATGTGCATGCTCTGCTTGCCCAAATTTCTCAAATCAAAAAGGAACCACAAGAGCCCATGAGAGAATTTGTGGCTAAGTTTAATAAGCTGATCAATAAAATTCCACAAGATACTGCACCCGTTGATTAAATCCAAATTTTTTTTTTTTTTTTTGAATGCACAACGAAGTAAGCTATGCTCGAGGAGAGCCAATCTAGCAACTCTAGATGAGGATTAGAGTCCTGGAAGTCAGTGTGGAAGATGACTTGATCATGTCAGAAAACTAAAAGAGAATCCCAAAATCCAAGAAATCATCTTCTCCCTCTTCTCCTAAAGGTAATTCAAATCATTTGGTACAAAATCTAGCCAATGACCTCATTGCAATAAAAAAATTGGCTCATCATGCTCCATACTAGGATGTTCCAAGGAAGAATTTTTAGCCTAGGAACAGACTACCTTCTTCTCAAACTAGGTTGGCAATCGAAGGTCCACCTCTCAAAGTGCTCCGTTAATGCAACATGTGAAGTCCCTAAACTCATTGAAAAAGAAGAGAATGAATTGTATGATGATCAAGAAGAAGATGTTGATGAAGAGTTGGAGCATCCCGATAATTTAAAGTATAATTCCTCATCACCGAAGGTGTTGATGATGAGGATGATTATAATGATATAATGGCTGACATGAACAATGAGTCATATGGTGTCATGACTCGAGAACAAACCAGCAAAAAATAGAAAGTTTTACAGCTTGCAAAGAAATCAAAGGAGTCTTCCAATACGATTCCAGTGCTTGCAAAGATAGGTTCTCCTATCCCCACCACCTCCACACAAAAGGTAAGCTTTGCTGGTTTTTCTCCCTCTAATTTCGCTTCCAAGGATTTTTCTTTGTCAAATGATAAAGCTGATAGGGCTAAGGTCTCTTCCATTCCTTGTAATGATACCCCATCCACATCTAGATCCTTTGATATTATTGATCGCATAAAGAGAACTAAGGTTCATATTTTTGAGGTTGAGTTTTATCAAACCCATTCCAAAGCCTTTGCCGGAATGGTTGATTTTGTCAACTCCAAATCTAAAATCTAATCCCATGTTTCTAAAGTTATTTTTCCAACTCCTTCCCCTTCCCAATAAAATCTTGTAGCTACTATCACATCACCTAATGAGAAAATCAAACCTCTCTATGTGACTCTCCTTATAGCAGGCCACAAGCTTAGTAATTATGTTATTATTCTGGAGCATCTGATAATGTAATGCCTACTGAAGTATCTCATGCCTTGGGCCTCACTCTTACCCACACATATGGTTCTTGTTATTCTATGGAGAGTAGGTAAGTGCCTTTAGTTGGGAGAATCAAGGATGCACAAGTAGCTTTCACTGCTTGGCTAGAGAAATTTTTTTGGCAACCATCTTAGTTGCTCACATTCCTCCTTCCTACAAAGATACTATTGAGTAGGAAATTTTGCAAGGATTTTGAAGGAGAAATCATAATGGAATGGTCACATGCCATTATTCCAGTTAAAGGAAAGATGGAGAAGTTTTTGCTTGAGAAACCAACTAAGTATATTGTGTAAAAAATGGATGATCCAAAAGCACAAATTCTATATGAAGACATTGGGCATGGGAACTATATGATTATGTCATCGATGAAGAAAGTCCATCAAAAGGAGTATTGTTTGATCCTAATGATGTCTAGACATTGGAGTTTGATGGCAGTTGTTCCTCAGCCGGCTCTGGAGCTGGTATAGTGTTGATCTCTCCTGAGGGTAAGATTCATCCTTTCACCTTCAAGTTTTAGTTTGAGAATACCAATAATACTACTGAATATGAGGCCCTCATTCTTGGGTTGAATATGGGAGTGAAGAACCTTTTTTCTCGTGGAGATGTTGAGCTTATTGTAAAGCAGGTCCGAGACCTTTATCAAGTAAAAATAGAAGATTGAAGCACTATAGGAATCTAGTCTGGGATTCTATTGAATTCCTTGATGCTTTCTCCATTGCAGAAATACCAAGAGGAGAAAATAATAGGGATGATTCCCTGGAATTCTCTGGATCTTTGTTAATTCCTCATCCTGACTTCTCTCAGAAAAGTCTCCATTGAAATGATTCGAGAGGCCTAGTATTCCCGACAATGCCAACAATTGGTAGGTTTTCAATGATGACCAAAGATCTACTCTCTTTCTTGGAGTTGAGAGATAACTTTGATCAGTTGTATTTTGAAGAAAGTGATAACTTTCCTAGAGAATGTGTATCTTCAAATGAAGAGAGTGTTAAAGAAGAGATGGATCATGATGGATGTATCAAACTGAAAGGTGACAAAATTCCTAAGGGTTTCGTGAGTTTGGAGGATATTTTTGATAAACATGATAGATATGTTAAGTCCAAGACTTCTCAAGGAAATCAGCAGTCTACTGAAACTGAAAAAATAAATATTGGAAGTATGGAGGAACCTAAAATGGTGAACGTTGGAAAGTGTTGTACTCAAGAAGAAAGGGAAAAGGTGGTAAATATTTTGAAAAGGTATGTTGATGTGCTTGCTTATTCCTATGAAGATATCAAAGCTTTCAAACCAAAATAAATGCAACATTCCATACCTCTTAAGCCTGCCATTAAGCCTTTCAAACAAAAGAAAAGGTAGTATAATCCAAAGATTGCTGACACTATTTTTCAAGAAATACAAAAACTTTTAAAAGCCCTGGATCATCTTTCCCATTCATCATTCCACTTGGATTGCTAACATAATGCCTATTAGAAAGAAAAATGGGGAGATTTGAATTTGTGTTGCCTTTAAAAATCTAAATCAGGATTCCTTGAAAGATAACTATCCTCTTCCCACGATGGACTAAGTGCTACAAGTTGTCACAAGCTTGGAGATGTTATCAATGTTGGATAGATTCACAGGGTACAACCAAGTGGAGGTAAACACTGCAGATCAGCATAAGACCACCTTTACCATTCCTTAGGGCATGTTTTCCTATAAGAGGATGCCATTTGGACCCATTAACGTTGGTGCAACTTTTCGTAGAGAGCTATGGATCCGGCATTTGGCATTTGAAAGGGAAATGCATCGTGGTATACCTAGATGATTTTACTATCTTTTAAAAAAATAGAGCAGATCATGTTTAACACCTTGAAAAAGTCCTACAAAAATGTAGAGAGCATGAATTTTCTTTGAATCCTAAGAAGTCCGTGTTTTTTGTGTAATCAAGGTAAGTTATTGGGACACATTTTCTCAAAAGATGGAATCAAAATTGATTTGGAAAGAATTCAGGCCATACAGCAGATTCCTCTTCCCACAAGTAAGAAAGGCATTCATTCCTTCTATGGTAAGATTAATTTCTTGAGGAGATTCATACCTAATTTTACTGAACTTACTATGAGCATTTCTCACATGATGAAAGGGAAGCAGACTTTTGGCTAGTCCTCTGAAGGAAAGCTTTCTTTTGAAGATATCAAAAAATTTATTGCAAATACTCCCACTTTGGCGTGTCCAGACTTTAGTAGAGATTTTGTTATATATTGTTATGCCACTGAAAACACTTTGGCCGCTGTTTTAACTCAAAAGAATGCTGAAAATCATGAATTTCCCATAGCATTCATGAGCTACATTTTGAAATCCCACAAACTGAAATACACCATGATGGAGAAACATGCTTTTGCTATTGTAAAATTTGTTAAACAATTCAGATTTTATATTTTAAATTCTCATGTCATGTTGTGTTTGTGCAGGCTCGATACAAGTGTCAAATCACTTCTCACACAACAATAATTTAGAACTAAGAGGTAATTGGGTGGCAAAAGTGTAGGAATATGATTTGGATATCAAGCTAACGGGTTGGTTCGTGGTAAGGGCCTGTGTGAGATAATTGTTGCGAGTCTTGATGAAACGTTGTAAATGAGATTTTTTTACTTTTGCGTAAAATGTCAAAATTCTCGAATTGAACGGCGATCCTATTTCCAATCATATCTCGCCACGTGTCCAAGTCAAAAATTCAAGGCAAGGTCATGTGGGGAAATTTGTTCCAAAGTGCCAAAACAAAAAAATCATGAAAATTAAAGGGGCTTCCCCCACACCCACTCCAATGTTCTCCTCCCACGTGGGTGGTTTGATTTGAATGTTTTAATAACAAATCAATGGTTCATATCAAAACTAGAAAATAAAATAAAATGTCTGTGTATTCACGTAAATTGGTTTTCTGCCATGGTTTTTCTTCATGAATGGATGATTTTGGAAGGGCACGAAGGATGAAATCCATTTGTAAATGATTTTACTCACCTGAAGGAAGTTATAACCACTTTTCACGAGCTATTTGATGGGTTCTCAAAGCCATTAGCGGGTTGGAAATTCTTATATGTGGAGATCAGATTTTGAATCGAAAAATCAATGCAGGAGCTTCTTTTTCTTTTCCTTTATTTCCCTCTCTCATCTATTCTATTTTGTGAATCATTTGATCAAATATAAGGTAAGAAACTTTTTGTTCTTCGAAATGCAATTATGACTACTTTGTGTCTTTGTGATTGCACCTAGTAAAAACGTGAATGATTCTTCTCTGTAATTTATTTGTCCAATGCAATTAGGGTTCTCTCTGCAATCTCTTTTCCCCAAAAGTATTGGTTTCGTTGCCTTCTCTTTCCCCTTCATTCTTCCATTCTCTTGTGTTGGTGTTTTCCTTGAGAAAACACATTTTCATATGTCAGAAGACCACATTTGATTAAAGTTGTATATTTATAAATAATCTTATTTCTGGGTTTCCATAAGGGAACCTCTCCCATCAAAGAGGAGGGATTTTTTTATCCCCTAATTGTGGTTTCACCTAAAGTGTAAATTTGAAACCCAACAATGTGGTTAGCACTGTCGTAGATAATTTTATATTCTCAAAGCTAAGAGAAGCTTTCATTGTTTTACAAGAAAAGAGAAGCAATTAACAACAATTTATGTACCTATGGAGGGGGTTCTTAGCTCTGGAGGAGGTAGCCTGGAAGCACTAGGATGTTATAAAACTAGAACAACAACTACCTAATTGTTTACAATGCCATCCCTATTCGTGTGCATAATTGGTTTGGTGCCATAACCCACCTTTTGAAAAATATAGTGTTTAATGACCTTACACCGACTCAAACCGCATTATTTCATGCATTTGGAAACAATAGCATAGCGAAAGCACCGATTGGAGATGGAAAAAACTAACACACACTATTGTAGAGGGTCACCACATTGAGATGTAGGATCTCGATGAGATGTCTCTAGGTTCGATGAAGTCCAAATATATACCGTCCGAAGTTGAATGGTTTTTGGTCTCGGGGTCTTAAGGGACTACACCCGAATGAAGTAACCCAAAGCTATGACATTGTCGTGGAAAAAACAATGCCTCTTCTAACATTCACTTGGAATTTTGAACATGTCTGCACAATCAGCCCGATACCATGACCAACCATTTGCAAAATATAGCGTTTGACAACCTTACACTACCTCAAAGTGCACAATTTCACACTTATTCAAACAATAGGGCGGTGAGATCGGTGATTAGAGATAGAAAAAAATAAAAGTATTGTAGAGGGTCCCTACACCGAGGTGTAGGATCTGACAAGATGTCTCTAGGTGTCTTAAAGTCCGGTAGTCACCACCGAAGTTGAAGGATTCTTTGGTCTCGGCGATCTTAAGGGACTAAGCCCGAACAAAGTAACCCTAAGCAATGACGTTGTCACGCACCAAAATGAAACCTCCTATAGCGTTCACCAGACACTTGGATGTTTTGGCGCATTTGGTTTGGTGCCACGACCCACTTTTGTAAAATATAGCGTTTGATAGCCTTACACTGATTCAAACTGCATTATTTCATCCGTATTCAAACAATAGGACAATGATAACACCGATTGGAGATGGAAACAATTGAGACAATATATTGTAGACGGTCCCCACGCTAATGCGTAGGGTCCAACGAGACATCTTTAGCCGCCACGAGTTCGAGTAGTCACCCGTCGATTTTGAACGGTTTTTGGTCTCATGGCTCTTAAGGACTACGCCAAACGAAGTAGCCCGAAGTAATGATGTTGTTGTTCATCCGGAAAATTAAACATGTCGGTGTAGTCGAGCTTACTGTGCATGACCCACTGTTTACAAAATATAGAGTTTGTGACAAATTACATTGGCTCAAACCGCACTATTTCGTGCATATTCAAAGAATAGGGTAGAGAGAGAACTGATTGGAGACAAAAAAAGATAGGCTATTGTATATGGTCTCTACGGTGAGGTGTAGGATCTAACAAGACGTCTCTAGGTGTCACAAAATTTGAGTAGTCACCCATCGAAGTTTAACGATTCTTTGGTCTTAGGGCAGGGGCTACGCCCAAACAAAGTAGCCTGGAAGAAATGACATTGTCATGCACCAAAATGACACCTCTTATAGCATTAACTCTCGCCACCCAGCAATTCTGCATACGGTGATCGGTTGGTGCCACGACCTACCGTTTGCAAAATATAGCGTTTGACAACCTTTATACCGGCTCAAATAGCACTATTTTACGTGTATTCAAACAATAGGGTAGCTTGAGCACAAATTGGAGATGGAAACAACCAAGAAAATATATTTTATAGGGTCCCCATTCTGAGTTGAAGGATCCGACAAGACAAATCTAGGTTCCACGGAGTCCGAGTAGTCACCCGTCGAAATTGAACGATTTTTGGTCTCGTAGCTCTTAAGGGACTACGCCCAAATGAAGTAGTCTAGAAGTATCGATGTTGTCGCTCACTAGAAAAAAGCCTCTTATAGTATTCACTTGGTGACTTGGACGTGTCGGCGTAGTCGGGCTTGGTGCCACGACGTCCCGACGCATGACTTCTCACTACTCACCTCCGTTCATTTCCTACAATCGCTAGAAAAGGCAATTTGTAAACAATTATGCCATGAAGTCTCAAGGAATTTTAGGAAGGCTCCAAATCAAGTGGTATTACTCCAAACAAGGCCTCCCTAGATCCCTCCATAGCACCCAAATGCCTATACCCCCCTAATCGAATGTGTTGGTAGTGACAGCTTTATTGGACCACGACCTCTGGGCATGACTTCTCGTGCTACTCGTCTCGCATCAATAAAATTGCAACAAGTTTAACACATTAGCATGTAAATAATCTAATGATTGTTAAATTATCTCTTTTTAAGGCATGTTAATACACAATAGAGTCTTAATAAATTTTTTTACATATCTTGTGCTAACTAAGTTCTATAATGTTTCTATATTTTTTTACAAATGAATTCAAATTAGGACCTTATTGTTACACTCATCAATAACAAGTTTAATTTTAACTATACTTAAAAATAAATTTTAAGTACACTAAAAACATACAAAATAACTTGTAATAAATCCCTCAAGACCATTTTTAATTGTGTACATTTTGTCTCACTTTGGAGTGTGTTAACCACTTGGTTAAAATAGGAAAATTGATATAAGTGCACACTTGAATCTCTTGAAAAATAAAATTATCTTGCACCTAATAACCTTCAAAATCATTATATAACATAATCATATCACTGGATCACAACACCCTATGGTTTTCACAAGTGTGTGTGCTTGAGCTCATAGTGTGATTGGATAACATGGGTACTATCTCCATGTTGTGGGACTTGTTACTTGAGATAGACCTTCAAAGAAAGTTGTTTCTTGCTCCTAAACTACCTGCCACAATCTACTCTAATGCAGAAAAATTATGTAAACCTAATCTAACTTTCCAAGGGACTAGGGAGAGAGAGTGCATGAAAAAAATCCTACACTAAAGTGGTGATACACCAAAAAAGGGGGAATGAGGATAGCTTTCCAATGTGTGAAAATAAGAGGAAATTTCATACTAGAAGGGGTGATAACAGTTCTCCACAGTCTAGCAAATGCATTCACAACAATATTCCATACATGCACAATGATAATGAATCACCGTAAGAGAATAAGATAGACACAATATATTTGTAATGAGTTTTAAAGGTAAAGAAGAATGCAAACAAACACAACAGGGGAAGAGAAATCCACAAACTTGTATCTATTGCTTTCATTGATATGCACAGTTCAATCTATTACAAAATAAGGGCTTGAATCACCATGCAAGGAGTCCACTACAAGGGCCTACAAAACATTGGCTTCATAAAACAATTTTCACACAGTTTTGCTACACAAAATTATCTTCCTTTTTACAATGAGCCCAACACTCCAATTTATAGAAATTTGAGAAGAGAGAGAGAGAGAGAGAAGAAAATTAAAATCCCAAAATTTGTCCTTCAACCACTTGCAAAAGGTAGTAAATGGAGTGAAATGATGTTTTGTTGCTTACAAAGGCCCCCATACTGTCCCATTACTTACAACAGTGAAATATATCATCCCATGCTTCATTGAATACATCCCAACTACCAAATAAAAAAATATTCTGAACCTTGAAACATTTTCTACAAAACCATCATTGATTTCTCCTCAAATTATAATTTCTTGATTTGTGTGCATCGGGCTCAGAACCATGATTCCAATGGCACCAATGTTGTGTAGTTTTTTTGAGAAATGAAAAATTGATGGTCTACTGAGTGTGGGAAGCTATTTTGGGTCTGCCAGGCATTTCTATCATTTAGCGGGAATGAGCATTTAATTGTATGGAGATGAATATTTTTCCTTTATTTTCATAAAGATACCCTCATCCAAATTAAGAAATCTTGTTTCTGTGGTGTAGAGGACATCATGCTTGTTCTAGAAAGTTAAATTTTGTGAAAATCAAAGCTTGGGGTCAAAAGTTATGGCCATTTGAAGTTTGGGGTCTGATTTGCACTGTTTTCCTTTACATGTGGCTATTTAAGCTATTTTGGGTCTTGGTATCTTAGATGTCCCAACGATGACTAGGCTATGAGTCTTTGTTGACATCTACCTTTACTGCATCTCCCTTGCTTGTGGTGATTTTGGGTTTGCGGGTCCTGCGTGTCTCGACGTCCCATGGACCGCCTGAGGACAAAAACTTCCGACTTTGCTAATTTCCCTTTGACTATAAATTTTTCGGCATTTTGCGTCCCGTGACGTCCCCGACGTAAACCTATGTGGCTTAGACAAAAATATCTGACTTAACTAATTTTCTCTTGCTGCACTATTTCAGCCATGTGGGTCCTACATGTCCCGACGTCACATGGACCGCTCGGGAGATAAATACCTGATTTTGTTGATTTCAACTATTTTCGCCATTTCGGAAAATTGGGTTTCGGGTCCCAAATGTCCCAAGCTGAACCTATGCGATGCGGGGCCAAAAACCCAAATTTTCTACATTTCACTATCTCATTAGAATTTTAGGCCCAAAATTGGTATGATGAACCCCGATACGATCCGTTGGTTCCACCCTCACTCTTAGACCCAATTTGCATTAAAATAGGCCTCGTAAATTTGTTTTCTCATATTTTTGCAATTTTTACTAACTCCTTAGATTTTTCTTGGACAAGAGAGTTAGAGAAAAGAGGGGTGGTAACCAAAAAATCAATTTTTTTTCCCTCAAATCATTTCAACCTGCTTGAGCCTGAAGAATCATGTAAGTTATCTAATTCACCTTGACAGGTGAATTTGGGATAATAATAACATCATATATCATATATCATTTAACAATAACATTTAACATATCATATATCATATATATCATATCCATAATGGTCACATAATCGAGGTCATCAAATCAAATCAAACATATATAACTAATATGGTTATGAAAACATACATAACAGGATATCACGTGCAATGAAATCAAATCAAACATAGAAGTAATGTCATTATGAAAACCAACATGGATATGATGTATCAAACTAAGTGTGTTGGATGTGTCTCTGAAAATATAAGTTCATAACATGTATCAAACTAAGTGTGTCATAGATATAGGACCACATGCGGTCGTATAAGGTTATATACATGAACTATATGAAGAATCATGAACTAGGATGGCATGATATATATATATATATATATATATATATATATCTATACATCCAGGTCCTATGAATCTAATCATGAAACATCTTCCCTCTCTTCACCTAGCTAGAAGAAGCATGTCCACGACTTGGGGATATAGTTGAGGGAGATGCCACTATGGATTTCATCGGTGTGGTCTAGGTGTCTCTAAGAAGGCTCGTAACCTAGTCTCGCACATTCATAAACAACAAGTTTTTAACACCAATTTTTTAAAATACATTTAAAATTTAGAAACGAGTATTTATTTAATGCATGTGAAATCTTATCGGAATCTCATGATCCCTATCAATTTTTCATCGATGCGTCGCAGGTCAACGGTACACTTGACGAGGGGTAAGCTACATACAAATAAATAATTCAAATTAAATATTTCATGTACAAAATTTGATATTGTAGATTTAAGTAGCAATAAAAAATTTCCCCAAAATTTAACAAATTTAAAAATTGTACCTTAGTTAATGGATCTACAGATGCTACGGTAGTATCTACAATGACCTCCATAGTTTGATTATATGGAGGAGTCTCTTTGATCAAGCTATATGAAAAACATGTACGAGATCAATATTAATATATATGACTACCACATAATAGACCCAAAGCATAATCTACACATAACAAACCAATACATATTAATTTTCTAATAGAAATAAACCAATGAATCTAGGTTTAATGATCTTAGGGAAGCTTCGATGTTACTTCGAGTCTCAAAAATTCCTACAAGAGTAGATAGAGAACTGGACTTCCACAATTAGAAACAAAATGTAAAGAGAAACTAACCTGCATTAAATTCATGTGAGTGTGCCAAGAACCTCGATGCTTAAAGAAGATGATGACCCATCACGCTCCTATATATAAAAGACAAACATATTAATATGTACATGTACACGTGAAACATTATAATAATAAAAGTGCAATCAAATAAAATTTGAAATGTAAGTACAACTTGAAACTTACGTTTGTAACACGCCCAACTGTAGTAGCTAGCATGTCAACACCGGATGTGTCCTTCACACCACTCTTGTTGTTTAAAATAAAAAAATAGTTTTTACATGTATGTACATGACATAATCAAATACATATATATTAAAATCTCAAATGAATTAAACTATTGTATATATTAAATATTTATTTGACATTTACCTGTGAAAGACCAAGATCATTTGCACCAATTCCAAAAACATCTGCCATCATCTCATCTAGAGAAAATAAATCATGTGATCCAACAAATGATGTCTTACTCGTAGTGCATACGACACCACATGATCCACAGTGGTGTGGTGCGCTAGAATTGGAACCTCCACCAACATCACCAGATGTAATCTAGTCACTATGTTGGGTCAGAGTGTTAGTGATCTCCCTTAATGCATGTAGTGTGTCAATCTTCACAACCTCTTTCACTGTAGGAGGGATAACTAAAGTTAGTTGGGGTTTTGGGGCATGTGAGATCCTTGGTTGACTAACACGTGCACCAAGTCTACTCTGCATGCAGAGCCACCTCCTCACCCATAAAACTTAGAAAAGTAAAAATAATTAGGGACCGCATTAAGCACGAACTCACAATTTAATTTCTTCAAAAAATAGAGAGGAAACTCATTGTTGTTGCATGGTGGATAATAAAAATCCATCCACCATTGGTCTAAAAATTGTTCTTGATTCGATCATCGTAGCATTAATGGATTGGAAACTGTTTGCAAGTATTATAGGGGGCATTGGTTCTTAGGTTGGTAAATAATGCACAAATGTGTTCTTTTGCAATTTATTTATTTTTACAGCCGCATGGGATAATCCACATAAAACTTCCTACAATCACCTCTAAAGGTATTACATCTGTCTATTTGGTTCGTTGCGGAGCCGACTTCGCCACTCAATTTTTGCAATGTGTTGGCTAAATTTATGCGGGATAGATTTGTGGCATGAATTTTTCTTATACTCTGAATAAGGTTCTCAATGGCAATTTTCTTTTGTCGATTTTTCCAACGATAATAGCTTGTATTCTGTTGGTTCCATGCGGAAAGAAGGAGCAACATGAGGTAGATCTACATTTAGAGGAGGGTTTTAAGGAATTTTGAAGGGTTTTGAGGAATATTTGGATGGTTTGCAGGATTACGAGCTTGCCGAGCAATCGACAAAACAAAAAAATTGTATACATAATTTTTTTTTTTGAAAAACAAATGAAAATCACAAAAAACCTAAAATGAATGAAATTTGATCAAAATCGAGGGCTTACCTCTTCATCTTGGCGGCATTGTTGAAAATTTTGTGATCTAGAAGTCTGAGGAGAAATTTTTAGGGGATATTCAAAGCTCGAGTGCCAAAGCTCTAGGAGAAATCACAGTTTGTAGGGAAAATGGGGGAAAATGAGGAGTCGCGGGTATTTTTTTTTCTCTCAGAGGACCATGATCGCAGCTTTAAAATTGTGATCACGGTTTTAGGTTTAGAAATCACCAAACTTGTGAAAACAATTTCGTGATCTCGGTTTAAAAACCATGATCATGGTGTATAAATCATGATCGGGGTACGTAAATTTCAGGTTTTTATGTCCACTTAATTGTCCACCAACTTGCTGCACTTACCCTCTTACACTCTAAGTGATTATGTCTTTAGAATTTATTGATGACCATGAGGTCTTGATACTTCTATAATTTTTTCACACTTTCATCATTGATGTGTTTTGTTAATGGTTGATCTTCATCTTTTAGGACTGGTTTGTAGGTCACAGACCTAGTGATGATAGTTGTTCCTAATGGTGGTTTCATTACATAATGTGGAGTATTATAATTGAAAAATATTGTTGGTGGTTTCTATTATACCTAGAAAACATTTCTAAGTGATTTAAGATTTGTTTGAATGTCATGTTAGCTCAAGATGACTTGGTTTTGTTAGAGGGCATTTTGAATGATTTAGGCCTAATTGAGACCTAATGGAGGAATGTGGTTATTGAATGCTATTTTCAAACTAAGTTGTATTTTTCATTATGTTTTCATGATGTTCACATGTTTTTTTAATTTTATTTCTCTCATGATGATGAACTAGATGAATTGTATGCTTAATTTGTGTATATAAACATGTTCTTAGTGACCTATGTGGAAGTTGGGGGTGTATTGAAAAGTGAAAGTAAGAGGGTAGTTAGAATATGAGTAGAAAGTATTTGAGATCATTAAGACATGTAAGATAAGATTTTATGAGGATATAATAGGTGGAGAGCTATGGTGTTAAAGGTCATATGACCTAATCATCTTGGTGAAGAAGTTCTTGAGAGAGTTATCAAAGAAAAAGAATTGAAGAAGAGAGAGAAGAAGGAAGAGCTAAAGTAGAGTTATCATTAATTATTGTGGTAACTTTATAAAGGTGAGAAAAAAATTAGTTGGATAAGTTGGTGTTAATTCATCTAAGGGGTTGGTGCCTCCACATAGGTTTGGTGCTCTATTAAATCCTAGGGTTTCTACTCCTTGCGGGTTGGTGATATACTAAATCTATGGGTTGGTGCTCCTTGTGGGATTAGTACTTGAAAATATAATATAAGAATTGCATAAATTAAATCTAAAAACTTACTCTTCATTCTTGCTATTACATAGGAAGTATTACACCCATATATATAGGAGAGGTAGTTCCTATATTTAAGGAGAGATAATCTCCATAAATATCTCCACACACGACTTCATATTTTTTTACATGAGATTTTTTTTTCTCACAAAACTAATATTGTTAATGAGTTGTTTATTCAACAACTCGTAACAATGTTTCCTCACCCACTCATAATTATATTTATAATAATGTAATTAATTATTACAACATATATTATATTAGATCCTATATAATATAAAAACTAACATAATATTCTATGTTCACACTACAACATAGATATTCCTAACATTCGCCCCCTTAGTGTGAACATGGGGAAAGAGCACCTAAAAACATGAGTATGAGAGAGTTCCGCAATTGTTACTAGATCTTGTTGTCTAGATCTTGCTGCACATGATCACCTCTCTGGCTCACCAGCTGATCATGATCACCTCTTCGCGTGAATATACTCATTGGTTGATCATCTTCCAATGAAGTACGGAAGTCAGAGGACCGTCGACATTCATGAGAATCATACGTAGAAGCTTCCCTCCTATAAACAAATGTTCTTAGCATCCAAAATTCACATCCTCCTCTTTTCAATATTTGACAAGGAACATGTTTTATATCTGCACATTACTCAAAGAAAACAACTGAAAAATATTATTAAAATTTGCCACCAGTGCTATATGAGACCCCATTGTTGGTGACTAATGAGAGGCCCTAAAATTCTTCCTTCCTCCTGTTCCTCCTTCCTCCAAAATTGAACTATTTACCATAAGAATTCCTCATCACTAGGACAAGAAAGTTCCTAATATTTAGAGTATTCATTCCAATCAGTTTCTTCTTCAACCAAAAGAGATTTTTGATCTATTTTGTAATCAAGTAGATATTTTTCCCTCTTTTTATAGTTAAAGGCTACATGTCTCTCTTCATTATAGTAATAGAATTTAATTTTACCTGTAAAATACAAAGGTTTTGGTTTGAACTTTCCTTTCTTAGATGAAGTACTTTCTTTATTCTGTACATACATTACTTCTTCATATTCTTCATAATTACTCTAATCAAGTAATGTGGAGATTACTCCTAAGATAATTGTTACCTTTCTTAAAGTAAACACAATATTTGAATAAATTTTAGCCATACTATTTAGGAGTATTGCTTTATCATCATCATCTTTTACTGACTCTTTAATTCTAGCTAGTTGATTTAGCAAAGAGAGAAACTTACTTATATGATCTGCCATTTTTGAGTTCTCTTCCATTTTCAACCCGTACAAGAGTTTCTTCAGTTTAGTCTTTTCCATTTCAGCTTGTAACAAAACAATTTGTTAATAAACTCCCAAATTTCTTTTGCATATTTTGTGAAATCCACATGATACAGATAGGCTTTTGATAAGCCCACACAATAGGTACCCAAAGCTCTCTCGATATTTTGCATTCCATTTAGCTCTCACTCGATGGTGGAATTGCATTCCATTTAGCAAAATCATTTGTACTCGATGGTGGAATTGCATTGGCTTTACCTACATCCCATAAGTCCTTTTATATTAAATGTAATTACATTTGTAGTTGGCATGTATGGAAATCTTGTCCTTCAAAATTTTAAATCAGAATAAATTTATCCATTATTTTGTAAAATACTGATAAAAAATAAATAATTGAATCAAGTACTTTAAAAATTTATATAGAATACCTTTGAACCTCCAAGCAAGCCAAGACTTTGTATTAACAATTCAGCATTATTGGAAATTGAAGAAAACTTTCAGTAGAAGAATTGATATGCTGAATTTTATAGCTGCATAGTGAAATCCATATTTCTTCACAAATACAAAGTGGGTTCTGCTGAAAAATTTTCTTCCATTTTCATACAAACTCTTGGTTCCGTGTAAAAATTATAGAAAAACCCAAATCCAGAAACGAAATATAAAATCTATTCTTTGAGACGCATTTCATCAAGAAAACATTGAAATTTCTGCATCGACACTGCTCTGCTACCAAAATGAAAATATAATGTCGAATTGCATAGATTAAATAGTAAAACTTACTCTTCATTCTTTCTATAACATAAAAAGTATTATATATATATATATATATAGGATAGGTAGTTCCTATATTTAAGGAGAGATAATCTCCATAAATATCTTGACACACAACTTCTAAAACAACTTCATGTTATTTTACATGAGATTTTGTTTTCCCACAAAACTAATATTGTTAATGATTTGTTTACTCAAAAAATCATAAAAATATTTACTCACCTACTCATAATTACATTTAAAATAATGTAATTAATTATTACAACACATATTATATTATCCTAGATAATATAATCACTCAAATAATATTCTATGTTCACACTAGACATCATAGATATTCCTAATAGTAACTCACTATACTTATGGGTTAGTGCTCCTTTTTGGTTGGTTCTCAACTAAATTTGATTCATTTGTGTAATATATCTCTATTTGAGTTTTTTTCCTTCCCTATAATGGATTCCCATTTAAATCTGGAGTATTTGTGTTCTTATGTTATCATAGTGCATGCTTACATGTTTGGTAAATCATTCCTTAATTCTTTATGTTGATGAATACTTTGTGAATACATTGAATAAGTTATGGTTGTTAATTATTAAGTGAATGAAATTTTTATTTCCTACTAGTTCACCCCCAATGGGGACCATCCTGTATCTAAACCCTTGATCTCTATACAAGTTGGGAGGTTAAGAAAGAAATCCAAATCCATTAGAATCCATGCATAAGTTGCATGATACATGACTTTGCATACTAATTCAATCAATAGGATTACTCCCAATGTTAATCCCTTAGAAACAAAACATGAATCAATCAAAACATTTACGGGAAGAAGTGGTATTATGATACACATAGGTCATGTGGAGTATACCTTAATAATGGGATTGAAATATGGGAATAGACTTCATTATAAAGTAATGAAATTTTCATATCCATATCTTTTTCTAGATGGTATCACTATCTTAGATTAGACGAAAAACTACAATGAGAAAACTAATACAATGATAAATATTAACATTAATCTGATATTTGGTCTCATGTGTTTATATATTCATCCATTGAGAGAAGGAACAACAAGCCAATAACCATTGAACTTGTAAATAAATAATTTTCTCATGAAGTTTTTTTCTTTTTCTAGTTCGTCCTCTCGAACATCCTCCCCAAGAAATATAGAGAGTAGATATAGTGTAAAAGAGCATCCTGATTCCATTTTTTTTGCATGATTCGTTGCAAATTTAAAAATGGATTGAAAACCTAGTGGGATCCCATTTACATATGCTAATACAACACCTCCAGATTTAGTTAGTGAAAAGAGAAACCCCATCTAGTTAATCAACATCCACTCGAGGCACCAGGTCCCCTTTGAATTATCCTCCACCAATGATTTGGTTGTAATGGATTTCTATTTACTAACATATGGCTATGGATTGGGCATACTGATATCACCATGATCTACAATCCTTATGGGATCAACGACCTAACCTTAGTGAGTGAAACCTTCCTATGCATTTTTCATCACCATAATCAAGACACAAAATGAATTTATGAATTATGATTAGGTTTTCATTTATGGATTAATTGTATTGATTACTAAATATTTTATAATCAAAATATTTTTAGTAGAAAATCCACTAAATAAATAAATTCTCTTATATTCAAATGGAAAAAATGTGATGGAATGTGCCTACAACTAGTAATCTCACACAAGCAACGCAATGTGAACGTCAAAAAGGAAAGGTTAGAAGAAAAGTAATGGAGATTTTGGAACCCAACAATTTTCTTAAGGGAATTTAAGAGAGGAAATTGTTGAAGGAAGGTGCAATAAATGGAAACAATTTTTTCATCAATGTAATTTGTCGTGATATTGTATGCATTAAACTGGATGTTTGTTTAATTCACTATATATATAGGATGTTTTTAGTGTGATTATTTTTATCCATTTTTTTATGATTAATCTATAAATGGAAAAAAATTTGTTGTTGTACAAACCAATTTGAGATGACAAAGTACATCAACTTAAATTATTGTGTAGTTAAAGTTGGAAAATGAAAATTATGAAAAAATGTTCGAGAAATATGTGGAAGATTATTTTAATAAAAAGGATAATTTGGAAGTGAATCAATCTTTTCCTCTTTTTCCTTTATATTTTTGACATGGGACCCAACAAAATTTTTGGGAATTGATCAAAGGAAAAAGAAGGGTATAGTTTAAGGTCTTCAAGGAGGGAACTGCGTAGATGGATGTGAAGGTGATGTCATGTATTTCCTATAAGACAAATTTATATTCTTTCCATTTGTAAAGTAAGGCTTTGTGATTTGTGAATTATCAACACCAAACCTATTCAAGCGGTAGTTTCCTTCCCGAGATTCTTGAAATAAGAGGTATGGGTACATGTAAAGGATTATTTATATCCCAACTTCTTCCAATGTACTATTTGAAGGTTATAACAACAAACAAGTGGTAGTTATAATTGAGAGAAGGATTCATTGTAGAGTGATGTTGGCAATATTCCAAATTGCATTTTTGACAATCCCATACTCAACCCACAAATTAGCTGAAAGCATAACTTTTTGTTATTTGCAAAGAAGCTTTTGATGTTGGAGTTGATCATCATTATGTTCTCCACTTTAATATATTATGTTGACATGTGTAATTTATCACACCATTGGAACATTCAAATATTTCATAATATGAATATTATGTTTATCAACAAGTTAATTTTTAGAAAATAGATGGGTGTAGAATGGAAGTTGAGAAGCTCATCTTTCGATATATGTGTATTTATTAGTTACATAAGAGTATTCAAATCTTGGAGGAGAGGAGTTACATATTTAACGTATTGTAAGAGGTCACAAAATCATCTTGGGCATCATCTAAATCTTTTTGATGAATTGGTTTTGTAATGTGATAGAGATGGTAAAGTGTTTCCAATGGATGACACCAGAGGAGTGACTTGCAGACAATGGGATGTCTCTTATATGAGGTGATTGGACTAGGTCACAAATAATAATGATATATCTATTACCAAATTATGATGTTTTGAAATGAGGGAATTCTTCATGGAGGTGGTAGTCTACCATAGCAAGCAATTTGGGGCCAATGAAGCTCATCTCATCAATGAGTGTATATTGAATACACTTCATTGACACTTGAAATTTACATAAATAATGGTCATCCAAAGATTTAATTTATTTGATTGGAATTTACAAAGAAGCATTTGTGATCGATAGCAAAATATTGTATGCAGATACACCACTTGACACTAACAAGAGAAGGAGGAGTTTCTTTTGTTCTTTATGGGTGAGAATGATGACCTAATTACATTAATGAGATATGATTTTTTTGTTCCTTCAGTTCCTTGGATAATTAATTTTGGTGGTGGTATATCATGGGGTAGCATGTAGTGGTGCATAATAGTATAAGACATAAGTTGGTGTTCCGAAGAGAGAGGTGATGAAGGATGGAATGAGGAGTGTTTTATCCTTATAGTTCTTGAACATTTATTGGATTCAATGAAAGATGCATCAATGAACTATAGAGGGAGAAGAATTGTATTTATTTCACATTAATGGTGAATTTCATAAGATCATTGAACAATAATGTCAAGGCTATCAAGGCTAATTATATTTTTAGGATGGAGTAGAGATAAAACTTCCTTTCATCTAGATGATTGGCTATGGTTGTATTATCATCTTCACTTAATGGTTATTAATCTAATATTTCTTCAATTTCCCTGGGTTTTCAATTAGCATGCCAAAGGTAATAAATGTTATGAATAAGTTCACATTTTTAAATGACTTCAGGAGTGACACCAATATCATCTCAAATGTTGTGAAATGGTTTGTATAGAATGGGATTTATCTAAAACAATATATGGAAACATTCAGAATCCCGAGGAGGAACTTGGAAAAAAACTAGGTGTCACTCTATCCATAGATAGAGTATGAATCACCTTCCATTTGTCTCAAAAATGAAGCTTGTTGAAATACCATGATCTTGTAACCTCAATAAGTGGAAGCAATTTTATAGATGTAGACCGTTGCATGTAGATGTCAATACAATGAGCTGATTAATGGAGAGTATCTTCTAGACCATTAACTTATTTGAAAATGTGTTTGGAAATATTTAAAGAAATGAATGTTCTATTGTGAAGAACAAGAGGCAATTTCTGTAGCATTTGGAAATTTTCGTATGTGTTGTTGTCATGTTGAACCACAATTTCAGAAATCATTTTTAGAATGCAATATGGACTGGTTAATCTAGATCTAAATTATATGAAATCATCAATAGCATTTGATGAAATGTTTTGAAACGCTGTTCAACTTTGGAAGCATATTTTACAATATATTTTAGCATAACATGTTACAAAAGTACATGTTAACAATAAATACTTACTCTCCATATGGATAACATAGTGTTTTTGGGTGTTTACTCTCTCATCAATTAAGACTTGTAGGTACTAGGATTTACCATTTTTCGTTGATGGAGAGCGAAGAATTTGATTTTCTCTCCCAAGGCGCATTGTAATGACATGCAATATGTAGAACTATTTTCCACAAGCATGTTTATTCCAAAAAATTGTTGTGGCATTTAATTTATTAACTAATTCATCAAGGTCGGATAAAGGATTGACAAAGAGTATCTGGGAGGTATCCAAGAGACAAGGATCATCTTGTACAAGGTTTAATTCATGATTTGATTGTTGTGGAACTCCTTGGGGGTTCTATGTAGAAAAGTATTTTTCAATGTAATTGATTATTTCCTTAACAGACGAAGGGTCATTTCAGTCCAACGATTCAATGGTCAGTGCATCATGACACCATAGGAATCCATGGACGTGTGCAGAGCCTCTCTGTTACCATTCATATCTGAGAAATTAAATGAGGTATGAAACAAGTAGTGGTTTTTAGAAGAAAAAAATGAAAGTAAAGGTCATATTGTACCTATACCAATAGTCGCAAGATGTAATATGTTTCTGAAACACATCCTCACTAAATATTGAGAATATTTGATTCAAGTATGTAGATACACAGTGAGGGTTGGAAATAATTTTTTGATTCGTTCAACATTGATCTACATAAGCATCTTGTGGGGATTCCTGGAATCACACAATGAAGTTTTTGGACATTTTGTGTCTTCTACGCTTAAACTAATGAATAATGTATGAAATCCTAATTATTCAACCATGTTAGATAACTCATTTATGTTGCATGTCAAGAAGGAGCAGGTTCCACACAAATTTGTTCCAAAATGAATTCAACTATTTGGGAGGCCATCATTTAGGTGGTCTTGAAGTCTTTGATGAAGATATTTTATAGTATTTGGAAGGCCATGATCTAAATCTTATATAATGAATATTGAATTTATTGCTTGGATTCTGAGTCCCATAATAAGGTTATGTAAAAATATTTGAATCTTGGATGATAAACAAAGCGGTCATCATCGTAGCGCATCAAATGTATGGTGTACTCATGTATTTGGACTTATTTCATGCGAGGCTCATTGAACATGGATTTTCTTGTAGGGAATAAATTTGGGAAATCCATTCTGAATAGTCCTTGCGTATTTTACTCATTCATAGGAGAAATCCAAAATTCTGGACAAGGCATTATAACTGGAGGATATTAGCCAAATCACAGCAGAAATAAAAAAATCCCTCTTCTTCGGAACCCAAATTAGGAGCTGATGACACAAAAGAAGGTGTGATATCTGGTGTATCTGATAAGGAGGAAGAAATTAGATACAGGGATCTAATTCCTAACAATCTATATCTTTAATATCTAGTTCGACAATGCTAACGAGTGAGGAATAACTGTTATACGAAAAATTGAAAGTATTCTCTTAAACTATACTAAGAAAATAAGAACAAATCTGTAAACAATAATCATAATAAATATGCTCACAAGGTGAGCGTACAACAAAGCTACGAAAAAGAGTTTTGTTTTTTATTCAACTATATTGAATTTGCATTTTGTACATACCCAAGAATTTTGTATTTAAGGAGATGAAGTGCCATGCTATCTCAATTAAACATCCAATTAACTAAGATATTATTTGCACAACCACGTGAGAATAATGAAGAGATGCAAACTTGATAAGAACTCAAACAATGCCTAAAATTAAGGAAAAGATCATGCATGACAGAAAGATACTACACGTCTACAATTTATTAACTAAAATAACAAACATTAATTCAATAATAGGAGTTTGGTAGTGGAAATGCACAAGAACTACATATTTGATCAGGAATCCTTCAATCTCCCCTGCATTTGCAACGGGGATGACTCCCAACTTATTCTGAAAAGTAACAAAAATGGCTATAGGTAGAGATTTGTTAAAACTATCAACAACTTGCTCAGTCTAGGGAAAACTGTAATTCCACTATCCCATCTTGAACTAAGTATCGATACAAAGTGATGTTGAATCTTAATGTGCTTCGATATAGCATGAAATGCTAAATTTTTTTCATTGCAATGGTACTACTAGTATCACAAAGAAATAGTAGTTGGGTGTTCTGAACCAATTGTAAATCTTCTAAAATCTATCGAATGCATATGGCTTGACAACTAGTTCCTGCTTACTACAATATACTCTACTTCTATGGAAGAGATAATAGTGGTTGCCTTCTTTTTACCACACAATGAGACAACTCCAACCAAGTGATAAAATATAATCGATGTTTATTTTCTATCATCCACTCGAACCAAACCAATTAGAATCATGTAACCACATAGCTCAAACTTATACGTGTGAAAATAATGAATGCCAAAATTGTGTTTACCACTCACATACCTTAAAATTCTTGTCGCAGAATGCCAATGAGACTAATTTGGATCCTTCACGAACTGAGAGATGAGGCTTGCAACATACATAATTTCAGGTCTTGTGGCATTCAGGTACATGAGGTTTCCAACCATACTACTTTATAAATTAACATCTTCTTTGAACTTGCATCTTCCTTGGTTAACTTTTCACCAAGGGAAATAGGAGTGGAAATCGTAGTGCATGACATCATTATAAACTACTTCAATAGATCAACCACATACTTGGTTTGAGAAATGGATACACCTATGATTTTTTCTTACACATCCACTCCAAGAAAATAATTCATAAGTCCTAGATTTGACATCTCAAATTCTTGTTTCGTTTCTGCTTGAAATTTATTCATGAGAGATGGGCTATTACCTGTAAAAATGAGATCATCAACATAAAGGAAAAAAAATAGAATATCATTACCAAGATGTTGGATATAGAGGGTTGGCTCTATGGGACTTTGAATGAATCCTTTCTTTGAGAAATAATTGTCCATCCTTGCATACCAAGCACTAGGTGCTTGCTTCAACAAATAGAGATATTTTTTTATCTTGTAAACCAAATTTTGTTTTCCTGTAATTTCATAACCAATAGGTTGTTCCACATATAATTCTTCATTAATAAAACAATTTAGGAAGGCTTATTTTACATCCATATGATAAACTGGCCACTTTTGTTGTGCAACAATAGCTAATAAAATATTCATTGTATCAAATCTTGCAACTAGACTAAAAATATATAAATAATCTACTCCAGACGTTTGCGTAAATCCCTTCACAAATAATCTTTCCTTGTATCTATTAATAGAACCATCAGCATGATATTTCACTTTATAAATCCATTTGACACTAATCACTTGTTTATTTTGGGGAATCGACACTAATTCCCATGTATTGTTTTTATTAATCACATACATCTCTTAATTCATATCATTAATCCATACTCATTCTTTCCCGTTATTCTCGTTAGTGTAGGTTATTATTTATCCTTTTATTTATTTATTAGGATAATTCTTACACTTATGTTAGCCCTACACTTGTTGGGTTAGCTTATTTAGGTGTACTAGTTGTGTGGAGTTAGCTTCTCAGTTATGTTGAGTTAGCTTACTAGTCTTTTGGAGTTAACTTAACTACCAGTATTAGTTAGTGGGAGTTCTTCACCACTGATTTAGGTAGTAGTTGTACTTCCCTCCTCCTATATGTACATCTTTCTTATTGAATAATTCAAGTCATTCTATTGTAATGTATTGAGCATTATGGATTATAATGGATTTCCATATATGGTATTTTAGCTCTTCTGCTTTCCAAATATAATGTGGTGTGCTATTATCATTTGAGATCATGGCTTGGAACAATATGCTTATCGTTACTTTCATGGTATCAGAGCTATAGATGATGTAGGCATCCATCTATAAGTTTTTCTTTATAAGCAAGAGTTTATTTTTTCATGTATAAGGATTTTGTTAGCACTTTTATGCAGCATGCATTCTTATGCAAAACAGAGTGTGCCATTGGATTTGGAAGGTGCAAAAACCATAGAATCGACTGTAAACTCAACCATGTTTTGAGATAGTCAAATCTAGGTGCATTCTTTTATCCATTGGATATAAGCATGTACCTTCTGACACATTCTTTTACCCTCTCGGGTATTTTGGTTTTGATGCGTATTTTATCCATTGATGTAGATATATATCATATAGGTGCATTCTTTTATCTTTTGGATATAAGTGTGTACCTTCCGGATGCATTCTTTTACCCTTTGGGTATTTTGGTTTTAGATGCAGTCTTTTATCCCTTGGACGCAGATCTGTACCGTATGGGTGCATTCTTTTATCCATTAGATATAAGTGTGTACCTTCCGAATGCATTATTTTACCCTCTAGGTATTTTGGTTTTGGATGCAGTCTTTTATCCACTAGACGCAGATCTGTACCCTCTGGGTGCATTCTTTTATCCATTGGATATAAGCGTGTACCCTCTGGACGCAATGATTTACCCTCTGGACATTTTAGGTTTTGGGCGTAGGATTTTATCCTTTGGTCACAAGCATGTATCATGTGGATGCACTCTTTTACCCTTTGGACATTTGGGTGTCACGTGTACCTTTTAAAAGATCAGCATTAAAATATTATTTTAATAAGCAAAACCTTCTAGAGCTCATAACTTTTGATCTGTAGCTCGGATTAAGGTGATCTTTTTTTGAAATTGTGTTTTTTTCGAGATCTACGCATTGGTGAAATTTTTATACACATATTTCAAATGTAAAATTTACTATTACTCATTGTAATATTTACATGCACTCAATTATAAAGTGCCAAATTTGGGAGGGTGTTGTGATCACTTGTGGACGCAATTTCGGTTGAGCCCAACGTCCTAAAATTTTGGGTATTGCATTCTTGTATCTATGGGTGTATACATTTATATCTCTCTTGTTTATTGAGATATTTTGGATCTATATTTTCGACACTTTTTTTTGGCATGTTGACAGTCTCTCTTGTGGGGGAGCTATTCTGGTGGAGCCCAGTGTTAGTTTGTCAGTGTTCGAGTAGTTGATTTTGAAAACTCATACAGATATGTGGTGTCACTCTACCCATTCTGCAATATGGGAGGGTGTGGTGTTGATATTGCTTCTTTAGGTTTCGTGTCCTTGCCTTGTTACCTTGGCTTTTCTTGGATCGTGGCACTCCTATTTATTTGGATCTCGTGTCCTTGCCTTGTTGCCTTGGTTCTTCTTGGATCGTGGCACACCTATTTATGTGATTGATCAAATTATGTTTGGTGTTTTTTTTTTTGGTATGATTTAGGTAGTAGTTGCACTTTCCTCCTTTTATATGTACATCTTTCTTATTGAATAATTCAAGTCATTCTATTGTAATGTATTGAGCATTATGGATTATGATGGATTTCCATATATGGTATTTTAGCTCTTCTACTTTACAAATCTAATGTGGTGTGCTATTATCATCTGAGATCACGGCTTGGAACAATATTCTTATCGTTCCTTTCGATTCTTCATACATAGAAGGTTCAACTTGAATGGAGCTAAACAAAGAAAAATTGGCAACTAGATTCACATTAGAACTCATTTTATAAATTTCAAGTAAACTTCATACCTATTGTTAAGAACTTCAACTTTATTGTGGACTAGAACTATCACCTCAAGGGGAACTTGGTGAACTTGGTGAACTTGTAGTGCCCACTTCCCTTTGAAACCTTTTAATACTGATCATGACACTGTCGACTATATTATGGACATTATTATAGTTTTGATTTAGTATGATGTTAGATATTTAATCATGGATTATTTTTGACTTTGATTCTATATGATGCATGATGATTATTAGAAACACATTATATGTTGATGATGTTATATTGTTGGACATGGTTATATGATGGATGTTGTTCGGACTTGTGCTATTTGGATATTGTGAGCATCCCTAGAAATGAAAAATCATTGGATGATGATATAGTTGTTGATAAAACTATAATGATATTGTTACATTTATTCGATGTTGTTGTGATTCATATATCTAGATGATTTCGGAATTATATTTATATTGATTTGGATGTTTTGATATGGCCACGAGGTTGAAGGAGGTATTTGTGTCTTGCAAGGTTAAAATATCACAACAAACATTGGGGGATTGGAGACCAACCACATTGGAATTCTAGATGAATTCAACAAAGCCACCATGGTAATTAGTTTTGTTTGTGTGTGTGTTTATTAGTGTTAGGGATTCCCATGGGGGTTTACCTTTAAATGTGACCAAGGGATTTTTGTATTTATTTTATTTTGATCACTTTTGTTTAATTTTTACATGTTTTTATTTTGTGGTGCACTTACCCTTTCATTATTTATTTAATGTGGTGTTAATATTGTGAATAATCATGTTGTTAAGTTAATTAATTAAAATATTTCATAAGAATGTAATTGATAGAGTTTTTGGCCATGTTTTAAAGTGTTGTAAGAATGTGTAAGTGATTTTGTAAGTGTTGTGTAAGTAAACTTTTGAGTGTGAAACACTCCACCTTCTTTGAAATTCAAAATTTTCCTTGGAGGCTGATTTTGGAGCCTTGTGGGACAAGTTAAATTTGTCCCATGCCTCTTAAATTTACATACCAACCTTGCCTATGGTTGGAGGGTTAAATTTAGACCTTTTTATGCATTTTTACAAGTCAAGTTGAATGTTGTAATTGCACTTTTATTACATAATTTAATTTCAGTCCTTATGGGGTATGGGCTTGTTTGAGTGTGTAAGTAAATATGTCTTATTATTCACCCACTTATTGATTATGTATTAGAGAATGAAATTGACTTATGTGTTGGAGGTTGAGGATGTGTTAAGTGGCATCCTACATGGATCCACCTCATCCTCTTCTCTTCCCTCTTCTATAAAATTTGAATTGTTTGCCTTATTTTGGGTTGCTTCACTTTTGGAGACTTCTTTTTTGGGTGAATTTTTCTTGTTGTTTTGGGAACTCTTGTTTGGAGAAGTTTTGGAATATTCTTGCATGCTTGTGCTTGGATATTTTGGACTACTTGCATTGAGATAAAGCTTGTTGTTTTGGAACTTGGAACAACTCCATTAGGGAGAGGTAAGAGCTTGGCTCTTGAAATGCTTTTCTTGTATATATGTAAATGTTCTTATGTGAATGTTTTCATATATATTGTGGACTATTGGGTAGATGGCCTAGGAAAAGTGTAGGATAAGACCATGGGGTTATTTTGTGGGAGGCACAAGTGGTTTTAGGGAGGTATAAGGGTGGAGGGAATTGGGATTTGGGTTCCACCTTACAAAGAAATAACTTGCATTTCTTTACTCGTTATGGGGTGCCATAAGAGGTTGGGGAGACATAAGAAAATGTGAGGAATAAGGGGTACTTGGGGAGGCATAAGGGCATGACAAGGTTTTGAATTATATATATATATATATATATATATATATATATATTTCGGTGGGTTGTTCTTAGGTGGTGATACCCATTTTCCCTTTTGGGAGGCATAAGCAACATCCCCATAGCTTCTTGCTCCTTTGGATTGCATGATGAAGATAGAGTTTTATTTGATGTCTTTCATGTGGATGTAAAATTGTTGTTTTGTTTTGGACTATTTTTAATTAGAAATGTGCATGTTGAAAGTTTGCATTGTGATGTGGAAGCCTATTGTTTCCATGAGTTGAACCACATTTCTTATTGCATTTTGGTTGGGGATTGGGGGCCAATGAAGAAGGATGGCTTCTCCTTTCATTGGATGTCTTGGTTGGGTGGAGAGCATTGCCTTTCCCCTACCTTTGTTGTGATCAAAATCAGTATGATGGTTGGCATGTTGTTGTTCTGGAGCAAAGGAAAAGACAGTTGTGACAGTCCCTTGTGAGAGTTATTTTTGTAAAGCCCTTGTTCCCACTTGAAGTGGATGATAATGTAATACATTTGGTGATGGAAATATGCTTGTATTTGGTTATGAAATTTGTAATTCGAAATGTGAAAGTGATGCACTCTATTATCTTTTTTTGAATGAAAGAAAAGAAATATTATATCTTTGTAAGTGGTATTTGATCATTGTAAATGAAGAAGTTGTAAAAGAAAGCATTCCAATTGAATATATATGTTGTTGTTCTAACTTACTAAAGACGTTACTATTTTTAAAATCTGTTTTGAAATGTATTTGAAATCTCTATTTGAAAGGAAGAAATGCATGTGAGGAAAATACATAACTCTGTCTTTTGAAATGTGTAAAATTAGAAATTAGAATTGCATTTTGGTTTAGAATAGTTTTATTTAAATAAAATAATGTGTTAGATTGGAATTGGAACATATTTTAAATACTTGGAAGAAGGAAGTGGCAATTAGACCCTTTAAAATTTGATCCCTTGTTTTAGTAATTTTAAACCTGGTAATTATCTAAACCAAAAATGCACAGTTGAAACCTGCAACAATAAAATAACAAATTAAATGATTAAATTGAAGTAGTAGGGCCTAAAAAAATTCAAATAGACAAAAATACTTAAAGGAAATATTTCAAAACTTAGCCAAATCGGGCTTAACCGTTTTACAGTTGTTTTGCTATCAAAATGGTAAATTTTCAAATTTAAATTTAGTCAAACATATCTACCTCACAAAATTATCCTAAATCCATCTAAGAACTCATCCCCATGTCTATTTGACATGTTGAGAGAGGAAAAAGGTCAAATTAAATAAATCTCAAAAGATAAAATTTACCAGGTTCGCAATGTGAAAGATTGCAGGCCGTTTTCTTAAAATTGACCCCTTAAACTTTATCAAAATCTAAAATTAATGATATTTGTGCAAAGAGGACGTTGAGATATTTATATAAAATCCTTGTTTTTTCAAAACGAGAACTTTAACAAAAGTTATGGCCATCTGAATTTTTTTCTTCCTTGGCATGAAATTAGGGAAAAATCTCCTTTGCGGGCCCGCGGCCCAAATTTCTCCCTTAAACACTTAGGAAAAAAATTGTTTAATTTTTTTCTTAATTTTCCCCACGCCCTCTAGCCTACAGCCAATTAGAGGCTACCACATGGCACCATGAGGTATTGTCGGAAGGGCAAACCCCTTGTCTAACTTAGTGCTCCTGAAAAATTTTGAGAAAATTTTCCAAATTTTCCTCACAGCCCACAACCAATCAGGTGATGCCACGTGGCGTCACGAGGCCTCGGTGGTGGAGCGAGCCCCTTTTTCCTTTTTTTGCTTCAGAAAATTTTGGGAAAATTTTCCATATTTTCCCCGCAATCCCACTGGCCCGCAGCCTAATCTCGACTCGCCACGTGGCATCGCGAGGTGTCGGCGGAGGCACTGGTCCTTGTAATCCTCTTAGCCCGTTGGAGTGTTAAGTGAAGTTTCTCCTCGCCATCCCACTTTCACCGTGTTGCCTTAGGTGATGCCACATATCCCTTGCAGCTTACGGACTTGCGGGTGCAATGTTGGTTTTTCACGTCGACTTGGAAATTTTTTCAAAATATCTCCCGCCACCCCGTTTCTCCCCGCACTAGTTTGAGAAATGTCACGTGTCTATTGTGGACTTGCGGACACATGGGCACGCGGGCACAAATTAAATTTTTCAACTTGCATGGGAAATGATCCAAAAGTCTCCCCGTGGCCTGGCAACCCGCCCTTTGGGAAAATTTTCACCCCTGGGCCTCGCTGGTCCGCTCTTGGGAAAAAATTTCACCCCAAGTGCCGCCGGCCCATAACTTGAGAAATATGAAGAGTTAGGAGGAATTAATTATATCAATGGAAAGGTGAGTAAATTTCCTATCCAATGGGAATGATTTAGGTAATTTTTGAATGCATTAAGATTGATAAAAATCATGTTGAAATTTAATACTATTAGAGAGTGGGTAAGGTGAGGATTTACCCTCTCCGAACCATATTGAAACTTCTAACCCTAAATTTTGGACCTTATGACCTCTAATAATTGTTAATAAAATAAAAGTATGTTCTAGTGGGTTATAATTGTTCTACAACTTGTTAGTGACAAATGTTCCTTATAACCTTGATGTAGACTCTTTTAATTCAAGAAAAATTATTCCATAATTTTTACTAACTAATCCCAGTTTTATTCTTTGGTCTCAAGTGGGCTTTTTTAGCGGGAATTACACTTGGTATCGTAGAGCGGTGGTTCAAAAGCATGGACCATTGGGCACACTAGAAAACTTGAGACATGAAACTTAAACCTAGAACACTTATAAATCTAAAAATAACTTGGTTTAGAAATTACATATTGTAGTAAACATGGAAATTGAATAAAACTTAGAAAGGTGAACTAACTCTCACCTTGGTCTGTGGAGGAGGCACAGATGGGATAAGGGGTCTTTTAACATAGACCTATACTTACCACCACCAGATCATGCTTTAGTAGTAGCCATCCTACCCCATTTTTATAGACTCTTCAGGATGTTAATGCTACTCTACGCGGAGGATCTATAGGAGGACATGTAGCCAGACATGACAGAGTCCCTTCCATTGAGGGTCAGATATCTCCTCGACCCAACGAGAAGCATGGAGGAGAGAACTCCCATGCAGATTCAACCAAGGTAGAGTCACCACAGAGGGGATAGGGTGACTACGTTTAGGACATAGAAAGAGGTCTCGGAGCCCTAGGCTTAGGGATGAACATACGTAGAGAGACCTAGAGGCCGTCAGACCACAGCTGTAGATCACATCAAGGAGATCCTGAAGCTTCAACCATCACATTATTCTGGTGACATAGGTGGATTTTAGGTAGAGGCCTAGTTGGTGATCTTGAGTAGATGCTTCAAGCTCTATCCTTGTTCTAGCAACATGAAAGCTCGTGTTGCGATCCATCTACTGAGGGATGGAGCTGGTGTCTAGTGGAGGATAGAGGAGTAGAAGCTCCATGTTGATTTTGAGATAGTTACATGGGAACTCTTTGAGGAGCATTTCCATAACATATACTTGTCACAGAGGTTCATACAAAAGTGGATAGATGAGTTCCATGACCTCCGATAGGCATCTCTTACAGTGGCTGAGTATGAGAGTAGATTTCTAGATCTACTCTAATATGTTGGTTACATGCAGGATGAACAGTGTGGATCCATAGGTTCATCTAGGGCTTGAATCTAGACATTGGAGCTGCAGCATGGATCCGTAGCCCATAGACCTTAGCTAAGGCCATCGAGAAGCCTATATAGTAGAGGAGACTCAGGGAAAGACCCAACAGGATAGAGACCGAGTCCGGAGTTGCATACAGCAGATGCAAGACAACAGATCGAGGGGTTCAATACCTCTTCCTCGTGGTGGACAGGGTTCAAGCATAGTCATCTTTTAGACCACAATAGTAGAAACAATAGCAGTCCCGCCCACCTTATAGACCTCCACAGATATTTGATGCACAGAGAGGTCGGAGTATGGGGCCTCCTCCTAGGGGTCCCATCAGGACATAGGGTGCCTAGAGAGCTCACTCACAGAGCTCACCAGACAGAGACCTTAGCAGACCGCAGCCAGATCATCAAGATCCACACCACAGACCTCTAGAGTACCGAATGGACCTACTACACATAGGGGAGAGGATTAAGCGGTTGTTTTGGTTGTGGTGTTACTAGACATTTTGGAGAGACTACCCACATAACCCTAATAATAAGGGTAAAATAGATCTCGAATCTACTATTGGTGATATGGGGCATAGTCATAGGATGTATGTAGTGGTCGAGAACTACCAGGCAGAGCATCAGAGTATAATTATTGAGACTGCAGTAGCATTGGTGGTATTCCTACCTCCATCTTGTTTGATTCTGGTTCTTCTGATTCTTTCATTGCACCATCTTTAGTAGAGCGATGCAGGCTGGTGGTAGTTAGGCAGGGTCATAGTTAGGATGTTGAGATGGCTTATAGAGCAAATATCTCTGTAGACTCCTTAGTTAAGGAGTTTGTGGTGGATTTGGGACCTTTGTATCCTTCCTTTGGGCTCATATGGAGTAACCTTGGGTATGAATTGGTTATCTACACACAAGGCCAGCATGGATTATTACCATAAGATTATATCTTGTTTAGATGATTTGGGAGTTGAGTCGGTGATTTCGGGGTCGGGGAGACCCATTTCTATTCGCACCATCTATGGTATGCAGCTTAAGCAAGTGTGTGTGACAGGGGTTTTCAAATGTATGTTGTTACACTCGTAATGCATCATAGGATGGGTCTAGTGGACCATCGCTAGATGATCAGCCCATTTTGAGATAGTTTGCAGATGTCTTTCCTGGGGAGCTACTGGGGTTACCACCCCCATGTGAGATTGATTTTCATATAGACCTGGTTCCATGAGTAAAGCCTATATCATGAGTACCTTATCAGATGACCACCCCAGAGCTCTATGAGATCAAGTTACAGCTTAAGGTCCTTTTGGAGTAAGGCCTTATCCATCCTAGTCTATCCCCTTGGGGTGCACTGGTTATTTTTGTGAAGAAAAAAGATGGATCCTTGCGGTTGTGTATTGATTACCTCTAGCTAAACAAGGTAACGATTAAAAATCATTATCCCCTTCCACACATTAAAGATTTTTTTGATCAGATGAAAGGAGCCACAGTTTTCTCTAAGATTGATCTTAAGTCAGGCTATCATCACCGAGGATTTTAGAGGTGGACATTCATAAGACCGCCTTCATGCGAGAGATATGCCACTATGAGTTCATAGTGGTGGTTTGACTAATTCCCCCGCAGATTTATGATTTTGATGAATGGGGTCTTTAGGACCTTAATATATTGCTTCGTGCTTATCTTCCTTCATGACATTTAGATTTACTCACATACACATGAGGGGCACGAGGGGCACCTTGGCCAAGTTCTTCAAAGTCTTCAGGGAGCAATAACTTTATGGTAACTTGGAGAAGTGTGCATTATTTGAGACAAAGGTGTAGTATTTGGGTCATATCATTTCTGGGGAAAGTATCACCATCGATCCTTCCAAGATTAGAGCTATTATGGATTGGAAAACACCCACTACTATTACTGAGGTGCATAGCTTCATGGGATTAACAGGCTACTACCAGATATTTGTTGAGGACTTCTCTCAGATTGCACACCCCATCACTTCCCTTCAGAGGAAAGGGAAGAAGATTGTTTAGTCGTAAAGATGTGAGTAGGCCTTCAAGATACTGTGAAGGAGTACCTCACTATAGTGCCTATTCTTGCAAAGTGCTAGATCCACACGGTAAGTTTTTCATTTATACGAGATGCTTCTTTAGTAGGGCTTAGAGGTGTGTTGATGTAGGAGGGCGAGTAGTGGATTTTGAGTCTCAAAACTCGGATATTACGAGTTTAATTACCCGACTCATGATCTTGAGCTTGCTGTAGTTATGCACACCTTGGTTTGATGGAGACACTTTCTTCTTGGTCGAGATTAACACTCGGGATAGATCACTTTAGCCTTCAAGCGATATCTTCACACAACCCAATCTCAACGCTCATTGGAGGCATTGGATGGAGTTGCTTTGTGAGTATGATATGGAGATAGAGCATGTGAAAGGGAAGGAGAATATGGTTTCGGATGCTCTCGGTGAAGAGAGACATGTGGCTATGGCCACCTCGGTGAGCACAGATTTGCAGAGCAGAATTCTTCAACAGCTTCCTCTTGATAGCTTCTACATTGCAGTTCGAGCATAGATCGAATCTCAGAGACCCCTCGAAGGGAAGTTTGATGGTTTTTCCTTAGAGGTAGATTATCTTCTCGGAACATAGGCCGATTTATGTTCCCAGAGATGGAGGCTTGAGGAAGGACATCTTGGCAAAGGCACATCCTGCACCCTATTTAGCCCATCCCGGGGTGAAGAAGATGCACACCACCTTGAGACAATTGTATCATTGGAGAGGAATTCATAGAGACATGGCCCAGTTTGTGTCACAATGTTTAGAGTTCCATAAAGTGAAGGCCGAGCATCAGCATCTAGCTGGCCTTCTCTTTCCTCATGCTATAACAGAGTGGAAATGGGACACCATTTCCATGGACTTCACTATTGGGCTACCGATGTTGAGATATCACCAGACGTCATCATGGTCACGGTTGATAAATTGACAAAAGTGGCTCACTTTTCTCTCGGTGAAGACCACTTATACAACTACTACAGTGGCATGGGTATATTTGGATGAGATTGTCAGGTTACATGGAATTCCACAAAAGATCATTAGTGATCGCGATCCTTTATACACTTCCCATTTTGGACTACCATACAACATGCCCTCGGGATGAAGATTAATTTCAGCATCATATCACCCCGGGATAGATGGACAAACCGAGTGGGTGAATCATATTTTAGAGGATAAGCTTAGGATGTATGTGATGGATCAATAGTCTAGATGGATGGAGTACCTATACTTAGTGGAGTTTTCCTACAATAATAGTTTTCAAAGTTCTATAGGTATGGCTCCTTTTCGGGGTTAGTATGGTAGGGAGTGTAAGACACCTCTTAACTCGGGACATCTAGAGGACAGGATTTCTCTTGGACCATCTTTGTTATAGGACATGGAGCAGCAGGTGATTTTGATCAGAAAGAGATTGCAAGAGGCAAAGACATGTAGAAGAAGTACGCAGATCAACATAGGACCGACCATAGTTTTGATGTGGGTATGAAGGTGTTCCTTCATGTCAGGCCACACAAGAGCCCTATCCATTATGGAAAAGGTTCTAAGTTAGCTCCTATATTCATGGGTCCTTTTGAGATCTTGGAACGTTTTGGCCCTTTAGCCTACCATCTACCATTGTCACCCACTTGTCTCGCGTACATGATGTGTTTCATGTTTCAGTTCTTAGGAGATATTTTGTAGATCCTTCTCATTTGTTAGATTGGACATCATTGCAGGTGTATGATCTGAGGCAAGTGATGGTGGATACTATTCGCATCTTAGATCACAGGACCCTTAGCCTTCGAGGCGAGAGAGGTTGATTAGGCTCGGGTGCGGTGGGGACGAGATATGATGAGACTGCAGCTTACATGGGCGGATTGTACTTTTTACGAGTTCGGTTCCCACATTTATTCCAGTGACTTCAAGAAAAATTTGAGTCTAAGGAGGGGTGTAGTTCTCACTTCCCTTTGACACCTTTTGATACTGATCATGACATTGTCAACTATATTATGGACATTATTATAGTTTTGATTTAGTATGATGTTAGATATTTGATCATGGATTATTGTTGACTTTGATTCTTATATGATGCATGATGATTATTAGAGACACTTTATATGTTGATGATGTTATACTGTTGGACATGGTTATATGATGGATGTTGTTCGGACTTGTGATATTTGGATATTGTGAGTAGCCCTAGAAATGGAAAATTATTGGATGATGATATAGTTGTTGATAAAACTATAATGATATTGTTAGATTGCTTTGATGTTGTTGTGATTCATATATCTAGATGATTTTGGTAATTATATTATATTACTTTGGATGTTCGATATGGCCATGAGGTCGAAGGAGGTATTTGTGTTTTGCAGGTTAAAATAGAACAACAAATATCGTGGGGATTGGAGACCAACCACATTAGAATTCTAGATGAATTCAACAAGGTCACCATGGCAACTAGTTTTGTTTGTGTGTGTGTTTGTTAGTGCTAGGGACTCCCATGGGGATCACCTTTAAATGTGACGAAGGGATTTTATGTATTTATTTTATTTTGATCCCTTTTGTTTAATTTTTGATGTTTTTATTTTGTGGTGCACTTACCCTTTCATTATTTATTAAATTTGGTATTAATATTGTGAGTAATCATGTTGTTAAGTTAATTAATTAAAAGATGTCATAAGAATGTAATTAATAGAGTTGTTGGTCATGTTTTAAAGTGTTGTAAGAATTTGTAAGTGATCTTGTAAGTGATGTGTAAGTAAACTTTTAAGTGTGAAACAATCCATCTTCTTGGAAATTCGAATTTGTCCTTGGAGGCTGATTTTGCAGCATTGTGGGACAAGTTAAACTTGTCCCATGCCTCTTAAATTTACATACCAACCTTGCCTATGGTTGGAGGGTTAAATTTAGACCTTTTTATGCATTTTTACAAGTCAAGTTGAATGTTGTAATTACACTTTTCTTACATAATTTAATTTCAGTCCTTATGGGGTATGGGCTTGTTTGATTGTGTAAGTAAATTTGTCATATTATTCACCCACCTATTGATTATGCATTGGAGAATGAAGTTGACTTATGTGTTAGAAGTTGAGGATGTGTGAAGTGGCATCCTACATGGATCCACCTCATCCTCTTCTCTTCCCTCTTCTATAAAATTTGAATTGTTTTCCTTGTTTTGGGTTGCTTCACTTTTGGAGACTTCTTTTTGGGTGAATTTTTCTTGTTGTTTTGGGAGCTCTTGCTTGGAGAAGTTTTGGAAGATTGTTGCATGCTTGTGCTTGGTTGTTCGGACTGCTTGCATTGGGATAAAGATTGATGTATTGAACTTGTAACAACTCCATCATGGAGAGGTAAGATCTTGGCTCTTGAAATGCTCTTCTTGTATATATGTAAATGTTATTGTGTGAATGTTTTGGTATATATTGTGGGTTGTTGGGTAGATGGCCTAGGAATGGTGTAGGAGAAGACTATGGGGTTATTTTGTGGGAGGAACAAGTGGTTTTAGGGAGGTATAAGGGTGGAGGGAGTTTGGATTTGGGTTCCACCTTACAAAGAAATAGCTTGCATTTCTTTACTCATTGTGGGGTGCCATAAGAGGTTGGGGAAATATAAGAAAATGTGAGGAATAAGGGGTACTTGGGGAGGCATAAGGGCATGAAAGAATTTTTAATTATATATATATATATATATATATATATATATATATATATCGTGGGTTGTTCTTAGGTGGTGATACCAATTTTCCCTTTTGGGTGGTATAAGCAACAACCTCCATAGCTTCTTTCTCCTTTAGATTGCATGATGAAGCCTATGTTTTATGTGATGTCTTTCATGTGGATGTAAAACTGTTGTTTTGTTTTGACCGTGTGTTTTTAATTTGAAATGTGCATGTTGAAAGATTGCATTGTGATCGGGGTTCATTTTAAGAGACCTCTTGGAAATCAAAGGTGGAGAATACCTGGCGAATATCCTCAGAACCGGTTTCGCGGGAAGGCAAATTTTTTGGGGGTTGTATGAAAAAATTTCGCCTGATTGTCAAGTGCTGCGACAGAAGGCTGCAGACGCGCGACGGGAGATTTTACTGTCGCAGCGTCAAAAAAATGCATTGACGCGTGTCAACAGACCTCAATGATGCGCCACAACGTAATGGCGCGTCATCGAGGTTGACACGCGCGTCAATGCATTTTTTTGACGTGCGGCGACAAAGAAAATCTCCCGCCGCACGCCTCGCACCTCTCCACCTCTTTCTCATTGAAAAATCTCGGTGTCGCTCATCAACAAACTCTTTGTCACTGAGGATGCTTTGTCGCACGTCCATCGAGGGTGATGTCGCAAGTCATCACCGAGGGGATGTCGCGCGCGTCACCGAGGGGATGTCGCGCGTCGAGGGGGATGTCGCGCACGCGGGGGGATGTCGCGCGTCACTGAGGGGGATGTCGCGCGTCACTGAGGGTGATGTCACGCGTCACTGAGGGGATGTCGCGCGTCACTGAGGGGGATGTCGCGCGTCACTGAGGGGGATGTCGCGCGTCACTGAGGGGGATGTCGCGCGTCACTGAGGGAGATGTCGCGCGTCACTGAGGGGGATGTCGCGCGTCACTGAGGGCGCCGTCACGCGCATTGAGGATGCTGTCGCACGTCTGTAGCCTCTTCCCTTTTCTTGCTCATCGAAAAAATCTCCATGTCGCTCGTCAACAAACTCTTTTTCATGCATCTACTATGCGTCAATATCTGCAGTATCTCCTTGTCTACAAACCCTCCTTGTCGTGCGTCAATAACTTACCCCCTTGTCGCGCGTCTATAATACAGGATATATCATATTATTGAAAAATGTGAAGTAGAAGTGTTCTACCTGGCGAATAATCTAGGTTTATATAGGGGATATTTTTCAAGGGTAGCGCGCCGACCTAAAAAAATTAAAGTGTAATTTTTAGGCGAACAGGTCACTGACCCGTGCCAAAAAATTCACCTTTTCAAAATTTTCAAAAATGGAATATTCGCCATATTACGAATATTCGCCACTAAAATTTTCCCGATTGTGATGTGGAAGCCTGTTTTGCCATGAGTTGAAACACATTTCTTATTGTATTGTGGTTGGGGCTCATAGGCCAATGAAGAACGATCACTTCTCATTTCATTGGATGTCCTTGTTGGGTGGAGAGCATTGCCTTTCCCTTGCCTTTGTTGTGATCAAAATCAGAATATGATGGTTGGCATGTTGTTGTTGTGGAGCAAAGGAAAAGACAACCGTGAGTGTAACACACCAAAAATACCAACACAAGGACAACACAGTGAAATACAGGATAACTTTTTTTTTTGACTTGCTTTGACACAACACGACACAACATGTCGTCACAAGGTTACAACCAACACCAGGAACCACTTGTTACGGGGGAGACCACAAGGTCAGCATGGAAACGTTCACACCTATCAAGGACAATGTACTCTTCTTTTGACAAGACAACATGGAAGTCCAATCCACATGACACACTCACAGCTAGGGCATCCCATGAGGAATTTCTTGTTAAATTTTCTTGTTTACTAAAGTGTCTCTTAATTCTTAACTTACGTTCTTATAAAATTTCATGTAACGATTCACACAATTCTTTTCACAAGGGAGAACTTCTTTCTTTTCAACAGTTGACTAAATAGCTTAAGGCCAAGCTTTTTAAACTGGGATCATCAATTTGATGTCCAAATCTTTTTATTCATTTGATTTTAGAACATTTTCCATTTCTTACAAGGTTAATTAAACTTACTCAAACCACTAACACATGTTCCACAACTCTATTGCACAGGTGAAGGCATAAGCTCCGATTGAGAGAAAGGTACCGCTTAGGGTTCATAACAATAGCCTTCTTGTTTAAGGATTAAATTTTGACCTTGCTTAAGAAATATCACCATGAATCAAGGCAAGGGTTAACAGAACAGGACAACAGAATTTAGCTTCAGGGTCACATTGTTTACTATCAGTCTTTTATTGAGGTTAAGAGTTTATCAAGATTGGTTAAATGTTCCATCTAGACTTTACTTCATTAAGTTTGACAAAGGAGGACATTTCAAATGATAGAGAGAGATTTAAGGTTTAAAAAAATTAATTTCCCTCCTACCTATTAAATCCTATCATCTTCTAAAATCTAACCATTGATTTCACCATGAGATCATTTAAGGTTTCACTGAAAAAGGATAGTGTTTATTGGTTTGGCTCGGGAAAGAAATAAGTAATCATATTTCGTTACAAAGATAGTTTCCTCTTGATTGTTCCAGGTCTCAATGCTATCGAGTAGATCACATCTACATTAATATATTCATCTATATAAATTTTAGTTTTACTTTTATAAGGACTATCCAGTTCACTTTATAGTGCTTACAAACTCATTGCTACTATGCCTTAGGAGGATTTACAACTCAACGTTTTAACTCAAGAGCAAAGTTTAACAGTACTCGTTTGCGGAAACAAAACAAGGTTATATCAATTCATTCCAACACGGTGCACAAATCAAAGGGACATACCATCTCTATCGAACCAAGACTAGGGAGCAAGAGAGTAATAACATGGGACATGCCCCGCTACTATTCTAAGGATTAAAATTCACTAGAATATCACATAACCAAGCGGTAATCAAAATTTCATCTTTCACATGATAACCAAACAAGCCAAAGTTTCAACAGTTACAACAACAATACTTTACAATACATTTACTAGGCACTGACCCTTCTTCTAAAATGTCCAAAGGCCCTTTCCAAATTTTATAACATAATACACATTCATACAAAGGAACATCATAACCAAGATTGATGCAATAATCTACAAGTCTTTCCATCATCTAACCACGTAAGCCATCTGCAACAATTAATAACCTGAGTCGGTTCGCAGAATCGAGCAAGATAAGACTATACATAGCAACAATAAGCTACTAGCTAACAATACCATGAAAGGAAACATTCTATTTCAGGAAATGGATCAAAGTTCTAACCTCTAACAACCTTTTGAAACAAGATATAATTTTCAACATATCAACTAAGAAGAAATCCATAAGTTTTAGTTATGAAGAATACCTCGAAAACTACAAAAGTTTGACAACCAAATACGCAAGACTATGAAATTTAAATGATTAGACACAAGAGTTGAGAGTATTAGGATTTCAATTATGTGATCCCGTAGATTACGTGATTGAAATCTAAGGTGTAACCCATCAATCCACATTCTCAAGGAGAAGTCAAAAGATTAAAACCAGACCCGATCTTAGCTGCCAAAAAGAATATAGTTTTGGAATCGTTCCGTGTAGGGCCATAGGCCTAATAGGCTAGAAATGAACAACGAGGGTAAAACAAAGTTCCATCATGTAATCGAAAAGGTTTAAAGGATGAAAATCTTATATTCAAACCCACAACCATTATATCTTAGGTAATAAGTGACTTCATAGCTAATAAGGATGAGTGGAAAGGACGGTAAGAATGTCCGGAATAGGTATTGCCTAACAGCTTACCTACTGAACATAACCAGGGCCGGAATAGCGAAAAGCCTCATTAATACCCAAGTTGAATAGGCAATCTAGTACTCTAAACACATCCTTGCAATTTTCATAATACCTTAGATTTATAACCCTCCCGTTCTAGAGGAACATAACCATGAATCTAGACTTGGTTGAAATTTTCCGACGTCAACTCACTTCCTAATATCATAAACGATGTATACAAGGAAAAGGTCTCTCAACTCTCCTTAATTTACATCTCATCACTAAGTTTATGGTAACCTATGCAGAGATTAAACACATAACATACCATTGAAGATAGATATCCTCCAATAGCGAACTTCTATAACGATGTAATTACAATTATTACGTTCGACACAAAAACAAAATATTTCATAGCTTCTTTTCCCTTTTTGAAAACAAAATATATTCATGACCTTCCATCACAATCATTCTAAATTTGCAATGAAAGGTCACTCATCAAGAAGGAAGTACAAAACAAGTTTGACTAAATTAAGGAACTTCATGTTACCTTAAGCAGTTGATGAAAACCTTAACTTTCACGAACCGTGAAAGATATTACCTTACTCCATCAAGGCATTATGTCTAAACATGATTAAATCGATCACACAAGGAATCATCAACATACCATATCTTAACACTATAAAGGTCATTAATTTTGTCAAATTTTACTCATAGAAAGAGTAGAATTCAAAATGGGGTTCTATCAATAATTTATGCCCTTCTATCAACCCAGGACATATTTTCGGCCCAAAACATCCTTCTTAACAAGCATAAATATTGAACTTCTAATTTCCAAAGGCCCTAATAATTTGCACAATACACGAAGTGCATAACCACGCTTATCATAAAAATAATAATAATAATCTAACTGTATGTTTTCCTCTAGGGCAACAACATAACAGAAACCAATACTAGTCAACGCCGCAACGCGTTCAGGCTATTACATACCCAGTTCACCAAAGAAATAGTGACATTTTTGCGAGAAGGAAGTAACTTTAAAATTATATATATATATATGTATGTATGTATGTATGTATGTATGTATATATTTTTCATATGATCAATAAAAGCATACACTTTGAGAACCTTTGTTTGTTTTATAAATATAAATGGGTTTGATCACGTCAACAAGAACAACCAATAGAGGCAAATCCGTAGTAACAAACTGTTAACCATGTACTTGAACGCAAATCCACAAAACCACATATTTAAACCAATTTCTAGAAAGAAAAAGTTTCATTTCAAGAGGTTATTAGATACTAGCATATTATGTATATGGTTAGTCTATCTTGCCTGTTTTAACGCATCCAGTAGGGACTGCTACAGCCACACGCCCTCCGCTTTATCCTCTGCTTCACTGGTCTTTTCTTGCAATATACCACACCAGGATTCCCTTTTGAAGGCACGACTAGAAGAATGCAATAGGTGGCTGTCCAAACACTAGATTGCTTCCATGCAGCTGCTTTGGGGGTACAGGCAATGAACTGTCACACGGCCTATAGCATCAGCCAGTACCGGATTTGCCTCTTGCAAAGCCTTCGAATCTGTATCAGTAACCAAATACCCGACATAAGGGCAGGCCCTAGAAGTACTCAGCACATAAGCTAGGCAAGGCTTGCAGTAAAGATGTGTGCATCGGGTTTGCACAGCCTCATTAGGGTAAACAAGCTGCCTACAAACTGGACAGAAAACCAATTTATGAGAAGACAGAGGCCGTAGTCGGTGGAGCAGCTGAAGTGGAATAACTCAACGGAGGTAAAAATTGTGTGAAGGTGACGAAACAGAAGAAATATCTCCATTTCCACAGACAACAGCAACCTTGTCAGCAATCATCACAACAGTGGCTCTCATCGGACCATCTGGCAAAAAGTGCCTACATCCGTCAAGCTATCGAACTTGCTCTTGTAATGTAATCGTTGTCATTAATAACAGGAAGAGCGGTGATCTAATAGCTTGCATACATGTACCTGGAACACCAACACCGAGTTGTTTCCTCAGATACAACAACCAATCTTTCCTTCCTCTTGTGATATATGTGGACAACATCAAACTCTCGGTGCAAACATTGCAGCTGTAGCTTGAAAGGTGTGATAATTCCAACAGCACCCTTTATGCCTGCCAACATAGTGACTCGTTGAAGATGCTCATATAATTGCAAAGCAAAAATGTGCTTCATGAATATTCTGATCTGAAACAGATCCGCCTCCATGGGATACTCTTCCATGAGTTACATCGTAAGACAGTAGAAATCAATAGAGAAACTTAACAATAAATTTCATCAGGTCTTCTGGTAACACTCTCACTGTCACTTACTCGATTTTGATGAAAATGTCTTGAAGGAGAATCCTGAATTTGAGGATGCGTTCAATACTGAACAGACAACAACAGATTTGGACAACCTGCTTGCTGGAAGCGCTCAAAAAGGGCTTCTACTATACTGCAACATGCCTGTTGCCTGGCTAATCATTGCGGCAGGCTGTTGCTTTGGATTCTTGAACATGAACACCCTTCGCAGCACCCAAAAACATGGAGGTAACACGCCTACTTCCCTAGCTTGAAGCTTCATCTATAACCACCATATCAACCCATGGGCAAGGCACTGGAAACTTCTGATATGAACTAGAACAGCAGTGATCGCAATCTCAGCCTCATTGCAAAACTTGCCTCAAGATTTGATCGAGCTTCTTCCATGTCAGATTCGCCACCTGGACAGAAGCGACTTCCCAAAATGAAAAGGCAAGACAGCTCAACCAAAACTTTATCTCGTTCTTCAACTACAGCTGCAAGATTTTGCACAACTGATCACGACTGGTCGCGTGCAACCAGAACACCAGGATCAACACCAACGGTTCCCCATTCTAAACGCGACCTGTCCGCTGGAACTCGTTGCAAAAAAAAAAAAAAGCCTGCGACTCCACTGAACTGCCTGTACAACACCATTTTTGAGAATCCACTGTCCAGAACACGCTGTAGCAATTCATCTGTTGCAACATCTGATGGAGTGCAAAACAAGCATTCATGGTTTTGGGGCAGAAGAGGCAGACCACGTGACAGGAGATGGTAAGTCAATGTTTTAATAAATGGGCAGGTGCGGCCACCAACCAGGAGGAAAGGCGCTTCAACCACTGCCAGCTACCATAGAAATTTTTATTTTAACTTATTTTTGGAGCCCCACGCTTTGGGGACAGGACGCTTTGCCAGCAAAGACAATGAACGACATTACGGTGAGAGTCCCTTACCGAGAGTTCTTTTTGTAAAGCCCTTGTTCCCACTTGAAGTGGATGATAATTTAATACATTTGGTGATGGAAATATGCTTGTATTTGGTTATGAAAGTTGTAATTCGAAATGTAAAAGTGATGCACTCTGTTCTCTTTTTTTGAATGAAAGAAAAGAAATATTATATCTTTGTAAGTGGTATTTGATTATTGTAAATGAAGAAGTAAAAGAAATCATTCCAACTAAATATATATGTTGTTCTGCCTTTACAAAAGACGTTACTTATTGTTTAAAATATGTTCTCAAATCTCTGTTTGAAAGGAAGAAATGTGTGTGAGGAAAATACGAACTTTGTCTTTTGAAATGTGTAAAATTGGAAATCAGAATTGCATTTTGGTTTAGAATAGTTTTATTTAAATCAACTAATGTGTTAGATTGGAATTGGAATGTATTTTAAATACTTGGAAGAAGCAAGTGGCAATTAGACCATTGAAAATTTGATCCCTAGTTTTTGTAATTTTAAAACTGGCAATTATCTAAACCAAAAATACATAGTTTGAACATGCAACAATAAAAAAAAAATTAAATGATTAAATGATGTCACGTGTACCTTGTGGCTTGTGGAATTGCAGCACAATGTTGGTTTTTCACCTGCGTTGGAAATTTTTTCAAAATATCTCCCATTTACCCATTTTTCCCCACGCTGGTTTGAGAAGCGCCACGTGTCCCTTGTGGACTTGTGGACCCGCAGTGCGCAGCTTGCAAAGTCATTTTTTTGACCCATGCAGAAATGATCCAAAATTCTCCCGCCACGTCAACCCGCCACCCTTTGGGCAAATTTTCACCCCAGGCTCGTAGGCCTGTTCTTGCGAAAATTTTCACCCCAAGGCCCATCGGCCCATAACTTGAGAAATATGAGGAGTTAGGAGGACTTATTTATATCAATGGAAAGGTGAGGAAATTTCCTATCCAATGGGAATGATTTAGGGAATTTTTGAATGCATTAAGTGTGAGAAAAATCAAGTTGAGCTTTAAGCCTATTAGAGAGTGGGTATGGTGAGGATTTACCCTCTGAACCTTATTGAATCTTCTAACCCTAAATTTTGGACCTTATGACCTCTAATAATTGTTAATAAAATAAAAGTATGTTCTAGTGGGTTAGAATTGTTTTGGAACTTGTTAGTGACAATTGTTCCTCAGAACCCCTGTAGACTCTTTTAATTCAAGAAAAAGTTATTCCATAATATTTCCTAACTAATCCTAGTTTTTTTCTTGGGTCTCAAGTGGGTTGTTTTAGCGGGCATTATAGAACTAGATCTTGAACTTCCAATTGAGCTTTTGGGGAGATCAATAAATTGATCATCTTCAATACGCAGGATTAGTGGTATAGTTTTTTGAACTCATTTTTTCCATTGCCATATTCCCCCTTCATCAAAAAACACATCTCGACTAATAATCCATTTATTTTTGTCGTAGTTATAGTATTTATATCCTTTTGTGGAATTTGAATAGCCCAAAAAGATACAAAGTTGGGATTTTGCATCCAACTTCTTTCGTTTTTGTCTAGAACATGAACATATGCGGGGTAACCAAATACACAAAAGTGAGCTATTGAGGGCTTGTGTCCACTACAAGATTCCTTTGGAGTGATATTCTCAAGAAATTTTGTTGGGCTTTGATTCAAAATATAAACTAGGGTTGCTACTTCAACTCCCCAAAAGCAATTAGGAAGGTTTATAGACTGCAACATACTTTGTGCCATCTCCATAATGGTACGGTTATTTATTTTTGTAATACTGTTTTGTTGTGGGATATAGGCTATCGTAGGTTGTCTCTTGATTCCATGAGTATTATAAAAATCAGAAAACTCCTTGGAAGTGAATTCTCCCCTTCTATCTATTCTCGAGTATTTTTAGAGAATACCCACTTTGATTTTTTCCATAGCCTTAAAGTTCTTGAAGCAGCAAATGCCTTAGATTTCTACTTATGAAAATAAACCCACGTGTGGCATGAAAAATCATTAATAAATATCAAAAAGTAAATAGTCTTACCAAAATTTTCCTCTTGTATGTCACCACAAATTTAACTATGCACAAGCTCTAGGGGAGATTTTTACCTCCATGATTTGTTCACCGAAAACTATCTTGATGGTGCTTGCCAAGTGCACACCTTGAACAAACTTATTTTTCCTAGATTGCAAGAAATCCTCTCACCATGTTGTTCTTATGAAGAAAAATTAATCCTTGAAAATGCAAATCACCATACCGTTTGTACCATAACCATGAATCATTTGTGATTTCTTTGAGGGCATGTGTCTTGGCGACACCAATGTGAGAGGAAATAATTTATTCTCTTTTATACAATCCTTTGCTATAAGATGATAGTTAGCTAATTTATCAAATATTTAGCAGCAATTATCTTCAAACACAACCTTGTAGGTTTTTGCTATAAGTTGCCCAATACTTCAAATATTATGTTGTAATTTGGTCACATGCAAAGTGTCATGTATAAATTTAGTTTCTGTTTGCTTAGTTTTCAATGCAAGGCTACCTTTTCCCATTATATCAACCTCTTTATCATCGTTAAATTTTACTTGACTTCTTACAAATTCATCTAATTTGACAAAGAGATCAGATTTATTTGTCATATGATTTGAGAAACCACTATCCACGAACCAAACATCATTTTGAGGTTCTTTTTCCAAATTGTGAGCAAAGAATGTGGATTGCTTTGCATCTTTTAAATACACTTCAAGTATAGTTGGCTCTTCACTTATTCAAATTGGATTTTTCTTTCTACATTCAGATTCACAAAGTGCCCACACCTTTCAAAATATTAGCAATGGATGCTTCTATGACCCATATAACTTCTTCCTCTTTCTCGTTGTTTCCTCTTCCTCTTCCCCGAGTCACATCCTCTAGATGTAGAAGACTCCCCTTGAGATTTATTTGATTGAGAAGGGGTTGTAGATGTTTCTTTAATTCTTCCAATAGGCTAGAAGACTTCAACTAGGTTCCTTATAGAACGTTGCATACACTCCTCATGAGATTGCAAAGAACCTATCAACTTTGCAACTTTTAATGTGGTTAGATCTTTATTTTCTTTAATGGCTATGACCACTAGATCAAACTTTGGAGGAAGAGATCTTAAAATATTTTCTACAATTTTTGCTCTATGACACTTTCCCCTTGAGTTTTGAGATGGTTCACAATACTTTGAACCATAGCAATAAAATCCTGAATACACTCAACTTCCTTCATCCTTAAACTTTCAAAATATCTTGGAAGGGTTTGAAGTATTACCAATATTATTTTGTCAGATCCTTGGTATGTCTTTTTAGGGCCTGCCATGCATCCTTTGACTTTTTCATACTAGTTATTTGGGAAAAAATTGATATATCCAATGCAGTTTCGATAGCAAAATAAGAGCTCGATTGTATTTCTTTTTATCTTCTTTCAATTGAGTTCGTTGATTTGTTGTTAGGGCGGTTAACACATTCTGATCTGCAGGTTCCATGTATCCTCCTACTAAATACCAGATATCTTGGGATAATAGTAGGGTCTTCATCTTTATACTCTAATAATCATAGTTGTCTGCTGAAATGGAAAATTGCCACCATTTTCATTCTGATAATTCTTCGAGAGAACTGTCAACCTACAGCTTTTGCAAAAAAAAAAATTTGCAACCGGCTTTGATACCTATTGCAGATTTGAAACTGTGCTCTTATACCATACAGAGCAAATAAGAAAAAATCTGTAAACAGTAATTATAATAAATCTTCTGACAAGGTCAGCGAACATCAAAGCTCAAAAAACGAGTTCTGCTTTTTATTCAACTGAATTGAATTCTGCATCTGTACATACCCAAGAACTGTGTATTACAGGAGATGAAGTGCCATATCATCTTAATTAAACATCCACTCAACTAAGATATTATTTGCACGCCCGCGTTAGAATGATGAAGAGATGGAAACTTGAGAAGAACTCAAACAGAGCGTAAAAGAAAGGCAAAGATCATGCAAGGAAAAATAACTACAACTATGACAGAAAGATACTGGACAACTGCAGTTTATTAACTGAAATTACAAACACTAAATAAAGAACATGAGTTTGGCGGTGCAACTGCAGAGTTGATCATGTATCCTTCAGTATACTGAAAAAGGAAAATAGGTAAGAGCATCATTATCGAGCAATAAATCTTTGTAGTATGGATCATGAGCTATTTAAATTGTAGAGAATTCAAGACACGAGACCTGCTAACGTAGAAGTTGTATTTAGTGCGCTGAGTACCTTTCCTTTATATAAGAAAGATGTATAAATCTCCAAGGCGACACAACAGGAATTTGGAAATGGAGGATACATTTTGCGGGATGCAAATTGTGTGCTATGAGTACTTATATTGTCCTATATGAGTGTTTCTATCTTTAAAAAATAGAATTTAGTCTTGCAAATAACATTTCTGTGTATAGTATTTAAAACAATCTGGAAGACATCAAGTATCCATTTTATTCGATAAGCTGAAATGATAGCTTGTTTTTCTAGATTACATCTCTTACATGTATGTAACCCATTTGAATTGCGTGTTAACATGCCAAGGTAGTTTTGCAAATAAATCGAGAAAGTTTTGATGTTTGATAGATGATACACTCTTTTTCTGAATTTACGTTGAGTTTCTGATAAGGAAGGGGAGGTCGGAATGGGATTGTCCTCCCGTGAAAAAGGAATAAGAGGACAGAACCTTTGTGGTTGTTGCAGAGGATGAAATCAATGGGGATTAAATGTGCGGTCTGTATGATGGATGGGTGTATGATTTTTAATGATATGATAGGAGTTTTGCCTGGATGAATGGCTCTTAGAAAGTCTTGGATTAGGAAGAATGTGGTGAACATTGGGAATATGATGGATGAGTTGTGGTAGTTGAGGAATGTTCTATTTAGATGCAACACTTATGTGTTGAACGGAAGGGGCCATTGGTTCATAACTTTCTTATTACGCCGTGAGGCGTTCTTGTTATGGGCTGCGACCTGTTTTCCCTGACAGGTTTAGGGCATCGGACGGCTCTATTTCGGGGTCGTTGAAATCCAACGGCGGAGGAAACCCTGGATTTCGTTCGTGTGGAGGAAGCGGGTTGTTGGAAGATTGCATGGGTTGTTAATGCCTGCTCTGCTTCGCCGGTTGTTCATCATTACACTTCGTAGTTGGGGCCGGAATAGCTCAGGAATAAGCGCCTGTTCTTTGGCAATGGACGGATTATGTTGTGCGTGGCAGAAATATGAGAGGGTGCTTCGTAGTTGGGGCCGGGATAGCTCTGGAATGAGTGCCTGTTCTTTGGCAATGGACGGATTATGTTGTGCGTGGCAGAAATATGAGAGGGCGTTTGCATGTGGAGAAGGTTTGGGTGCCTATAAATGCCTGCTTTGCCTGCTGTTTGCATTCCTGAGGGTTTCTTTTCATGCTGGTTTAGATTCGCCTGCAGTGTTCTGGTGGTGTGCTTTGTGCAGGTGGGTTTCGTGAAGGGCATATTCTCTGCAAGGTATTCGAAGGTATGAAATCTCTTTGATCACACCCTTTTACTCTGTTTTGAAACTCTGTTAAGACTGTTCTTTGATACGAATAAGTGTATTATAAATTTTAGCAGAGTAGTGCCCTGTTGTCTGCATGCTTGTTTGTTATCTAAATAACTTTCAAGTAAATTTTACCTTAAGCATTTTATTACTTCGGCTGTATCTTCAAGTTTGAGCTCCCTTGCACACGAGTCAAAAAATTGTTTATGTCAGTTTGATGTTCCAGGTAATAAAAATGTCTTTAGAAAGTGAAATTGGGTTCTGAATGGAATAGTTTCAGCATCTAATCTATAGTTAGCATTCAACTTTAATGGCCATTGACATTCTATTGTTTTGCACATTCCTCTTAGGTTCTGCTAACTTCTTCTCTGGCATACTAAAGCTTTGGATTGTAATACAAGTTCAGTATACTTCTTAAAATTATTTCTTTGTGGTTACTATCAAGGAGAGCTAGGGTCAAGCTTACGGATGGAGAGCTATGCTCAGATTTGTAGTAACTTTTTTTGATTTGTTACATTATATAATTTATTCATTCCATTTTCAATCTGTTGAACCATAACTTTAAGGGCTTAACCTAGGTTTACGAAGTGTAAAGGTGTATACAACTGTACCTTTTGAAATACAGACACTAGGCTAACAATTTCATGATCTGTTTCTTTTTCCTTATCTGTAATTTCAATCTGAACAACAAAGATTTATGGATGATAGGAAAGCATGATCTGTATAAAAAATCCCAAAGTAAGCAATGGAATTCGGTGGGTGGACTGAATTCTTCTTCAAGTTGTGATCTCTTGATAGTTTTAGCACTTTGGGTATTCTGATTTTATCATGAAAATTGGCCCGCCATATGAAATTTGAATCCATGTTTTTGGTGTGCTTGATAGGACTTGTTGAATTATTCGCAATGGTTACCACTTCTCATTTCAAAAACTCATCTTATGTATTACCTTGAATTGCGTATATAACTAAAATTTACAAATCTATAGACTCCAGAGAATACCTCAGGAGAAATATAGACTATAACACCATCTTAGAGACTATAGGACTGTATTTTGTGCATTCTCTCTCTTTCTTTTCTTGTTATGGGATGAAGAAATTACAAGGGACAAACATTGAATGACAGATCTTAACAATAGAATTGACTTACATGCCTAAGATAATAGAACCTACAAAAAAGTAGCCAGACAGCAGTAAACACAAGTTGTTGAAAGAGTAGAATAAGTAAAATAACAAATTTCATGCAGCGGCCTATAGACTCCAGAGAATCCCTCAGGAGAAATGTAGAGATTATAATAGCATCTCAGAAGTATTGGACTGTACTTTGTGCAATGTCTCTCTATCTTTTCTTGTTATGTGATGAACAAATTACAAGCTCTGGAATCATTGTGCTTTGTATCTCCATGATCAAGTTTTATGCAACTGACACCCTTTTCTTTCCTTCTCTGTTAACAACAAATGTCACCTTAAGCAATCCTGACAGCTGAATAGGTAGATTGATTGACATAAATGTTTAAGATTCTCCATTCCTATATATGATGCATTTAACTGAAAATAGAATAATTTTATACAGAAAGGCCTTTAAATTTAATTTTGCGTTTTCAATTAGAATGCTTGTTGCTTTATATTCAAATTACAGTATGAATGTTTTGACAGGATTTCATTCAATTATCGATTTCTGTTACAAATTTTCTTTTTATAATTCTTTGGAAAAAATTTCGTATCTTTTAAAATGATTCCCTGTTTGTTTAATTGGTGAACTGTCATGTCTGCTCCCGATGATTGAGAAACCTTATAATATCCCAAGATTCTTATGGGGATATTTCATGGTAGAATCAGAGTTGTGCTTTTCCCCAAGGTGGCATTTGATAACAATGTTTTGCAAATTAAACTGAAAAATATATATGCAGTGATTACTTTATCTATCTTTATTGCTTTCCTATGAAACCCGACATTAAATGGAAAACTTCGATTTTATCTGAATGCTTTTGTGAAACAATAAAGGAAGATCTCTGGATTCCAATGATTCTTCAATGGTGACCTATATCCACTATAAATGTTTCTCACAACTTCACGCCATTGGATGTATTGTGCCTCTTTTGAACTTTAGGATGAAATGATGCATTGGTTATGAGCTTTTGCATGCCACAAATGTAAAAACAAAAGCTATGATATTGGATGGCTTTGTGTTCTGCTGCTGACTTATTCTCTGATTGGTCATACCAGGTGAAAAAGGCAGCTGTGGATATTGTTCAAGGACTAACTGGTTCTGAAGAGGGACTTCTGAATTTGGCTAATCATTCAGATACTCTATTGGCTTCGCTTTTGCATCTTCTAGGCGATAAAAAGGTTCTTATTCATCTGGTATCTATGTTAAATTAGAGTATATAGTAAGTTAGAATAGTGTATTGTAAAATACTCTTAAATTTTTGAACCCAGACTGCAATTTGATTATTGTGCATGTGTACTATTATCAATGCATTTTACGGGTCTTTTCCCTTTCTTTGCATTGTCCTCAAAATGAAAACTACCTGGAAGTTTCTTAACTTTACGTGGAAATGATTCTGTGTTGCTTCTCACTTCTTGTCATCTTATTGAAATGTTGTTCAGGCGTTGTCATGTAATTCATTTTTAAGAGCCACTTCTGGCCTTAAGAGTGTTATTATGGGGGCACCGAAAACCTTAATTCTCACCAAAAGCCTTAAACTAAATGAAGATCTGTGAAGGTAAAGTAAAAATACCTAATATTAAAAGACCATTTGGTAACAATAATTGAATGTGAAATCATATAATTGTCGGCAAGGTAAAGCTGCTACCTGGTTACAGCAATAAGAGATTAGAAAAATAAAAACTGTATCTAATGAAGTTCCCAACAGCAGTGTTGAGGGTGCCCGGAATTCTGTCTGATTGTCAATCTATTTCAATTTATAAATATATGCCCTTTTAGGAAAGCCTTTTTTTCCTGGGAATCTGATCCCTTAGGGAATGTGACCAGGTTCACGAATCACATTAGTTTTCCTCAACCAAAACTAGATTGTTTCTATAAAAAAATGAAATTCAATGTGAACTAATTTCACAAAGAGGATAATATTTCGTCACCAATTCATGTACTTTTCATATTCCTCTACACATCACCTTAGCACACATCTACTTTTAGTAATAAGTAATAACTATCATTGACTACCTTGATTACTGCTATTTCCAACATAGTTTGTCATCTCAGAGAAGCTGGATTTGCTGGACACCATTCTCTGTGGTCTCAAATGTTTTCTGCTGCATTATTCTGTGGAGCTTGAGCCTTCCAGGTTTTGAACCCGGGTCATCGGCAACAAATGCTCCAACTTACCACTAGATCACAGCCCAACATACTCCATGCATAACATATTTATTTAGCCTTGGATAGCATGCTTTTTAAGCAGTCCTTAAATTGTTTATGTCGGTTTGATGTTCCAGGTAATAAAAATTGTCTTTAGAAAGTGAAATTGGGTTCTGAATGGAATAGTTTCAGCATCTAATCTATAGTTAGCATTCAACTTTAATAGCCATTGACATTCTATTGTTTTGCACATTCCTCTTAGGTTCTGCTAACTTCTTCTCTGGCATACTAAAGCTTTGGATTGTAATACAAGTTCAGTATACTTCTTAAAATTATTTCTTTGTAGTTACTATCAAGGAGAGCTAGGGTCAAGCTTACGGATGGAGAGCTATGCTCAGATTTGTAGTAACTTTTTTTTATTTGTTACATTATATAATTTATTCATTCCATTTTCAATCTGTTGAACCATAACTTTAAGGGCTTAACCTAGGTTTACGAAGTGTAAAGGTGTATACAACTGTACCTTTTGAAATACAGACACTAGACTAACAATTTCATGATCTGTTTCTTTTTCCTTATCTGTAATTTCAATCTGAACAACAAAGATTTATGGATGATAGGAAAGCATGAAATTAGTGTACCTAAATTTTAGTGAATCTGTGACATTGCAGTGTTAAGTTCTTTATCTTACTGCTAGACCATAACCCAATTGACTCCATGGATAACATATTCTGTTTCTTATCTGACAAATTCCTTTTTCATATTCCCTTGGAGGGGTTACTAAACTCCAATTATGAATTGTACCAAGAGAATGGATTTGTGGGGAGAATGAGTTTGCTAGGGTTTCGAAACTTGGCTATCACAGCCGTAAGTGTACTTACCACTAGACCATAAATTGACCAACTCCATGGATACCGTCTTATGTTTTTCCCCTTCATATGTCAACACCTAATATGCATTACCTTGGAGATGGTACCAAGCTCCAGTTTACAAACGTCTTTTATTTGTTACCTTAGAGAGGGTATTGAACTTCATTTTGCCAATTGTGCTGAAATCATTGCATTATTCTGTGGAGCTTGAGCCTTCCAGGTTTTGAACCCGGGTCATCAGCAACAAATGCTCCAACTTACCACTAGATCGCAGCCCAACATACTCCATGCATAACATATTTATTTAGCCTTGGATAGCATGCTTTTTAAGCAGTCCTTAAATTCTTCAAGCGATTGTCTAGCCAAGGATGAAGCTAAAGGGTTGGCCTTCGGTAGGCCTTCCTCCACTCCAAGTAGAACCTAGCCAATTTGCCAGCGTATAACTAAACTTACAAAAAGAACTGACAAACTTGAAACTTCATATGGTACTTGTATTGCCACAGGATGTATTTGTTGTTTCTATAACATTGTCTTTTTATTTTATTTTTGAGTTGTCCTAATTTTGAAATTCACTATCTTCTTGACTCTGTGAGGATGCAATACTATGCGAGGAATGAACTGATAACAGTGTACCTGATGGTTAGGAAGTCCTTGTCTAAGAAAAAGCTCAATCAAAAAATCAGAATAAGAAAATTAAAAAATTGATTAAGAAGTAAAATTGGCCTTTGAACAACATCATTGAGGGAAAGGTTGTTTGCTGCTTCCCAGTCAGAATGGAAATAGTACTGAAGAGATTTTATTTTGACATATCGAGGTGGAAGGTTTAGTGGGTGTTTACAGTGCGGAAATCCCTGCTCAGGGGGCCGAAGGAAACTCCAGAGTCCCCTGCGAAACCAGAGGAATTCAAACCACATTATATAAATAAAAAAAATCAACAAATTTCAACAATACCCACAATAATTGCAGCTATTTAGGGTTTAAAGAGGTTGCGGATTCTTGTTATCTCTTCAGGTCAGGTGGTATAATGCGTGTGAATACACTTTTTTAAAAGTTTTTTTGAAAACAGATGACATAAATTCTTTTCAAAACTGTGAATTTTTAAGGCTACAGCTGTTAAATATGTTTATTCTGTGTTTATTCTTTGTCTGTGTAAATGTACGATGTTTTTGGCTTGTGAGTTTTTTAAGTTTAGATAAGTATTTACTACAATGACTGACATTTGTATTTATATTCGCTTGAAGTATAGATAAATTTTACTTAGTGAAAGAAAGAGTGTATCCTAAACCAAATACAGAAAACAGATTTTTTTCTCTTTTCAAATTGTTTAGGTTAATTAATTTTTAGATATTTCTATTTTTTAAAAATCCTTGGAATAATGTTTTCAAATTTTATACTTGCTGGAAAAAGTATGTTCTATATTGTTTTTGCTTGAATTATTTTTATTCTGTCAAGAATAATAGTATGAATTTTGTAAAGATTATATACAATATCATGCCTTGTGGTTTTGTTAAATCTAGATGGACATGTAGGGGCATGTGCCCTGCCAAAGTCAGGAATTGGAGTGTGCTGAGAGATTCTATTTCTCTAGGAGGCCACTTCAATACGCCCCGTGTAGGGCGTTAGACTGCGCTTTGGTAGGGCTATTTAAGTTGCTTGTCTTCAGTATTTTTAACCTCCTTTGCTTGCCATTACGGTACCTAACATTTTCTTGTTTCCTCTTAGATTGCACTAATGAAAACACGAAGTCAAATTTGCATTCCCCCTGTTGGTATTACTGTCACAACACCACAACTACGAAGGCATGAAGAATTTAAAAGAACTCAGTTTGTAGTCAATGTGTTCCATCCTAAACAATTGCGCCCTGAAAAACCACAGATTGCAGAAATTGTGAAGGCACGCCTTCACTTACCGGTGGAATCTGTCATCTATCTTTCAAAATTTCGGACGGTGGATTCATTATCGAAAGGCTTTGGGCTGGCGTACGACACAGCTGCTGATGCAGAGAAGTATGAGCCCCCCTACAAATTGAAGAAGATGGGTGTCTTTGTTAAGAAGGGGAAAACAACATTTAAAAAAGATGACCGTGCCAAGAAAATCCCCTATGTGCAGCAGAAAGCTTTTCAGAAAAAAAAAATGATGTTACGCATTGGGCACATTCCTTTTTGACTTTGAAAATACTTGATATATATATCATGCTGTAATTAAAGCTTATGTTTTGCATTGTAAATGCTATTTTTGTGCTTCGAAATTACTTTATATAAATATCATACTCTAATTACTGTTGGTTAGTTTTTTGGCAAGCTGGAAATACACAATGTTTATCATGCATGCATGCATGGCGGCATTCAATGACTTCAGTTTATACTCTCTATTTCAGAACATCAATAAAATAAAGCTTGATAAAGGCCATGCTCCTGACAAATCTGAATACAGTACTTATCTTGATGGTTATTTTGTTGTGAATGGTTATTTTAATGTTCTCACACATGACATTGTTTTGTTCTTAGTAGTTAATGTAAAGGAATCATTGTTGTCTACTGAAAATACCATGGCTTCCATAAAAGAGCCACAATATAAATTTACCACAACTTGACAAAACAAATAGTTCAATGTCTTGACTAGGTGTAGAAGGAATCACCCCAGCCCTGCAAAATGGAATTATGGCTAAATGAAAAATCAAAATAATTCAACTTTGCGTAACCTGGCAAGGGGGTTTGTCAAACGCACTTTGGTATCGGGTTCCATACTCTCAGAAGAGCATGTGCATGGGACTGAGGTCAAAGGGGTTGTCTGGTTTTGTAAACAAGTAAATTGAGTGGCCAAAAAGATCTGGTTTTGCAAATTGGTTCATTTTTATTTGGAGGCAAGATGAAGAAGTTATAACCAAATTTAATTTCCATTTTTCAGGTTATTACCACCATTCAATTTAAGGAGTTCATGAAAAATAGGCTTAGCAATTATTCTATAATCATAATATTTTCTTGGTTCTAAATTTTTGAGCCCTTTGTTTCATCAAACTTCTTCCACCTATATTTAAAGTAATATTTGAATGGAAGTATACTCCAGACAATTGGAGGAATTCAAATGAGAAATCAAAATGGAGTTTATCAAGATTGATTTTCAGTTACATGATGGATTCAATATCAAGCATTCCTTTCTCATTTCTAACAAGATTGATTCGCTTACATGATTGATTTCCATTGTATTGGCTTATAGACTGCAGCCATGTTTTTCACTTGATGCAGGCACTTTTATAGAGCATGACTAGAGTCTGCAGTTCTATTTTGAGGAATATCCTGAAGGCAGTACTGTTTATGGATTTCTCACATGCTAATGGATATTAGGACTTTCCTTATATCCAGAGTTGCACAGATGCAGATATATATATATATATATATATATATATAAAACGACAAATATATTTATAATTACTATCAATATTATATTTTAAAAAAGTATATATATTAGAACTAAGTTGCTGCTAGGTTTAGGTTACGGGTAAGTATATGAAGTATACTAATACATGGATACAGCAAAAACAAATTGCCACATATACTAATATATGGATAATCTATATAATGCCAAATGAAATGTCACAAATGTCATAATAAATATTAAAATTTATTATTACATAAAAATGCAACCAGGTCTGAATCTTAATGTGATCGTGAAAATTTAAAACGGAGTGCATGTATATCAAGATGTAATAATCTTATTTTCTGCTTTTATAGCAGCATAAAACTGAAAATCGGATTTGTGTGGGATTTAGATTTACTGTCACAATCATTCCTTGTCCAAATTTGAATTTTCCTGCAAGTGATCAGATAAAGAGTAGTTGGGTTGCTTGAGCTTGTTCCCTCATGTTAAGATTTGCTCCCAAGATTAGCCCCTGCTGTTTTTCAGCATTTCAGTGTTTAAAAAAAAAAACTGTGCCATTTTTTGTTTCAATGTTGAAAAAGATTTTAGAAACTTGTTTTTGGCCCTGGATGCAGCCTGGGCAGGCAAAATACTGCCAAATGTGTCTGCAGACATCCAGCCATATCCAGTCCTTTTTTCTGCCGAATCATTACCCAAATATTAGACTTTTACACTCTACAATTTTTTGTAACTTTAAATCAGATATATTCAGCTGTATCTGATACAGCCCAGTTGTGGGTTTGTATCTGTCTACAACCACGTACAGTATCCAAGCCATGTCTAAGCCAAGCCCTACCCATGTACCATCATTCAAGATCTGCATCATAGAAACTGGCTGTTGGATGCTTTTTTATTTTTTGTAACCTTGCACACATCTGACATCCACCTTTACCATTCCGACAATCAATAGAGCATATAAGTTGAGTTGATGTAAAGAGCTAAGTATTGCATGCTACTTTAGATAACATTGAGACATTCACTTGAATGTTAATGTAAGAATGAGCTAGGCCTAGGGTATTAGGATTTTCCATACGAAATAACATATGGATGAAAAGTCGAACGGAGTGCATATAGAATTTGTCCTTTGTTGGAAGATACCCATGGGACTGGGAGGTCCCTTAAACAGTATCCAAGTATAACAGAGACGGAAGTCTTTGGTAGAAGAGAAAACACCATAAAAAATTAGGAAATAGCCACCCTGACCAATAAGGTGAACAAGAATCATAAAATGAGAAGCACTTACCAAAGTTACAAAATTTACACTGTCATGGGTATTAGGAAAGGAAATAAATTTTACATTCTAAAGAATTTTTGAAATATATATATATATAATTCAACAAGAGCATTGGGCAGCCTCTGAAAAACAAAAAAAAGAAGTTATATTCTACAGACATCAACAAGAAATTAACTTCAAATTGATATAGCATTCACATCCTCTGTCAAAAAATACCACCCATTCCCTTCTTTTCAACCACCATTTTATAGACAGGGTTAGCACACACTTTACAATGATATGTACATTCCGATATGTTTACATTTCATGTAGACCTCACATCCTGTTGTTGAAATGTACAAAATTTATACTCGAAAGCTTGGATGTTGAGGAATTGGACTTAGCATTTCGATCAGAGCATATTATTGTTCAATCCTTCCATCGATGATGACACTCAGGATTGCAGCAAACATAAAAGAGAGACATATCATCTCCTCTTGTTGATGCCTGCACGTTTCAAAGGAAACAGTCTCAGCCCTAATCTAAGTCTTTGCAGATTATTCACAAGGTTTAATAAACAATGAATCAGAATTTTCTGCTAATCAATAATATATTTTAATTTTATAAATAGCAATGTCTGCCCACTCAAAGCTAGGAAACAAAAATAATTCAGATAAATGATCAAATAAAATTTGAGGGCCGTTTAATTTGTTTATTAGTTATTACAAATTCTGATAATAACTGCGTAAGCACCACATCAGCTATATCAACAGCCAAATGTGCTAACCTAGAGTATATTTTGAGCCCTCAAGAGATATAATCTGAAAAATACCTGAAGATAAATTAAAGTAAACAACTCCAATGGATGAGATAAGATATAGTCTATCCCTGAGTGAACTCTCACATGGATTAGTAGTAGATTTCAAACATATAACTTTAACAAAGTAATGTAATATTTTACAACCAGTTGATACATTAACCAACCTGCATAAAAGCAATCAAAATAATTCTTTCTAACTAGAAGTTTCCTATTTTGGAAACTTGATAAGCTTCATTTTATAGTCGCGATTGATGATGGGTTGAGAAGTTGCAGCCCGAAACCTCTCGTAATAACTCCAGAGGTGATCCCAAAGTCCATCTTTACTACAACGGCTTGACATATATTAGAAAAAACCACTGCCGATTGTATACACAGGTAATCCTGAAGTCCATCTCTAAGCATCCAGAAATAACCACAAAATGCTTAGGAATGTCAGCTTGCCTTTGGATGAATGATCGATCACATATAATATCATATCATTTTTGTCAATGTACATGAAACAAAAAAATAGAAAATTCGCAACATTCTCCAATCCAAAAAGGTAGCCTTCATATGAAGCATTTAGGCTTCCTTCTGCATCTGAAAAGGAAAACAGATTTGTGGGATGGTAACATCCAGCAAATGCAAAATAAATTAGCCCGCTGGACCCATCGACAGTTTTCTTTTTCCAGAAAAATACTTCTGAAATCTATCTTACAAGCTGTCCTGGTCTATTTTCAGCAATTGTTTTCTCTTCCCACCCAAGTTACAGATTTTCTATTAATGTATTCCCAACAGCAGAGCCAATTGTGTTGAATTATTAATAGAGAATCTGCAACTCTTGAGAAATATGCTCGAGTGACAATTCACAGTGTGCTATAATATTTTGACCCTTGTTTCGGGTCTCTCTACAAAACCCATCATCAGGGATAAGATCAAAGTCAATGCTCAAAGCATACGAGAAAGTAATGTCCTCATAGATTTGAGCAACAACAATTTGTTCTTCATTAAATCTGCTTTGTCCTTGACAGTGTCTGATTTTTTCTTGAGCATTGAGCTCATGGCAGACCATAAATGTTTCAGAAATGTTGTGGCCTCCATTTTTATTTCACCCACTTTGATCTTCATTGCTGACAAATAATAATAACTCCCTGGCAATGGATACTATTTAAAGGACCTAACCTGGAATGTTTTTGGTTTTCTGTGTAGGAAGATGAAAGCCTAGATAAAGTATATAATATTAAATTCCTGCAAGATTACTTATACAGCTCAGGAAATGCAAAAGTCTTGAGAATCTTTCATTTTTGCAGGTGGTCCTTCCTAGATAACGATTTTGGGGTGTAATGGATTTATGCCAAAGCACCAATCCATGATGAAACGTCAACATGGATTGTTGTTGCAGACCAAATTTAATGATATTTTTGGTAATATAGAGGATATTAGTTGTTTTGGTGAAAACGCAGAGCTGTACATAGCACTATAGAGGTGCAGGGTTCTGCTTGCTTTGATCATTTTTTACCAGATAGATATGAATCATCATCAGCTACTCTACATGGATGTTTCTTTGACCATAACGACCTTAAGAATCCATCACAACTTAATTCTTTTGTTAAAAAAGCACTAGGTGAGGGTACTAACAATATGGAAAATATGTACTATCAGAGGTAAAGTTTTATGTTTCATGATGGGGACCGTTGACATAAATTTGGATTTTAAATTCTTAAGTCAGTAATTTTTTTATTATTTGTAAAATACTGTTAAAACCAGCAGTGGTGTTATTTGATTGGGGTTTGAATCCAAATATGAAATATAAATTTTGAATTGGAACCACTACTGTGTTTATGCTATAGCATTAGTTGTACAAAAATATCAACTCCATTTTGTGTAAGGTTTGAGCATGACTTCTTTAAAACCCTTTGGATGCTATTGCTATCAGTATTACTTACCTAAATGTTTTATAGCCAACTTACTTTCCTCATTAGAAACCAAAGACAACTTACTATCCCTTTGTTATTATAATTTATTCTTTTATTCTTACTGTTATATTCATTATCTTATTTTTAGAATTCGCCCGCAATTCAATAACGTACTTACAAGTTAAAGTTTATTGCAAAACCTCAACTTCTTGCTTGCGATGCATGTTTTTTCCTTGTGCCATGCTGGATTTGTATACGTATAGCTAATTCTGTTTTAATTTAAAAAAGGAATCCTGAATGTTTTATTTCTGCATTTTTAAAGTTCAAGGCACAAATAACTCATCTAATATTTAGCAAGTTTTGCTCGCAGAAACAATTGTTGCGTATGTTGTTTCATTGACAACAGCAGCTGCTACAAAAGTAATTGAAGTGGATCTATTGCGGCATTGTCCTGGATTGAGGTGATTTAAATTTTTTGAGCATTTATAACTACATCGACCTATGCGCTATATTGTCCACATTGTTCCCTGCCTCAATACATATAATGTAACTCAAACTTTGCAAAGCCTGAAGAAACAACATTAACGACTTATGTTAATTGCATTTGTTGGTTGCAGTGCTTGCATAATACATCTTTGATTGAGCCAAACGCTCCTGCATTTATTCTCAAATCGCTTGCGAAGCTCAATAACGTACTTACAAGTTAAAGTTTATTGCAAAACCTCGACTTCTTGCTTACGATGCATGTTTTTTCCTTGTGCCATGCTGGATTTGTATACGTATAGCTAATTCTGTTTTAATTTAAAAAAGGAATCCTGAAAGTTTTATTTCTGCATTTTTAAAGTTCAAGGCACAAATAACTCGTCTAATATTTATCAAGTTTTGCTCGCAGAAACAATTGTTGCGTACGTTGTTTCATTGACGACAGCAGCTGCTACAAAAGTAATTGAAGTGGATCTATTGCGGCATTGTCCTGGATTGAGGTGATTTAAATTTTTTGAGCATTTATAACTACATCGACCTGTGCGCTATATCGTCCACATTGTTCCCTGCCTCAATACATATAATGTAACTCAAACTTTGCAAAGCCTGAAGAAACAACATTAACGACTTATGTTAATTGCATTTGTTGGTTGCAGTGCTTGCATAATACATCTTTGATTGAGCCAAACGCTCCTGCATTTATTCTCAAATCGCTTGCGCTTCGCAAAAAGGTAACTTTCTGAGGTTATGAAACGTCACACCATCTTCTAAGGTCATTAAAGGTAGTTTATGTTTTCATCCCATTCTGTCGCTAGAATTACAACGAGCCCCCATTTTTCAAATTGCTAGGAAAGCTCAAACTTGCATTTAACAAAATAGAACTTCTCTTTTCTTTTCCATATGTATTCCATTAATGTCCATTACATAACTATAGTGAAGATAAAACTAAAAAAAATGTACAGAATAATACTAATATGCCCATTGATTAAAATTAAATACTCTAGACAAATAAACTAAAAAGCCATATGACAACATAAAAAAAAGGGACTAAGAATAAACCAACAAAATTTCAAACAGGATTGCAACATTTCCGAAAAGCTAAATAGTCTTACACATAATGGAGATAAACTTGACTGAAGGAGGTGTCTTTGAGTATCATTAAAGAATCCCCCCATAACGGCTTGACACTACAACTACTGAACTTGTCACCATTACGTTCATCGTTCAACTCTGCAATTCAACACCGAGTGGACCTATCAGACGGAAATCATATTCAACCTACCCTGCTTCCCTCTAAGTTTGCAGGCCATGTACTCGAAAAATATTGCAGGAAGGGTCCATTGTGCTGCTCCGAAAATATGTCTGCAAAAATTATAATAAAGATCTGTAAGTTGCATCTACGTCATTGTTTGAGTTTTGTAAAGTCTTATTTTCTGATTTTATAATGTTGACTATTCTTTCCTTGTGTTATAGGACGGTTCTTATTACTGACATGGACAATATTGTCTCCACCTGGCCAAGGCAAGGAACACCTGTTCCCGTCCCTGAACATATTTTACGAGGGAAAGAAATAGTATGCGAGTCAACGCCCCCCGCAAACACTCAGCTGTCTCCAAACACACCTGCCTGCGATAGATACACTACTGCAAATAGTGAAAACAATTGCATAGACATTTCTAGTTTGACTTTAATGTCAAGGATATGGACTATAGAAGGCAGGGCTCTTGCTAAAACAACTCTCAGAGAGTACCGAAATACAAAGGGCTGTGGCGTCATCTTCGCCTTTGATTTTGTGGACAAAAAAGGCACAGAAATAAGAATCACTTCTTTCAATGATGTTGCAAAAAAATTCTATGCACAAATAGAAAATGCAGGACTATACAATATATCTAATGGTAGAGTGGGTAAAGCAAATCGTTCTTACAACCATTTAAATAACGAATTAGAAATTTTCTTGCTTCCCTCGTCTACTGTCACTCCTGCAATTGAACTACAAAACGATGTTCCCCTCCATCACTTCCACTTCAAAGAAATAAAAGATATACCGTCCATGCCTGCACGCTCAATGGTGGACTTAATTGGTGTTGTGATGGCCATTTCTCCTTGCTCGACCATTCGTCAGAGACAATTCTGAGGCTATAAGGAGAACACTATTAATGCGAGATATGTCCGGCTTCAGTATCTCCGTAACCTTATGGGGCCAACATTTACATGATCTTTGCGAAGAGTTGTCAGAGATACTCTCAGTTCTAGATTTTCCAATCTTGGCAATAAAATATGGCCGTGTTTCAAATTTCAATGGCACAATTGTTGACACCATTTCCGCTTCAAAATGCTACGTCAACCCTCCGATTTCTGAAACACAAGCTCTCCGCGATTGGATATCATCGCCAAATTCACATGTTCCGTGCCCATCTGTCACCAGCAAAGATGGGCCTCCACAATCTATGGTTGCCAATGCTACTTTGTTACAAATTTTAGAGATGGGAAATCTCGAAATGAATGAGTGGGTAACTGTTGAAGCTGAAGTATCGAACATCAACATGGATAATTTCTTCTACATGGCTTGCCCAAGAACAGTCAATGACAAACAATGCAGAAAAAAGGTTCAGGAACAAATTGGTGGTAAATGGTTTTGCAAAAAATGCAATATTCATGTTCAAAACTGTAATTACAAGTACGCTCTGCGTATGGATTTGAAAGATGCTACAGGGGAGCTGAAAGGGGTTACTGCTTTTGATGACACTGCAGAAATGATAATGGGAATTTCAGCCATGCAGACTTGCAATTTCTTTGCATTGATAATGATGCCACACAGGAGATTTTTGATCATGTCATTGGACATGCTTTCCTCTTCACTCTTTCTCTTAAAAAGCAAACATACAATGGAACAACCCAATTAAAATGTGTTATTCTTAAGTCAAAGACAACATGACATATACTGCGAATTCCACCATATGGGTGTTCTACATTTTGTTAATGCACAGATCCTCCCTCCACAACTACGCTCTTTTTGCATTCCTTTTTTCCCATAGTACCTTTTCCAAGTTCAGGTTTTTAAGAAGAATATTGTAACTTCCTTGCTATATGTATTCCAACAATACAAAAAAACAAATAGTATTTTCATAAATCAACTACGGTCATCCACTAAGTTTTTATTCCTCTGCAATATTTGTCATATCTCCCTCTTATATGGTTATGAAAGAAATTATTTCATGTTGCTCTTGTCCAGAATCAATCGTTTGTTATCATTACCCATGTGTACAATTGCATTTGTTACTATCTTCTCGACCAAAATTTAATGTTTGCACGTTGTCATACATGAACATCTATATTTACGTTTCTGTAATTACTTATACACTAATTACTTTTTGCTCATCAAATTTCTTGCAGAAAACTCCAACATTCAATTTTGTAACGTTCAAATGTCTCCTCCTCAAACAAGGGAACGTAAACGAGCGTATTATGCGAAAAACAGGCTGCACATCACTGAGCAGCAACGTCGTAGATACCACGCTCGCAGGCTGCGAGCACACCTCAAACCTCGCTTCATCCGCAACAACCACAGATTCAAGCAACCCCGCCAAGTATTTCTGCTTCCACCTCCTTTTCCAGCCCACCTTGCCCCAATCTGCAGTGCATAAATGATTTGCCCAGCAGTTGTAGTTCCCATACACATTCTTCCCCATGTTACCCTCCACTTCCACTTCAGCCACCAACATTTATGCATATACTCCCTGGCCTTCTACCACACCCAAAATACCATTGACACTTCCTTCCTTTAAGCAAGCACAACAATCCTTCCGTAAAAGAATAGATACCTTTGCAAATATGAATACTTGCTCTATCTGTATGGAAAGCTACCCAGGAATCACCGGGAAAATGAGAGACCAGAAATACGTATGCAATAGATGCTTCGCTGAGAAAAATGGTCATCGCTTCTCTACATCGAACAACATGAATCCAGGCCATCAACCTGCAATTCTTAAATGCCTTACACAAGTTGAGGAAATGCTTATTGCAAGAGTCAATCCAATCTTACAAGTTAGCCAAGTTCGTGGGGGACAATACAAATACACTGGCCACACTATCAGTTTCCCACAAAATATTGAATCTATTGTTAAATACCTTCCGCGGCGTCTAGGCGAAGTGGACATCTTGCTTTTACAGAGAAAAGGACATAACCAAACAAAGTATGATTTCTATGTCAGCAGATCACGTGTTTGGGATGCTCTCCAGTTCAAAATTACAAACGAACCTTACTACAAAGATGTTCTAATCGACTACGAAGCCTTGTCCTCTTTGCCGATTGAACAAACCAATGTTTCTTCCATCTTGCAAACAATTGAAATAAATTATCCCCCCCATCAAGAGGAAATTCCCATTGTATCTGATCTAGAAGAATTTACATCTCCCAATAGTCAATCCCTTCCATCATCCTTTGTCCCAATTTTCCCTAATTCAGGTACTGAAGAGGAAGAAATTCAACGGTTCTTGTTTGGTTCAACAAATGGCTCACCCTTATCATTACCTTGGCCTGAAATTGGCCTTTCCCCAATCAATGAATACAACACAAAAGGCTTGTTTTCCATGGCTTTCCCGACCTTGTTTCCCACAGGTTCAGCCATGTTTAAACAACCTCGCATGAAGGAGGTCCAACTTCATGAATATGCACTTGCACCTACTCCGTTACTTTGACAACCGCTTTGGAGCACACCCCAGGTTCAGGTACTTTTTGCTCAACCTCATCATGCGGCATCGTAGCCAAGCAACAACTTCTGTCTTCATGAGACAAGATATCCTTCAAAACATTCCAACATCTATAAGTGACTTGCGAAAACACCTTCAAGCTAATCCAAATGATGCACTCCCACAAAATCTCATGCGTTTTGGCGCGTCGCTTCGCGGAACTAGGTCTTTCTGGTTGAAAAGTAGAGGTGAACTTTCTGATATGGTTGAACAACTAGCAACACCGACTTTGTTCTTCACTTTAAGTGCTGCTGACACCAAATGGCCGGACCTCCATAGTGTAATGCCTGACACTAGCCCTGCAGATCCTCGTGAAGCACAACAATGGAGGAACCATAACATTATCTCTAACCCTCATCGAGTTTCTGCTTACTTACACCAAAGATTCACAGTATTCCGCGAAGAGGTCTTGCAAAACTACTTAGGAGCAACAGACTACTGGTATAGGTAAAAAATGTCTCTTCGTTTATTTCCTCTTCCAAAAACTTCCTTATATTTGTTCATCTCTTTCCACGAATGAATGGCATCATAACCCTTCCTCTTACTTATTCATCTCTTTCCAGGTACGAGTGGCAACATAGAGGATCCGCACATGTCCATGGGTTCCTTTGGCTTCCAGAAGCACCAAATGTGGAGACAATTGACTGGAGTGACACGTCTGCTATCAACCAAGTTAGAGAGTACTTCGACAAACTTCTTTCCGCATGGAATCCCCGTTCAATTTCATGTAGATCAGAATACATTCACCATCCACTCCAAGATGATCCATGCTTATTAAAGACATCTGAAATATTGGCAACCGATCCTCTTTTAGACTTAGAAGAAATTCTAAATCGAGTGCAAAGGCATACCAAATGCTCTGAACGTACATGCCTGCGAAAAAAAAAATGGCATGGAATGCAGGTACAAAGCACCTTGGGAACTACTTCAACAATCAACACTAACAGTCAATGACACACACAAAGTCCAATACATGCCTGCCAGAAATGATGACAGATTGAATATCCACAACCCCGCCATGCTATCCATCTGGAGAGCCAATGTTGATTGCCAGCCTGTACTCTCTAAGCATGCAGTCCTTAAGTATATTGCAAAATATGCTTCCAAAGCAGAGCAACGCTCTGAATCATACCACCAAATGCTCTCAAGAATATCTTCAACAGCCGATCCCCATCAACCAGCCAAAGTTTCCTTCCGAAAAATGCTTACAGATAGTGTCGTAGATCATGACATAAGCGCCCAAGAAACATGTCACATGCTGCAAAAGTTGCCTCTTGTTCTTTGTAGCCGATCCTTTGTTTCACTGAATGTTGGAAAGAAAATTTTGCGTCGCATCCCTCAAACCAATCATCCAAACTCTGAGCCAACCAATTTCATAGATGCATACATGAAACGCCCAACCCATATGGAATCAATTACACTGATCGAAGCAACAAGAAGCTGGTCTCACAACAAGCTCCGAGCAGGTGAAAAATGGAAGCAATGGTCAACAAATGCTATTGTGTGCGTCTCCCCTAGATTTTACTCCATCCCCAATGACCATTCCCCTTCCTTTGAACTCTTCTGTTGGAGTGAACTTCTTCTCTACAAACCTTTTCGCAACATCCCCACAAACATTGGAACCACATCAGAGCAAGTCATTTCCAACTGGCTATTACTCAAAGACTTTTATCATCCTTGGCATGTCAAATGCATATCCATATCAAATGATTCCTCTTCCTCTGACGAATCCCCTTCAGATTCTGAAAACTTAGCTCCCACTCCATTACATGCTGAATGGGAAATTTTATCCCGATTACGTCCGAATACTTCCATGTGCCTTGACAAGTTCAACATGCTAGGCCTTCGAGACTTTGACTTACATCACAATTGGCTCCAAAATGGCGTACCGCTTCATTTACATGACATTGCCCCGTCATTCATCGATATGTCCAAAAACACTACACCAATCCCTTTCCGCATGCAAAATTCCACATCCAGCACAACACTTTTCTCTCAATAGGAACAGCTTTCAATACTATAGTCCAACCATTACAAGCAAGGAACTATTTCACCCCCTCTAAAAATGATTATACAAGCACGAGTAAAAATCTTATCTCATAAACAAAATCTGCAATGCATTATCCTCAACAAGCCTACAACAACCATATCTCTCTCGGTCATCACACCTATAGGACCATTCAACTTTCAATACTATAGTCAACCATTACAAGCAAGGAACTATTTCACCCACTCTAAAAATGATTATACAAGGTACATTGCAAATGAGCATGGCAACACTAAAAATCGATCTTATCTCATAAACAAAATCAACAATGCATTATCCTCAACAAGCCTTAAGAACAACCATCTCCTCTCCCAAAAGAAAATCATCACACCTAATGGAGTGGCCGCATTCAACATTTCCGCATCGACCATACATGCTAACTCGACTAAATCTACATTCTAATAAAAGAAATAAAACTCTCGAAGGCATGTCGCTTTCCACTCTCCAACAATCCCTACAATTAGAGGATGTTCTAACTACATTCTCATTGAACTGAAATGAGCTTCATAGGAAAAACCAAACCAACACTCCTTGCAAAAATCGATTTCCGTCTTCGTGAAGCCTTCCCCACTTTAAATCAACCACCGCTCATTTGGAAATCAGATCCATCATTCTCATTGGTGACCTTGGCCAGCTACCCCCGAAATGATGACGTTCCACTTTACGTCGGCCACACCTACGGAACAAACCTATGGTTTAGCTTCACAACATGTATCACACTTACAACAATATTTAGGCAACAAGGTTCAAATGATGCCCAAATTTCTTTTCGACAACTACTACTAAATATCAGAGATGGAATCCCACTCCTCCACGACTGGAAAAAACTTATCCAACGAATGACTCCTAAATACCATTGCCGACATAACACCCTTCCTTCTAGCTCCACATTTGTTTGCAACAAATGACCTTGTCGACCAACACAACCTCAACATGCTGAAATCCCTCAATTCACCAATCACACGCTCCAACGCTGAACAAACAAGGCGTAACTACTCTGAGGAACATGATGAGGAGAAACTCGAACCAATTATTCTCCTCTGTAAGCAAAAAAAGGTTATGCTCACCGCAAATTTGTGGGTTGAAGCTGGCCTTGTGAATGGCTCCATTGGCCCCATTATCGACATTGTCTACGCCCCATCATCATCCCCTCCTGCTCTTCCACTTTTTGTTGTAATCGACTTCAACAAATACAACGGCCCTCCTTGGAATCCACATTTCCCCACCCATGTCCCCGTACCCCCAATCTCAAGAGGCAACTGCAGGCAACTTCCTTTAAAAATGGCCTGGGCACTTACAATCCATAAATCGCAAGGGCTTACTTTACATAAAGCAACTGTGGATATAGGTTCTTCAGAACGACCAGGGCTTACTTTCACCACATTTTCTAGAGTCCCCTCCTTAAAAGACCTGCGCATTTCACCCCCCTTCTCTTTCGAACGCTACTCCAAAATGTCCCTTTCCCGACACCTCCTTCAAAGAAAGGAGGAGGAATCAAGACTACAAAATCTTCGTTTCGCCACATCCGTACCATAATCCACCCCAACCCATCCCCCCACATTCAATCACATTGTCGCTCCCCAATGCTCTGCTTCCACTCTCAAACAAGTAAGTAAACGTTCCAAAACAAATTGGTGTCGATTACAAATTTCTAAAAATTTAGAATAAATTACATTGCACTTTACTTAACAATTGTGCAATGATGCCTACAGTTACGGGTCGACTGGTGCGGACAGTAAAGGCTATGGAGCGGTGGCTTGCAAAAAAAAAAAAAAAAAGACGACAAATGCCAACACCTTTCTTTTTTTCCTTTATGTAAATTGCCTTTCTTTCTCATGTACAGCTTTCTCCCGATCTATAAACAATTCACTATGTAAAAAACATGTTGTTATAAATGACAAATCAATTACTTAACATTGTAAATAGAAACAACACAAAAAAACGTCTACAACAACGTATACTTCGAACTAAAGGATTTTCAATACATTCGTAAAAAACAACATGCACATTAATCAACCCAAAAACCAACTCCATACACTTAATACTGCACTTCCTACCTGCATCATACTACACACCCGACCCAATAATAACCCTCATTTTCGAATAAAACACCCGCCCATCCCTTACGGCGTCAACATTGCACGCTTCATCGTGCGATTGCTAGTCTCACTCTATTAAAAAATGAAAAATATTAATCAATTAAAGCGTTAAATCCTTTTGGGAGACTACTCTATAAAATTTTATTTTGCATCGCATGATTCGTATTATGGAATGTACATATTGGTCACATTCATTATATGGTCCTAGTCAATTTGTACGGTCTTTTCTCTTCTTATTTTTAAGTTTTGATTTTAATCAATATATTTAAATTGCATTGTTTCGCTTTCTCAAGATCATCCTTATCATAATATTTCACTCTACAATCTTTTATATAAGTAATTTAATATCACTTTATAACTCACATGGATCTTTTACAAGCTACATAAACACTAGAACATGCACCTTATGTATCGTATATTTTTATTAAAAATTAGAAGAAAAAAATATAAAACCAAAAATAATAAATAATTTATTTATCCCATCCAAATCTTAAAAAAACATGTATAATTAACATCTAATCAATTAATGTTAACAAGATAATTAATCAATATTATCACCTAACCAAATCTTACTCATTGCCCCCATCCCATCACTTGCCACACCAATCCTCAAGTGTCCTACTTTTTTCCCACTCTAAATTAAAATAACATGGATAATCTTCCACTATCCGCATGATGAATCACATAATAAAATTAAATAATATAGACAATCCTCTATTATCCTTCGTATATCCTACCACCAAATTAAATAATATGGATAATCCTCCACTATCATACATATCTCTCACTACCAAATAAATTAATATGATCAAATCCTCCATTATTTTACATTTCCCCTATAACAAAAATAATGATAATGGAGATAATTATCCCCTATACGCCATTTTGAAATCACCATCACTAATCCATCACCTAATACATCATCATGCTTAAAATAGATTAATTACCCCCTCACTAATCTCATCATGGGAAATCGTATAAATAAAACTCACGCCCCAAAGCATAAGACATATATAAATTCATGACGATAACATTATTATGGTCATGGTTCCCTAGATTTCCATCTAAAATCGTTAAGCTCATATTATAACATTTTACTTCCTTACATGCATGTTTTTTTGTTGCTAGTTATTGGAGAGGCGACGATGAATCTTTCCTACAACTTAGTTTGTGACTACAAATACCTCAAATCAATACAAACATAATCAAAATTTAGCCAAAAGTAAAGTCTCCACCACGTTAGTCTTGTAAAGACCATAAATTGGTATGTTATTTCATTTAAATTCATCTAAGTCATAATCAAAATTTAGCCAAAAGTAAAGTCTCCACCACAGTTAGTCTTGTAAAGACCATAAATTGGTATGTTATTTCATTTAAATTCATCTTTCACTTAGATGTCTTAAATGTTCTTATTTCAACCTCAAAATGACTGGGAATCTAAATTAGGAAGCTCCCCCTAGCCATATATTAAAATCTAATTCTTTCCTTAATCGTGTAACTTTTCGGATATAAATATAAATTTGGATATTTTAACTGTTTTATTTATGCAAATACCTCATGAATTCCCTCATTTATTCAATGGAAACATCATAAATCAAGTTTGAGTTGATATATTAGATATATTTACCACATTCTACATGGTAACTCACTATATAAAAATACATATTGGTGATCATGATTGGGCCAATTTCCATTTATGGGTTGAATTATTTCATTTATGAATTTAACTTGATATTTTATGTTTTTTTCTTTCAATTTTCCTCTCATATTTTCTTAAATATCAAATAACAATAAAATAAATAGTTACAAGATATTCATTGGCATGAACAAGTCACAAATTAGTTTCTATTGAAAATAAATTAAATAAAAATTAAGTTGTTCATTTTTAATTGATATATATAATCTTAATATAGATTATATGATATGTTTTCTCTTCCTTTCCAACCTTTGGATTTAGAAATATCTACGGTCTTTTAATTTTCTATTGGTTTGTGTTTACAAGTATTTTACAAATCAAAGTTGTCTTCGAATGGTTTTCATATCCATCTCAAGATATTTTTCGTGGCATAATTTGTATTGGTGTGTGTATTCCATCTAACTTGTCCTATTGAGTCTAAAATATGCTATAAAAATGTAGATCACATATAAATATTTATACAATTTGTAGCTATCTTTTATGGCGGGTTTTCTTTATTTTTGGGGACTAACAATTTTTAATAATTGTTAGTTTAGCTTAGTTTTAGTATGATTGTATCGTTTAAGGAAACTTTTTAAATTTCATTCTTATGGTAATCTTATTTAATGTTGTCTATTTGATAAAATTTGTAAAGATGGAAAGTTGATTACATTGGATCTTATACTTTGGTTAGTTGACCTTCTTAAGAGTGGCATTGGAATATCCAGTAATTATATATGGTTTTACAATGATAATTTTCATGTTCATAACATTTTTTAGATAAAAGGATCATTATTATTTCTATGATTTTATTTAAAATAAATATTGTTTATTGAATTAGATTAGTGTGAGAAATATGTACATCTAATTATTTTATTTCGAGTAATCTATTTATTTTTTATTCATTGTCTTTCCTTCAAAATTTCATTACTTATTTCTTTTGATTTTCAAAGAGTGATATTTATGCATATTGGTTATTTTATTTTGGATAATAATGTTAAAATCATCAAATATTGCTCATTATAATCCTTGTAGTTTGTGACTCAACAACTAACTTTCTAGTTTTAATATTCATATTTGTTTTTCTCGCATTTCTTTGATAAAAATAGAATTATAATGGCAAATCAAACATGTACCCAAAAAAAAAAGGATTTTTTTATATCCACTATATATGGAAAAATGTTCACTTTAAAGGCCTCTTCGACATCTTGATTTTTCTAAAATTTGGACTTGTTAAGTCATTCATTAGGATGGTCCTAATTTTGATTATTCAAAAGTTTTTTAATTCGGCTCGTATTATAAATTTATAAAATTATTCATTAAAAGTTTTCATCATCTTCTTCCACACAAGCTATACCCAAGCTATCTTAAATGACCCCTTCAACGAAATCCTCACTATTTTATCTCACATTCTCATCACTTCATAACTTCATGAAATATTACATGAAATTTTCTCATGAGCTTGTATATAAGCTCTGTTATGCTAGTTCTTCACCAAAAGGATCATCTCCAAGCTCATCTCACAAGATCTTTGCAATATTTTCTCATGCGTTCACCTCTGATATCTTCACAACATCTTAATTTCCCTAGATCTTCATCACAAAATCATTCCAACATTCACATCAATACTATTCCTTGCTCATAACCATTAGTTATTTATGAGATCCTTCACAAGAACATTTTAACAAATATTTTCATGGCCACATCTCATGAACTCACCAACAAGTGTGTTAAAAAGTCATTGAATTATTGGCATGGTACAATGTAGAAAATAATTAGATATGATTAGATTTGTTTGTTTTATCGTATCTCATTATTCTCTATTTGTTTGTAATGCTCCTTCAATTATGGAGAATACAGTTATATTCCTCTACTATATATATGGACGTGCTTATGATAAATAATATGGTGTGAGCTTATCTCCATTTCCTTGTCCACTTCTTGCTCCTCACAATCTGGTATCAGAGCGACTCTTTTTCTCTTTGAGCCTGTGAGAAATGAAATTAATGGCAATAAAACTTATTTTATTTGCGGTTTGAATTCATATTAGAGCGTGGATGTTTGGAGTAGAACAAAGAAGTGGAATTAGAAGAGGTTGCGTTTAGAAGTGATACGTGGAAGATCCATTTACCTACGTGGAGCTTGGACGTGTGGAACCAACACTCCACAAAATTACAACGCAGATATAAGAGCAATCTTCCACGTGACCTGCCAGCCAAGGATTCAACGTGGACTAAATTCCAGTGACCTATTTTTCACCTTGGCGTCTTGTCTTTAGACGTGCAATAATTCACTTTTTTAGTGAAAGAGCCACCAGCATCTAAGAATTGGGGGATGAAATTTTCCTGCTACTTGGACGTGGAAGGGATAAGTACCAATAGTTTGTTATTGCATAAGCGATTAAGATTTTCCTAGTCGAATTGCATGCCAATGTGCATTATTCAATTCAGTCTTAGATCAAGAGCATGCGTTAAGTAGTAAATGTGTGCAACTTGGAAGAGCCATTTCAATGCAGGAGTTCAAGTCTGACGTAATGAAAATTTTCATTGCAAAGGCGAACTGTTGTTCACTGGAATATTTCCTGCTAGATGATTGGGTGTGAGGAAAAAAAGACCTGCTGCGTGGAAGTTTCTGGCATCGTTCCTGAAGAAATTTCTAGTGACCTACCTGTGGAGAAAGAGATAACAGAAAAAGGTAAGAATATTTGCGCTGAAAAATACAATTATGGCTAAATAATAAAAAAAGTGCTAGTCTCTCCTGATAATGACTCAAAGAAAAAAAAGTCTCCATTTAAAAAAAGAAGGAGAAAATCCAACATACCAATGTTGAATGTCAAGTGTGAATGAAACAATTGGGACTGTTGAAAGCCATAACAATGACTCTTTCATGAGCTGTAGAACACCATCTAGAAGCTCCGAGAAGCTTCGGGTTCTATTCAAAATTACTTAACAAACTTCACAACACCAGAAACCTTATTTTCGGAAAATTGGTTCGAAGAGGACTTCTGGAGTATTTTCTTTTCGACGTCAGCTGCCAAGCGAAGAGAGTTTAAGAAGAGCTAGAAGTTGGTTATGAAGAAGAATGCCCTAACAAGATTTGCCATCTCTGAGTATGATAATATCGAGAACATCTCAGAGGCCGATTCTCTCAACAATGAGTGAAGACTTGTAATAATTCTTTGAAATCAATAAATTTTTTTTTACAATGTATGCACCAAAATTGCTTCTATCTAATGCTCAATTACTCAAAGGGCCAAATTCTGCGGCCTGGAAAATAAAGATAAAAAATATCCTTCAGTTGGAAGGATTATGGGTCATTGTCACAGGGTCAAATAGTTCCCACTACCCCTAATGAACTCATAAAATATGAGATGGCTACTGCCAAAGACCTGATGTTGATTATGTTGAGTATCATTAATGATGTGCAACCGCATGTTCCAGATGCAGAGAAACCATGGGAAGCATGGGATAAGTTAGCAACCATCTTCGAGGAGAAGAATCAGACTAAGATTCTTCATCCTTAGTCGAAATTGCACGCCCTCTCTATGGGGCCAGATGAGAAAGTTGAGTAGTTCTTAGATCGGGTGGTTGAGAAGCAAACATAGTTACTAAAGATCGGGTGAGAAGGTAGAAGACAAGATTATGGTTACGCTCACCTTCAGGGAACTCCCTTCTTAGTTCCGAGTGTTCGTTATGAAATTGAATGTATCCAAATGGAAAGTGACGTTCAAAGAACTCGTGAAATTTTTGTAGTAGGAAGAGGCCATCACTTCAGTCCAAGATGAGGCCTAGGATAAATCCTTTGTCTCAAAGCCCCATCATGGCTAGAAGAGTCAGAAAGTTCCCCCAGAGAAGAAAACACAAGCACATCAGAATCAACAACAAAATGCTCAAAAGTCAAAGAGGTGGTGTTAAATCTACAAAATGAACACTCATGACACTAATCACTTCCAAGACTGATGGCTTGAAAAAATCATCTTCGAGTCAATCAATCCCATCTAGGTGAGATTCTTTTCAAAAGTAAAAATGAGGTACCCGCGAAAGAAAGGAGAAGGGACATCTCACAACCCAATAAGATGATGACTTTGATGAGGAGACATGAGAAGGAGAAAATATTCTACAAAATAAAACGCTAGAAAAGATGGGGAGTGGTAGAAAGCCATCAATTTCTCATTTACGATTATTTTTTTACATAGTATTCATGCATGTCCTAGCTCGAAGAGAAATAAAGTCTAGCTGAAAACACTCACATGCATCCTATTTGATTATAACACTACCTCGAATGCATATTGTCATGGATTACGAGACAAAGAAAATATACAAGAGTCGAGACATGGTTTTAGATGAGTCATCATTTGACTTAGCAAAACCAACAGAAGAACCATTACCAACCACCTCTCCTTGACTAGTCTTTGAATCAGATGATGAGCCAGAGGAGACTACTCTAATAAAATATGAGCTGCAAGGGGAGCTATATGTTGACCTTGGAGAACTGGAGAATGTTACTTCGCATCCATCCTCATGTCAATGAAATAGTTCTTCACAAAAGCAGCCAAGTTCTCATCCGAAGTGGGTACAAAGCACCATCAAAGTCTCTCATTTGCAACAACTCCCAAATACTTCATCCGAACTTAAAATGAGGAGTCAGAAAAGAAATTACGTGAATTTTGTAGTCATGAGTTCAACTGTTTAATAGCTCGAACACGATAATGTTCATGAAGAACTTAGTCAACCTCAATGGAAAGAAGCCATTGATGCTGAATATGACTCACTCATTCAAATTCAGACATGGGAATTTGTCGATCTTCCTACAGGAAAGAAACCCATAGGCTGCAAATGGGTTTTCAAGAAAAAATATAAGGCATATGGATCCTGTGTTCAACGAAAATTTGTAAAAGCCATGGAATTAGGGTAAGAATCTCTAAAGAAACCCCAAAGGCTTTTAACAATCTGATCAATGGACCATGTGATAAGAAATGAGCAAGGGTTTCTTCTTTGCATACATTAATTTGAAGTAAACAAGCAAACTAAGCAAATGAAACTAACGTCTATTCTTGAAAGCTTAACAAAATATTCCCAGTAAAGACTTAAGCAATTTTAGTTTTGTTGTTTACTCCGTGAGGGTGAATGAATCTCACTAAATGGATACATGGCTAAGTTTAGCTATTTCATTACTAACCTAACATGGGTTCAAGATGAAACTATTTTAATGGTGGATGACTCAAGATCAAATGTTTTATTAACTTGGCTAATGCAAATGAGCTCTTAAGCTTTCTTAGGCTTATTTTGGCTTTGTGTTATATAAAGTTGTAAGTTTGAATGGGTAGACTTAGCCTTGTATTTATAGTTTCTGGTTTGGAAGAATTTGGAATTTGGGTGCATGTGGGACTAAAGATCAAAAAGCATTTTAGCATTAGATTAGGATAAACATTATTTAGGCTTAGTTAATCTTGGTTTAGGCTAGTTAACTAGGGTTTAGGCTAGTTAAAATTGATTAGCAAGTGATTAGAGACTCATTGAGAGTTGGGAGGGGTCTGGATAATCAATTGTGATTGATAAATAGCCTACGAAGCCAATAAAATAGGTCTAGAGAGAACTACGGAGGTTTTGAATGGTCAAGAGGAGGAATGTTTAGGTAATAAGAGACATATTAGCCAAATAAGCTGATTATAGGAGGAATACAACCGAGAAGGTGTCGTGAATGGGCATTTGAGAATGGAGTGAATAATAGGGAATTAACGAAGTTTCGTTAATCGGTTGAATGGGAGGAAATGCTAAGTGTAAGCATATTTTAGGTGTCTACATTTTCCCCTCTTTGAGGTGGTGTAAGCAACGTCACTTCAAAGAAAGTAGACAAGCATAAACAAGTAGAAAATTTTGAAGGGATAGAAGAAAAATGAGTAGAATGGAGGAAGGGGATTGAGCCAACATCCATTCAATGCCCTTTAAAAAATTTATTTTCATCATATTTCTAGTGATCTTCATCATCGGTCCTTATTTAAAAGAATGAACAAAAGTGTAGTATGACATGAAAAACCATATACGAACAAATGTCCATCACTAAAAGCAATAACTCCATGCAACATACAAAATGTAATGTGATACGAGAAAGTAAAAGATGCCTAACTCCATGCAACATACAAAATGCAATGCAATACGAGAAATTAAACAAGCTAACCTAACAGAGAAACATAACGTAATGTTTTGTTATCGAGCTTCATTCCGACCTATGTAAATTAAGGACAAGGGTTAATGATGGTGCCCCAAGAAAGGATACATGCAAAGGGAATAACAGAGGACACTTGGGCCTAATGAAAAATATTTGTGCACTACGAAACAAGATACTAGGCACTTGATCGGCTAGGAAGTACAGACATTACAAGCAACCTAGATTTTGTTGATGGAGATAGATCAAGATGAATCGTGAGTTGTGCACATGAATATGTGAGAACCAAAGAGTGGTGTTTTTGCGGGATGATTTATATTGTTTAGAACTTTTCTAAAACATATTTGAATGTTTTTGTTGATTTTGAAAGTTTTCTGAAACTATGTATAGGAAGACAAAGAATCTGGATGCCCCTAGCGATAGATGGGATGTACAGGGCATGGGATGTACAAGGGTAGAAGGCCACGTGTGTATAAGAAAGGTGAAGATGTAAAAATTCCTAGCGATTAGGTGGGAGTATTCAAAGGCAAAATCTTCATGGGTAGAAGCGGGAACCAAGGCCATTATGGAAAGGTTCAACATGATGGTGAACGTAAACCAATGAATTGTTGGGAAGAAGCAAGGATTCCCCAATGTAAGTTAGCCTAAGAGCACATGATAGAAAGGAAGGAGAATAATTTTTTGTGAAAGGGGATAAAGGTTTCCAAAACATGGCAAAAATTAATCTTATACACATGGATGATGATGTGAATGATATGAATGTAGCTTAGAAGCCTTGTGATGAAGAAGTGATTAGCCAAAGGCACAAATCGTTAGATGAGATATGGACTAAAGAAAGAGTTTGAACAAGGTAAAAAAGATACTTGGTAACATATTAATACTATTTATGTAATGCCCCGTTTGGCGGTTACCCAGGTTCTTGGCGTAGTGACCTTTCCCTTGTTGGGCGTCGAACGACTGTGTGTAATTCTGTTGTCTTAGACCATGTCTCAACGATGTTTTAACACCTCCCCTCTCCTTCTGGCGTCCTCGAGTCGTTATCGACACCTCCCTTTTTTGGACTGTGTAATGTCCTGTGCGTTATCCTTTTTACAAGGGGATCTTGTTGTTGCAATATTATTAAACTCAATCGTTGGTCAATATTAATGTGGGTAGAAATTATATATATAATTATAATATGTAGTGGTAATGATGTTATTTTAATTTAATGATCGATCGGCCCTTATTTTATAAGTATTATTATTTTACCTTAATTTCGATCATCATCGATATTTTATATTAAGTATCTCTATAGCTTTTCTTCTAGTGGTTTCATCTAATCGTGTTGTAGGGCGAACCCCGTCCCACGCTGAAGAAGGGGTTGCCTGTCTTGCGCCATGGTAGTCTTTGCTCCGCGTTCATCTTGAGTGTAACCTCTAATTTGTTCCCCCCTTCGTGTCGTTGTTGACGCTTCCTGTGCTGGCCTCCGCGGCGACCGTTACTTTTTCCCTATTTAATGGAAATTTGCGTGTTCGAAGCCTGGTTTATTATTTCTTTAAATAAATATATATATATATATATATATATATATATATATATATATACATGTATAGATATAAAAATAAGATGAAATGAAATAAAATATAAGTAAAAATAAATAAATAAATAAAGGAATGTTGTGGTTGCGTGGAAAGAAGGGGGGTAGGTGTGAGGCGCAGGTTGGAGGAGACTGAATTAAAATCAAAATTTTAGGTCCTTGTGCCTAAGGCTCTACCGTCCCTCACCCCTTTCTGTCATCTAGACTTGGTGCGTGGCCATCTCCCACTGGCCTTACCTCTGCCAGCCGCCCCACCTTCATTTAATTCTGATTTGCAAATCTCTTGCGTCCCTTGCTGCCTGTATTATCCTTCTTTGACCGCGTGAGTTTTTCCTGGTTGTTGGACTGCGTGCGGAGGCATGTGAGAGGCGTTCCCTTCCTAGTTGCGTGGGCAGAAAGGCCAGTAAAATCCTTCTGTCATGGCATTTTTCCTTCCCTGGTTCCTCCCTGCGCGCGTGTTTTTTGATGAAGCTTCAAGCTAGTGAGGTAGGCGTGTTACCTCCACTTTCTTTGGGTGCTGCGAGGTGTGTTTTGGTCAGGAATCCACAGCAACAACCTGCAACAGTGATTGACCAGGTGGTAGGCATGTTGTAGTATGGCTGAAGCCGTTTTGAGCACTTCTAACAGGTAGGTTGTCCAACTACGTTGTTATCTATTCAGTATCAATGCATCCTCAGATTCGGGTTTCTCCTTCAAGATATTTTTATCAAATCGACTATGTGACAGTGAGAGTGTTACCAGGAGACCTGATGAAATTCATTTGCAAAGATTCTCTATTGAGACCTTACTTGTTTTACGATGTAACTCATGGAAGAGGATCTCATAGAGGCGGATCTGTTTCATATCAGAGTATTCATGAAGCAAATTTCCTTGTTGCGTATTCCTACCTTTATCCCCCCATCGATTTGTGGCATTCTGTCACGTTTTACACGCTGCGTGGATCCTCTCTCTCCTTGCATACGTTTTTGGAGGCGTATTATTCTTCAAATTTCTATTATCCTTGTTCCGCGTGCCTTTTTCTTCTACTCTGTCCTTCTCTGGTGCCCCATCTTTAACGTAGGTAGGAAGGCTGCCTCAATATCCTTTGATGACTTCTATTTGACAACAGCTAATCAGGCAAAGCTTGCAGCTGAGAATTCAGCAAACACCCTTTTGGAGCTACGGAGTAATGCAGGAAGCCATGATTTAGCTTTTGGGACAAATACTTTGAAGACCTCGTGTAGCCTAGTGAAAAAAAAAGGTACAAAGGCTAAGGTACCTCGTTATGATAAGTCTGCTTATAATGGGCGGGGTGATAGGCGATCCTTCTACATGGCACTCAAGTTGAGGGACCTTTGGAGATTTAAAATTAGGAAGACTATCATTTCAAGATCTCTTTGGAGACCATATTCTTAAGGCTCTATTCTTCCACTCCAGTAAATCACAATGGTGGTTTTTCTTGAAGGATGGATGCTTGGTTTTAAGCCACTTCTAGGTGAATCTGCAAAAACAATTGACCCATGGGTTAGTACTAAGATTCTGTCTGAAGTTATTGTGCATAACGTAGTCTAGACAGCACCTGAGACTACCGTTCTTTCCGTTCGATGTTTCTTATAAAATGGAGCTCTCTCGCCTGTGATAAGCATAGGTGAGAATGGAGCTTGAGTGCCTAGCCTATAAAAAGGGGAGATTCGACCTGAGGATGGTTGTTGCTGGTCCAGGCGGTGTCCTTGAAACCTTCTGAATATGGAGGAAAAAGGCAAGATATTTCTACACTTTTCTACTATTATTTTATTTAAAATTATTGTGAAATCGAACCACTTTTTCCTTGCATTGATTTGTCAGTTGGATGTCATGATGGGATATTTCCCCTTTCTGCTTGTTTCTTCTTATTTTAAGCTTTTATCGTTGTCAATATGTTGGTCAAAAGGATGCGTGTGCCCTCTCCTCCGGGTGTTATGTTTCTCTTGCTAGAGTGTTAGACCTTCATTTGTTTGTTTATGTATTTATTCTTCCTGCGATTGAGTTGCAGTTAGTTATTATGTGATCAAACTAGTATTTTCGATATCATGGAAGTAAGTTCGGATAACTATGAAGCCCCTCCCTTGCACCCAAGTTTGTCTTTTGACATTTTTGTTAGCTCCTTCGCAAGACCCTTTGATAACCTTTTGGCATCGAAAAGGAAGGTCAGGGATTAGTGTGATCAATGCTTGGGCTAGCTTGACTTAGAGTTTCGATGTATTAAAACTTTTAGAATGAAAAGGTTTGTGTGCAATGTGTTTTCCATCTCGCATGTTTAGACTCTTATATTATCTTTCATCTTGTTTCTAGGATTTTAAGGCCATCCTCAAGAAGTACCTTCACCATCCCTATCAAATTGAACCATAACTAGCTTTTCGGATCAACTAAGCTCGAGGTTTCATTGTGCGAATCTAGTACCTCACCGACACTAGAATAGTTTTGGTTTAATCCCCTCTCGAAATTGTTGTTGATGGCGCTCTTCTATTTTTCCTAACTTGCATTGTTTCTCCTTTGTAGTGTTAACGCTATTAATTAATAATGGTTGGTTTTTATGCATGTAATTACCTTAATATTTTGTGATGGAAATTTCCTTAAATGTGATTAATCTTCGGGAAAAACTCATCTTTCATTTGATAGTCTTATGGATTCATAGCGGAAGGTTTTGTTTTGATAATGTCACTTAGAAATTATGTTTGTATCTATGTATGATGATTGTCGTGTTACCAATGGTTGCCTTAAAATATGGTTGTTTTGGGAAGTGGGTAATTTATTTCAAATTAACCAAACATTAGAATTGTTGTGGAGGTTTGCAAATATTTAGTGTTATAAAATTTGTTAATGACATTATTGTATACTCTTGTTTGACGGAACTCCCTTCTTCTCTCACGTGTTTGCTACTAGCCTATAAGACATTGGCCCTTCTTGAATGATTGGAAAATTTCTTGGAGTTAATGGTCAAAACTAGTATACTTTGCCTTCGCTTCAAAACTTATGTTGTGTGTATACTCTATTTGATTTCCGGTTTGAAACTCAATTATACATGGCCTTTTGTGTTAATTTTTGAAACCCGTGGTTCCCCTTAGTTTGGGCCGATCAACTCTTGTTCTTTTAGAAATATATTATTTAAGCCTATGCGTTGGTACCTTTGATAAATTTCTAGATGGTTGGTATATATATCAAATCTCAATCTTGTAATTATTGTTTAATTACTTACTTGATGGGAATTCTGTTTTTGTTAGATTGTTTATTTTCTCCTTATATGGCCAAGGACCATTCTCATACGATTGCTATACTTTCGTTGCTTTTACTCCTAACTGAAGTACAAGGTCTTCTCCTTCTTTGATTGGCATGATGGAGACTTTATTATAACTTGATGTGTTGATAGTGTTTAGAGGTTTAACCCAATTCTTGTAATAAAGTGCTTCCTTTTGTGGTATTGTTAGATCATAGTTATGGTGGTTTTGTGTAGCCTTATCTTGCTCAGTTCTCGCGAACTGACTCTTGTGGAAAAATTTGTTGCAGATGATGGATTTTGCGAATAGATGAGGGATAAACTTGTAGATTTTTACATCAACCTTAGTTGAGAAGTTCTTTTGCATGAATCCTTTTTATATTGTTCAACTATTGATAACATCTAGTGGAAAATTTAGAAAAGGATCAATGTCTTAGTGTATTGTATCGTGGATTATGTCGTCTTAACTTTGGAACCTTGAATTGTCTGTCTATCTTGGAAAATAAAAGAAAGTTGGATTACCGCTTGTTGAGTGACCTTAATGGATTATCGGTATTCTAAGAGTTGATGTAACCTTATTTCATTTTCGTAAATGAATATTGTTAAACTTTATCCCTACGATTAAATGTTGAGTTAAATCTTTCTAAGACTTAGTAATTGTGAGTTATAAGTAAAATAAAATGGGTTGTTCAATACTTATAGAAGTTAAACTAAAATTTATATTGCAAATAAATTGGTGTAGAGGTGACCAACTTGAGAGCATGTAATTCCATAAGTGATCAAAGATGAAACTATCCTTTGTTAAGTAACATTATATAACTTGATATCCCTAGCTACACTAATGAACACTATCCCTTTCATGGTGAAATTCTTAAACGAACGTAAGGGAAATCTATGGTTAGATCTGGAAGATAATAAGATTTAATAAGCAGGAGAAAACAATTTAGAAACCACGCAATCTATCTCTCAGCCATTGGAAGGTAAATTGTTTTATTTTTATAAAACTCATTTAGTAAAGCCTAAGTAAAATCTTTAATAATTCTGGTTAAGTTCTCAAGTTTCAATTAAATCTTGGTAATAACAAATGAGGTCTTAAAGATGATTTCAACTCAACCTTCTCCCTCTAACCTTTTTCCAAGGTGCTTTGTCTTTCTTCTCTTAAGTGTGTTGAACGCAAACCCATGTTGTCATATGGGCATGAACAAGTTCTAGTAGCGTAAGTGTAAATAGATGGCCTTGTGGAATTAAATTACCCCTTTCTCTAAATAAACGAATTAAGCAAATAAATGTCATAATAGAGAAGTTTTAAAGATGATTACTCAGTGTAAAAAGAATAAACTTAGCTTGGTAAGATGAATTGTATGAATCATATCTTGAGCCTCCTTGAAAACGTAAGCTAAGAATTGCAAGATGTCTTTTTAAAATAAATAACCCTCAAGAATATCTCATTGTGGTTGGCCCTAACTGTAAGTGTGTTCTGTGGTTGGACTTCTATGTTGTCTTGTCAAAAAAAAAAGTGTATTATCCTTTTGGGTGTGAACGTTTCCGTGCTGACCTTGTGGTCATCCCCGTAACAAGTGGTTCCTAGAGTTGGTTGTAACTTTGTGACGACATGTTGTGTCGTGTTATGTGTCGAAGCAAGTCAAAAAAAAATATCCTGTCTTTTACTGTGTTGTTCGTGTGTGAGTTTTTGGGTCGTTACACTTGGTATCAGAGCATAGGTTCATGCTCTCGAACCTCTGGGCCAGCTTGGAGTGGTGGTGGTGTTACATGATGATACTGCATGGAGATGATGGTATTGCATGATGGTGTTTATATTGGAAGAGTAATGTGCTTTAAGCGTGATGTGATCCATGTCGTAATTGTGATATTGTGAACGCACATGATGTGTATGTCACTTTGTGCGTGTTTGTGATCATGTTGATATGTTGGGGATGGGAGTATTCTCTCTCCTTCTTGTGGATTCTATGAAGAGTTCACGTGTGAATTATTGTTTGTGATGTGTGAAAAGAATTATAATGTGGATGACGTAGTGTTGGAGCATTGTGGCATATTGTGGTATGTAGGTGTATCAATGTGTTGTATGACTAGATTGATGTTAAAAGAAATAAGTTATATCATGATGTTTTTACCATGTTTTGAAGAAATGTGTGTACCACCTTGCTATGTAGCAATGGATGTTATGTTGAGATGTACTATGTTCATCGTATGTATGATTGTGATCTACCTGTATTTAGGTATACACCATGTGATGTGACTTTGGGTGCGTAATGTGGTAAAGTGATGTGTTACACTCTGTAGATGATATCACCTTGTATATGTACCACCATTGTGTTAGAGATGTAGTTACTTGTTATGTTGTGAACCTTACGCTAACCGACCCTGAGGGAAATCGGTAGAAGTGTATGTTGAGAGTGAGGAATGGTGTACCATGGGTCAATAACTTGAGCCGAAACTCGGTTTAGTAGATAACATGTGATTCTTTCCTCTCTCCCTATGTGGTTGTATGTACGCAACCTAAGTGCAACTATGACTATGTTTAGCCTTGTCGAAGTGGTGGCGGGATGATTCAGATAGAGGTGATGACAGTTGTATTATTGATATGTATTTTGCAAGCTGAGGCTCGATGTTCCAAGTGCTAGCAACTCGTTGAGTACCCCTTTGGTGGCTAGATAATGCCACACAGTTATCGTAATGTGACATTATTATAAGTTGATTTTATTCGTAAATTGAGCTTTTTACTTTATTTTGTAAGGACCAGCAGCTTTTCTTGATTGCCATGCTTTACAATTTTGGGCATTTCCTTGGTTTTGGCACTAACATGTGGATTTTGACACTAACTATGGCTATTTGGCCATTTATTTTGCTTGGTTTTGGATCTTCTTTTAAAATTTTAAGATTTTACCACCTTGCCCAAGGCTTGTACTTTGCCACTTGGCACTTAGATTGGATTGTTATGCTGGTTCTATTGTCGTGATGTGTGGAATAGGGTCATGGGATGCACCATGAAATGGTTGGACCTATGGACCCGCTTCATTGTATAGGGGTACGCCCCAAGGAGTTACAGATAACTAGCGGGTTGTTGAACCACACGTTATTATGTCACTTGGGTTAGGAGTGTTCGAACTCTATGTGTCTTAGACCATAGGGTCAACCGGCCTCCTTGAGGGAGGCATAAGAGTTTGAGGGAGGCATAAGAGACTTGAGGGAGGCATAAGAGTTTGAGGGAGGCATAAGAGACTTGAGGGAGGCATAAGAGTTTGAGGGAGGCATAAGAGTTTGAGGGAGGCATAAGAGACTTGAGGGAGGCATAAGAGTTTGAGGGAGGCTTATGATATTTGTCTATATGGTTGATGTTTCAGGATATATGTTGAGTTATTGTGATGTTTTGGTAGTGGTATTTTGATGTATGTGTTACTCATGTCAGATGGATATGTGTTGTGATGTCGTGGATATGTCATTGATGCCCTTGTGGACCCTATGTACCTGTAGCATTTGTTTGGTGTTATGTGAATTTTTTCATCGATGCAGATTGAGGAAATGTCTGGTGGATTGTAGTACTCTTTTGTTTAAGTATTTAATATGTCAGTCATAGATGTGTGACGAGTACTATGTTATGTGGACTGTGCCTATTCTATTCCGTATTTGAGTAACCTTTTGTTATGTAATACAATCATGAAGTATATACTTGTGTGCTTGTGAATCTGTAGTGTCTTTTTGAACCTGATAGGGTGTTGTGTTAGCAGTTCATGTTGGGCACCCACAATAAGGAATAAACCAAAACTCTTCAATGATGAAATTTTAAAATAAATTAAACTAGAAATAATGATAATGGAAAGAGACTAATGAAATGATGAACAAGAAAGAACTGCCAATCTTCACAGAAACTTGAAAGTTAAAATTTCTACCAAATGTTCCTAAGGCTACCCCGTGGCCATGCTTTAATCAACTAAAATTTTAAACCATAGGGTGTAATTTCTCCTTTACCTGTTCTTGGTTACGTGCCATTTCTTTTCCTCTGTGTTATGTCGCATCGAGGACGATGCTTTCTTAAGGGGAGGAGAATGTAATGCCCCGTTTGGCGGTTACCCAGGTTCTTAGCGTAGTGACCTTTCCCTTGTTGGGCGTCGAACGACTGTGTGTAATTCTGTTGTCTTAGACCATGTCTCAGCGATGTTTTAACACCTCCCCTCTCCTTCTGGCGTCCTCGAGTCGTTATCGACACCTCCCTTTTGTGGACTATGTAATGTCCTGTGCATTATCCTTTTTACAAGGGGATCTTGTTGTCGCATTATTAAACTCAATCGTTGGTCAATATTAATGTGGGTAGAAATTATATATATAATTATAATATGTAATGGTAATGATGTTATTTTAATTTAATGATCGATCAACCCTTATTTTATAAGTATTATTATTTTACCTTAATTTCGATCATCATCGATATTTTATATTAAGTATCTCTATAGCTTTTCTTCTAGTGGTTTCATCTAATCGTGTTGTAGGTCAAACCCCATCCCACGCCGAAGAAGGGGTGCCTGCACATCTTGCGCCATGGTAGTCTTTGCTCCGCGTTCATCTTGAGTGTAACCTCTAATTTGTTCCCCCTTCATGTCGTTCTTGGCCTTCTGTGTGGCCTTCGCGGCGACCATTCCTTTTCCCTATTTAATGGAAATTTGCGTGTTCGAAGCCTGGTTTATTATTTCTTTAAATATATATATATATATATATACATGTATAGATATAAAAATAAGATGAAATGAAATAAAATATAAGTAAAAAATAAAAATAAATAAAGGAATGTTGTGGTTGCGTGGAAAGAAGGGGGGTAGGTGTGAGGCGCAGGTTGGAGGAGACTGAATTAAAATCAAAATTTTAGGTCCTTGTGCCTAAGGCTCTACCGTCCCTCACCCCTTTCTATCATCTAGACTTGGTGCGTGGCCATCTCCCACTGGCCTTACCTCTTCCAGCCGCCCCACCTTCATTTAATTCTGATTTGCAAATCTCTTGCGTCCCTTCTGGGCCGTATTATCCTTCTCTCGACCGCGTGAGTTTTTCTGGTTGTTGGACCGCATGTGGAGGCATGTGAGAGGCGTTCCCTTCCTTGTTGCGTGGCGAAAGGCCAAAAATCCTTCACATGGAATTTTTCCTTCCTGCTTCCTCCTCCGCACGCGTGTTTTTTTGATGAAGCTTCAAGCTAGTGAGGTAGGCGTGTTACCTCCACTTTCTTTGGGTGCTGCGAGGTGTGTTCTAGTCGAATCCACAAAGAATACTGCCATGCAACAATGATTAACTAGGTGGTAGGCATGTTGCGGTATGGTTGAAGCCATTTTGAGCTCTTCCAACAGCAAGAGTTGTCCAACTATATTGTTATCTGTTCAGTATCAATGCATCCTCAGATTCGGGTTTCTCCTTCAAGATATTTTTATCAAATCGACTATGTGACAGTGAGAGTGTTACTGGAGACCCTGATGAAATTCATTTCATTTGCAAAAGATTCTCTATTGAGACCTTACTTGTTTTACGATGTAACTCATGGAAGAGGATCTCATAGAGGCGGATCTATTTCATATCGTAGTATTCATGAAGCAAATTTCCTTGCTTTGCGTATTCCTACCTTTTTACCCCCATCTATTTGTGGCATTCTATCACGTTTTACACAGCTACGTGGATCCTCTCTCTCTCGTATACATTTTTTTAGGCGTATTCTTCTTCAAATTTCTATTATCCTTGTTCCAGTTGCCTTTTTATTCTACTGTCCTTCTCTGGTGCCCCATCTTTAACGCAGGCAGGAAGGCTGCCTCAATATCCTTTGATGACTTCTATTTGACAGCAGCTAATCAGGCAAAGCTTATAGCTGAGAATTCAACAAACACCCTTTTGGAGCTACGGAGTAATGCAGGAAGCCATGATTTAGCTTTTGGGACAAATACTTTGAAGACCTCGTGTAGCCTAGTGAAAAAAGGTACAAAGGCTAAGGTACCTCGTTATGATAAGTCTACTTATTATGGGCGGGGTGATAGGGCAGATCCTTCTACATGGCCTAAAGTTGAGGGACCTTTGGAGATTTAAAAGTAGAAAGACTATCATTTCAAGATCTCTTTGGAGACCATATTCTTAAGGCTCTATTCTTCCACTCCAGTAAATCACAATGGTGGTTTTTCTTGAAGGATGGATGCTTGGTTTTAAGCCACTTCTAGGTGAATCTATAAAAAACAATTGACCCACGGGTTAGTACTAAGATTCTGTCTGAAGTTATTGTGTATACCGTAGTCTTGACAGCACCTGAGACTACCATTCTTTCCGTTCAACGTTTCTTATAAAATGGAGCTCTCTGCCTAGGATAAGCATAGGCGAGAATGGAGCTTGAGTGCCCAGCCTATAAAAAAGGGAGATTCGACCTGAGGATGGTTGTTGCTGGTCCGGGCGGTGTCCTTGAAACCTTCTGAATCTGAGAAAAAAAGGCAAGATATTTCTACACTTTTCTACTGTTATTTTATTTAAAATTATTGTGAAATCGAACCACTTTTTCCTTGCATTGATTTGTCAGTTGGATGTCATGATGGGAGATTTCCCTTTCTACTTGTTTCTTCTTGTTTTAAGCTTTTATCGTTGTCGATATTGGGTCGAAAGGATGCATGTGCCCTCTCCTCTGGGTGTTATGTTTCTCTTGCTAGAGTGTTAGACCTTCATTTGTTTGTTTATGTATTTATTCTTCCTCCCGCGATTGAGTCATAAGTTATTATGTTGATCAAACTAGTATTTTCGATATCATGGAAGTAAGTTTAGGATAACTATGAAGCCCCTCCCTTGCACCCAAGTTTGTCTTTTGACGTTTTTTGTTAGCTCCTTCGCAAGACCCTTTGATAAACTTTTGGCATCGAGAAAGGAAGGTCGTAGGATTAGTGTGATCAATGCTTGGGCTAGCCAGCTTAGAGTTTCGGTATTAAAACTTTTAGAATGAAAAGGTTTGTGTGCAATGTGTTTTCCGTCTCGCATGTTTAGACTCTTATATTATCTTTCATCTTGTTTCTAGGATTTTAAGGCCATCCTCAAGAAGTACCTTGACCATCCCTATCAACTTGAACCATAACTAGCTTTTCGGATCAACTAAGCTCGAGGTTTCATTGTGCGAATTCGAAAGACTGTTGACACTAGAATAGTTTTGGTCTAATCCCCTCTCGGTTATGTTGATGGCGCTCTTCTATTTTTCCTAACTTGCATTATTTCTCCTTTGTAATGTTAACGCTATTAATTAATATTGGTCGGTTTTTATGCACGTAATTACCTTAATATTTTGTGATGGAAATTTCCTTAAATGTGATTAATCTTCGGGAAAAAAACTCATCTTTCATTTGATAGTCTTATGGATTCATAGTGGAAGGTTTTGTTTTGATAATGTCACTTAGAAATTATGTTTGTATCTATGTGTGACGGTTGACTGTGTTACCAAGGGTTGCCTTAAAATATGGTTGTTTTGGGAAATGGGTAATTTATTTTAAATTAACCAAACATTAGAATTGTTGTGGAGGTTTGCAAATCTTTAGTGTTATAAAATTTGTTGATGACATTATTGTATACTCTTGTTTGACGGAACTCCCTTCTTCTCTCGCGTGTTTGCTACTAGCCTGTAAGACATTGGCCCTTCTTGAATGATTGGAAAATTTCTTGGAGTTAATGGTCAAAACTAGTATACTTTGCCTTCGCTTCGAAACTTATGTTGTGTGTATACTCTATTTGATTTCCGGTTTGAAACTCAATTATACATGGCTTTTGTGTTAATTTTTGAAACCCGTGGTTCCCCTTTCTTGGGCCGATCAACTCTTGTTCTTTTAGAAATATATTATTTTAGCCTATGCGTTGGTACCTTTGATAAATTTCTAGATGGTTGGTATATATATCAAATCTCAATCTTGTAATTATTGTTTAATTACTTACTTGATGGGAATTCTATTTTTGCTAGATTGTTTATTTTCTCCTTATAGGGCCAAGGGCCATTCTCATACGATTGCTATACTTTCGTTGCTTTTACTCCTAACTGAAGTACAAGGTCTTCTCCTTCTTGATTGGCATGATGGAGACTTTATTATAACTTGATGTGTTGATAGTGTTTAGAGGTTTAACCCATTTCTTGTAATAAAGTGCTTCCTTTTGTGGTATTGTTAGATCATAGTTATGGTGGTTTTGTGTAGCCTTATCTTGCTCAGTTCTCGCGAACTGACTCTTGTGGAAAAATTTGTTGCAGATGGATTTTGCAAGTAGATGAGGGATAGACTTGTAGATTTTTACATCAACCTCAGTTGAGAAGTTCTTTTGCATGAATCCTTTTTATATTGTTCAACTATTGATAACATCTAGTGGAAAATTTAGAAAAGGATCAATGTCTTAGTGTATTGTATCGTGGATTATGTCGTCTTAACTTTGGAACCTTGAATTGTCTGTCTATCTTGGAAAATAAAAGAAAGTTGGATTACCGCTTGTTGAGTGACCTTAATGGATTATCGGTATTCTAAGAGTTGATGTAACCTTATTTCGTCTTCGTAAATAAATATTGTTAAACTTTATCCCTACGATTAAATGCTGAGTTAAATCTTTCTAAGACTTAGTAATTGTGAGTTATAAGTAAAATAAAATGGGTTGTTCAATACTTATAGAAGTTAAACTAAAATTTATATTGCAAATAAATTGGTGTAGAGGTGACCAACTTGAGAGCATGTAATTCCATAAGTGATCAAAGATGAAACTATCCTTTGTTAAGTAACATTATATAACTTGATATCCCTAACTACACTAATGAACACTATCCCTTTCATGGTGAAATTCTTAAACGAACTTAAGGGAAATCTATGGTTAGATCTGGAAGATAATAATATTTAATAAGCAGGAGAAAACAATTTAGAAACCACGCAATCTATCTCTTAGCCATTGGATGGTAAATTGTTTTATTTTTATAAAACTCATTTAGTAAAGCCTAAGTAAAATCTTTAATAATTCTGGTTAAGTTCTCAAGTTTCAATTAAATCTTGGTAATAACAAATGAGGTCTTGAAGATGATTTCAACTCAACCTTCTCCCTCTAACCTTTTTCCAAGGTGCTTTGTCTTTCTTCTCTTAAGTGTGTTGAACGCAAACCCATGTTGTCATATGGGCATGAACAAGTTCTAGTAGCGTAAGTGTAAATAGATGGCCTTGTGGAATTAAATTACCCCTTTCTCTAAATAAATGAATTAAGCAAATAAATGTCATAATAGAGAAGTTTTAAAGATGATTACTCAGTGTAAAAAGAATAAACTTAGCTTGGTAAGATGAATTGTATGAATCATATCTTGAGCCTCCTTGAAAACGTAAGCTAAGAATTGCAAGATGTCTTTTTAAAATAAATAACCCTCAAGAATATCTCATTGTGGTTGGCCCTAATTGTAAGTGTGTTCTGTGGTTGGACTTCTATGTTGTCTTGTCAAAAAGAAAAAAAGTGTATTATCCTTTTGGGTGTGAACGTTTCCATGCTGACCTTGTGGTCATCCCCGTAACAAGTGGTTCCTAGAGTTGGTTGTAACTTTGTGACGACATGTTGTGTCGTGTTATGTGTCGAAGTAAGTCAAAAAAAAAAATCCTATCTTTTTCTATGTTGTTCGTGTTTGAGTTTTTGGGTCGTTACAATTTATCCATAGAGATCCAGGTGTGTGCACATGGAATTTAATTACCTCTTGAAGTGAAGATTTAATAGAAAATAAGTGAAAACACCCTAGCCAATGTGTAGGAATGATTTATTTTGATAGGTGATAGGTGATTTGTGAATGAAGGGTGGAAGGATAGTTGTACATTGCTCCACTGCTAGCCAAGCATCCATAGCCCGATGGAGATGCATTTGATTCTAATCGCAACATTGCTCTACTACCAGTCAGGCATCCATAGCCCCGATAGAGATTATTGGAAATACCCCAAGAGAGAGTAATATATCAATTTTATTTTTCTTTATAGCTTTTAGCTTTTGATTGATTGATTTTGTTTCTTTTGCTTTCTGAAAAATTATTTCAGATCTCTTGTTTGACAAGGGGTTAAGAACCACTGATGGCTTGATGAAAGGAGGTGGAAGTGATTGCGATGACGACATTGGCTAGTGTCAAAAATATGTCCAAAATTTCTTCACAACAAGTTTATTAGATGTTAAATGTGATAGGATCTCTAAGAGGTCAGTCATTCTTTAATTTACTAAGGTGATGAAATACTAGGGTCAAACGGATACCATAGAGATAAATGTCACAAAATGCGTGTGAATAGGCTAACCAAAATATCACCAAAGGGATGAAAATGGTAGGAAGACTTGCAGAATTAAGAGTAAGAAAAGGAAGAAATAACATCCATGTGTACGCAATACCTTATTGCAATTTTTGATCTTTGTACCTTTATTTTTGTTGTTTTTTCTCATGTTTTTGGTATTTTGAATTATTTTGATTTTTATATTTTTGATAGTTTTTGGAAAGGTGGGAACAACAAAGTCACTCCATGTGGTAAGATCCAACAACAATGTTTGTGACTTCCTTAATAAGGGAGACTAGGCATGTTTGTTTATCAAGTGTAATATTTTCTCCACTCTCGATGATTGTGGTGAGATCGTACTCAACAAATAACTGCGATTTATATTGAAACAATGATTTTGTATGTGGGATCTTGAGCTCCCTATCTAGATGTTTATGCACTTTGCACCATACTTGATGGTTACATTGATGTGCGTTCTTGAATCATGTTTGATTTACAATTTTTATATTGTTTGAGTTGTTGGGGGATTTCAAGCTCTTAGAAGTTTTGACTGAGCTTGATTAAGAAACTATTTGGGTTTCTTATAAGTTGATGCATGACTTGTTTGATCCCGAGAAGGAGAAGAAAGTGAACATGGAAATTTAGAACTAATGTGAGAAATGACCATGCGGCTTGCCACAACCATTAATAGAAGAATAATGTGATGGATGAAAAGGATACGGTCCAAGAATTGAAAAGGATGGGCTACAAGGAAGTGAGCCACTGATAGAAGATGACGAAGGGATGCCAGAATATGGCTCTAAGATGGAAGAAATTAGGCTACTTGGAGGTGAGCCATGGCTAGAAGATAGAGGGATACTAGGATATGGCACCAAGATAGATGAGGAGGGACTACTCGGAGGTATCCCATAGATAGAAGAGGATGAAGGGCTACTAGGATGTGGCCCAAGAATAAAAGGGAATGGGCTACCAGGAGGTGACCCACAAGTAGAAAATGGAGGGATACTAGGATGTGGCCCCATGATAGAAGAACATGATGGGCTACCCAATGGTGACCCACAAGTAGAAAATGTAGGACTACCCGGGGGTGGCTCTAGAATCGAAGAAGATGACGGCTATCCAATGGTGACCCAAGGCGAGATTTTAATTGAGCAATGTTGATAGATAATGAATGATTTGGTAACAAGAAGATAGGCCATCGCTTAATGCTAGACCTTAACATCTCATCATGCTTAGAATAAGGTGAAGATGGAATAGAAGAAGAATCAAGTTCCATGACCTTAGGATTTTCCTCTATGTTCTGTCGAAAAGGATTAATTTCTTTTCCCCAATACGCGAGCGTATTGAGTTCTAGAAAGAATCCTTATTTGCAATCCTCTAGAGGGATATCTTCGTGTAGTTTTATTGTTCCTTCATCCTGAGAGAAATCAATCAGTAGAGGTTTTTTTTCTTTAGTCATAGAAGGTTGAATAGAAGAAATAGGTCCGATAAGGAGGGAAGATTGATTGACAGAAGAAGATGACTCAAGAGAGGAAGTAGGATTGGTGGCAAGCGTCTCATGAATGGACAATTTGGATTTGGACCTATGTCATTTTTCTAGAAGATGATGTAATGTAGGTTGGAAAGTAGGATCGCATAGCCATCCATTAAGTTATGACGTAGGAGTCAAATTGGATGATTGACTAGAGGGAATCTGAGTCATGGAACTCTTCGACAGAGGAAGAGGTCATTGAGATGACTGATGAAGGAGGTCTTGCAAAGAAAGGGAGGACCGTGACTCAAGAACCAAATTAGATGTTTAATCGATGGAACTTGGAGTCACACGAGTCTTCAAAGGAGGAAGACATCATTGAGGTGAGTTGGAATAAAGGTCCTGAAGGAAGGGAGGACCGTGATTCAGGATTTTATCTAGGGGTATCCGAACAATAGTTGGGATCCGAGTCTTCAGAAGAAGAGTCAGAATCCGAATGGTAGTTTGGATCTGAATTAGAAGAAGAAGAGTGGGGGGAACTTGAATAATAATTTGGATCAGAAGCATCCAAACCATACCACTAACTATGAGCTGAAGGTGGGGAACAGGGTACCCGAGTGGGCCCTCTAGCACGAAGAACCAAACGAGGTTTAGTTGTAATGGGAATATTTTGATTTGAATTGCTAAACCTAGGTTCCGTATTGTTGTAAATGTGAGAAACCGTGTGATAGTTAGTCATTTTTGGCGTTATTTTATGTACAAATGTCTAGACCTAGATAGTGTGATGGAAATCCTTCAAAGGGAAGGAAGTGACATGTCGATTTGGGTAGCATAAGGGAAACCAACTAGACATTTGGTAAGTATGGAGATGCGTGTGTGATTTTCCGAAGAAGGTCTAAGGAAAATAGACATTGTGATGACACAATCTCAATGAGATCGAAAATGATTGTCCTAGAAAATAATTTTTCTAGATGAATAATCACAAGGAAAAATCATGCAAGTTTGAAACACAAAGCCAATCAATAAGGAAATACTCCCTATGAAAATGCGTGTGCAAAGTGATAGTTCGATGCAAAGATGATCAACACAATGTCAATATTTATGTCAAGCTTGAAATGAACAAGGCGTAAATATTAACAAAGGGTAGATATGAATCCCAATCAAAGGATACAACGACGTGTTCAACAACCAACAAGGCCAAAATGTTCAAGGGTGAGGTTTAGAAATGTAAGCCATGTAACCACACCAATTGGACACATCTGTGAAGCTTCACGGAGAAGTGAGATATTAGTGCCAAAGTGGTATTTCAATGACACAAATAAAGTAAGCGGCACTCTTCAAGATTTTGGAAAATGTTTGAATTAAAACCAAGTCAAAGTATGGTAAGGATGCGCTAAAATGTGTGCGAGAATAACGCCACAATGTGGATACTTAGATCACGTTTATGACAAACATGACATAAGTATCTTAATTTTGTTGAGACAATGAGAACAAGATAACACATAAAAGGAAGATCAAATGATGAATCAATATAAACTATGATGATGATCTTGAAAGTAAGATCAAGTGGCCATCAAATATATAAGGACCCATCCAAGCACTTTAGACATTTAACAACTCGACCACAAACATGGATGAGCGTAAACGGAAAAAAAAATGTGGTGAATACTATCTTTGCCAACACTCCCAAAAGATGCCTTCTCTTGCCCCAAATGGGAAACAATAATGCAAAGGTGTAGATCAAAATATGAAAAATAAACTAAGTGTCACTTGAGTAGAGCTTCACCTTGTCTCGAAGATGTGAAAGAAGCTAAACTAAGTGAGACGTCGTGTAATTTCCATGATGAAAGATACACTTAGATCCAACTTAAGTGGATTATTTAACTTGTTCAAAAATAAGGTTCTGAATCCAAACAAGTTATCAATTTGTGATGGCCAAGATGCGACGAAAAGGACTAGTAAAGTGGGCCTCAAGAGAAAATGGCCTCATTAATGAGATCTTTCAACTAGGTGTCATAAGTTGTCTAAGAGCGAGCATGATTTACCCAAAATGTCACACTGACTAATTTGGGAGTATCTCAGCTTTTCCCCCTTCAAGTACAGTGGGCACTAATTACATCCATCATGTACTCTTTCCAGGGTTGTGATATGGACAACTTTGTAACGCTAACTCACAAGGAAAACTAGTCAAGTGGGTAAGCGAGGTGCTTCCTATTTCATCCACGAGGTTACACAGTGGTGGACTACTTTAGGGTTCCTAGTACCACCCCCATTGTTATAGCTTAAGGCATTATGCCAAAGGGGTTACGTTCTAGTTAAGCGAGAGAGGTACGTATCCTTTTACTCAAACTCTGTCAATACGATGTTTTTAATATGGTGTGTTTTTATCTTTCTTAACTTAAATGTGGTTTTAAGTGGCACACCATTTGAAAAATTGCATTAAACATGTGTATTAGAATTTTTGTGTTTTTTATTTGAAACCTTTCTTTTACAAGTGATTTTTTTCCTACATACCAAGGTTAGTAATTTTCCAAAATGTCATACAAAGGAGATAAGATGTTGTTTTGATTTCCCGAGATCATCCTAAGACACAAGGAAAGAGCATATGCAAAAGGTATCTCACTCAAAAATGAAAAATTCTTAAGTACAACACAAAAAGGATTTTGTTTTTAACCAACTTCTAAAGCTAATTAAACCGTTTTACAAGTATGAAGAAAATAGTGAAACATATTTGATTCCTAAGATCACCTATAAAAGCACAAGGGAAGAGCATACGCATTCACAAACAAAGATGCAAATGTTTTTGATTAAGTTAGTATAAAAAAACTTAATGTAAAGGAAACTTGTAAACCACTGTTAGAACCCTGTAAGAGTTAGAAAACCAAGAAAATCGAAAAATTCTAGAAATCCAATTTTTGCACTTTTTAACAATTTTTAGTAATTTGCATTTTTGGAGGTCTCGGGGCACTTTGAGAGTTTTTGTAATAGAAGTAACTATACCAAAGGTTTCTTCTTTGTATACATTAATTTGAAGTAAACAAGCCAACTAAGCAAATTAAACTAACCTCTATTCTTGAAAGATTAACAAAATATACCTACTAAAGACTTAAGCAATCAATTTTGTTGTTTACTCCATGAGGGTGAATGAATATCACTAAATGGCTACATGGCCAAGTTTAGCTATTCCATTACTAACCTAACACGGGTGCAAGAAGAAGCTATTTTTATGGTAGATGACCCAAGATCAAATGCCTTATTAGCTTGGCTAATGCAAATGAGATCTTAAGCTTTCTTAGGCTTGTTTTGGCTTTGTGTTATATAAAGTTGTAAGTTTGAATGGGTAGGCTTAGCCTTGTATTTATAGTTTTTGGTTTGGAAGAATTTGGAATTTGGGTGCATGTGGGACTAAAGCTCAAAAAGAATTTTAGGATTAGATTAGGATAAACATGATTTAGGCTTAGTTAAGCTTGGTTTAGGCTAGTTAACTATGGTTTATGCTACTTAAACTTGATTAGCAAGTGATTAGAGAGTCATTGAGAGTTGGGAGGGTCCTGGATAATCAACTGTGGTGATAGATAGCATACGAAGCCAATAAAAGTGGTCTAGAGAGAACTACAGAGGTTATAAATGGTCAAAAGGAGGAATGTTTAGCTAATAAGAGACATATTAGCCAAATAAGCTGATTATATGAGGAATATGACCAAGAAGGTATCGTGCACGGGGGCATCCGAGAATGGAGCAAATAACAGGAATTAACGAAGTGTCGTTAATCGATTGAATGGGAGGAAATTCTAAGTGTAAGCATATTTTAGGTGTCTACAGATCCATTGATAAACATAAAGCACAACGAGATAGTAAAAGGATATGCTCGAGAAAGAGGGCATCAACTATGAAGAAACCTTTGCATCCACTGCGAAGATCAAGACCATCGAGTAGTTTGCACACTAGCTGCACACAAAGGATGGAAACTTCATCATATGGACATTACGAGTGCTTTCCTAAATGGTGATATGAAATAATAGGTGTACATGACCAAACTTTGAAGGATTTGTTAATGAAAAGCATCCTAAAATGGTATGTCTTCTCATCAAATCACTGTATGGACTAAAGTAAGCTCCAAGGGCATGGTATATCAAGATAGATGACCACCTTTTGTAGAATGGGTTAACTCATATCCCCTCATATTCAAATTTGTATATAAAGAAGGTAGGAAAATAAATTGTCATTCTTGTTGTCTATGTGGATGATTTTGCGATCACTTTGGAAATTCAAAAGATCAGGTTGATATTATGAAGAATGATCTCAAAATAAACTTCGAAATTAAATATTTGGGGCTACTTTATTATTGCCTTGGCTTGGAAATATGGTAGAAGAAGCATCATATTTTTTTCTCCCAAATAAAGTACACCAAGACACTCCTATAAAATTACAAAATGTCCGATTGTAAACCTATATCCACTCCCATGGAAAAAGGTTTGAAAATTTCATGATTTTAGGACTCACCTCAAGTATATGCTACTCTCTACGAAATTTTTTTGGGGCTATCATCTACTTGAAATATACCAAACCAAACTTAAACTATGATGTCGGCTATCTTTCCAGTTCATGCGATTTTAGAAGAAATATCAACTGGAATGCAACAAAGAATTTTTTGAGGTATTTCTGAGGTACAATTGATTATTGTCTAGAATATAATAAGAATGATCAATTCTTCTTATAGGGATATGTCGACTCGGACCACACCGGATCTGTTGATGATAGGAAATAAACTACATGATATATTTTTCATCTCGAATATGGACCTACCTCGTGGATAAAAAAGAAGAAAAATGTTGTTTCTATCTCATCCAAAAAGGAAGAATATAATGACACATGAGGATTTGTGTGTGAAGCGATATGGTTATGTTACATTTTGGATTACATGGGCATTCCTAAAAAGTAGGCACCTATTCTCTATTGCGACAATCAGAGTGTGTTAAAGCTCGTGTAGAATCCTATTTTTCATGATCAAGAAAAGTATATTGAGATTGATTGTCATTTAAATTGATAACACATCTTAAACCATCACATTCAGCTCCAGTACTTTTCTACAGAAGCACAAGTAGCTGATATTCTCACCAAATCTCTTGGAAAAGTGAAATTTGAAAAATTTAGGGGTTACATTTGCAAGAATAATGTAATAAGGGGGGAATGTTGGCATAGTACAATGCTAAAAATAATTAGATATTATTAAAAAAAAAAATTATCGTATCCCATTATTCTCTATATGTTTGTAATGCTTCTTCAATTATGGGAAATATTGTTATATTCCTCTCGTATATATATGTACGTGCTTCGATAAATAATATGGTGTGATATATATTATCTCCATTTTCTTGTCCACTTGTTTCTCCTCACATGAACTAGATTTTCCAAAATGTCTTGAATAACCTTTCCAAAAACCCCTTATGATCTCATCACTAAATTTTTTGAAGATCTTCGAGAGCTTCTCCATGATCTAACTACAAGCTCTTATACACCACACTTATGAAATTTTAACAAGTTATTTAAGGACATATTTGATCAAATTTCTTTGCAAACTTTTTGTGAGGTCCATGAGAAAATTTTCGTCATAATATCTTTAACTATCTCTCTTACATGAGATCTCTATGATTTATTCATCACAACTAGCTCTTTTTGACATATCACATGATGTAATGACCTTGAAAACTGATCAATTTTTTTTTCAAAATCCCCATTATTCTCATTACTTAATTGATATGTTTATTTCACACATAATCAAATCATACAATTATACAAAGAAATCATATGTGCTAAAAAATATGATAAAAATCAACTTTGAGTCCAAATGAAATTTAATTATTTTCAATACCTATGTACACTCTTATAAGTTTTCATGCAATGAAAAAGATCCTCATAAGATTATATAATATACTGATTATTTCAGCAGTACATCAAGTACAATTTATTCCATAACTGAAATATAAAAGCAACTAATTATTCTTTTGAAAACCATCTTGAATCCCATTCATATTCTTTCATTTCCATTGTCTCCGAATGGCATTTACTTTCCACAAAGGGTTAGCTCAAACTAAACTAGCAAGTTTTCCATTTTCATATATGTATTATTCTACAAATGAAAACGTATTCAAAATATACTGATCATGCATCAACATACTAATTCATTCATTATTATAATACTGATTTTAAAAAGCAAGTATTCTATCATGAACTAACCAAGTTAAGAATATTTTTCAAGAGTGGTGTCTTTAACCATATTACATGAAAATACATGAAACTTACCTCACGTAAGGCTGATTACATAATGGATTTAGTAATGTTATTTCAAGCCAAATCAAATCAGCATATCAAGCTGTTTGAAGAAATTTCACATATAGGCTCCATGTAAAAAGGATAAGGCATGATAAGAAATTGATAAAATGTCAACATGAACTTCACTTCATAGTTCTCAAAATGAATACTGCAAAATCGGATGAACAACACTAACATAATTTTAAAGAGGCACAACATATCTGTATAACCAAGGATGCATCCAAATTGTATTATCAAATGGCATAATATAAACCTTCAATATAATCCAGAGAATGCATGCCAACACCATGAAAAAATTCCTTATAATTAACTTAACATTAATTCCAAAAATGCATGCCAACATCATGACAAATTGCCATAAAAATAAATTCACATAAATTCCAAAGAGTGCATTCTAGTAGCATGAAAAAATGTCATAAAAATAACTTCACATAAATTCATACGAATTCATTCCAGCAGCATGATAAAATGCCATAAAAAGAGCTTCACATAAATTCCAAAGCATTCATTCCAGTAGCATTAAAAAATTCCATAAAAATAACTTCACATAAATTCCAATGAATTAATTATAGCAACATGAAAATATACCATAATCCATACTCATGTATTTAAATTAATAAAACATTAGCTATCAACTGTTTGACATAATGTCACAACACATCATTCTATAAATATTCTAACCAAATTAATGCACACTTACCATTTGAAAAAATGTGACATAGCACAACATTATCTGAATATTCCATCCAAATTATTGCACACCAACCATTTGACAAAATGCAATGAACTAGTAGAAAACATTTAAAAACAAAAACAACTATATAATAACAAATCTAAAGCATTGAAATTACCTAAAACACCGTGATTTATTAGCTAATGCTGCAGCAAAACAACACATCATAAAACTAACTAAACGCAACAATGAAATAACAAAAAATCGGCATTATAACAACTAATGCTGCAACAACAAATGAAACAACAAATCAACCTAAAAAATTAGCACTTCTAGCATCGAATGCTGCAACAAAAACACAACTACCAATTAAAATACAATATGAAATTAACCAAATAAAACAACTCGTATCACAGCTAATACTATAGAAAAATTGCATCAACTAATAGGTAAAATGCTGCTTGGTAATCCACCAAACTCTAGATCTAAAAATATCAAAAACCAACTCTAAATACCCAAGTGAATAACCTCATCAATTTCTGTACTCAAATAAGGAGGTAGAAAAAAATATCATGCTCTCATAGTTGAGAGATTGAAATCTATAATTCCCCTAATAGAATAAAAATATTTTCAAAATACCCATAAAATATTGATTTAAAAATATTAATACCTAGAATAGATAACCTATATTTATCATTACCCAGAAAAGGGATAAAACCAAATATGCATTTATTTGTAAAATGCTACATAGATAAAAAAACAAGAAACCCTTGGCTGAATTATTTGAGATGAAGAAGACCAAAAACCTCTTTGATTTTTCCTCATTCCTTCTCTATTTTACTTCCTTCATCATCTTAGTTCCACACCGTATAAAATAAAACCCCAAAACCTTATTTATTTTCCTAGAAAATTTCTCCACAACATTGCTTTATGAAAAAAATGGCAAGATCCCAAAATACAGTCCCAAAGTCACCTCAAGATGGCCATCAAAATTCCAACAAATCATGTAGATATTTTTGCGGTCTCCCCCTCTATTTCCTCCTCTCTTCATGCCATGCTAAATGCCAAAAAAACCTAACTATACTTTATTCCATGGATTCCAAAATCCATTCAAATATAATTAAATTCCTCAAATGCCTTCACTTAGCTTTAGGCTGAGTTTATTTTTATTTTTATTTTTAAAATAAAACTATGTGCTACATTCCATAAGGAATGGTTTGTATGGAAATTAATGCTGAAATAACTCTTTAAGTTCAATTCCACAAAATATCATTACAACTAAGCACCATTTAAATGTCAATCCCATTAATGAAGCTAATTTTCCTAAGATAATCAAATTCCATGCATTTATTACGGTCAAGTCAAAATCATCTAGAAAATATTTTGACACTCGGTTATGTTACTCACATACCATCATAAGATAGGATTAGGTTCGTGTTGATGCGTAATCACATCACCCCTAAATGTCTACAACTTGATAGGTTGAGACTCTCAATGTGATTGCATAACATGGAGCTTTTCCCAAAGTGTGGGAATTATAAATCAGGAAATATCTTTGGATGAATCCCGGTTCCTTTTTCTCTATTCAGGTGCAAACATATAATTTGCAGAGGATCTACTTTAAAACCTACTCTAACTTGCCAAGAAGACAGGGTTAATAAGATGCAAGAAATTAAACCTATTCTAACAGAGGGGAGGCACCAAGGGAATGTTGAACACATGCTTTGACATTAAAAATTGACCATTAAAAAATAAATACAACCATCATGCATAGATAATAAGTATTGTAATGAGAGATCAGTGAGATACATAACAAAAGAGGGTTGAAAATCATTTACATAATTTTTAATATTGCTCCATTTATTTTGATATAGTGAATTACAATGGCCAAGAGGAAAGATTTCATTTTACACTCTAGATGGGAGGTTTGAACTCCAAAAATTCACTTACAGAAGAGAGAAGGGAGGGTGTAAATCCAACATGTGTGGCCTTTAGAAAAATGCCCCTCCTTACAATATATAGGAACAATGAGAGAAGGAGATAGAAGAATTTGAATTCTTGCTTCAACCACCCCAAAATAAATTGAATTATCCTACAACAATGATGGGTTCTACTACAAAATCCATGCCTCCATGCACTCTTTCTTGTTGGGAAATAAAGGAAGCCCATACTTTATTATTAAGGTAGGTGGGAAGCTTGGGACACCTCAAAAAATTGTGAACTATATTTTTCATTTTTAAGAACTTAGTATCATTATCCCATTCAAAAGTTATGGCCATCTGAAGTTTGAGGTATCATTCTGTAATTGTGGCCTGAGAGTTCTGAAAGTCTGAAATCCGAAATCCAAAGTCTAAAATTTCAAACTTTTAGGTTTCGGAGTTTCAGGATTGATGGGGACTTTCATGTTTTGGGGATTGAGACTTCCAAAATTCTTATGTCATAAACCCTGAAAATCCAAAGTATGAAATTTCAGACTTGGACTTTTGGGATTTCGAGATTTTTATCGCCGCTTTTTTGGCACAATTCCAGAAAATTATGAGACCGAAACCCTGAGAGTCTAAAACTTTTGACTTTCAAATTTCAAGATTTCAAACATTACCAATCCATTATTGGCATGCTTCCTAATTTCTATGAAACCACAGAAATCCGAAAATCAAAAATTTGGACTTTCGACTTAATTTCGGACATTGAGTTGAGAATATGCAACTTCATGCTTGAGAGTTTCCAAAATCCCGAAACCCGAATATATGAAATTTAGGCTTTCGCGGTTTCATGTTTTTGACATTGAGGCTGATTTTCAAACTTTGTGCTTAAGAGTTTCCGAAACCCCAAATCCTGAAAGTCTGAAATTTTGAACTTTCGGGGTTTTGGGTTTTGGACATCTTGACCACTTTTTCCTTATTTTTCTCCAAAGTGCCCAAAATAATGCAAAGTCTTAAAAATTTGAGCCTTTCGTGCTATGATATCCTTCGTCATCCCATTGACCATTGATTTTCTGAGCCTATATTTCATTAACGATCTTGCTTGCAACCTGATTTTTGAAATCGGATGTGAGCTCGTATGACCGAACCAACCGCATCATATTTCTTGTGTAAGATTTTGTTTGATCAATTTTTCCCAAGGGGTAAAATTGGATAACAATTTGGTGACTTGTGGGGTCACCTACCTGCTAGGTGGAAGATCAATTGCCTTGAAGTATCCATTGGGCATGGAGTCAAGAATGATGGCCTGATCACGATATTTACCCAAACTTGAACCCAAATGCTTTCAACCTACTAACACTAGAACTTGTTCCATTGTTTGCACTCTCAATTTTCATAAGAAAATCTTGAAGATGATATTTTTGAGAGTAGAAAATTTGTCTTGACCTGGAACATTCACCTAGAGGTACACTTTGAACTACACAGTGATCCCATTCATCTAGAGTCAAATCTAGAATACCCTAAACCAAAGTATAGATATTTCTAAATCATTTGAACACTCTTCTTGATCAAAGGCTGAGAAATTCACATTGATAGGAGTTGGTACATGAGGCTCACTGTGGAAGTTTTCAGGTTGGTTCTAACTTGATGATCACCTTGGTTCCATATCTTGTTCTAAAAGCATGTGTGACCAATTCGTAGATAGATATCCACCAAATTTGGTGGTGAAGTCTCTTGATAGACATAGTGCAAAGAGTGGTGGTAAGTAAATAACAGATACATCGTGTAGAAATATGACATTTGGGCAGGCATGTAGTGTAAGGCTTAACCCCTTGATGACCCCAACCATTCCCACTTCTGTTCCATCTAGTTGCACTAATCCTCTCAGCACTAGCTCATACTTTAAACCCAATTTATTTGTTATTTGCTTCGACATCATTGAGCTACTTGCCCCTAAATTGATCATGAAGTTTTGTACTAGGTGGTTCCTGACAAATAATGACACATAGAATGGTGGAGGATTCAAATTTTTGCTTGGTTGACCACCACCTTGTTGCATTGCATTAGTGAGAAAATTCTCCTAACTTTGGGCTGATCCATTCGAGACACACCAATTGGCCATTATAGCTTGCAAAAAATCTCATTGTCTTGGGATTTCCAGTGACTCCCACATGGAAATGTTCACATGTGTTTTCTTCATTTGGTCGATGATGTTGAAAGGGGTTGAATTATCCTTTTTTTTTCCCTTACTTGACACAACCTTATTAGGAGCTTGAAGAGGCACACCTGCTGTTGCAACAAGTGTCTTAGGCTGATTTTGCACATTTGGGGCTGCATTTAATCTACTAGCTCCTTGTTGTATAGAAGTGGTGAGAAACAACTGGATTAGATGGTTTTCCTTACTCTATCTTCCTTTTCTTTGACCGTGTGTTGGAAGAAATGCCTTGAAAAAGGTGGTTGATTAACTCCAGAGAAGACTTGTGTTTGTCAATTAACCAACGTAGTTTCGATAGAGTCACTTCTTCTTGAGTTTCTTGTTCTTTGAGGTTCTTGGGACACACCTATGATCTACACCATCAAATCTGATTTAAGGCACCATTGAAGAACATTGATTGATTTTGAGGTAGATTGCAGGGGTAACACCATTTGTACTCTTGTGCCATGTTATTTTGTGTCAGAACCAAGGCTCTTGATGTGGAAGCTACATTTAGATCATATGGTTGGAATGGCACATTAGCTTTAGGTTTTTCTGGTCCAAATTTTGATTCGCGATTGATTTGGTGGTTTATTTTTCTGATATGGGGGCCTAGCTTAATATTGTTTTTCAGGCGAGATACGACTTAGAAGTATGAGTTTGTTGTCTCTTGATAATTACTATCTCATTTCCAAGGTTTTGTAGCTGTTTCATGACCTCATGTAGTTCTTTTGAAGTACTTGAAGAAGTAGAAGCCTCACTATTACTTTGATTTCTAGGGGGTGGAATGGGATTCAAATCTGGTGTTTGACTAGCTGTAGGAGCTCGCATGTCTAGAAAAAGGGGCATTGGTGGCCTTGGTGCTATCTTACCAGCTTGAATCAAGAAGTTTTCATCTCTAATGACAATGTTATAGGCTGCACGTAAAATCATACCTCCCATGGATTGTATCATCATTGCAATATCTGAATTTAGAGCCTTCAATTAATGGAGGAACGCTCCTTCGATGTTGGTCTAACAGATTATCAAAATTATGTCCCATGTCCTTTGGAAATGAGAATTGAAATCTATCATTTTCTCATTAGGATCCCTATTTATTGTTGTCAATTGTTCCAATAAAGACATGTTATCTTCCTTTTCCCCAAATTGATTATGGAGGGCTATGCACAAATGGTCCCAATTCTAGATAGACCATTTTGTTAGACTTATAAACCATTACAAAACTTTACCTTTAAAGGAAGATGCCAACAACTTAACAACAATGTCCATTTCAGTAATTTCATGAATTGCACAGACATTGGTGATATCCTAGATGTGGTCAATAGGAGTAGTATGATTTTCTCCTGTGAAATAGGGAATATTCTTTAGTGCTAAAATCATGACCTTTTTTGAACATTTAGGGAAAGTGGACTACTTTCCATGAGGTTGATAGAGGGATTGGGTTGCGCCATACTGATTGGTTAGAGAATTCTTGTTGATTGGATAAAAGGTCTACCACGTGAAGGTGTAGATAAGGTTCTGTTAGGTGGAGATGGTGATATTTGTGGTCTTCTTCCTCTCCTTCCTCTGCCTGGTGATAATTACAAGTAAACAAATAATCCCTCTTCTCAAGTCTCAGACCTAGTCTGAATTCTTCTCATGTACTTGGGTAACTTGTGCTTCTATACCATTCGATTCTATCCCTTCGAGTCACAAAATGAGCCTCTAAAGACTATATTTTGGTAAGTTACACACCAAACTTGATAGAACAAACTTAAAGGACCTATGTATTTGAGATTCTAGACTTTGGAATTTTATTTGGAATGAAAGTCCCAAAATCCGTAAAATGCAAGACTTTTGAATGTCCAAAACTCGAAACTCCAAAATTTGGAGAATCCCGAAACCCTAAAATTTTGAAATCCCGAAATCTGAAATCATGAAACCCGGAATTTGGGGATCCCTAAATCCCAAGACCTTAAATTCTGAAATCCCAAAACCTAAAATTTGGAGAATCCCAAAATTTTGAAAATCAAAGTTTCTAAAACCTAAAAATACCCTTTTAAGGTTAGCCCCGATTGATCAAATGGTGAAATTTAAACCTATTTTGAGCAAGTTAAGCCCCTGAAAATGGATTTCAGAGTTCAGCCTCGGAGATGAAAAGTCTGAAATTGCAGAACTTGTAATTTATAAATTTTAATTTCTTGAAAATGCCTTCAAATATTGTGGAATGACCTCTTGGTCCCACCGAGCATGCCAAAAATATTGATGTGTAATCACAGTACCACTGAATGTCTGCAACTCGATGGGTTTAGACTCTCAGTGTGATTGCATAACATGGATATTTTCCAAAATTGTGGGACTTATAAATCGGGAAAGCTCTCTCTCGGATGAAGGTCGGTATTCCTTTGTTTAGGTGCACACATATAATTTGTAGATGATCTACTCTAAACCCTAGTCTAAATTGCCAAGGAGATAGGGTTAAGAGGATGAAAAAATTAAACCTATTCTAATAGAGGTGATGCACCAAAGGAATGTTGAACACCTATTTTTCCATTAAACACGAGACCATTAAAAATAAAATAAAACCATAATGTAAAGATAACTAGTATTGCAATTGGAGATCAAGAAGATAGAATAACAAAAGAGGGTTGAAAATCATCCACATAATTTTTATTGTTGCTCCATTTATTTTGATACAGTGCATTACAATGGCCAAGAGGCAAGATTACATTTTACAGTTTAGATGGGAGGTTTGAACTCCACAAATTCACTTGTAGATAAGAGAAGAAGGGAGGGTGCAAAGCCAAAATGTCCAACCTTTAGAAAAATGCCCCTCCTTACAATATATAGAAGAATGAGAGAAGGAGATAGAAGAATTCGAATTCTTGCTTCAACCACCCCAAAATGCATTGAATTCTCCTGCAACAATGATGGGTTCTACTGCAAACCCATGCCTCCATGTACTCTTTCTTGTTGGGCAAGAAAGGAAGCCCATACTTCATTATTGGGGTAGGTGGGAATCCTGAGACACCTCAATAAAAGGCAAACTATATTTTTCATTTTTAAGAAGTTAGTATGATTCTCGCTCTTGCTCAAATTTGAGATCCCATTCAAAAATTATGGCCATATGAAGGTCGAGGTATCATTCTCGCAAATGTGGCCTAAGAGTTCCCAAAGTATGAAACCCAAAAGCCCAAAAGTCTGAAATTTCAGAGTTCTGGGTTTTGGATTTTTGGACATTGAGGAGGAAATTCATGTTTTGGGGTTAGAGACTTCTAAAACTCCAAAGTTTGAAACCCCAAAACTCCAAAGTCTGAAATTTTGAACTTCATACTTTCAGATTTGGGGTTTTCTCTCGCTACTTTTTGGCATGATTCCCAAAAACATCGAGATCATGAAACCTTGAAAGTCCAAATTTTCAGACTTTCAGACTTCAAGATTTTGAACATTGCTACTCCATTTCTACCACACTTCCCGAGGTATCCAAATCTGAAAAATTCAAAATTTTAGACTTTTAGACTTAGGGATTTTAGATATTGAGTTGAGATTTTCCAACTTTTCACTTGAAAGTTTCAAACCTCGAAACCTAAAAGTCCAAAATTCATATTTTCATGGTTTCGAGTTTCAACATTGAGGCTGATTTTCCAACTTCATGCCTTAGAGTTCCAAAACCCGAAAGTCTAAAATTTCAGACTTTTGGGGTTTCCATTCAGCATATTCTTGACCATTTTTTCCCTTGTTTTTCTCAAAGTGCCCAAGAATTTGCAAAGTTTGAAAACTTGAGCCTTTCTCCATTATTTTTGTTTTGAGATCTAATATCCTTCTTCATCCCATTGACCATTGATTTTTGACCCCGCATTTCATTAACATCCCGCTATAACTCCGATTTTGAAATCGGATCTGAGCACGTATGGCTAAACCAACTTCTCCATATCTCTTGTGTAAGATTTTTTTTGATCAATTTTTCCCAAGGCGTAAAATTGGATAAAAATTAGATCAAGTAACCTATGTCTTAACTTAGTTAGGCTAACAAATGACATTAAACAATATCACACCAAAAGCTTCCAAAACAATATCATCCAATCAAAGGGTGAGCACTAACTCACAAAAGAGTGGGCACTTGTGCGTATACTTTCATGTGTATGCACATACTGTGCTATCATTTATACAAAAGTATATATGATTGTGTACCTATAATCATGCCATTATGGGAATATGGATGAATGTCCATTCGTTAGTCCTTTATACTCATTCCTTTGATGAATGATTAATGAAAACACAAAATAAAGCCAAGAAGAAATAACCAAACATATTTATCAATAATAATGAGTCCCAAAATTTGGGATGGTACATCCTCTCCCCCTTAACAAGGGTAATGTCTTGATTACCAAGACTTGAAAAGAAATTTTAAGCTATTTCTTACGTACTACATGTCTCCCAAAGTGGTACTATGTTCACTTAGGCTGTGCCATTGAACCGAAACTTGTTGGATATCTCTATTTTGCAACTTAATGCTTCACTACGATAATATCCTTACCTGATCAAGCTGAAAATTAATCTTACCATCCACTTGCAAGTTCTACCAAGTTAGCACATGTGAAGGATCATTCACATATTTTCACAAAAGTGAGACATGAAATAAATCATAAATTTTAGAAAGTGAAGGAGGGAATGCTAATATTTAGGATACAAAACTTACTTTCTCGAAAATTTCAGATGGACCAATTTTTTTTGTGCAAACTTAAATTCATTTCTAAAATCAATTGAAATTTTATGAGGTTTGACTCTTAAAAATACTTTTTCACCGACCTGAAATTCCTTTTTTTTCCTTTTCCGATCAATATAACTCTTTTTCTATCACTTGCAACCTTTAATTCTTGTCTTATAATAACCATCTACTGATCTTATTATTTTAAAACATGAAGACTTGTGGTTACCTAATTTTCGAGGCCTTCCCACCCCAAGGGTGTTTGGAATTTCCTTTGATATAATGTTGTAAAAGGAGACATTTGCAAATAAATATGATAAGTACTATTATAAGAAAATTTAACTAAGTGCAAGAAATATTCCCACTTGTTTTGTTGGTCCATAACATACATTATTAACATGTGATCTAATACCTGATTTACTCTTTCTATTTGTCCATCTATTTCAGGATAATAAGAAGAACTAAAATGCAACTTTTTGCCAAAAGAAGTTGGTAGAGTTCTCCAAAACCAAGATGTAAACAAAGTATCTGTATCGGTAATAATTAGTTCAGGAACTCCATCCAATCTTACAACTTCCTTGAAAAATATATCAACAAGTACAGTGCATCATTTGTTTGATTACCAGGAATAAATGGAGAAACCTTTATTAGCTTGGTAACAACAACTAAAATAATACCATGCCTATTTCTAGGATTTGGAAAACCGAAATAAAATCCATAGTTATAGTTGACCATTTATATTTTGGCATCATGAGGAAAAATCTTACCACCGGGATGACAATGATTATCTTTCACCTTTTGACATTCTAAACATTTATAAAAATATAGCCACATCCTTTTTCATAACAAGCCGAAAGTAAAAACAATTCAACTCATGAGTCATTTTAGTGACCCTAGGATGTGAAAAATGAAGAGCTTGATGCACGTATTACATCGAATAGTTATGAAAATTCATTCAAAAGGTACATAAACTACACATTGGAGCCTAATAAGACCATCTAATTCTAAGGATTACCCAACATACTTGCTATCAACCAAATCTTATAACAAATTTTTAGTCATTTTGCGATAGAAAATATCTATTTTCTACTTTGTTGGAGCAGCTTGATCTTTTAGCAATTTTTTTTTAGAAACAATAGCAAATTGAACCCTACGTCCGAGTGCATCGGGCACTCGGGTCTCTCTACCTTTGACATATTTTATGTCCATATCATAATCACTAATCATTTCTAGCCATCTCCTTTGTCACACATTCAAGTTCTCTTAACTAAATAGATGTAATAGATTTTTTTGATGTGTTCTAAGTTTGAATGGATTACCCAACAAGAAATGTCTCCATTTCCTAAGAGTGTGAACTACTGTAGCTAACTCTAAGTCATATGGAGGATAGTTTATCTCATTAGGATTTAATTTCCATGACTCATAAGACACTACCTTGCCTTCTTGAGTTGATACACCCCCTAAGCCATCTAGGGATGCATCACCAAAATCTCAAAAGGGCTGTTTGGATATGAAACCAACAAGATAGGTGTTGTAGTGAGTGCATGTTTTAAATTTAAAAATGCTTCCTTAGACCTAGTAGTCCAAAATTATAACCTTTTCACCGCGGTGATGTGATAAGATGGGTTATTCATGAAAACTCATTCACGAATATTTAGTAGTACCTAACCAAGCCCATGAAACTTTGGACTTCTATCAAATTTTTAGGATCCGGCCATTCTTATATAGCTTTAATCTTGGATGGATCTACAAAAATCTCATCCTTAGAACTAATATGTCCTAAGTAGTGCACTCTATCTTTATAAAAGTCACACTTAGACAATTTTGATTATAATTTTTGGTCCTTAATCATTTTCTCAATGATTCTTAAATGTCGTTCATGTTCTTGTTCATCTCCATAATAGATTAAATTGTCTTCCGTAGGACTAATACAAACTTATCCATAAAATCTCTAAAAACACTATTTATTAGGTTCATAAAAGCAACTAGTGTCTTGGTCGGACCAAAAGGAATAACCATGAGTTCGAGTGTCCATATCTTATACACAAGGTTATTTTATACACATATTCCTCTTTGATGCTAAGTTGATGGTAACCATATGTTCAAGAATCTTAGGAAATATTGTTTCCCTTTTTATTTAATCAAATAAATCATCTATCCTGGGAAGTGGATATTTATTCTTAATGGTAATATTGTTGAGCATGTGGTAAACAATACACAACCTTAATGTACCATCTTTCTTTTTAACAAAGACCACTCTTGCTCCCTAAAAGGACACACTTTTCCTAATAAATCCTTGCTCAAGAAGTTTTGTAGCTGAAATTTTATCTCTTAAAAGTCTACAATATTCATTGTGTAAGGTGCCTTCGATGCAGGGGCTGAACCTTGCATGATATTTATTGAAAAAAATATATCTTTTTGGGGGCACACTGCTATTCTCAGTAGGAAATACATACCCAATCTCATTTAATATTTGATAATCATGCAAAATAGGTTCCTTCATCTCAACATACTCTTTCATGTGTTAGGAAAATAAGCGACATCCCTTAAAGACTACTCTTTTCAACCGTAAGGCGAAAGTGTTTGTAAAATAATATTGGTTTTGATACCAAAAAAATGTTTTCAAAGTGAAAATCATCAAAATAATATATTATTTTTTCAAAACAATCAATTTGAGATTTATGGTATTGCAACCAATCCATGCCAATAATTAGATCATAGATCCCAAAGGAACAACATGGAGATTTAATCTATTTTTAAACATTCCTAAATCAACTTCTATTTGATCTAAATATTTAGAAATCTGCGATTTCTTACCGGTTCCCAAATTTTACATGACATTTTTCTTTCATAGGAATAATTTTCAGATTTAGCTTTTACACTATTGTAGGAGACCCAAAGTAATCAGATGATCTATAATTAAATATAACATATATTTCAGCACCAAAGATTTTACCTCTAGTTTAAATAGGGGTTGATTGGTGCTCAACCTTGCGGTTATCTACTGTTGCATAGACTTGGTGGCTTATTGTCTTGCTTGCAAGGAATTTTGGGAAATCTATTTGGTAATGGTTCTTACCACATTTCCAACAAAATTATTGAGGGTATTTGTTTACCACAAGAACCTTGTTGGCTCCAGTGCGGTGTGTATCTTTACCACCAATGTTTTGATTATTTTTGGTTGCTTGATGGGAGGCCTTGGCCTTACCCGATTATTATTGTGAGGAGATTATTGAGGAGAATAAATAGAGATTGAATATCTCTTACTTAGTCTTATTTAATCAGAAGCACATACAATATTTATAGGGACATGTACAAACAATACTCCCCGGAATGGATGGAGTTAGTCCTAGGAATGGATGGAGTTGTTACTAACAATAAGAACGAATAATGGCATAAGAAAAAAAAATCCTAATAATAAAATAATACATAGAGTATTATAAAATTCCCTCTTTATTACATTGTTCTTGCAAATGTGACCACCGAAAAGTTCAAATGTCAATTTTCCAAGAGATTTTGTGAGAATGTCACCAACTTATGTTTTTGTAGGACAGTATTGGAACTTAATGTGATGGTTTAAGAATTGATCTTGAATGCATATAAAATGAATACCAATATTCTTTGTTCATAGATGAAAAACTAGATTACGCACGAGCTTGAATACACTCTAATTATCGCAATAGAGAATATGTGAATTTTTTCAAGAATTCCCATGTCATTCAAAATGTGACATAACCATATTGCTTCACACACATCTCCTCCCTCTATTGATGAGGTAGAAACAACATTATTCTTCTTGATTATCCACAAGATAGGTCCGATCTGAGATGAAATATGTATCCTATGGTTGACTTCATGTCATCAAAATATCCGAAGTGGTCCGAGTCGATGTATCCTGTAAGAAGAATTGATTATTCTTCTTATATTACAGACCATAATAAGTTGTTCCTCGGACATATCTCAATACAAGCTTTGTTGCGGTCCAGGTGACATTTTATTGGTTCTTGCATGAATCGGATAGATATCTAATGACATAGCATAAATCTAGTTGGGTATATGTCAAATAGATGAGCCCTCCAACAAATTGCCTGTAAAGAATAGAATTTACTTGAGGTGAGTTGTGAAATATTGAAAGTTGCTAATCTTTTTCCATGGGATTGGATACAGTTTTTAGTTGGACATTTTGTACTTTTCCAGAGTGTCTTGGTATAGTTTATCCGGGATAAAAATGTGATGCTCCTTTTTCCATATCTCCAACCTAAGACAATAATGTAGTAGCCACAAATCTATCATGTCGAAGGTTATTTTGAGATCATTCATCACAATATCAACTTTGATCTTCTCGAACCGCCAATGATCACATGATCATCTACATACAAAACACGAATCAAAATTTCTTTTCCTTCCTTATTTATATAAAAATTTGAATATGAAGGGCTACAAGTGAACCCATGTTACAAAAGGTGGTCATCAATCTTGATATACCATGCCCTTGGAGCTTGTTTCATTCCATACATGGATTTTATGAGACGACATACCTTCTTCGGATGCTCTTCATCAAAAATCCTTTCAGTTGGGTCATATACACTTCTTCTTTTAGATCACCATTTAGGAAAGCACTCTTGATGTCTAACTACTGAATTTTTCATCCTTTCGTGATGCTAGTGCGTAAAAACTCTAATGGTCTTGATCTTTGCAATGAGTGCAAATGTTTCTTCATAGTCAATGCCCTCTTTCTTAGCACACCATTTTGCTAAAAGTTGTGCTTTGTATTTTTCAATAGATCTGTCTTCCTTATACTTTGTCTTGAAAACCCATTTTCAGCTTATGGGTTTCTTTCCTGTAGGCATATTGACAAGTTCCCATGTTTGATTTTAAATGAGTGAGTCATATTCTGCATCCATGTCTTCTTTCCACTGAGGTTGATTGAGTACTTCATGCACATTATCAGGCTTGAAGATATTAATCAGTGAAATCGTGAGTGCAAAATTTACCTCATTTCTTGTTTGACTCCTTGTTTTGACTCCTAATGAAGTATCTTGGAGTTGTTGCAAATGATATTCTTTGATGGTGCTTTGTACCCACTTTGGATGAGAACTCGATTAGTTTTATGAAGAAATGTTGTGTTGACGTGAGGATGGATGCAGAGTAACATTTTCCAGTTCCCCAAGGTCAACTTATAGCTCCCCTTACAACACATCTTTTCTCTAACTAGTCTCCTCTGGCTGATCATTTGATTCAGAGACTAGTCGGTGAGAGGTGGTTGGTAATGGTTCTTCTATTGTCACTACTAAGTCAAAAGATGAATCATCACAAAACACATCTCAAATGTCATATATTTTATTTTTCTCAAGATCCATGAGATGATGTGCATTCGGGGTAGTGCTATAGCCAAGTAGTACGCATGGGAGTGTCCTCAGCTCGACTTTCTTTCTTTTCTGAACTGCGACATGCATATATGTTGTGCAACCAAATACTCGTAAATGAGAAATTGATGGATTTCTTCAAATCCATACCTATTTTGGTGTTTTATTTTCTATAATATTTGTCGCCTCCTATTGAGAAGATAAAAAATTGTCTGTACTACTTTGGCCCAATATCGATCCTCGAGTTTTGCTATTGATAACATGCAGCGAGCCATCTCCATATATGTGCGATTGCGTCACTCCACAATGCCATTTTTTTGGGGTGTGTAGGGATTTTCAGTTCTTCGAATGGCTTAATGGGTTAGGAAGGCCAAAAACTTATTGGATGTAAATTCCCCTCTCAATCTGAGTGGAGTAGAAGTGGTAGTCCAATATCTTTCACAAGACGTTGATAGAAATTCTGAAAATGGTGAAGAGTCTCACTCTTGTTCTTCTAACAAACCACCCACATCTTTCAAGAGTGGTCATCCAAAAATAATTGGAAGTACTTGTATCCTGAAAATGAAGCAAGCAATGGTCCATTCAAATCGGTATGAACTACCTCCAAACGCTACTTAGCATGGAAGGTGCTTGCCTTAAACAGATCCCTATGTTATTTTCTTGTAAGACAACTAGGGAAAACAGTAAGTAATCGAACAATTTTTGAAGTCCATGTACCATTTATTTTGAAATCATCTGATGTAATGAACTAATTGTCAAGTAACCATATCTAAAATGCCGATTCGAATGTTGAGGCAAATAAAGCTACTTACGAGAAGATGAAACAATATATAAAGAAATTAACCTTTTTTTACAAAATCTCTAGTAATAATATTACCTTGTCTTGAGATCAAGCATGTTTTCATGCCATTCGAACAATAAATTCCACCTTTAGATGATGATTCAGAGCCGACTAATAGAGAAGAGGTTTTTAGCCATTCCAAGAACATAGAGTACCTTGGTAAGCATGTATTTTTGTAGTACCAGGAGGAATGGTGACTTGGCCTATTCCTTCGCAACGCATCGTCTTGTTTGTCATCTTCTATTCAAACCCCATCTCTAGTGGTTTGTTCATTTAGTGAATCAAACAACTTCTTATCACCTGACATATGCTTACTTGCACGGGAGTCTATCAACCTGACTTTCTTCACGGGATGTGAAGTCTTAGAGACTAGTACAAGGTTCTTACTACAATTGGCTCCTTCTGGTGTCTCCTCTTGATTCATCATTATTTTGAGGTGCGAGATGTCCTTTCCACTTTCTTCGGTGGGAAGGGCATTTTGACTTTGAAAATTATTGTGCCCGGATGTGCTCATTTTAATCGAAGACCCCTATTTCAAGCCATTGTACCAGCAGTGATCACTGTCATGAGTATTGGTTTTGCATATTTGAGACCACCTATTCAAATTTTTAGCTTGTTTCCCTTGATGCTGATGTGATTTTGTTTTATTTTCTAGTGCACCTTGTCGATAATTCGCTATGATGTGGCTTTGAGAAACGGTCTTTGTCTTGGGACTCATCTTGGATTGAATTAATGGCCTCCTCATAGTCCAAAAGTTTAGGAATTATTTAAACATAACCTTATATTTGGATACATTCATTATCATACCTTGAATGCTCGGGCGAGAAGGAGTACTATCAAGGTGATCGGTACCAAAATTGTATTTTCTACCTTCTCACCTAGAGTTAATAACTTCGTTCACAGCTCAGACACTCGATGCAAGAACTCCTCAACTTTCTCATCAAACCCCAAAGATAGGGAGTGCAATTTTGACTAAAGATGGAGAATCTTAGTCTCATTCTTTGCCTTAAAGATTGTTGCAAGTTTATCTCATGCTTCTTATGGTTTCTCTACATCTCGAAAATGTGGTTGCACATCATCAGAGATGCTCAACATGATTAACATAAATTATTTAACACTATCCATCTCATATTTTATGACTTCATATGGGGTAGTGGGAACTATCGCTGACCCTATGACGATGCTCCATAACCCTTTAAATTTAAGGATCATTCGCATATTTGTTTTCTAGGACAAAAAATTTGGCCTTTTGAGTAACTGAGCATTCGAGAGTAAAATTTTTGATGCATACATTGTAATAACAAAACTAATTTTATTAATTTATTTATTGATTTCAAGATATATTACAATGTTACTCACTAATGAGAAGTACTATCTCGTAGATGCTCTAGATACTCAAGTGCTAAGAGATGACAATACTTTTTGGGGTGTTCTTCTTCATCTTAACAATCAAAGTTGTAGCCAGCTTCGATCTATTTGTTCACTTATTTCACTTGGCGCTTAATGTCAAATAGAAAATATTCTAGAATGCCTTTGAACTACTTCGTCAAAGACTAAATTATCGGTGTTGCGTAGCTCATTCAACACTACAAAGTAGAACCCAGAGCTTTTAAGAGCTTCTAGATGGTTTTCTGCGTCTTGCAAGTTGATGTTACGACGTTCAACAGTCTCATTTGGGTCATTCAAGTAGATCATTTAGCGTGATTTTGTAGGATTTTCTCCAGGCAATAATGACACATTTTTTTAATTATGCAGGTGACTTTCAAGATTCACGCATCCAAATCTCCTCTCCAGGTGTTGCCTTTGTCCTTCGTGTAGGTTGCTCCTCTATTTTCCTCAACGTAGCAAAAAAATGAAGGACATCATACAAGATTTTTAAAAATTTTATCCCATGTCCAGCCATCCACATGTTGAATTAATCTTTCACACAAAGAGCCTGATTGGAAATTGTGAGGAGCTGATTGAGGATTTTCCATGGGTTTATGCTAGAGAAAGTAGGAGAAAATAAGAACTAGCATTCAATTGCCACGCAACCCTTATACTTCATGCCAAGGAAAGATTTCAAAGCAGCAGTCTTCTCTAGAATGATCTTCCCTCCATGTACAGGTATCCATGCCCAAGCTTGATAAAAAAAAATCACGTCTAGGATATTCACATATAACCAAGAATTTACAAGTTTTTTCCGTTATCCAAACAGATATGAAGATTTTTTTATTTCTTCATGTGGTAAATTGATCAGGAAGTACGTGCTACTCTAACTCTTCATGAAGGCTCAAAATAACATCTCCACACAGGTATGAATGGTTTTCACGCAGAAATGAATGATCTTCATGTAAGAAATAATGGTCTTGACGCAGGAATGAATGGTCTTCACACAAAAGTTTCTCTAGCCAATCCCACGTCTAGATTTGAATGATGGTCAAAGAAATGAAATCAAGATTCTCCTCCATACAACAGTAGAAGCATCCACGCCGCTCCACATGCGTTACAATATTCTATCTTTTAGCGCAAACACTATTATCCATGTAATGCTTTGGAGAGAATGCATGCATAAGTCTTCACACAGGGAATTGCTGCAACCATGGATCACTACTTTGGTTCGTTCACTTAAAATAAATTTGCTTCACCAAAATCCATGTTTAAAGGATTCCTCTAACACACATGTCAGATATCAAGTAATATCTATTACCAGATTGTGAGGAGCTTATTGAGGAGAATAAATAGAGATTGAATATCTCTTACTCAGTCTTATTTAATCAGAAGCACGTACAATATTTATAGGGATGTGTACAAACAATACTCCCCAGAATGGATGGAGTTACTCCCTGGAATGGATGGAGTTGTTACTAACAATAAGAGCGAATAATGGAATAAACAACAACAACTAGCCTAATAATAAAATACTACATAGAATATGCTAACATTTATTTCCATGAAAATTTCCATTGTTCTACTTTCTATTAAAATCCTTCATTTTAAACACATGTTTTTTTGTAAGGTACAGAAAGAGGAAACAACAATATTCTTTTTCCTTATTTCCTTCTCTTTCATTTCCTAGTTGTATCTTAGTCGAGACTACTGCTTTTTCTTCATCCATGTATGCTGCACTAAACATTTACGCAATTCTCTTAGAGTTGACAATATTTATGTCTTTCTAGATAACCTCTCTTAAATCCAGTTTGAACCTTATTACCTTGGACTCTTTATCCTTCATATAGTCCACATGATAGATCCGATCTAAAAATTGAGCTTCTTACTCTACTCCTTTCTACAGTCATGTTATTTTGTTTAAAACTATGAAACTAAGTTTGTTTCCTTTCTTGGTGATTATGCGAGACATATCTAGTTATGAATTTCTTCTCAAATTTTTCCCAAGTAAAAGTGGAATCAACATAACCCTTAACTTGCTTAAAATGAACCTACCACAAAATAACATGTTCTTCAAGGTGATAAATTTTAATAGGAGCCTTGGTATCGGAGTTTCAATAATGCAACCCAAAGTATTGTTGTAAGTTAAACAACCAAGCCTCATATTTGTCACCCGAGTCATTGGATAACCCTTTGAATCTAGGAATATGCACTTTCTTCAATTCCTTGAGGAAGGGGTCTATTACTCTATTCCCTATGGGTACCTCTTCATGAGCATGTAGCTGATTGTTCAAGTCTCCTAGGTTTACCTCATGCTGGTCATGTCTTACTTGATTACCTCCTAGGACACTATTTTTCTCTAGGTTCCTCTCATGAGTTTTCAATCTATCTTGCAAAGTGTTGACATACCTAAGAAGTTCATTTCAGACTTCTTGATTGGGGTTGAGGATAGGTTTTATGTTTTCACCAACTCCTCCACCAGTACCTCTTCTAGTTCCTCCCCTTCGGCCACCAAGGCCTTGGTTTTGATTATTCACACCACCACTACTCCGAGTTCTTACCATTGTTCCTAGTAAGTACAAAGACAAGTATCAGATAACATTCCTAGAGCCCTAAGTGTTATACAACCTAGGCACCGATACAAGTGTAAAGACCTCAAAAATTGAGGTTATATTTAAAAAAAAAAACTCTCATTATTCCCATTACTTAATTGATATGGTGATTTCACACATACAATTATGTAAACAAATTATATGTGTTGAAAACAATGATAAAAATCAACTTTGAGTCCAGAGGAAGTTTCATTATTTTTAATACCTCGGTATAATCTTATAATTTTACATTGAATGGAAAATAGCTTCATAAGCTTATATAATATACTAATTTTTTTAGTAGTACATCAAGTACAATTTATTCCATAACTGGAATATAAAATAAACTAATCAAAATCTAAAAATCATCTTGAATCCCATTCATATTCTTTACTTTCCCTTGTCTTCGAGAATCACGTGTATTTTCCACAAAGGTTCAGCTCAAAATGAACTTGAAAGGGTTTCCATTTTCATATATGTAGTATTATACAAATGAAAACATATTCAAAATATAGACTCATGCATCACAATACTAATTCATTCATTATTATAATAATGATTTTAAAAAGCATGTATTCATGCATGAAGTACCCAAGTTCATAATATCTTTCAAGAGTGGTTCCTTTAACCATCTTATATGAAAATACATAAACTTACCTCACGTAAGGTCGATTACATAATGAATTTCATAATGTTATTTCATGCCAAATCAAATCAACATACCAAATGTTTGAAGAAATGTCACATATAGAGTCCATGTAAAAAGGAGAATGCATGATAAGAAATTATGAGAATGTAAAAATGAACTTCACTTCACAATTCTCAAAATGAACACTATGCCAAATCAAATCAGCAACATAACATAATTTTCAAGAGGCACAATAGATTCTTTATACCCAAGGATGCATGTCAACCATATTATTAAATGGCATAATATAATCTAGAGAATGCATGCCAACAACATGAAAAAATTCCTTATAATGAACTTCACATACAATCCAATGAATGCATGCCAACATCATGACAAAATGCCATAAAAATAACTTCACATAAATTCCAAAGAGTGTATTCCAGTAGCATGAAAAAATGTCATAAACATAACTTCACATAAATTCCAACTAATTCATTCCAACAACATAATAAAATGTCATAATAAGAGCTTCACATAAATTGAAATGAATTCATTCCATTAGCATGAAAAAATTCCATAAAAATAACTTCACATAAATTCCAATGAATTCATTCCAAAGTGGCATGACATTATGCCATAATCCATACATGTGTATTCATGACATTAAAATATTGCCTATCAACTGTTTGACATAATTTCACAACACATAATTTTATAAATATTTCAACCAAATGATTACACACTAACCATTTGACAAAATGTCACAACACAACATTCTTTAAATATGCCAACCAAATGATTGCACACTAACCATTTGACAAAATGTAGTGAACTAGTAACGAAAATTGCAACAAAGAAAAAAACTATCTAAGAACAAATTTGAAGTGTAGAAATCATGCCAAAACATCATGATTTATTAGCTAATGCTACAGAAAAAAACACAACATAAAACAACTAAAAACATAAATAAAATGGCCAATTCTACAACAACAAATAAAACGAAAAAATCGGTGCTTTCTAGCAGCGATGCGATAAAGATATAAAAGAAGCAACTAACACCTAAAATACAACATGAAATCAAGCAAACAAAAGAACAATCTGACAGCTAATGATGCAAAACAAATAGGTAAACTTTTGCTTGGTAATCCGCCAAAATCTCTATATAAAAATGTCAAAAAAAAACTCTAAAAACCCAAGTTAATAACCTTATTAATTTCAGTTATCAAATAAGGAGGTAATATGAAATATTATGCTATGATACTTGAGAGATCTAAAATCTATAATTCTTATAATAAAATAAACACATTTTCCAAATACCCATAAAGGCTTGATTTAAAATATTAATACCTGAATAGAAAAACCGATTTCTCATTATCGGAAAAGGTATAAAACTAAATGTGCAATGATTTGTAAAATATTGCATAGATAAAAACAAGAAACCTTTTCTGAAAGATTTGAGATGAAGAAGACCAAAAATCCTATGTGCTTTTCCTCTTTCCTTCTCTATTTTTCTTCCTCTAGATTCTTAGCTCTACACCATATAAAAATAAAACCCCACAACCTTATTTATGTTTCCACAAAACTCCTCCACAATATTGCTTCAATAAAAATGGAAAAATCCCAAAATACAGTGCCCAAATTCATCTCCGGATGGCTATAAAAATTCAAGAAAATAATCCATATTTTTTAACATAGTCTCCCCCTCTATTTCCTCCTTTCTTCACACCATGCTAAGTGGAAAAAAATAAAACCCAACTCTCCTTTATTACATGGATTCCAAAATCCATTAAAATTTAATCAAAGTTCAAAAATGCCTCCACTTAGCTTTAGGTTAAGTTTATTTTTATTTTTATTTTAAAAATAAAACTATGTCCCACATTCTAAAAGGAATGTTTAATACATTATTTAATGCTAAAATAAGTACCTTTTAAATGCCGAGCCCATTAACAAAGATAATTTCCATAAGATAATCAAATGCCATGCATTTATCACATTGATTAAAAACATCTAGATAATATTTTGGCTCTTCATTATGTTACTAACATACCATCATAAGTTAGGCTTAGGTTAGATCATGTAACCTATATATTAGGTTAGTTAGGCTAGCAACTAACATTAAACAATATCACACTAGAAGTTGTTTGTCACCCAATCAAAGGGTGAGTGCTAACTCACAAAAGAGTGGACACTTGGGCGTATACTTTCATGTGTATCCACACAACTATGCTAGCATATATACATAAGTATATATGCTCTCATACCTATGATCATACCCTTACGGGTATATGGATGAATGTCCATTCCTTCGTGCTTTATAGTCATTCTTTTGATGAATGGCTAACGAAAACAAAAAGCTCGCAACCAAGAAGAAACAACCAAAAAATTAATAATAATACCGAGTCCAAATTCTTGGGATGTTACACATGATATCTTAAATTATTATCTCTCACCTACAAGCTTTCCTTATTTAAATTACATATAATCTCATCCATAATATCCTAATTACTTGTTATCATCACTATATAAATCTGACCTCATATGAACATTGCTAACGAAAATCACCCATAGATGCAATTTTTCGAACCGATTATCAATCTTCCTAGTATTTATACTTATTTGGGAGAAGAAATCTAGGATTTACATATTAATTATGTTTCTACCCCAATATGTGAGTCATCATAGACCAAGTAAAATTTTAGAAATGAACAACTAAAATTAATAGAACGATATTGGCTTGGTAGAGCCTAACCTCCGAGACATGTTAACTGATAATTACATCATCTCATTTCATTCGTAGTTAATGATTTTATTTGTAGATGATCTTATCCTAACTTTTGATTGTAATTTGTGTTATTTGTCGACTTTTCTTTATAGTTGGATCCATCCTTATTTTTATTACATGTGTTTACTAACGTGTTTTATTATTTTTAGTCACTCTTTCAATATAATTTTTTCTAAAATACTTATCGTTTTAGTCAATTTTTACATTCTATTGAAGAGATTTAATAAAAAAACTTCCTAAAACTTGTGTGTAGCACCCTTTTAACAAATAAACACATGAAGCGAGTTCCAATGATATTTCTTACTTTTACATTTGGTTGAATGAATGTAGCATAAATTTTAAATACTTTATTTTGTTTTTTTTTTCCTTCCCTCTCTTAAACCATGTATTCCCTTCCGTTGCACATTCATGTACCTTAGGAATCTGAAATAGCCAAATAAATTTATTTTAAATTTTTTATAGTCTTTCTAGGTTGGTGTCATATCTACCCATTTATACACAACCTATGTACTAGTTCATTAGGAAAATGTAATTTTTGAATAACAAAAAGATCACTTTTATATTGCTCTTCGAAGAGATGTGAAATTTCCTCCAGTTTCTAGGACTTAAACATCACTCTTCAAGTTAGAATTATCGTTACTATTTAAGCTCTACTTGATTGATTAGAGTAAATGTAAGTAAAAATATTACCCTCTAAACCAAGACATCGAGACAATACTTTCCATAAACATAATATCGGGCCTCATGTACTAAAACCTATTTCAAGGAATTCATAATAACCTTATTTGACCTAGAATAGAATCGACTTTCCTAAAATATTGTAGTAGTTAAAGGAACATAACACTCTTATATATCACCCTCGTCATACTACTAGTAAATAATGTCGTGTCCTCACTTTTTCATACTTTTTTTTTACTACTTCATAACCTTTCATTTAAGATACCAAAAATACGAGATAATTTTCTATTTTTTCTTAAATATATGTCCACAACATTTTACACCACATAAAAATACACCCATTATAAACTTTCAATGAGGACATGCATATGGAAAATTTCCTTGGATATGTCTATCTTGGATGCATTTTTTCCTTTCCAAAAGTTTCAGATATTCCCTTCTTAAATTATCATGTTCACAATTTATGTTTAACATGAACCACATCCTTTACCTCTACTTTGAAAGTCTTCTCATTCTACTAGAGCTTATTGTTTCATCCAAATTCCTCAAAACTTCATGCTAATAATGGTGTCACTCATTTCTATTTTCCAAGAATTTCTTGACCCAAAGTAGATCACCTTATGCATCATTATATAGATCATACCATTCATATTCTCCATCATCATGTAATTGAACTTTGAATGTGTCCACAACATTTTTGTACTATTCATTTTCCTACTCAAGTCCTTCTAATAATTATCACAACATTTATCACCACTTCCAAAATTTATTTCATCATGTAATTATGTTTTAAATTACACTTAATCTAGTTAAGTAAGTCAATTTAATAACATAGAAACATCTTATCATGAATCTAATCATCACACCTACACTGAACTCTCCTTCACATACCAAACAATTTGTAAATTCACCCATCTTAGTGCATTTTTCAACACACATTTTTACTATATTATTACGCATTTAGGTATAATTTTTGTCATCAAATCCTCCTCTAATATCATCTATTGTAGCAAAGTAACCATTGGTTCTCACCCATTTTATTTCAAAGTATCTTCCTCTTTCACTTATGATTTCTCATAAATTTTATTGGCTTTGACATCCTCATCAACTTGATATTATCTTCCACATTTCTCAATCTATTTCATGTATTCATATTCATACCGCACCTACTTCTAAAAATCACAAACCATTTTTTCTAATACCTCCCTTTCCTAAAATTTGGTTGTGCATTTCAAAATCTGATTAATATTACATCCTACATACCTCTTTATCTTCCACACAATCATCCTCTTTTCAAACCCATCCCATCCCTTTCTACTAAACTTGATATGATAATTTTTACTAAACTTCATATAGACATTAATTTTTTATCCACTCCTCATCAAACTAGAATTAATTATAAAACAATTTCATATCACTCTATCTCCTACCATGTCTCTATACACATGTCCTCATCTTGTCAAAAATATCGCAAATTCACCACAATTGGAATCTATATTGATTTCTTTGTCTCGACACTCACATAGTCCACCCATTACCATCATATAGATTCTACTTGGAATTATTATTTCACTCTTCATCCATATCATTAAATATACTCCATTTTTATTCGAATCTATAACCTTCTTGTACATGTCATGCCCTTCATTCATCTAGTCCATATACTATTTAAAAGTCATTTTTCTCATCTTGAATTTTAATATTATTCTATTTCCTTGCATCCCACTTATCCTCATCCATCCTGGATTTGAAACACATCCTTATTCTCCACACATGATGTAAAATTATCATTGAGACACACACACACACACACACAAAATCCAAAATTGCTACACATATTTCAAAATAAAAAACAAATATATGTATCCAAAAAATATAATAAACATACCTTATTCATGGATGTTATTCCATCAGTATTATTCCATTCATTCACATATAATTTTAATTATATATATAATACTACATAATTTACTTATAGCTTGGTCATAGTCCATGGAGTGGTTTTTTTCTAACTTTTGTTGAACTCTTGATTACCTTGGCATCACATTTTGGGAGTCAATAAAATATAATATAGGTTATTCAACATGGTATCTCTCCACTTGGTGAATTAATAATGCTTTCAATTTCATAGATCCCACACTCTTACACATTTACCAAAATTGTTTGAAGGCCCCAGATGCATCATATGTTAACAATCACCAAATTAATCTCCACAATTACTTGCACTCTCTCCATCAAGCCAATAGTTATTCTAAGCCCATTGAAAAATAAATTGAGAGAGATTAATATCATGTCAAAAAATCTAAAAATTAAAAAACTCAAAAAAAAAATCAAATTTCAAAATAATAATATCAAAAGCTCTATCTCAGGGGTATTTCAACTATATCTACCAAGTATATTGACTCCCATCTAGATATAAACAAATGTTTTGAGTAGAATAAAATGTATCTCCTCAAGGATATTTATGTTAATCTAGTAGTTGAGAAATGCACAACTTACAATTACCTTTGATCCAATCATTTACTAATCACTTGTTACACTAACACCGACACTTTGGCTCATTTTTGTAACTCATTATCTTATGGGTTTTAATTATAAACAACAATAAACTTTCACATGCACACACAAGATCTCAAACATAATGGGCATAATATTTTTTCAATTTGTTATTATACGTTTTCAAGATATTATTTTCACTTATTCATTGTCTCATGGTTTGTTCTTTCTGTCTCAAAGATGCATTCAACAAAAATATTTTCAAACTATGATCATACACATACACACCCATTTCATTATATCAATGCAACCATGAAACATTTAAATTTACTTTCCATTCCTCCTAGATTGAACTTTTGTGGGATTTCACTACCCTCTACAATATCTTTTTATAGTTACAAATTCTCATGTGTTTTAACTTGTAATCATCATAACTCACCATGTTTAGGATAGGGAAACATTACTCTCTCTCTCTCTAACATGCATCCACTCTTATATGTGTCACTCATAACTTTCCAAAAAAACATTGTTGGGGGAAACACTGTCCTCAGTTCAAATCATTAAGAATTTTTCTTAGGTTCATTTTTTTTATCATTTATCAATTGCAATTTTATTCCGTATTACATTTCCACAATAGGGTACCTTGCAAACCCATAAATTTTTCATGTAACATGGATGTTTAACAAAATTCTTATTATAAATCTTATGGCTTTCAATCTTCACTTGTATTAGTAAAAAGGGAAAATAATATATACCTCTTGAAATTAATGAATCTACCCCTTCATAAAATATAGTGAAGTGTTCCATTAATCCCATTTCCCGATTCTCATCTATTTAATCAAGCATCTAATATAGTGTGCATTGTAAACATTTTCATAGGGTTGGATGACCCATACATCATCTTAATTTTTCGCATTTCGTCATACATTTTGAGGAAATAGACACTTCACAACAACAAATGAAAAAAAAATGAATATGAAAATACTATTTCTAATAACTTAGATAATTTAAATGAACAAGATATCAAAAATGCTAGATTGAAAACAATATATTTATTTTGTAAAACTCCAATTTAGTGCTTACGGAAACATCCATGGCAAAATATATCAAGATTTAAATAAATAAGATGAAGAGATTACATGTGAACTCGTTATGAGCTACTTTAGGTATCTAAAAATATAAATAAACATTATTAGAAAAGTATATTTAGGGTTTCTCCTGATAAAAATATATTTCAAAAAATTCATTAGGATTTTCATTCCTAAAAATAAAATTTGGGGCAATTCATCTTTCTAGCATTATGGGATTGACTGCTTTTTTTATAGGCTCTATCCCCAAACCCCTGGTAGGGGGGCTCCATAACTCATGGAACCCCTACAACAATAGTGATATGGAAACCGTACTGAAGATGGATCCGAATTTCAATTTTTTTTTCACATATCTCACATGGATGCTACTGATCTGCATCCCAAATGGGAAAAATGTATAAACTAGATAATACACCTTACACATTATATTACTAGACTATATATATATATAAACCATATTAGTCAATTAAATTACTCATCCCACAAAATCCACGAAAAATTAACATCCCATTAATTGCTTTTAATTAGATTGGATGGGGTTGGGTCGAGGGCACTCCCCCGCCCCTATATCTATCTATCTGGTGGGGACAAGGTTTCTAATTTATCAATGTTATTACCTAAATAAATCCTATCATCACCCCATCCACGCCACCATAAACATAACCTATGACATCAATCCTCCAAAACCTTCATGTATCCCACTACAAAATTGAATCATATGGAAAATCCACTATCTTCAATGATTTCCACCACCAAATACAATAATATAGGTAATCCTCTACTATCATTCATATCGCCCACCACTATATAATGCAATATGGATAATCCTCAAATATACTCCTTATCTCTCACCTCGAAATAAAATAATATGATAAAATCCTCCCTATCTTTCGTGTTCCATGAATACCAAATAAAATAATAGTGAATATTATATAGTATCCCCAGTTTCAAGGTGCCCTCACTATTCCAGAATTGTTCACCATTATCCCCTAACTTAATCCCGCATTATCCTTAAAACGGATTAATTATCCCCCATTTATCTCATCCTTGAAGATCCTATAAATAGGCCCATTTCCCAAAGTTCAGGAAATATATAATTTCATGAGGCTATCATTATTAAGGCCATGGTTCCCTACGATTATATCAAAAATAATTAAGCCCATACTATAGTATTTTTTTTGTACTCTTTCATTTTTTTATTTATCGCAGGTTATTGAAGAGGTGAATATATATCTCACCCATGACTTATTTGTATTCAACAAATATAAAAAATTGAACATTACACCATGGTTTCATCCTCTTAGGCCCCATAAAAAGATATAATATTTTATTTATTTTAATTTTTCATACGCATGTATTACATTTTCTTATTTCACCCTAAAATGCTATATATTTGAGAGAGGAAGCTCCCTAGTCACAAGTAAAAAAAAAAAGACCTTTCCTTTTATTGTGTAATTTGTAAATTTTGATTTATATTTATGGATTTTAGCCTACTTCACTCATTTCATGAACCTCGTTAATTTAATAAGTTATTCAATGGAATCATCATCTACCCATTTTATTAGTAAGCTAATTTAATGTTTATTTATGGGATAAATAACACATTTTTTAGGGTGGGTGAATATCTAGGCATAAAACACTATAGCCAATATCGTTTTAAAACAATCGAATCTCCTAGATCTTCCTAAACCATTTGAACATAATTTGGATTATCCATACTAAACTTCTAAATAACTCAACTTGGTTAAAGAGTGTAGCCTCCTCCATTTGCAATCATAAAAAGATCTTAGAGACATGTCTTAGAAAAACTAAACTCGGTTCAATAATTGTGTAGGAATTTCAGCAAAGAAACTATTTTCTCATCTACCTAAAGAAAACTACACACTACATGTAATTTTGGAAACAATATATATTATATAATATCCGACTATATTCATGTTAAGTGGGATGAGGGAACCTATAGGGTTTTGGATTAGATCACACTCACAATTACACATGCATCTGGGAGGACTACATGAGGGTTAATCTTGCATAAGGGCATGTATTACAACATTTGGATTACATCGAAAGGGTTGATTTCCAATGGTAGTATAGCATCACCACACATATATTTTTTTACTTTTTATCTAATGATTTAGTGAAGGTTATTGTAGGTGTACGGGGTTTCACTTTGTTGTAGGTTATTATATGTCATCTCAAGGTTTTGTGACAAAGAGCATCATATAATGAAGAACAATTCCAAGAAATAAAATCACACATGAAGTGTTAGAACTTAAATGTAAGGTTATGAGACTGTACCATTCCATTCATTACCAAAAATGTTAGGGTATATACATATAACATTATTATGGTCCTTTACTAGCTTAAATTTTAATTATGCCACTCATGAAGAACCATCTACAACTTCCAATTTTACTCTTCCACCTTCGGGTAAATCTACATCTTTTATGTTCTTATCTATTGTAGACATAATATCACATACTTGGGTACATTTCTAGGTCCTGAAAGAATACTTGCATCTAAATTATTCCTAAGCGATAAAACTAGTAACTGAAAACTATCTTTGGCCTTTTGTTTGTATTTCTCATTTTCTATTCAGCCTTATAGATCCTACATCCCAGTATTTATTTTATTAATTTATATTGCATGAAGTTGGAAACCAATGTCCATCCAGGACGTCAACACCCAAGACCCTAAACCCCTATGGGTTTCACCGACCTCTTTCTATCCTACTATCTCTTTTTAGGCCCCTATTATCTTTTGTATGTCTAATTTTCTTATGGGTTGGCCTTCGAGTTGTCAATTATGAAATTGAAGAAAAGGTATAATATAAATATAAAGCTATGTGATAAAAAATAATGAACAAGCTCTAAGTACATATTATCATCACTGCAGATTATATCCAAAGGCATTTAATACCATCAAAGGAATCCATCTAGGTTTCATTCAAGGCTTAAGAGACTACATTTTATGCATACAAAAATGGGAGGGTAAATTCATTTTTCCACCCAGGACATCTATTTATATTGATATATCTAGTTATCACCTGTTATCATATGCACTTTCACAAGGGCTTCATAGGGAACAATTCTATCACACACAAAACAAGAACTACATGGAGTCTTATATGTAGTGTAGTACTTGGTATTAAGTTCACTCGGTTGGGTGATCATTGGGGTTAATACGACTCGCCATATCGTATATTTTATTTTCGGATTTGATGTAGTTTGATTTTTTTTTCAGGTCATCTTTTGTTTTCAAGTTATAGGTGAATTCTATGATCATAGTGTAACACATAGGTGACCAACAACGACTATCAACAACCATCTTACGACACCATAAAAATTAAGTTATGAGATATTGCTCAATCATAGGCACCAAACAGAGGTCTCTAGCACCTAGGAACCCTTTCCCCAGTATAGGCACCCTAGTTCAAGCTTATATGAAAGATCTTGAATTTACGGTGTGTGATTGCTATAGTCTTTCCTTCTTGTTCATTATTTTTGCAGACTATATCAATCTTGGGAATAATGTGAATCAACTGGGTCATTTTTTCCATCTCTTACATTTAGGGTTTCATAGTTATCTATCTTATTACTTGTGTCTAGTAGTTCCATTACATTTATTTAGCATACATGACTCTATAATTAGGGTCTTACAAATAGTTAATGTTTATTAAATCATTTGGTGAACTCGACTCCAAACACTCTTGGATCCTCACTTCTTCCTAACTTCACTATCCTATGATCCTCTCACCATGGATGTCTCCATCCATGCCTTTTTTAAGATAATCCTGATTGTGTGAATAAAATCAGATCTTTTTTGGCTAATACTTACATTCATCCTCACACTTCTCCTGAATATGTATATCATAAATTTACTACAACTTTATCTTTTAATGAGGAACATATTACTTTTACATCATATGAAATTCCTTCTCAAGATATGTTAGATAATGATTCCCCCCTTTATATTCATATTTGTATCAATAATGTTGGGGTTAAACATGTCTTAGTTGATAATGGATCAGGGCTTAATATTTGTAATCTAGCATTTCTTCACCAAATGTGCCTTTGTGAAGTCTCTTTTGTTCCTTCATCTCTTTCTAGTCACAACTTTGATAATATTCCTAAACGGGTCTTAGGTATAATCACATTTCCCATTACTATTGGATGGTGAAAATTATTTGTCTTATCCCATGTAATGCTTAATAATCTTAATTATAATATTCTTATCGGATGACCTTGGATTCATGTCAAATATGTGGCACCTTCAACACTTCATGCATGTATTAAATTCTTATACCAAGGTGTGGTTTATGAAGCCTTAGTAGATCCCTCTCCATTTTCCTATTACAACACTATTGATCATTCACCTAAAGCCCCTACTTTGGCCACCTCTCCTCCTAAATTCAAAAAGTATGGTCCCAGGTATAGGTCTATGGTTCGTTGTGGTTTCCCTAGCACTTGATTAGGAAAACATGCACAACGATTCAAAGAGCCTCTTTCTATTCCAACTTAATCCACTAGACTCAGCATCAAATATCTCCCTCCACTCACTCCTTTTATTCTTGCCATATCTCCTCCTGAGGTTTACACTATTTCACATACCAACAAAAAACAAATTTCATCTACTCTCAATGCTCCAACATTGGCAAATCTACTTGTTCTAACACCAATACCGATACTCCTAACACATTGTAACATATACCACCATGGAATGCTATTTTTCAAATCACAACTTAGATCCCGATCACTCACATACTTGTGGGTAATCATAGAGCTTCCACCCTCTTGGACTGTTTTCAAATGTATTTATCATCTCTTACACTTGAACAATCTGCACTTGATTTCTAATATTTCCTAAGAATAAATACAAACCATTTTATACACGCATTTTATTTTCACTACCATATGATACACTCTTGTCCTAAGGTTCAAAATTTACTGTTGAGGGCATACTACATCCACAAACCTCACATAACACACAGTTCATGATCCATGCTTCATGATATTTCTTTCTATTATTATATTCTCACACTTCACCTAACCTATGACACATCGTATTTCAATGGTTCATACTCGATTTATGAGGGTCTAAATCTGAATTAAATATCACCTCGTTAACACTTCACGCTTTGTGCTTCATGATTTATCTTTCTATCGTCTCTGTCTATCAATCTATTTCCCGATGACACACTCTTTTTTTATGGTTCATTCTTTATTGATGAGGGGTATTTTATAAATGAACCTCATACACATCTCATACACATTCACCGGACGACACACTTTGCTCCTTTTATATTCATATTATATACAATTTTATCCCATTCATAGTCACACCATACTGCATATCTTGGCTACATATCTTCTTGGTTAGTTATACTTACATGTAGAATTTGTTTCCCATGCTAGATGGATACGTAATATGTCAATATCTATCCTATGTACACATCTATGTTCACTTGTTTTCTATTTGTGAATGCAAAATTTATACGAGATCTATAAACAAAAAAATGATTCTTGGCATTGTACCTCTTACCAATCCCAATGAGGCTCTGGGGTTATCTACATATACTACTCTTACACATCATTGGTGTGATTGTTACATTATTTAATACTCCATATTATTAATAGAAGAGTACTTTTCATTGATCTATTCATGCTTTGACATACTCTTTATCTTTATAACATGCTAACAAGTCCTTTATGTGCAACATTTTCCTTGCATGAACTATTTTCGACCATGGTTGTCCGATACTTTACTTGAGATTATTTACAATTTCTTTCTACTTATATGATATTGTTTGCGAGCTACACCGTATGTGTTGTTTGATCATTATATTTATGCTTTTGGAAACTTCGGCCCTAATTGTCTTATGACATTTAGAGTGATGTCCCATGTTTGAATCCCACTTTTTGTGGGTTTTTTTGTATGAAAATTTTCTTGTTACACTAATTTTCTATGACATGCTTGCTTCTTTTTCTACTAACACATTAATGTAGCCACTTTTTTGTTACATTTTCCTTGGTTTCCACCATGCACATTCCATCCCCCTATAGGGACACCATTTCAAATCATCATACGGTCCTTTACTTTGGGCCACATTCTCGCTAACGATGTTGCACATGCACCCAAAATGAGGGGAATCATATATGGGGTGAATTAGTAACCCCATACAACAGCTCGAGCTAAAACACAATACATTTTAGCATCAAATCATCATATTCCAAAGTTACAAAAATGGCCTAGAATTTGACTTGGGTCCTTAGTTCAACATAGACTCCAATCCGTGAATACGAGACACTAGTGCCTAGGAGTTCTGGACTCCCTAAGCACTTATGTCTTGGGGGAATGATCTGACTACTTTCTTAGATCAACATAGTTTACAGAAGTTCACGAGATCGGGTTTCATATTATAGACATAGTCCTCAAACAAGAACAATTCATTCTTTCTCCATTTTCTACACGAAACAAATACAAAACTAATACAGTACAAATCAGAAAAAAAATTGATCACACCATCTACAATGGTGTATAATTCAAGAAGCAGAAATGGATGGAGAGTAACACCAGATCTCTCTCTTGAACAATCTTTTGTCATGGCGTGAGATTGCTCAAATAACTCACTTTTGGCATGAGATCATCCAAAAACTCGTTCTTAGCTTAATATCACCTAAAAACTTATTCTTGACATGAGTTCACCCAAAAACTCACTCTTCTGCAAAATTTTAGGATATTTTCTACCATTTTCACTCTTCACGAATCAGTGCACACTTTCCTTTTAATTATTTTTTCACATAGTTACATACTTACAAAATCTTTTCATAATACATGAATTTGACTAATCTTTCACTCTTCTTGTATAGGTCCATCCTTAATATGAAATAAGAAGAAACATTGAGAATAACAATAGGTACAACATTTTACAACACAATAGGATTCACCCTTAGGTTTATTTCGTCTTTGTTAGCTTTCACGTTTCATTTTTATCACTTCACATTTTTAGTTATCTCCTCGATGCGTTATCACCATCACATTCTACATGGTTATCAAGTATGCATCTCTTATGTATGTTATGTTATTTAGTGTTCACTCAAAAACATAATGTTGGGAAAAATGTAGACATAAAATCATGCACTTGGGTACATCTCTGAGTCCCGACAACATATTTACATTCATATGATTCGTAATCGAGAGAACTAGTAATTGAAAAAAATTTGAGCCTCCTATCTATGTTTCTCATTTTCTATTCAATATTACACACCCTACACTCAATATGATCATTTTCGCTTTATCTCTTATGACCACTCATACTAGCCCTCGGCCAGGGCGTGACCACCTAGAAACCTTCATCCCCTCTGGGTGCCCCAGACTCTTTCTATTTTACTCTTTTTTTTGGGACTATTTTATCTTTTGGGCATCTTATTTTCTTATGGGTTAGCCTTCCAGGTTGTTAATTACGAAATTAAACAAAGGGAATTATATAAATACAAATATATGGGACCAAAATAAAGGATCGAGATCTAAGCATCTATTATCATTATGTAAAGTGGCATCCAAAGGCATCTAAGAGAATCAAAGGCATCCATCCATCGTTCATTCAAGGGACAAGGGATTGCATTTCCTACATACATTCATAGGAGGAGGAAGTTCATTTTACCATCCACACATCTATTAACATTGATACATATAGCTATCACCCACTATCAATGCACTTGCACAAGGGATTTTAGGGCATGATTCTATCACATAGACATAAGAAATACATGGATTTTGAGATATATTTTAGTTCATGGTCATAATTTCACTCATTCTAGTGACCACCGAGGTCATTCTAGATCCCCATATAGCATCTTTTATTTTTGGGATTTGATGTAATTTTAGAGTTTTACATGTTATATTTTATTTTGTAGGTTATCGATGAATTCTATGATCATAGTGTGACATATAAGTGACGAAGAAGGACCATGTTTTGACACCAAAAAAACTAGGTTCTAAGTTCTTGTGCACTCACAGGAACCGTACATAGGTCTCTAGCACCTAGGTTCTCTCGTCCCGATCTAGGCGTTGTATTACGGGTATATCTCGGCAATTCTATAATTTACAGTGTGTGATTCGATAGTATGCCCTTCTTCTTCATCAGTATTCTAGTCCATATAGGTCTTAGGAATGACAGAATTAGCTAATTTATTTTTCCCTCTCTTGCACTAAGGTTTTCATATTTATCTAGCTTATTTCTTTTGTCTAGCGATTACTTTGCATTTATTTATCATACATGACTTTGTTTTTAGGAGTTTACAAAAAATAATTTTTGTGAAATCACCTATACAACTAATTCATCGTCTGCTGCTATTGTGTATTTGAGGAAGAATTTTTGTCATTCATCCTTGTTAAAAATATTAATTCATTATTCTAATTATGAATGTGTAATTATTAATTAATAAAATCTTGTGACAAACCCTTACATCATATATATTGATTGAGTTCTTTAATGAGATAATTTTATTATGGTGTAAGAAACAACCTTCACGACCCAATAATAAGTAGGCTGATTTTTTCTTTCAACAAAAATAATATATCATTCAGTTAATTTCTATATGCTACCCAATTGGGATATGGTATGCAAATAAATACTAGAAGGCATGATACATATAAAAGTTTCCAATATTTCTACTTGATCATTTATTACTTCATTGGTTTAAATATAAGATAGATTTTGGAGAAAACTCTGAAATGAGGCATACAATTTATAATTGAGAATAAACACTAAAAGAATTCTCATTTCACGTTGGATGTTTAAGCTTACTACCAATAAATAACGCAAGGGAACCCAATCTTGAATCAGGTCTTTGATCCATGGGAAATATTGTATAATGGGATCCAAATTACTCGTGGTCCACATGGTGTATAGGATGCATGTCGAATCCTAATTCTTTTCAGTAACATAAACACACAACATAAAAGATAAACATGCACACACACCCTAATTCACCTACTGATCCATAGGTCAATATTTGGCATTTTAAGCTCCCTATATCTCTTAGAACCTGATCCTTATGGAAGAATGGGTCTAGAGCTTTCCCGTAGTATATTGAACGCTTGAAATAGACATCATATGCTCTAGATACAGTCCATGTAGGACAAAGCCAGAACATAGGCGACACAGTGACTATGCACATTGAAAAATGTAAAACCAGTCATCGTGACATAAACAAGTAGAACAAAAAGGTATATCATTTATTAGGATTAGATAAGTTTTTTTGAAATCCCCAATAATTCGAGGAAATAAAAATAATTGTTTTGAGAGAAGGTGTGAATTTCTACTTAGTGAACAAGTCATTCAATTGTAGATTTGGGCGCTAAACTATACATATCCTCAATGTAAAGAAGTTATGTAGTTTTTATGTATGTATGTTGTTATTTCTATGTTCTTCAACTCATTCATGAAAATATGGTGTTTTTTATTTTTATTTTTAACTATCATATATTTGAGCTTAATTTTTATATAAATATAGAAAAAGGAAGATACATTTGCTTTTGTTGCGGACTGAAAATGGAAGTGGAAATTATTAGTATTGGGCTACATAGAGCATCATTTTATTTGTAAGTATCTATCTTATCTCATTCTTAATTTACTTGGTAAGCTTAATTTTTATTGGTACTCCTTTAATAAAAATTACAAATTTTTGAATTGTCCCTAAATTTTATCAATTAGTTTCTAGACCATAATTTTTAATTTTTATTTTCAAACATATTTAGCTGTATAATTATATCTATTTGGTAATATAGTCACTATTTCATTGTTCTCTAAACTATTAGATGGTATAAATTCTCTTGTAGATATTAAATTTACACAATAGGTATCCGAGATAAAAATCATATCTCATTATGTCATGTGATTCTAACTTGCTCTTGAATCATGTATCTTTACTAGAAATAAATTAATTATATTAAATAGACTTTTTATTTGTACATATAAGTAGATTGTTTTAAAACACAATATTAGAAAAAACTAACTTTAATATGTAAAATTCTTGATTAATTTTTATATTTTTATTTATTTGTAGACTTACATACATAGATAATATCCCACATCTCACGTGGTGTGGATAATATATGGTGTTGGTACAATTATTGCAACCATATATTAGCCATAGTTATTTTTATATCGAGCAATATAATAATCAATGAGTGTTGATAATAATAATATTTTTTCAATAATATTGACCCATCTAAGTATTGTTTTTTTCTAGAGTTTCTTGTTATCCCAAACATATAATCCATATTTTCTATTTATATAAAAATGAAGGATTTATTATGAATCAATTGGAAGTCATATCTTTCAATGGAAATGCATTGAATTCAACCAACATTTTTAACAACAAAATTTTTGTGATAAATTCCATATGTTAATGATGTTCAAAGTTAATGATATATGGATATGATACAATTTCCCTCTAAGTTGGAATGCTGTAATTTGTATTATATATGAGCAAAGAGTTATACGATCATTCGTCCTTTTTCATAATCGTAGTTTCCTACTAGCATGGAATATCCATGTAGAAAATATTGTCATTAATCATTCTTGTCTATAGTATATTATTTTTTTCAATTTAGGACATATATACTTTAAAGTTTAAAATCTAAATAAATATTTACAAACACCAAAATCATCAATATGTGATCATTTAGAGATTAATGACCATTGATATCAATTTTTTTGTAATAGTTAACATATCTTAATTGTATTCATTGATTTCTAATCAAAATGAAGATGGAATAAATGATCGAGATAAGATCAAATAAAATATCAATTGATTTTAGATTTTATGTTCTATCTAATCCTCCATTAAGTATTCAATTTTTTTACAAATCAATGACTAAATTGAAATTTTTTTACTATTATCAAATATTTGAGACCTATGGTCTCCAATCTCTAAATGTTCACATGTTGCTGATTTTTTAATTTATTTTTTTATCATATTATATATTTCAATTGATATAAAGGTGATAAATTACACATATAAATGTGGTTATTAAGTTTATAATTTTGTATTCCATCTATATCCCTTAACTACAATTAACATGCACAAACATAACATAAATACATTATCATTTCCTCTTTGCATGCTTGTAAATACCACTCATTATATCAACAAACTGCTCAAACATAAATAAAAATAAACTAAATTCATATAATAATGTTTTATAAGAGGCCTCTTCCATGACCCGCATTATATGTTCTATCTTCTTAACACTTACTTCTAGTAGGAAATTACAAATATACGATAATGTCTATAGTTGGGCACTAGTGCCCCTATTTTCTAAGTTTAAAAATTATTTATTTTATCAATTTTTACTTTCCAAATTATCCTCAATGTGAAATTTTATGCAATAGAAAGGAATAAAATTGAATCAAATAGTGTAATTTACTCACATGGAATTTTTTAATCACTTTTACACTAGGTTGGCAAAATAATTAGTGACAAGGTAAAATTATGGGATTTTAACAAAACTCTAGGATGAGGTCTCTCTTTAGGAATGGGGAAGCTTAATTTATTTAAAACAGAAAATATAAACAATATTCTAAGAATTTTGGGTGGCTTGATAACCGAGATATGACTCAGAATAATCCACTAAACATTTACATAAAAATGTGGTTGAGGAAACGTTTGTGTATGGAGAGAGGGAGAAAGTGAGAAGGGGTCCTACTTAATAAATAAAAATAGAATTTATTGACATACAACCATAATATTTCTAAGAACCAACAATGAGAAGATACCATGTCAAGAAGAATAAATAAATTAAAAAAAAAAAAAAACTAACTAAAAATTTATTTGCATAATGTTGTGTAAATAACCATGCTCATAAACTAAAGTTGAGATGGAGAGAAAAAAAAAAAGAGATATAAGAATTCAAGTTTATTTCTTGTAGTAAGACAAATAGAGATATAAACTAAGAAAAACTAATCATTTCGAATGGAGAATCCATTCAAATTTAGAGATTTAATATTTGTCTCTTCATATAACACCACATGTCTTTTCACACTCCCACTACTTATGACATTTCACATTCTTCGTGGAAAAAAAAACCCTCTCTTATGAATGGAAACGGTAATTTTAAAATGAAAATTACAATGGTAACTTCAAGTGAATATGACAAGATCCATAAAGTATACTTTATAGTGGATAATTATAAAGTAGAGAGATAACAAAGAGAGAAGATACATGGAATGAATAAGAATAAATAATCTTTGAGTTACTTTGTAGAGATGCATTCAAGTGAACATGTGATCCTTTTACCACTTCTTGAACTTGTTGAAGCCTCTTAGTGTACGCAGAGTCTTTCACAAACCTCCGCTTTGGGGACTCTCCTTAACGATCGGCTTCCACATCCCGATCAGGTACCCAGAGAGAAGGATTTATAAGCCCATGATCATTAGGCCTATAAAACAAAGCAAAAATCATTCTTTCACTTGAACCAACCTTCTAATATTTAAAGCATTTCCATGTATCTCTATATTTGTTGCATTCAATGCACCTAATGTTCAAAATGAGAAAACTTTCATGCACTCGGTGCTCTTGGTGATCCCGACACCAAATGAAAAAAAGTGAGACACAATCATCTACAAGAAAAAATCCTCTCATATGAAATAGGTGAAGGAAAGATATTGAATGGAGAATGATTCCAACTTTTGTTTAATCCATCTTATGAGATAAGAATCACTTTGGGACTAATATTAGTGAACTAACAGGCCTTCTCCTCCACTTGAGAAATAATTCAACTATCAATCATTTGTAATTATGAAATTTTCCAAGTCCATCCCTATGAGGTAAGATCTAGAGAGGTGATCACCACATTGTTATAGGTGGGGATTTTCAATCATTGAGAAATACCATTCGGAATGACAATTTGCATAATTAGATTTTCATTCACTAAAGATGTTTGTGAAATTAGTTCAAATTTATCTAGGTGCTCTTTCATTAGCATGAGAGTCTCAAAATATGTTTTTCTTAACAATATCACAACACTTAATATTGTTTGTAAGCCCTATTATTTACATCCATTTTAGTTATTAGTTGATTAATTTAGAACTTTTAAATTTCCATGATGTTTAAATGGAAATGACAACTTTGAAAATTAACTTTTTGCGTCACTTATTATTTATAGACAATGAGGCTTAGTAAGGATTACTATTTCTATAAGTGGGTCTTCCTTGTGTCACAACGGAATGAAATTGGTCTCAATTTTTTTTTTTACTTCATAAGGATGTTTTGATGTATTTTTTAACGATTTGAATCGCCAAACATTTGAAGATATTATAATTAAGTTTTTGTTTTAGGAAAAATTTCTTTCCATTAAAAATAATGTAGAAAACTATTGGATATAAGGATGGATTAATTTTAAAGCTTTCTTCTATTAGGCATCATCGTAAAAATATCATGAAAAACAAACATAGGGTTTGTGAGATATGAGGAAAAGGGTTTTGAGCATGGAGGATGTATGAAGATGTTTTGGTAAAATAATATCTCTATAGTAGAAATGGGGACCGAATAACACAATGAAACTTAAAAATTGATAAGTATGAATTTAAACCTCTTTCAAATTCATTTTCACTCTCACTGGCTCCAATAAACTCACCCTAAACTTAAACTAGCTAACCCATGTCTTATGGAGGTTTGAGGTTGGGTTACACCATAAAAATAGGGTAAAAGAAAAAAATGGACATCAATATCTCCAAAATATACCATGGGTGATGCTCTTATGAGGAGGGGATCGAATTTTGTTAAAATGGTGAGTTGATTAAAATTTTGTAACACCCAAAGCCGAGTTTTGAGTGACAAATGTGTCCTCTGAAGAGAGCACCATTTTATGTTCCTTGTTCCCCCTTATATTTTTGGGAAAAATTTAAAAACTGATATCAATCCTCCAAAAGTCTTCCATGGGTCTAGATTTCATGAAAAAGTAGTCAAACATTGAATCGGTGAGTTATAAAGTCTTCTAACTTGAGCTAAGTTGTCACTTTAAGTGACATAAATAAAACCTCCATAAGGTAGAATTTTTTTCCGTATGTCCCCTTGCACCAAGGGATAAATTTAAAATGGACATCCAATATCCAAAACCCCATTCAAAGTGTATTTGTTATGATGATGTCATCAAAATAAACATGAAATTAAATCGAGGAGTAGATTTTCAAGAGTAAGGGAAATGTTGATGCAAAATCGCCGCACCCCACAGGACACCGATCGATTTCTAGGTTGATCACTCTTGCATCCAGTGTGATTGCAAAACATTGAAACCTCCCTCCAAGTGTGGGACTTGTAAAACGAGAGAGGAATCTCCGATTAGAGGCTGGTTCCTCCTCCTAAACTACTGCCACAAGCTATTCCAGTGCGGGCAAGCTAATCTAATCCTAATCTAACTCATGTGCAGGAGATAGAGAGAGAGAAAAAGGAAAAACAACAAAAGCCTACACTAAAACTGTGATACACCAGAGAAGGAGAATGTTGAACATCTATCAAAACTACCATGGGACAAGGAGAGGTGAGTAATGGGAAGGATGGACAAATGCATCACAGGCCCAAAGATAGATTTCACACAGAAAATGTCCCAAAACTCCATGAACACAGCTCCAAACCTGCAATGAACATTCAAACATGCACAAATACCTGCAATGAAGAGAGGCAAGAAGAAAACAAGCAAAAACGAGCAAGGATGGACATATGCATCACAAAACACGTTTTGTTGCTCCGTAAGTTTGCCTGAACATCATTTTAATGGTAAAAGGCAAAAATTCCATTACAAAGCGGGGAGGAGGTTCAAACTCCATTTTCAACCACAGGGAAGAAAAAGAAGGGAGGGTAGAGTAGAAAGATGAACCACCCTTAGAAAAGAAGCCTCTCCTTAAAATTTATAGGAATAATGAGATAGGAGAAGAGAGAAATTCGAAATCTACCCCAACAACCTCCGAGATGCACTTAACTCATCTCATAATGATGGTAGGTGAGAACCCCAACAAACCCAAAAGTGGCGAACTGTATTTTACATTTTAAAGAATTTTTCTCACCTAATTAAAGATATCTAGTCGTAGTTGGATAGAGGACATCGTAAGCTTTCCAAAAATTCCAACCTTGTATGAATCCGAGCTCCCGGAGTCAAAAGTTATGGTCATCGAATATCTGCGCTGTGGTCTCGCCTCCCGTCGGTGCTCAAAATGTTGTGCCTCTAAAGGTGTGCCATGGGCGCATCCATATCTGTGTCGACATACCCTTACATTCACCTAGGCATGAATTACATCATGTCAACATTCTTTGTTGTGTGCCATTTTTTTGTGCCAGTAACTTTTTCTATGTCGACACTTCGTGTCATGCGCCATTTCCGTATGCCAAGGGCGCAACTTTTTCTATGTCGACACTCCATGTCATGCGCCATTTCCGTGCGCAAGGGCGCAAATTTTTCTCGTGTCGACACTTCGTGTCATGCGCCATTTCCGTGTGCCAAGGGCGTGACATTTTCTCATTGTCGACACTCCGTGTCATGCACCATTTCGTGCGTCAAGGGCGCAACTTTTTTTCGTGTCGACACTCATGTCATGCACCATTTCCATGCGCTAAGGGCACGACTTTTTCGTGTCGACACTCTGTTTCATGCGCCATTTCTGTGTGCCAAGGGCGTAACTTTTTCTATGTCGACACTCCGTGTCATGCGCCATTTCCGTGCGCCAAGGGCGCAAATTTTTCTGTGTCGACACTCCGTGTCATGCACCATTTCCGTGCGCCAAGGGCGCGACTTTTTCTGTGTCGACACTCCATGTCATGCACCATTTCCGTGTGCCAAGGGCACGACTTTTTCTGTTTCGACACTCGTGTCATGCGCCATTTCCGCGCGCTAAGGGCACAACTTTTTTCGTGTCGACACTCCGTGTCATGCACCATTTCCGTGCACTAAGGGAACAACTTTTTTCGTGTCGACACTCCGTGTCGTGCACCATTTCCGTGTGCCAAGGGTGTGACTTTTTCTGTGTCGACACTCTGTGTCATGCGCCATTTCCATGCGCCAAGGGCGTAAATTTTTCTGTGTCGACACTCCGTGTCATGCGCCATTTCCGTGCACCAAGGGCGCGACTTTTGCTATGTCGACACTCTTTTTTCTTTGATTTCCCGATTCTTCCGCTTGTCTATATCTACCCTGGGGGAAAGATATATACAACAATTTGGTGACTCAATGGGATCACCTGCCTGCTAGGTAGAAGATCAGTGGCCTTTTAGCAATCCATTGGGCATGGAGTCATAAGCAAGCCTAAAAACTGATCTGAACTTTGAAAAAATCCCTTCTGAGCCACTTGAAACCCATTGAACTTGGAGTTGTCCTCACCAAAATGCCACTAAAATGAACTGTGCCAGAGCAAAACCAACAACACAAAAACTATGTATAGAACTGAAAATCATACATGCTCCAAATGGAACATGCAGAGTGTGCATAAGCACTTCTTCTACTGAAAGAAAACCTACCTACTCTACTCTAACTGGAAACAAAGGTAAGATAAACAAACCCTGCAACTGGTTGTGAGAAATAGCTTCCCTTTCTCAAAAGTGGCAGCCATGCAATTGATTTGGTGCTTGAACATGGCTGATTGGATGAGTGGAAAATCAACAAAAAGTTGGTCTTTCACCCAAATCATCAAGGTATCAACGAAGGTAAATCCAATACCTCTTGTAGTTGTTCCGCATTTGGATTGGAGAGGTATGATAGTTGATCCTTGGTACTTTGTAGCTCATCCTTATGCTTAGAAGCAAGCATGACTGGTTGTGACTTCTCCTTTGGGTCCAATGAAGCCAAATACCGATTAGGCAAGGTCTGGTCCGTTTGATATGCCCATAGCTCTGATTTTCAACTCCAAAATGGAGTCTTCTTGTAGACCTTCTTGAATGGATGGTGTGGAAGCAATGGTGAAATTATTTTGTCCTTTCTCTTCCTCTAATGAAGAACATGAAAGATTAAAACCTTCCAATCTCGGTTCCAAAGAGCTGCTATAAGATGCGAGTGCTGCAAATGAATGCTCTCCTCCATGATAGCAGGCTCTAGTTTTTGGAATGTGGATGATGAAAGAGAGAATGGTGGAAACTCAACCGGTTCTTCTCCATCAAAATAGTCCTCCAAATCTGACAGATAAACTGCCTCATGACTGTCCTGCTACAAATGCTCAACTTCCTCCATGGTGTCCTCTTGATCTGTAACTTGACCACCATGGTTTCTTTCACCCTCCAACATTGAGTTTGAGAGATCAAACTCCTCTTCAGTATTAGAACTTGAGAGAGATGAAGTAGAAAGAAGAACTGAAGGTTCTTCTATAACCTGCTTTGTGCTCAAAGCCCTTGGATCTGCACTTTTCTCCTCCACAACTAGAATGTGCTCCTCTTCTTTTAGATTTGGAGCAGCTTCTCCTTCCTCTACTACTTGAAGACAATCTTGCTCTTGATAGAACTCTTCCTCCAGCATGAAGTTTGTCAAGTCAAACTCTTCAATCTGCTGCTCTAGAGGACAAGTTGGGACTGCAAGAACTTCTTCTTCTGCTGCAACAAAATTAGTCCTGACCACCATTTGTTCTCCAACTCCCATCTCTTCTGAAGGCTTAACCATCAAGGGGATCTTTGTCATCCCAAATTTGGCAGCCCAAACCCTTAAGTTGTCTGTCATTCCTTTTCTGTTGGGCTCCTCTTCTTGCTGTCCTTCATGGCCATTTTTTGTAATTTCTTCTTCCCCACATGGAATTGGGAATGCAAGAGGAGGGGTGGGTTGTAACTCAATTGATTTGGCAATTTTTTGTGGTGGTATAGGAGGTGAAACCTCTTGTTTCTTTGGAGGAGGGGGTATTTCTGTTAGCTCTTGTGGAGGGGATGACTGTTTGGAAGGAAAGGGAAAGAAGAATTGAGATGAGGTGTAAGGCTAGGAGGTGGAGAAATGGATTCAACACTTGGGACAGCAGATGGAGAGTTCAAAACTTGACACTTTGCTTTGAGATAAAACAGATTGGGAAAGAGGAAAAAGAAAGGCATGAGATGGCGTGCTTACCTGTTGACAAGATCGTTGAGTACTCCTCTCATACACCTCTATTCCTTCAATCCACTTTGCAAGTAATGGCAGTGTTGCAATCATGAAGTCAAGCTTCTCTTGAGGGCTATAATGCCTTGGAAAAGGTCCCACCCATGGACAGGGTGCTCCACAACCGATTCCAAATGCTTTCATTTGTGTTTGAGCCCTAGACTGCACCATGTTTACCTCCATCTTTTGGATTTTCTCGAACAGACCAGCATCTTGCATCTGATGGTCTTCATTGTATGCATACTCTTTCTCTTGGAAAGCTCCATAGCCAAACTGATTTTGGCATTGCTGCTCATATGGGTATGCATACTGATCTTGAATTTGTTCAAGATGCTGATTTGAAAGAGTTGTAATGCATGTTAGAGGTGGGAAACATTGCATTGCTGTTGTAAATGTAAGTTCCATGATGGAAATGAAGTCATGATTGCACAACTTCATGGAATGGAAAAGAATGAAAGGGATGGAAAGAAGGATGAATGGGAATGGATGGAAAACAGGTCTGCAACTTCAGAAATGGGTTGCTGATCAGATGGAGTCGCCGATGTGTTTGGAAGTGCCTCCAAAGGTTGAAATCTTCACGGGAACACGCCAACCTGCAAAAGATGAAGTGGAAGACCTCTAAGGTCCCACCAGGCGTTCCAAAATGTTGATGCAAAATTGCCGCACCCCCTGGACGCTGATCAGATTTCTAGGTTGATCACTCTTGCATCCAGTGTGATTGCACAACATTGAAACCTCCCTCCAAGTGTGGGACTTGTAAAATGAGAGAGGAATCTCCAGATTAGAGGCTGGTTCCTCCTCCTAAACTACCTGCCACAAGCTATTCCAGTGCAGGCAAGCTAATCTAATCCTAATCTAACCGTGCCAAGGAGACAGAGAGAGAGAGAGAGAAAAGGGAAAAACAGCAAAAGCCTACACTAAAACGGTGATACACCAGAGAAGGAGAATGTTGAACATCTATCAAAACTGCCATGGGACAAGGAGAGGTGAGTAATGGGAAGGATGGACAGATGCATCATAGGCCCAAAGATAGATTTCACATAGAAAATGTCCCAAAACTCCATGAACACAGCTCCAAACCTGCAATGAACATTCAAACATGCACAAATACCATGCAATGAAAAGAGGTAAGAAGAAAAAAGCAAAAATGAGAAAGGATGGACGGATGCATCACAAAACACGTTTTGTTGCTCCAGAAGTTTGCACTGAACATCATTTTAATGGTAAAAGGAAAAATGCCATTACAGAGAGGGGAGGAGGTTCAAACTCCATTTTCAACCCTGGGGAAGAAAAAGAAGGGAGGGAAGAGTAGAAAAGATGAACCACCCTTAGAAAAAAAGCCTCTCCTTACAATTTATAGGAAGAATGAGATAGGGAGAAGAGAGAAATTCGAAATCTGCCCCACCACCTCCAAAATGCACTTAACTTATCTCATAATGATGGTAGGTGAGAACCCCAACGAACCCAAAAGCGGTGAACTGTATTTTGCATTTTTAAGAATTTTTCTCACCCAATAAAAGATATCCAAATCGTAGTTGGACAGAGGACCTCGTAAGATTTCCAAAAAGTCCAACCTTGCATGAATCTGAGCTCCCAGTCAAAAGTTATGGTCATCTGAATATCTCGCGCTGTGGTCTCGCCTCCTAAAGGTGCGCCATGGGTGCACCCATATCTATGTCGACATACCGTTACGTGCGCCTAGGCGTGAATTCTATCATGTCAACATTCTGTGTTGTGCACCATTTCTGTGTGCCAAGGAGCAACTTTTTCTATGTCGACACTCCGTGTCAATCATTCGCCATTTCCATGTGCCAAGGGCGCGACTTTTTCGTGTCGACACTCCGTGTCATGCGCCATTTCTATGTGCCAAGGGTGTAACTTTATCGATGTCGACACTCCGTGTCATGCACCATTTCCGTGCGCCAAGGGTGTAAATTTTTCTGTGTCGACACTCCGTGTCATGCACCATTTCCGTGCGCCAGGGCACGATTTTTTCTATGTCGACACTCTGTGTCACGCACATTTCCATGCACGCAAGGCGCGCGATTTTTTTCGTGTCGACACTCCGTGTCATGCAACATTTCCGTGCGCCAAGGGTGCAACTTTTTCTGTGTTGACACTCCGTGTCATGTGCCATTTCCGTGCGCCAAGGGTGGAACTTTTTCTTTGTCGACACTCCGTGTCATGCACCATTTCCATGTGCCAAGGGCGCGACTTTTTCGTGTCGACACTCCGTGTCATGCACCATTTCCGTGCGCCAAGGGCGTGACTTTTTCTGTGTCGACACTCCATGTCATGCGCCATTTCCATGCGCCAAGGGTGCAACTTTTTCTGTGTCGACACTCCATGTCATGCGCCATTTCCGTGCGCTAAGGGCGTGACTTTTTCTATGTTGACACTCTGTTTTCTTTGATTTCCAGATTCTTCCGCTTGTCTATATCTACCCCGGGGAAAGATATATACAATAGGAAAGACATAGATCTTGGGGAGAACCTAATACAATTTTTACTCAAAAGGACCCATTGATTCCATTCCCACAAAGATTCAAGACTTGATTCATCTTGAAATTTTCCTTTTAAGTCCACTTTTGAATTTTACTTATGTAAGTGCACTAGTAAGCATAGTTTTGATTTGAGTCTAGAATTTGTATGAATAAATAGAAAACATGTAACATTATTAGGGTCTAATATAGTACGTTTTTTTTTTTTTACCATTTTTAGGATCCTATATCTTCTCGAGGTTTTTAAACCCTTTATAAGAAAGTTCCACCTTTTATAAATAATCTTTTGCTTTTCGATGGAAATGTTTCCACATTCTTATACTCTTAGAATTTATTTTTGATAAATGTACCTTGAAGTAGGCTCTTCCATATTTCTAGTTCTTGGTATATGAATTCCTAGCACTTCACTAGGAAATGGAAACCTTTTGAACAAGGTGAGTATATCCTTTGAAACATGCATTCCCTAGTGACATGCTTTATGAAAAACCTAGTTTTACTTTAAACTTTCCGTAGACACCTCATGGGTAAAAAAATCTTTCTAAACTACCTTAGATCATCTCAAAACTCTTCTTTAATACCTATAAATCATTTTTCCTTTCTAGTTATCTTTTAAGGGATTCCAGCTCATGATAAAAATACCGAAATAGTCGTTTTGAAGCCTCTATAAGCACTTTTCTTTCATAAATATCAGTAACTTAAAAAATAAAGTTGTGTACACTTATCTACACAATAAATGCACTCAAAAATCATGTTACCATGTTCCTCTTGACTACAATTCGGGTGAATTAATTGAAATGCTGCCAGGATGAAATGTTTACATTTATCGAGTTTGACCAAAAGGGGAAAACATTTTGATGTGGTTAACAAATAAAATGAAGGGAATACATGACTTAGTGTGGGAATCCCAAACTGGGAAAAAAATCATTCAAATGAAGAACTAGGCATAGGACAAGAATGTCTCGTGTCTATTATATTCATTTCAAATTTGAGTTACTACCCAATTGTTAGGAAATAAGAGATAAAATATGTAGAATAATCCCTTACAGAATCGTAACAAGAGAAACTAATATGCAAAAAATATTCTGATTTCCAATAAAAGTGCGTAATAAATAATACAACACAGAGAGACAAGATTTAACGTGGTTCACCCAATTTGGGCTACATCCACCAAGAATCACTTGCTCATATTTTATTACAAGCCTCCACTCTCTCAATACAATTCCTCGATCCATTTGGAGCTATGCTCAACAAAATCTACAAAATTCACACCCGAATTCAAAACACATCTACATAAATTTTCTTGTCTATGTATCATATGCATAAGACCATATAAATAGACAATTTCTTAAGCAGTTTGATACAAAAACCATGGGTATCAAAACAATGGGTACCAAAAAAAAAAACCATGGGCCCAAAATAGCGCATAACGGTTACCCATTACCCATGGGTTAATGAACCACCCATGAAAATTTGCTTTGGGGCTTCGCCCCGAACCCCCGACTCGCTCACCGTGAGTGGGACCACCGTAAAAATACCCGAGTGTAACACATAGAAGGTGTACCACACTCTAACATGAAAATAGGATCCACAAACATAACAATCTCCCACTTGAGACCGATTTTCACCGAGCAAGCTTCTCAACCCTTCACCATGTCATCCGCGAAGGCCAACCAAAGATGAACATAGATAAATAGTTTATCCTCAGTGACCACCTTGGTCATCATGTCTCGTAGGATTCTTTGGTATAAATCTTCTCCAACTTAAACTTATCTTCCTCCAAAGTCATCTCCGATAAAGTGATATCTCAACCGTATATGCTTCATCTTGGAGTGGAAAATAGAGTTCTTAGCTAGGTGTATAGCACTCGACTATCACTATGCATCTTACATTCCTTTTCTAATGCCCTAGCTTCTCAAGAAATTTTTGTAACCAAATCATCTCTTTGCTTGCCTCTATGGCAGCAACATACACACCTTTCGTGGTTAACAAAGCCACTAGCTTCTGTAGTCATGAAATCCATATTATTGTTGTCCCACCTACGGTGTAAATATAACTCACAGTGCTCCTCATGCTGTCTACATCTCCAGCCATGTCTGAATCTACATAACCAAGTAAAGTGGTGTCTGATCCACTGTAGCATAAAATTGTCGCCATGGTCCCTCTCAAATACCGAAGGATCCATTTTACTACTTGCCAATGCTCTTTACCTGGATCACTTATAAATCTACTCACAGCTCCTACTACATGGGAAATATCAAGCCTAGTGCATACCATAACATACATCAAAATGCCAACCGCTGATGAGTAAGGTACCTTGGACATGTGGTTTCTTTACTACTCTATCTTGGGACACTGCTCCTTTGATAACTTAAAATGGCACTCGCCAAAGGAGTCCCAACTGGTTTAGCATCCTGCGCATGTTAAACCTATGGAATACCTTCTTAATTTACTCTTCTTGAGATAAAGTCAGCTTCCGTTCCTTCCTATCCCAAGTTATCCTCATACCAAGGATTTGTCTAGCAGCCCCTAAATCCTTCGTATCAAAGGATTCACTTAGTTGTTTCTTGAGTACTTTTATTTCCTGCATGTTTTTACCTGCAACCAGCATGTCATCAACATACAAACACATGATAATATAAATTCCATCCTCAAATTTCTTTGTGTACACGCAATGGTCAGAATGACATCTGATATAACCTTGCTCCATCATGAAGCTATCAAACTTCTTATACCATTGACGTGGAGCTTGTTTTAGGCCATACAAGATTTTCTTCAGTTTGCACACCATCTCCTCTTTACCTTTGACTTCATATCCTTCTGGCTGTTGCATATATAGCTCCTTCTCCAAATCACCATGGAGAAATGCGCCTTTACATCTAACTGTTCTAAGTGTAAGTCTTCTGCTGCCACTATTCCAAGAACAATTTTAATAGAATTCATTTTTACTACAGGAGAAAAGATCTCATCAAAATCTATACCTTGTTTTTGTGCAAACCCCTTGACCACCAACCGGGCCTTATATATTTTCTTTCCTCCTTCTTCATCTTTAACTCTGTACACCCACTTGTTTTGCAATGCTCTTTTACCTTCTGGTAGCTTCACCAAATCCCAAGTCTGGTTCTCCATGAGATACTTATGCTCCTCATCCATGGCTTGCTCCCACTTCTTACTGGCATCTACCTGCATTACTTCATCAAAGCTCTCGGCTCTCCACTATCAAGTGAGTAATAAATAATAAAGAGAAGGAGAAAAACATTTAGGTTATTTTCTTACCCTAGAAGACCTCCTCACTGTAGGAGTTTGGGGTTCCTGTTGAGTAGGTTCCTAAACTGATTCATGGGTCATTGTCCCATCCGGAAGATCCTCTACCACTGCATATTCTTTCTTGGATTCTTCCCTATTTTCCTGCAACTGTTTCTTATACATGACTTTCTCATTAAAGACCACATCCCTAGACCGAATGATTTTCTTGTCCTTAATACTCCAACATTTAAATCCAAAGTCATCACCACCATAACCAATAAAAGTGCATTTTTCTGATTTAGCCTCTAGCTTGGTCCTATCATCCTTGTCAATATGAACAAACACCTCACATCCAAAGACTCTAAGAAATGAGTAATCAACTTTCTTACCGTACCAAGCCTCCTCAGGTATGCCTCCATCCAAGGCACTTGAGGGTCCTCTATTTATTAAGTACATAGTTGTGCTCACTGCTTCTACCCAAAAATAAAGAGGTAGTCCTGCATGTATCCTCATGCTCCTAGCATGTTCCATTATTGTTCTGTTTCATCATTTCGAAACCCCATTCTGCACGCGGGTTTCTGGAACCGCCTTTTTCCCCGTGGATTCCATTCTTAGAACAATAATCATCAAATTCATTGCTGTAATACTCCCCTCCATTATCTGACCTGAGACATTTTAACTTAAGACCTGTTTCATTCTCTACCAAGGCTTTCCATTTAACAAAAGTATCAAATACATCAGATTTGTTTCTAATACAATAAACCCAAACTTTCCTTGTTGCATCATCAATAAAAGTAACATAATAACTTGAACCCCCAAGAGATGATACCTGAGCCGCCCCCACACATCAGAATGTACCATCTCTAACTTACTCTCTTTCTTCGTAGGTCCAACCTTGAGAAACCTTGCTTTTGTTTCCCATATATGTATTTCTCACGGAAATCCAAACATGTTTTTGTATATCCAGAAAACTCTTCATTATGATGTCCATGCCCTTATGGCTCATATGACCGAGCCTGTAGTGACATAATGTTGCATCTACATCTCAAGCCACAAGATTACAATCATTAGTACTATCAAAGTGGATAAATACAAGCTTCCAACCTTCTTACCTCTTGCCACCATAAGAGCACCCTTGGTAACCTTCCAAGAGTCACCAGTAAATATCGAGTACAACCATCACTTCCCAATTTCCCCGCCATATCAAATTTCTCCTTAATTTAGGCACATGTTTGACATCCTTCAATAGCCATGTATTTCCATTCTGCATCTTAACCTGAACATAACCTTTTTCAACTATACTACAAGGCTCATCATCACCAAGAAAAACATGCCCAAAATCCCCTTGAACATAATCAACAAAATAATGCCTATGTTGAGTAGCATGAAAAGAAGCCCCAGAATGTAAAACCCAAGATTCAAGTAATATTATACAAAGAAAGAATCAAAACATCCTAGCATACATTACCCGATGCCACATTTTCCTCCTTGTTTTCTTCCTGTTGTTTCTTCCTGTCCCGAAGCTCCCAACAGTCCTTCTTTGCATGCCCAGACTTTCCACAGTTCCAACATACAATCTTGCTCTTGGATTTTGACCTTGCCCGATCTTTCGATTTTCCACGGTTTCCTCTATTCTTCTGTCTCCCTCTAGTTTCCACTCACAAAACTTCCCCCAGTAGAAGATTCCCTAGAGATTTTTCTTTGCATTTCCTCACTTAGAATCACCCCTACAACATCCTCAAACTTCAACTTCAAGTTAGCTGGAACCGAGTTGCTTACCGCCATTACCAGGCTATTCCAACTTTTAGGTAAAGATCACACTTAATAAAGCCCTAACTTCTTCATCAAATTCTCATCAGTAACTAAAGCTAGCATATTCACAATCGTATTAAAATCATTTAAATGATCTTCTACTGAATTATTCTCGACATCTTCATATCGAACAACTTTTTCATTAAAAATATCTTATTAGAGGTGGAGGGTTTTTCATACAACTTCCTTAATGCATCCATTAGATCTTTTGTAGTCTTTTCCTTTGAAACATTAAATAATACCGAAGATGCAAGACACATCCGAATCGTTCCAAGTGCCTTACGATCCAACAAATACCATTCCACATCTGTCATACTCGAGGGTTTGTTCACCTTCTTAGATACAGTGGAGTATAAAGATCCTTCGATAAAGGTAATCTTCCATCTCGCATCTTCCAAAGACTGAAATTCTGCTTGTTGAATTTATCAACCCTAGATCTTCCATCATCTGCCATAGCTCCCACTCAAGCTAAAAATTTCCCTACGATTCAACACTTCATCAAACCAAACCAAGCTCTGATACCAATTGTTAGGAAATAAGAGATAAAATATGTGGAATAATCCCTTACAGAATCGCAAGAGTAGAAACTAATATGCAAAAAATATTACAGATTTCAAATAAAAGTGCAGAAAAAATAACACAACACAGAGAGACAAGATTTAACGTGGTTCACCCAATTTGGGCTATGTCCACCAAGAATCACTTGCTCGCATTTTATTACAAGCCTCCACTCTCTCAATACAATACCTGATCTCGTTTTTGAGCTATGCTCAACAAACTCTACAAAATTGACACTTTAATTCAAAAGACATCTGCAATTTATTTTCTTGTCTATGTATCATATGCATAAGACCATAGAAATAGACAATTACTTAAGCAGTTTGATACGAAAAAACGTGGGTATCTAAACAATGGGCCCAAAATAGCCCATAACGGTTACCCATTACCCATGGGTTAATAAACCACCGATGAAAATTTGCTTCGAGGGCTTCACCCCGAATCCCCCTAACCCACTCACTGGCGAGCGGGACTGCCGTAAAAATACCCGAGTGTAACACATAGAAGGTGTACCACACTCTAACATGAAAATAGGCTCCACAAATATAACACCAACATGGAGCTACAACTCTAACATTCAACCAAGATGCTAGTCAAGATTTGAAAATATTCAAGCTATTTGGAAACTTCAAATCCCATGTTTAGTCTAGAAACAACTAACCTTTAGTAGCATTTAACTTATAGGGAATTAACAACTCCAAACATGTCATGTTGCAACTTCGACTTCTTAAATATTTTTTTCTCATAAGTTTTTGTCTCACACAACTAATGGTGACAATTAAATTATCTCCCTCCTTTTCAATTTGCACTCTCTAAATCATATGACTCAATCATCATTAGCTACAAGTACACTTAATATTCACAATATTATCAAGTTTACCTATTTCAATCTGATTCGTATCCCATGGAACAAAATATTTTCTCATACAAATAGTTCTTACATAAGCCTCTGCTTTATTTTTCCTCTAAAAACTCTTGTTTTCATAGACATTCAATTCCAATTCATGCACCTTGAACTTGCATTCCTTCATAGGTTACTCCTCTTCAATAACTCTCACTTACAATAGCTTTAACACTTCATTCCTTTTAAACTCACACCATTGATTAGGACTTTAAGGAATATATATTCTTATTTAAGACATGTACTCTTTTTTAGGTTAATAGTCCATTCAAAGAACCATTTTCCTATCTACAAATTCATTCTTCTATATTCTCGACCTTAACTCTCGTCTAACTTGTTCATTCATTTTGCAAGCTTACCTTAAATTCAACCACACAATACTATTCAAAATAATAATACTTTTTTAGAAATTCTCCACACATATTTATGGCCTTTCACCATCAAAAATTAATGGCTTTTCACTTTTTTATAGCTTGTAACTCATGTAAGGAAGATGAAGTATCTTCAAGTGAAACTACCTATGAAGTCATTATTACATCCGACGAAGTAATGTAATACTCTCTAAAACCTTTAGGTATAATAAATATAATTGGATGATACCTTGAGGTCTCCTAAACATTGTTTATAACTTACCTTGCGTAAAAACCTTCAACTCACTTTAATACCCTAAATAACAAGGTTTTTTTGAATTTTCATATGCCTTAATGACAAAATTTTGTTTTATAGCTAAAAATACACTTTCGATTCAAATGACCTATCTCCTTATTACAAAAACTTATAAACTTCTTTGGACAACCTTGACACTTCATTATTCAACCATTTGAGCTTCAAGTTTCATTTTGAGCTCACATGAGCACATAGATTACCTAAGGAGCAAATGAACATATCAAACCAGTTTGAAACAAGCTTGTAATACATGAATACATTTTTTTTATAGGTTTAACTTCACCGTTTAGATCTTAGAGGTCTTCAAGGATATAACAATAAAACCTTGGGAGTAGTTTTCTTTATTTTCATCAACATACAATCAGAGGAAAACTAAAATTCAATATTATTTTGATCTTTTCATGCAAAGGATATGGATTTTTTAAGATGATTTAAAACTTGGAGAGAGTTATGCATTAACTCTTTAATATCTAGAGTAATCAAGAATTGAAATCATCTCTGATTAAGCTCAAGAACCAACTATTTTACCATTCAACACTTACACACTCAAAGCATTCGAGATGAAATCGAGATAGAATTGGTAAACCAAAAATGTAAAGACATATCTATAGAGACAGGATGTTTTCAAGTACTCTAGATTCATTTTTAGCTAGAATTATTACCAACAAGACAAACTTAGCTTGAATATTCCTTTATGTGCACATATAGGGTTTCTAAATATAGATCCTAGGTAGATATATGAGGTTTTAAAGGCATCTTGTTCTTCAATTTTATGTCATAATAGAAGTTATTTTACTTCAATGAGGATTGTAGATGAATTTATCAGTCCTCTTTTTGCATTCAATTTAGGAGAAACTTCATGATCCAAGGATCGAGTTAAAGTCTTTCGTGAATGTTACAAATGAACAAGTAAAATATTCATGTGTGAGATAATTGTATCGGGAAAAATTTGTCTTAACCTTATGAGGTAACATGGTGAAGGAAGGTCTTCTCTGTATCACTTTTTATTTATAGATAAATATTAAGTCAAGAACCCTAAATTTGAAACATAAGCATTGTATAGGACTCGTTGTACATTTACTGACACTCAACAAGATAGGCTTATTCTAGAGTATTATTATTAGTAAAAATTCATTTTCCCGACCAACTACTGACAAAATTCTTCAATAGGTATTCTATACACCATCATCAACCATTGGTTTGTATTAGTTGTGAAGAAGAAGAAATAGCCATAACCATCCCCTGCTTTGCAAGATCCTTAGTTGAGAAGGCTCAAAAGTTTAGGATTTTGGGGATTTTAATATTCTAATGCCCACAAAAGAAACAAAGGGTGTCAACAAGTTGTCTATGGCTTATATAGGAAATTTACCTTCATTTCTTGACTCGGAACCATGTTTATTTACCTCGATAATTCAGGGAAAATTTTAGTGGTGAATATTCGTTAATTCATGAATATTATAGTTTTTAGAATTTGAAATTGGTGAATTTATCGAGAAGCGTAAAGGCCTAGTTTGCCAAAAAATTATCCATATAAGTTAATTTTAGGGATTATTCACCATCCCCATGAAAGAGAAATTCACAATATTCATGTTAATATTATTGGCCGGTAGTAAATTTTATGCTATCGGCCACCAACATAAATATTTTGGTAGTATGGGATTTTTTTATCTTCAACCATATTTTAGGAGGACAGATTTCTCATTGAGACAATCATTTTACCTTCTAACATAAAAAAAATCTAAAAAATTAAATAATTCCAATATAAAATTAGTCAAATTTGTATTCTTTTTACAAAAATCACTTTTTCTATATTTTTGTGCCATATTTTGTGAGGACAACTTTCTTGTCAAACCGGTTGTTTTAACCGCTATTGTAAGAAAATAAATTTTCAAAAAACTACATATATTTTTGGCCGACATCATATATTATCACTTGAAAACATAATATATGATGTCGGTTGGTAGCTTAAAAAAATGCTACCAAATGACAACATATTAGTGTGAAATTCAATTTTCTCATTCCTCATTAGTATGAAAGTCAATTTTCCTAGATTCGTTAATGAATTTCTTTGAATTGTTTTAGGGGGGTCTTAAAATTTGACCTTCCTCTATTTTTTCAGGCATCATACTACGCTTGGTTTGAAAGACCTTTTTATGGTAAGATAAAAAAATATTGATCACATATTGAATATTTATTGAATTAACCTTTAGAGCTTCATGAATTATGAACATTCAACACACATCACCTTCTACAAGAAAGAAATCATTTTTGAGTCTTCAATTTGTGCCAATATGTTCAAATTTTTACTAACAAAGGATAATCTCAAACTAATAATTGTTCTGAAGAACTAGGATACCGCCATTATAACTTAGAAGGAGTCTACTAAACCTTTGATAAGTTTTCATGATAATACCAATTCATTTGGAGATCAAATAAGTAATTTTTTTCCTATCTCGTCGAGGAGGCTTGAGGAGAGAGAAACCTTGTTAGAAAAATGATCATAACTTATTTGTTTCTTATCCAAATTCCCAAAAAAATTGAATAAAAGTTAAGGATTAGAGTTCTCTTAAAACATTTCTTCTATGATTTATCTTAAGGAGGATCCAAAATTTTTCTTGGATGCTAGGAAGAAATGGTGCTCAATTAGTAGTCCGTAAGAAGAAAATTTTAGAAGGACTTACATAACTTCCACAAACATCTTCAAAACTTGATGAAACTTAACATGAAGCACTAAAACACACCCCTCTACACACTCCATAGGTTGTGTTATCACCGAATCACAGCACCCCTGTGCATGTATTTGAACTCACAGTGTGATTGGATAACATGGGTACTATCTCCAAGTTGTGGGACTTGCTACTTGAGACAGACCTCCAGAGAAAGCTGGTTCTTGCTCCTAAACTACCTGCCACAATCTACTCTAATGCAGGATAAGCTAACTATTCTAATCTAAATTTCCAAGGGACCAGGGAGAGAGAATACATAAAATGAAAGCCTACACTAAAGCGGTGATACACCAGAAAAGGAGGGTGTGAGAGTAATCTCCAAATGTGTGAAATACAAAGGCAAAGTGCACACTAGAAGAGGTGATGACAGTTCACCATAATCTAGCAAAATGCATTCACAACAATATTCCAAGCATACACAATGTTAGTGAATTCCTGCAAGAACATAACAATAGACACAATATTCTTGTAGAAAGATAAAAGGGGCAAGAAGAATGCAAGAAAACACAGCAGGGGAAGATACATCCACAAACTTTGTATTTTATTGCTTCCTGGTATGCACAGTTCAGTCTATTACAAGATAAGGGCCTGGATCACCATGCAAGGAGTCCACTACAAGGGCCTGCAACACACTGGCTTCACAAAGCAATTTTGGCAGAGCTTTGTTACCCAAAAACTCTCCCCTTTTACAATGAGCCCAACACTCCAATTTATAGAAAAAATGAGAAGGAGAAGAGAAGGGAAAATGGAAATCCTGAAATCTGTCCTTCAACCACCTGTAAGGGGCATTAAATTGAGTGAAATGGTTATACATTACTTGAAAAAGGCTCCCCATGCTGTCCCATGTGCTGCAGTAGAGAAAGAATGATGACCATGCCTCTTAATTGCACTCCCAGCTACCAAATAAAACACTGTTCTAAATCCGGCCACGTTTTCTTAAAAAACTCAATCAATTTCTGATCAAATCTGGAATTTATTGATTGCTTTCCATCGGGCTCGGAACTACGATTCCAACGGTACCAATTTTGTGTGATTTCGTTGAGAAATGCAAAAGTTATGGCCTTCTGAGTGCGGGCAGCTATTTTGGGTATGGCAGGCATTTTCTGTCATTTGACGGGAATGAACATTAACTGACTGGAGCCAAATATGTTTCTCTTATTTAAATATATCTACCCTCATTAAAAATCGGAGCTCGGAGTCAAAAGTTATGGCCGTTTGAAGTTTCGCAGGTCAAACGTTGACTTTTCCTCTCCTCCTTCGGCCGATCCGCGCTTTCACGTCCCACGCGTCCCTCGCGTACTTTTGTCCCGGCTGTCCCGGACGAACCTTCACCCATTTCGCGCTTTCACGTCCCACGCGTCCCTCGCGTACTTTTGTCCCGGCTGTCCCTGGACGAACCTTCGCCCATTTCACGCTTTCGGCGTCCATGCGTCCCTCGCGTACTTTTGTCCCTACCATGTCCCGGGCGAACCTTCACCTATTTCACGCTTTCACGTCCCCACGCGTCCCTCGCGTATTTTTTTCCCAGCTGTCCCGGACGAACCTTCGCTCATTTCGCTTTCGCGTCCGCGCGCCTCCTCGCGTACTTTTGTCCCGGCTTTCCCGATGAACCTTCGCCCATTTCGCACTTTCGCGTCCCACGCGTCCTTGCGTACTTTTGTCCCGTCTGTCCCGGATGAACCTTCGCCCATTTCGCGCTTTCGCGTCCCACACGTCCCTCGCGTACTTTTGTCCCGGCTGTTTTGAATTCTGTAGAGTTTGTTGAGCATAGATCCAAACAGATCTGGGTATTGTATTAGGAAAGCGGTGGCTTGTAATAAAATATGAGCAAGTGATTCTTGATGGACGTAGCCCAAATTGGGTGAACCATGTTAAATACTATCTCTTTGTGTTGTGTTATTTTATTCGCACTTTTATTTGAGATCTCAACAATTTCTACATATTATTTTCTACTATTGTGATTACGTGAGGGATTATTCCACATATTTTATCGCTTATTTCCTAACAATTGGTATCAAAGCCTGGTTTAGTTTGCTGAAGTGTTGAATCACAGGGAAAGTTTTATCTTGAGTGGGAGCTATGGTAGATGATGGAAGATCTAGGGTTGATAAATTCAACGGATAGAATTTCAGTTCTTGGAAGATGCAGATGGAAGATTACCTTTATAAGAAGGATCTTTATATTCATTGTGTCGAGAAAGTGAACAAACCCTCGAACATGATGGAGTACGGAATGGTATTTGCTAGATAGGAAAGCACTTAGGAAAATCTGGTTGTGTCTTACATCTTTGGTATTATTTAATGTTTCAAAGGAAAAGACTACAAAAGAACTAATGGATGCATTAGGGAAGTTGTATGAAAAACCTCTACCTCTAATAAGATATTTTTAATTAAAAAGTTGTTTAATATGAAGATTTCTAAGAATTTTTCAAGAAGATCATCTAAAGGATTTTAATACGGTTGTAAATATGCTAGCTTTGGTTGTAATAGAATTTGATGAAGAGGTTAGGGATTTATTAGTTTTGTGCTCTTTACCTGAGAGTTGGAATAGCCTAGTAATGGCGGTAAGAAACTTGATTCCAACTAACTCAAATTTGAAGTTTGAGGATGTTGTAGGGATGATTCTAAGCGAGCAAATGTGAAGAAAAATATCCGTGAATCTTCTCTTTAGGGAATGCTTTGACATTGGAAACTAGAGGGAGACAAAAGAATAGAGGAAATCGTGGAAAATCAAAGGATCGGGCAAGGTCAAAATCCAAAAGCAAGATAGTATGTTGGCACTATGGAAAATATAGGCATGCAAAGAAGGACTTCTGGGAACTTTGGGACAAGAAGAAACATCATGAAGAAAACAAGGAGGCAAATGTGGCAATGAGTAATGTATTTAAGGATGCTTTGATTCTTTCTTTGCACAATATTACTGAATCTTGGGTTTTAGATTTGAGGGCTTCTTTCCATGCTACTCCACATAGGCATTATTTTGTTGATTATAAGCAAGGAGATTTTGGGCATGTTTTTCTTGGTGATGATGAGCCTTGCAACATAGTTGGAAAAGGTTCTGTTCCGGTTAAGATGTAGAATGGGAATACTTGGCTATTGAAGGATGTTAGACATATGGCTTCATTTAGAAGAAATTTGATATCGGCAAGGCATTTGGGAAGTGATGGTTGTCTCGTGATATTTATTGTAGAATCTTGGAAGGTTACCAAGGGTGCTCTTGTTGTGGAAAGAAGTAAGAATGTTGGAACCTTGAATTTAACCACTTATAGCACTAATGTTTGTAATCTTGTGGCTTCAGAACTAAATACAACATTGTGGCACTATAGGCTCGGTCATATGAGCCATAAGGGCATGAAGATCATAAAGAAGGATTTTCCCGGATATACAAAAATAGGTTTGGAGTTCTGTGAGGACTGCATATATGGGAAATAGAAGTGAGTAAGGTTTCTCAAGGTGGACCTACAAATAAAGAGAGTAAGCTAGAGCTGGTACATTCTCGATGTGTGGGGCCCAACACGGTATCATCTCTTGGGAGTTCAAGTTATTATGTTAGTTTTATTGATGATTCAACAAGGAAAGTCCGGTTTATTGTATTAGAAAAAAATTTGATGTATTTGACACTTTTGTTAAATGGAAAGCCTTGGTAAAGAATGAAACAGGTCTTAAGCTAAAATGTCTCAGTCGAGATAATGGAGGGATTATTGCAGCAGCAATTAATTTGATGATTACTATTTTAAGAATAGAATTCACAGGAAAAGATGGTTCCGAAACTCCACGGTAGTATGGGGTGTCGAAAGGATGAACAAAACAATAATGGAATCTGCTAGCAGCATGAGGTTACATGTAAGTCACCTCTTTCTTTTTGGGTAGAAGCGGTGAGAACAACTATGTACTTGATAAACAACAGAGGACCCTTAAGTGCCTTGGATGTAGGCATACTGGAGGGGTCTTGGTATGGTAAGAAAGTTGATTATTCATTTCTTAAATTCTTTGGATGTGAGGTGTTTGTTCATATAGACAAGGGTGATAGGACCAAGTTAGAGGCTAAATCAGAAAAAAGTGCTTTTATTGGTTATGGTGGTGATGAATTTGGATATAAATGTTGGAGTATTAAGGAAAATAAAATCATTAAATCTAGGGATGTGGTCTTTAATGAGAAAGTCATGTATAAGCAGAACTTACGGAAAATAGGGAAAATCCAAGAAAGAATATGTATTGGTAGAGGATCTTTCGGATGGAAAAGTGACACATGAATTAGTTTAGGAACCTCCTCAATAGGAACCCAAAACTCCTATATTGAGGAGGTCTTCTAGGGTAGGAAGAGAACCTAGATGTTTCTCTCATTCTCTTTATTATTTATTACTCATTGATAGTGAAGATCCGATAGCTTTGATGAAGCAATACAGGGTAGATGCCGGGAAGAAGTGGGAACAAGCCATGGATGAAGAGCATTAGGTTCTCATGGAGATCCAAACATGGGATTTGGTGAAGCTACCTCAAGGCAAAAGAGCATTACGAGAACAAGTGGGTTTTATAGATTCAAAGAGGAAGGGGGCAAGAAAAGATACAAGGCCTAGTTGGTGGTCAAGGGGTTTGCACAAAAAAGGTATATATTTTGATGAGATTTTTTCTCCTCTAGTAAAAATGAATTCTATTAAAACTATTCTTGGAATAGTTGCGAGAAAAGACTTGTACTTACAGCAACTTGATGTAAAAACTACATTTCTCCATGGTAGTTTAGAGGAGGAACTATATATGCAGCAACAAGAGGGCTATGAGGTTAAAGGTAAAGAGGAGATGGTGTGCAAACCGAAGAAGAACTTGTATGGCTTGAAATAGGCACCACGTTAATGGTATAAGAAATTTGATAACTTCATGATGGAGCAAGGTTATATTAGATTTCATTCTGACCATTACATGTATACAAATAAATTTGAGGATGGAAGTTATATTATCCTTTGTCTTTATGTGGATGACATGTTGGTGGTAGGTAAAAACATGCCAAAAATAAAAGTACTCAAGAAACACTAAGTGAATCCTTTACTATGAATGATTTTGGGATAGCGAAACAAATCCTTGGTATGAGGAAATCTTAGGATAGGATGGAACGGAAGCTGACTTTATCCAAGAGGATTACATTAAGAAGGTCTTGGAGAGGTTTATGCGGGATGCTAAACCAGTTAGGACTCCTTTGACATGCCATTTCAAGTTATCAAATGAACAGTGTCCCAAGATAGAGCAGGAGAGAAACCAGATGTCCAAGGTACCTTACTCATCAGTGGTTGGCAGTTTGATGTATGCCATGGTGTGCACCAGGCTTGATATTGCCTGTGCAGTGGGAGCAGTGAGTAGATTTATGACTGATCCAGGTAGAGATCACTAACAGGTAGTAAAGTGGATCCTTCAGTATTTGAGAGGGACCATGGGTATATTTTTGTGCTACAATGGACCAAACACATATTTATGTGGTTATGTAGATTCATATATGTATGGGTACACCAGATGAAGCTAGATTTCATGACTACAAAAGTTGGTGGCTTTGTCAATCACAGAGGTTGAGTATGTTATCATTATAGAGGAAATCAAGGAAATGATTTGGTTATAGAAATTACTTGAGGAGTTGGAGTATAAGCAGGAGGAAGGAAAGTTACATAGTGATAGTCAGAGTGCTATACACCTAGCTAAGAACTCTACTTTCCACTCTAGGATGAAGCATATACAATTAAGGTACCATTTCATCAGACAACTTTGGAGGAAGAGAAGTTGAAGCTAGAGAAGATTCATACCAGTCAGAATCCTACACACATGATGACCAAGGTGGTCACAAGGGAAAAACTGAAATTGTGTTCAAATTGGTTGGTCTTCATGAAAACTAGTGAAGGGTTGAGAAGCTTGCTCAGAGGAAAACTAGTCTCCAAGTGGGAGATTGTTATGTTGTGGAGCCTATTTTCATGTGTGAAAGTGTTGAAGACTATACACTAAGAGTATTGTACACTAAGAGTAATTTATTTTTGGCCTTAAAACATGCCCGATATACCGAGAAATGTGTTTTTCTCATATGGGTGGGATTTTGACCCATAGGTTTATGTGACAGTTTTGGCCCATGGTTTTGATACCCAAAGTTTTGTAAACTACTTAAGTAGTTGTTTATTTATATGGTTTTATGCATATGGTAGATGTATGTAACATTGTAGATGTGTTTTGAATTCAGGTGTGAATTCTGTAGAGTTTGTTGAGCATTCGAGAGAGTGGTGGCTTGTAATAAAATATGAGCAAGTGATTATTGGTGGATTAGCCCAAATTAGGTGAACCACATTAAATATTGTCTCTTTGTGTTGTGTTATTTTATTCTACACTTTTATTTGAGATCTATAATAATTTCGCATATTGGTTTCTCTTGTTATGATTCTATAAGGGATTATTCCACATATTTGATCCCTTATTTCCTAATATCTTCAATGATAGGCCATTCACTTTCATTAATGGAGATTCCTCTTCTTGTTTGTTTATCTCCCACAACTCTCCGGCTTTTCTTCCTTTTAATTTTGATTTTCCTAGCTCGGAGATAGTGTCCTAAAGCAGAATCCCTAGTGAAGAAAGACCTTATTCCTTCCAACTTTGAAGATATTAGTATCAAATTTTACTTGACATAGGTTTAAGACACTGGTCCTTATCAAAATCAAATAAACAGGGAGTCGCCAGTAAGGATTTCCACCTTAGTTGTGCAAAAGCATTAAATATGATGTGTCAAGTGTCTGTCAACACTAGAAACTGGAAACGAAAAAATCTAACCTTTCTTCACCAAAATTTATCAAAGAATACTCATGAAAAACTTGCAGAGACTGGAAGAAGTGCATGCAAAACTTGGAACTTGAAACAGGGTTTGAGTATGAGCTGTAATCCCTAACAACGGTGCCATTAGTGTTGGTGTTGTTGACGGGTCAAATAGATATGGCTTCAAATATGTATGCATGTGGATTAAATTGAACTAATGTTCCCAGTAATGTAAATCAGATCCTGAGAATGATGCCATTAGTGTTGGTACCCAAATTTGTTCTCCTTTTCAAGCCAAGCAGAAACACAGATTCAACAGGGAGCTTAGAGGTAGATAGATCATAAATGTATGTTGTTTTGTAGCTAGGGAGAAATCTAGCTATCCCTTTGTTACTTGGATTTTTGGAGAGATGGATAACACCTCAAAAGGATATGATCTTATCCTAACTATTTTAGGTTGTGCCTTTTAACCAAGGTAAGAGAACCTATTGTGTAACCTCTGTCATTTGAAAGGAGATACAGGTACCTTTCTTTTGCATAAATTTTGTAAAGAAGACCTTGGGGAAAATATGATCAACACACTAGATCTGACTCTCACGAGTTGTCACTTCTAGATCATGGAGATATCTTCACAACAAGGCAAAGGTTACTAAAGACATTTGAGACCCTAATCTGTTCTAGATACTTTAGTAAAAGTATTTTGTTCTTGGGTAGGTATACGAGTAAAACAGGGTAGTATGGGTAGGATTGGTTGTTGTTAAATGAATTTTGGTGGGAGGGGAGACAATATGGACTTGACTCACTAGATCCTTGAGAGCTTATGAAAAATGGAAAGATTCAATCAACAAAACACCACGAAAAGTTAAATTGTTTCCTCAACTAGAATATGTGCTTCAATGGAGGCCCAGATCAACACTCTTTCACACAACCTGTGGGATTCTATCATGAAGGCTTGAGTCAGAGGACCCAATAAAGCACCAAGATTTAAACCAAGTCACGCCTGAGGTACACCCAAAGGCTTACAGATAATCTCTATCAACAAAATGAAAGAAAAGTGATTTTAAACTGTTTATCCCACTCCCAGATGAAGGCTCTTCTGAGAAATGAAATTGTAGATGCCACTAAACTATCACAAGGACTAATACCTGTGTGATTGGACCCTATTTTGGTACAAGATTGCAATAGAAATAAGAAAAACTACTCGTATGCATTCAGAGATGAAATAAATACACTTTACTTGATATTCACACAGAATAACTCAAAGTTTGATCAAATTGATCATAAAGGGAAAGTTTCTAGAACAATCTCAAAGCTTGTCACTAGTTGTAAACTTGTAACCACCTTGACGTGATCAAATTTGACATAAAGAGAGATATACAAGCTTATCTAGATGACTTCTCAAAATGGATGGGCTCAGTCAAGCTTTTTATACTGAAGATAATCATTCTTGATCGTTCCAAAAACTCCCAACAATTTTCATGATGAATTCGTGCCATTTATAACATTTCTAGCAGAGCCCCTTCCTCCCAAAAAAATAAAAACTTTAAATGCACTAGTGCTCACCATGATTCTTTTGTGATTTGCAGAATCAGATCTGTAAAAGTCTCTAGGTGCTCGAGGGAAAATCTCTTCGATTTCCCCCGATTTCAACTCCTTTCTCGGGAAAAACACACCTCCATCCATTCACCAACCACTTCCACCCCATATCAATCAAATCGACCCTTGCGTGCTCAGGAGAGAAGAAAAACGGAAAACCAAATCGGGCCCGAGAGTCAGACTATTTTAATGGCGAAAGACGTCTCTAGATCTCTCCCACCAAACTCTAGATATCAAAATTAACTCACTCCTCTATTTGGCATGTAGAAAATAGCAAGAAATCATGAAGACTCACACTCCCAGGAGTTTTACAAAAAAAAGGGGGAAAAATCATATTTAGACGCTCAGCAGCCAGTTGATATTTGATTTTGAATGTGGGTCGTCCACATGGAAGATGCAAAAACAGGCTTGGGGGCTTCCTTTGACCTTTTCTAACCCTTTTGAAAAAATGGAAAAATTTCCCATTTTTCCCCACACCTCTACTTCTGAAAATGGGCCCGACACGTGTCCTGAGGTGGGCCCCAAAAAACATGGAGAAATTCTACCATTTGAATCTCTTTTGGAAAAAATAAATTTTCCAAGTTTTCCCCATAGCTCCACCCTTGAGAAATACTTTTGACATGTGTCCCAATGTGGGTCCCAGTGGAACTACACTTCCCTTTTACTTTTAACTATTTTTTCTCAAAAGGAAATTTTTCCAATTTTCCTCTGTGGATCCGCACCTTTACTGTTGATCGGGAAAAACATTGACTATTTCCCATCAAGCTCGTGGGCCATTTTTGCTATTTTAACCTTTATGAAGCAAAGAGGTGAAAATTTTGAATTACCTCCGATGGTCCACTTCCCCACCCCTTATGACTTTTCAAATTGCCACGTGTCACCATGGCACACCTTGAGGTGGTCCCAAAATTTGATACCTTGAATGAGCACGGGCTCGCCACGTGTCCTACTCCAAAAAAATTATTTTGAAGGCTTGAAGCTCAGTGGAAGGCGCCACTTGTCAAGCTCAAGCGATCCCCTCTTGGTCATTAAAAATTCCAAGTAAAATGTAATGTGAGCAAAGGCTTTCACTTGTTAGCTGACGACACTTCTGTAGAATGAAATTCAAGGCCTGATCCCCGAACATGCGTGGTTCCTCCATGTGTCTCCATGGTGCAACTTCAATATGGTGCCCAAAGTAAAGACTCTAAATGAGCGCAAGCTCACCATGTGTCCTCCCAGGCGCTACTCTAAAGTAAAGCCCCAAAGCGAGCTTCTTTAAATGAGCATCATTCCTCCACATGTCCTAGAATTCTTGAAAACCTTTTGAAATTTGTCTAAGTATGGGAAACCCAATGGAAGCCTCCATGTGTCTCTTTCCTACCAGCCCTCCACGTGTCCTCCCAACGACTACTTTAAAGCCAAACCAAAAAGTTGATTCTCAAACGAGCGTCGTTCCTCCACATGGACACATTTTAAAGTTGAGGATTTTTATAGAATTTCTAAAGTATTAAGTTGATTTGCATCCAACCAAGAGGTGCCACGTTTCCTTATCAACTGAATGATGCAAATTTGACAGGAGAAATGCTCATCAAACCGTAAAACATAGAGAAACATCCATTCAAGCCAGAAAATGAGGTTTTCTTCAAGGACAAAGAATTTAGACTATTGCAAGGCTCAAACACGATCCTTAGGGACACATCAACTCATTTCTCCTTGAGTACCTAGGGCAAAAATGGAAAGAACAACAAATTTTGACTGTGGAGAATGGAGAAAATGGGAAAACATGAGTTTTGAAGGGACAGAGCATGGGAGACCCAAAATACAGAGCTTTTTCAAAGGAATAAAGGAACCATGAGACAAATACAGACCCACACATGATCTTCAACCCAGGATCACATTAAAATGGTAACAAATATCGGCCAAACACAATACAAGGAAGTATAAAATGACAGAGGCCATGAATGAATAATTATTCAAGGGCACAAATGGGGTGAGACCATTTTGAGCACCAAAACACCTCATAAAACTATTACCCTCAAGGTAATGGTCAAGATGAATCTACAAACAAGAAATTATTAAGGATCATCAGGAGGAATCTTGATGAAAACTAGAGGACCTAGCATACAAATCTCAAATCAGCCTCATGGGATGATAGTATAATGCCCAAAAGATCTATAGGCACGTCCCCATTCAAGATTGTCTATGGGAAGGAGGCAGTGTTTCCTATATCACTAGAGTTGCCAGCATTGGAACTCTTGAGACAACTGGAGATGTCTAAATTTGAACCAATGGAGGCCAGGTATGTAGAGTTGATGGAACTAGAAGAAACCAGAAAGCATGCATTTCAAAGTATGGAGAAGGATCAGGCCTCAATTAAAAGATGCTTTGACAAGAAGGCTAGAGAAAGGACTTTTCGGGAAGGAGACATAATGTTGAAATGGGATGTAGACTGAGAAAAACTAGGGAGACACTCTAATTTTGATGCCATCTGGAGTGTCCCTTATATGGTCAAAAAATGTAAAAGTAGCAATGCTTTTAATTATATACATTAGATGGCAAGGAGTTACTGATTATCGTGAATGGATTCTATCTTAAACACTATTATTAGAGGAAGACTCCCACCTTGTACATATTAGCTTAGTTTCTTTTCCTTTAAGTGCTTGTGCACATTGTCTTGTTGTAGTTTAGGTTACTTTTCTCCCAAGTTCTTTTCACACTCTACATGTTCTCGCTTGGAGCATGTATGATTTCTAATTTTGTATATAGTCGCGGTGTTTTTTTTTGCACTTGTGTAGTCCATTCAAAGAGGTGGATGAACAACTGGGTCAAAACAATTTTCTACTCTTAGAAAAATTCGTTTGAGGTTTCTTGTGAAAAATTAAGAGCACAAAAATTCATGCTTGCAAATAAGAGGAAGAATCTACATCAGATCGACATCCTCGAATCCATGCCCAATGGATGTTTCAAGGCCATTGGTCTCTTCATCTAGCAGGAAGATGTCCCCATGAGTCACCAAATTGTTATCCCAAATTTACCTCCCTGGGAAAATTTGGTCAGAAAAATCCCTACACATAAAGAAAACATGAAGGGAAACAATTCAGACTGACGAGCTTGAGTTCTAGAACCAGACAAAGTGAAAACAGATTCTCGAGAAATTCAAATTTGATCCTGCACAAGAAGAAATAGAAGAAACGGTTCTTTTGAGTGTTTCCATATCTTAAATCTATTTGAAGAGTTGAGGGGGGACTCAATGATGAAGTGGCGGGTTGAGAAAAATGAAATGGTCCTGTGCAAGATGAAATAAAATTTTCAAGTTGTTTCATGTCTTAATTTCATTTTTCGAGTTAAAGGTATACTCAACAATGGAATTATAGGGTTAGAGAAGAAAGCATGGTGCCGCGAGAGAGGCAAGGAGAAAGAGGTGGAAAAAGCGGCAAGGATCCAAAATTTTGGGCTCAAAAATAGTTCAAGAAAGGTCCAAAAATGACTAAGCATGGAGGAGGTTGCAGAAGGAGCCACATGTCTTAACGATGCTTCTCTAAAGGTGAATCCAAAAAGGGTGGAGACTCAAACTTGCGCCAGTCTTCCACGCATCCAAAACCCCAAGAAATTGTGTGGCATTGAAAATTCTTCAACTAAAAGAAAGTGTCGGTGTCGGCTTGGCACAAAACTAGGAGGGAAATCCATGGTGGAGACTCAAACATGTGCCAACCTTCCATGTAGCAAATGGTCAAAACCGGGTCGAAAGGCGGACAAGGTGTGCCTCAAAATTGGCTAACTATAAAAGTGTGAGCGGAGAATGCCAAGTGACTTAATGGTACATCTCCAATATTTGGTCTCAAGGCGCATAACAAAATGAGTGTGAGCTCGCCATGTATCCTAGATACCCAAAAATAAGAGGAACCATTGAAAATTCCACAAACCTACACAAGCCGAAAAGTGTCAACTCGACGCTCCTCCAAAGGAAAATCTTGAATCGGGCTTTCAAGAAAGCACGAGGCCGCCACGTGTCCAGTCTCTAAGGTGGGGCAAGTTGGTTGAATTTTCAATGTAGAATGTAGGCCAGTGGAGGTTGTCAAGTGTCGAAATGACACTGATTCAAGGATTGAATAGATAAAGGGTTTTCAAACAAGTGTGGTGCTGCCATGTGTCCCACATCAAAGCGGGCCGTTGGGGAAAAAGTTAGTTTTTTCCCCTTACCCCAAAAGGTGTAAAAGTTTCAAAATGGGTCACGACTCCACCAAAGGGAAAAGTCAGCGTGTGAACCCGAGTCAAAGCCAAAGTAGGGAGTCGAAAGAAAAAGTGAAAATTTGTCTTTCATTCAAAAGGCACAAAGACAAAGATGGAAGCGCATTCCCTAGCCAACCAAAAGGAGCCACGTGTCCAAGTGGAGCCTCGGGGCTGCGAGAGTTTTTGAGTTTGAATTTTTATGCAATAGTGCAAAAGATAAATTGAGGGCCCGTAAGCCTATTTTTCTCTAATCGCCGCCACGTGTCCCATATCAAAAGGGGGACCCATTTTCTAAATTTTTTTCCTACCCATCTATACGAACCTGGTACAAACTTTGACAGGGCATATCTTTCGACTCAAGGCTCGAAATATCGTGAATATGGCACCGTTGGATAGATCTCATCCTCGCCCACACCTTGAAGGCCTAAAACTTTAATTTTGAGGATGTTAGCTAAAGGAAAGTGGAGGAAACTTCATCATGCCTTGATACGGGATCCATCTGTCTCAACAACCAAATCAGATTCGATATATTTCCACCATTTCCTCTTCTTTCAAGGTACCAAATCAAGGATTCATGCAGTAAAGGTAGATTTGGGGGAAGATTTTATCAGAAGCATTAACAGCAGTGGTTGAGTTTCAACTTGCTTTTCCCACTTCTCTCTCTCTTTCTTCTTTCAGGTTGAATCTATAAATACAGGGTAGGATTCATTGTAAAGGGTTGGACATTCTTTGTTTTGCAGGCTCCCTTCTCCTCTTAGCAAAGGGATTCATGGGGTTCAGGCCTTCCATCAAAATTAAATTTACGTTTCTGCCTCTTGGCTACTTTGTAATGGACTGTATCAATCTATAGAGTAATAAAACATGTCTGTGATTGATTTTAGATCCTTTCTTTCCTCTTTTGCTTTCATCTAGTCTTCTTTTACATATCTGGCCATCATGCTTATTTATTATATGCATTTTATTGGTTTGTGTCTATTAGTAAAATAAGTGTTCATGAATCCTTTGGTGCATCACCTTGTAGCTTAGCTTTGTTTTAGTTTCTATATTTCTTCTATCCTGTCTCCTTGGTAAAAGTTTAGATTAGGATTAAGAATAGACCCTCTGCAATTCTCTCCATACGTACCTAAATAGAGGAATAAGAACCAACCTTTAATCTTGAGAGCCTTCTGTCTTACGAGTCCCACATTTGAGGAAGACTCAATGTTATGTGGATCACACCAAATGATTTTGCCTTAGAAAAGTAGATTTATAGACTCATTTGGGGGTTTTGTTATTTTACACTAATAGTAGCCAAAATGATGAAGGTATGGGATTCCTTTCTTCCCCAACAAGGAAAATTACATGAAGGTATGGGTTTTATAGTGGCACCCATAATTGTTGCAAGTGATTTTAATGCACTTTATGGTGGTTGAGTCAAGATTTTTAATTCCTTCTCTCTCGCTTTCTTTCATTATTCCTATATATTGTAAGGGGGGCTCATTTCAAAAGGTTGGAAACCTTGTATATCTTGCTCCCTTATTTTTCTATGTAAGAGATATGTGGAGATTCCAAACCTCTGTATTTAACATTATAATGTAAAATATTTTCCTTTGAGCTGGAATGTAATGTATTGTATCAACTTTGAGAGTAATAAAATCATATATATGGATGTTTCAAACCCTCTTCCATGTTCTATTAAAACTTTCTAATATTTCATTACATGGAAGGTTATTGTGTATTATTGTTGTTTTCATTACAAGGTTTTGGTAATGTTGTGTTTATTGTGTAGGTTGTTCAACATCCTTCTTGGTGCATCACCTTCCCTTAGAGTAGGTTTTAATTTTCATGCATTTTCTCGAACTCTGTCTCCTTGGGAAAACATTAGATTATTATTATATTTTTAACTCTTTAGGATAGGAATCCGATCTTCTCTAGATAGTTATCCCAATTGCAAAGTCCCACACTTTGGGATAATTCCATGTTTTAAAAATCACACCGATGCCTCACCAAATCAATTGTAAACAATCAAGGGTGTTGTGATTTCACCATAACAACACCTTTAAGGAAAGACATCTTGGTACAATCATTGTTTAGGTATTTAATATCTATTTAGGAATAAGTATAAGATTTATTAGATTCCTTTCATCATTAATAATATGCATAGAAATTTTAAGGACCTAACTCATCAATATTTTACTGTGTATCATCATTTTTAACTCTTTTAGCTTTATGAAGCCCAATTAACCCTAATACATCCTTATTTCCACCATAAATATCTTTGCATGAATATTTAAATCATTACAAATACATATTTGGGAACCCATTAAGGAGATCTACTTAGACCTAAATTTTCAAGATCTAATTCCACACATAATTGCTAGTTCCTTTGTAAATGTTTGTTCTTGATTATCCATGGACTATACATGATTTTCCCTGTCCTCAAATATCAAGAAGATATCTTAATATGACCAATGAAAAATAAAAAAATTATTCTAACAGATATTATACCTCTTTACCATCATATATTCTAATTTTCAAAGCAAAATTTCTTGATTAAGGGTTTTTAGTACATTATTTATTACAAACCCTAAGCTGTGGAAATGCTTGGTGTGAGAGTGTATAAAAATCTACAAGTTTTTGTAACACATTTCTAGAATTTGGATTTGTTTCTTCAAACCTATGACAACCATCTTCATGGATCTCGGTTTGTAAAGAAATTTATTGAATCATATATCATCACTTAACACATGACATACGTCTAATCATGCTCTCAAGAACAAGAAATTTAAACAATAAAAATACAACATGACCCTCCTAATACTTTCTAAAATATGGAGCTCCTCAATTTTCTTGTACTACTCTCATTTTCATCCTTTGAATATTTCCTTTTCGAGTCTCTACAATGAGCATTCATGTTTGACTGTGTTTGCGAAAAGGAGCTACCACAACATAGCTTTACTTAGCGTGAAACTCACCACCATTGAACCTACTACAAGATTTGGATATGCTCTATTTTTTCATACTGATGTTTAGGGACATGACTTGTGGCTGAGAAAATATATCGAATATAACCTCTTCAAATTTACCAAAACTTACATTCTTTAACAATTATAACACCTCGTCATAGTACGTTTTTGACCAACAAGCTTCTCCCAAGATTCATAGCTTGAGTGTAGTAACAAAAAAATATGATGGATAAGTAATTACCTATATTTTAATCCTTATGAGCACATGTAATCCACTTTGATACACTTATTTAAGCATGGACATTTTCTCGGATCCAAATAAAACAGAATAAGAACTATGGTCAAAATGACACAATGTTTGGACTGCTTTTGGATTAGCTTGAGTCAAAATATCACACCGACTATTAAACACCTTTCAACAACATTGAAATTTATTTTTGAGAACCTTATGTCTTGGAAACAACCGAGAGAATATGTCTTAACTATGATTCAATCATAAAATCTTAGAGAATTACAATATAGAACTAGGGTTTCTTGACCACTCATTGTTTACATGAGAACTCGACAAGAGGCATTTAAGAGTTTTAATGATCAATAGTAGATAAACATGAGAACAAACACATAATTATTGTATTTTCCATACCTTGTCAATATGATAGAGACTTCACTAAACACCTACGATGCCAACCTTCATTCATGATTAACTTTGACAAAATAACTCAATTTCATTATGAAGAATACTTGGTAGCCAGTTGGTAGACAAATCAAAATTAAATGCCTCTTTTAGCTAGTATATACCTTATAGAATCCTAGAGAAGGCATACCGTCTTATGAAGTCTTCTAAAATTAGGTGGAATTCATCAAAGGACCATAATGACTCAATTATTTCCTTTTTGTCCTTGTTATCTTGTTAGTCTTCTTAGATGCATTCCTTATTGTGGCAACCATATCACTTGAGTTCTCCCTTATTGATTGAGTTCCTGATAGGAAAACATGTTTCAACTCATACAACTTCTATAAAACTTCTGAGGAAGAAATTTTTCATTTTTCTACTAGAATTTTCTTACTTCTTGTATTTATCATCACTTCATGTTGTCTTATTTACTATAGACACTCCTATGATTGTAATTAATAGCCGAGTATCTACATCATTTTCCCATAATAGTTTCTTTTCATGATTTGTCTTATCATAATTATAGTTGGTTTCCTTGACTCTTTAGATGAACTTCAATCCATTCTTTCTTAGAGTTTGCATTTCCTTTCAATGTCTTATTTTCTATCCTTTTTAGCTTGTAGTTATATTTGGGGAGTTCATTACATTGCATGGAAAATTTCCTTTCCCCATGAAATTTTATGAATACAACATGGTTTTTACATCTTGATTAATCTTCATCCCAATATTGAGATTATGGTTCTTCTATGCAGTACTTGGCTATGTGACCTTTGTCTTTGTAATCGACACACACTATATTCTTTTCTCTACAATTTTTCCATGGGTGTTATTTTTCTACCTTACTCATGCGATTCACTAGCTCTATGTCGAAAAATATTGTATGAAAATCATATTCCATAAAACTCACACTAGAGTCTCCTTGAATTTTTATGCCTAATGGTCTTCTTGTGTTATTTATTCTCCTTCTTGGTCTCAAAACATACTTGAAAAGATACCGACTTAATCGTCCTTCAATTCCTTCTTCCTTTCTTTTTCTAGTTCATCTCTTAGAGTATTTAATTATTCATTTATTCTCTCACATTCTTAACTCTTTCCTAAGATATATGCTTCATATAGATCATGCTCTACTCCGTTTTGATTTGCTTCATTTTTACAAAAATTCTTATTTCTCGCTAGGATGAATTTTGTTTCTACGTAGGTCATCGAGTTTGATTGTGGCTTCTTCCAACTCAACCTTCAAATTACCTAGTTATTATTCATGTTTTAGGAAAGTATTTTGTTTTTCTCTCAAATCCTATTACAATTTCTCAAAAATTGACGTCATTTCATTCATTTCTTGACCATGTTTTACTTCCAGGAGCTTGATTTCCTTCTTTAACAAAACAATCAAGGCTTGAGTATTTTCATACTTATTTTTAGGATTGATTTAGCTGGTGTAGCCATGTTTTATATACAAATATATCCTCCAATATTTTATATTTTATTGAAGAGGACCAGGATTTGACACCATTCTTGATAACTTGAAGACAGCGATAGGGGGTTAATAAGTGTCTATTAAAAATTTAATAATTTATTCGATTCACTTTTATTGTTTCCATGAAATTAAGTAATTATTATCAAGCAATAATAATGAGTGAGAGCACACAAAGACATGATTTAATGTTGGAAACCCACACTAGGAAAAAATCCATTAAAACAACAAACTAGCCTTAGGAAAAGAATGTTCTCTATCTATTACATTTATTTCAAATTTGAGCTACTACACATTAACCTTTGAAAAATTACCTTAATAGGAAGGTGTTTTAACAACATTTGAAATTCCATGAACCTTGATGAGAGTTTTATTTCCTAAAATTGTTTTCAAATCTCAAATTTTTCCAAAATCCGAAGTATGAATTTTTGAGACTTTGGATTTGAGAGGACTTCTTGTTTTAGAGTTTTCTGTCGATTACAAAAAAATATTTTAAAGTTACGAGATCGAAAGCCTTAAATTACGAAATTTTTGAACTTTGGACTTTTGATTTTGAATTTCTCATTGGCATTTACGTTATTTTCATTGTCCGTCTTTGAACTATGAAGTTACGAAATTTTGGAAGTTCGAATTTTAGGTTTCAAATTTTAACGTTACCTTTGTGGATAATTTCGTTCCCATGTTTTGAAGTCTGAAACTCCAAAGTTTTGAAATTTCATAAATGTGGCCCTTTGGGGTTTCGGACTTCAGGTTTCACATTATAATGATCATGCTTCATTTCATAGTTTTTGGGGTTACAATTTCGGAGCTTCCATTAAAATTTATTTTTTAATTATCCCCACATGTGTCGATTTCGATCATTAATTCTAGGGTTCCCTATATAAACTAGAAATTTTACCTGTCTTTTTCACCTAGCTTAGCTCTTACACCTTGATTTTACCACACCATTTTTTACTTTCAAGGCATCACTTTCAAGGTAAATTTTTAGGTTATTTATTCTTTTTGGTTTATGATTGATACGGGGATTTTTATTTGTTTCTTTTTTATCTGTTCTTCTTTTCTTGCTTCACATGGAAACTCCTATCATCCGCCATTCATCTTTATCCATGTTGTTCAATTATTTTTCTCAATACTACAAGCTTGATTCATGTAGGAATATAGTCTCATCAAGTCCAAGGATTGTGTAATAAGTTCGTTTCAGATCCTCGAGAAAATTTAACTTTCATTTTAAAGCTGCCTTTCAACAATTTTAGAGCTTTGAGGGTTTTCATTTTAAGGTTTTAGAGGTCAAAGTTTCAATGTTAACAGTTCTTTCGGGGTTTCGGAGGTCAGATTTTCAGAGTTAGCAGTTATTTTTGGGTTTTAGAGTTCACAGGTTAGATATAGTAGTCCTTTTGGGGTGTCAGAGGTCAGAGTTTTGGGGTTTTGGAGGTCGGAGTTTTAGAGATTCACTTTTCATGTTTTAGAACTTTGAGGAGTTTGAGAATTTTGATGTTTTTACTTGAGTTTTCCTTTTTGGATTTTCCATTTTAAGACCTTGAACTTCAAAATTTCATAACCTTTAAGGTTTCTTAAAAAAATTCAATTATCAATTGGATTCCACATTCTATATTAATGTCAACTTCCTCATCCAAGGGCAAGGGAAAAATTAAGTACACATTGTTAGGAGTTTCTCCTCACTCATGCCTATCTTAAGATTTACAGAATATTTGAGATGCTTTTGTTGGATAAGAGGATTTTCCATACTTATGGGAAAGATTAAAGGACCCTAATAAGAAACCTTGGATGCAGGCCATATTCGGTTATGGTCTTTCTCTTGTTGTGGGTTTTTGTCATCCATGCATTTCCTTTAGTTTATCTAGACCGCATACAACTCAATTGGATAAGTATTCTAAATCGAAAGAGATGACAATGGTAAGGTCATGATTAGGCAATACAGGTGATTTCTTCGAAGATTTATTCAAACTTCTAGATGTTGAAGAATATGTAACAATTTCACCAAAATCCATAATTGAACATTGGGATAAAGAAAATAAAATTTGTACAAAGGTCATGATGAAGAGTTACTTAGCCAAGAATGTCACCAAGATTCCTAAAACATTGTTTCACTCAGACTTCATCCAAGAAGTAAATGATCTTATTGTATTGTTCTATAGATTTTATGGTCTCGCTTCAGCAACAAAATTTCAAGAATGGATGTTCCTTTATATTGCTAATATTAAGAACAATAAGTTCATACGATGGGGGAAACATATTAGCAACTCAATTTTTTTTCAGTTGAGTAATGTCTTGACTTCTCAAAACTTCTTCATGACTTCATTTCTTGTTTATGTTGTAGCTTCCATGGGAGAATTCAATTGTTTGAATACAAAAGGAGTTAGAAGTGTGTTGCATATTTATGAATTTTATCCTCAAATTATAATAGAAGAAGGAAACAAACATTTTCATAGGGTCAATGATGCCTTTTTTGCTATCCTCCTTTATCGTTTTGATAAAAAATGTATAATCAAAGAATTTATGATGAAGATTTTAAAGAGGTAAGGGAATGGGGAGCCATTTATCTTCAATTCTTGACATTCACATACATCAGATTCTAGGTTTCATGGATGACCGAAAAAAACTACCAAGATGTCCTACCGATAAATGGGTCTTGTTAGAATTGGTTCGATAATTGTTGGATTACCATAAAATTCAAAATAAATGACATAAGGCGGGAGTCCAGTTTCCTATTTCAATAGGAAGGTATACTCGTATAATTATTTAAAAATTGAAGGCTGTGGATGGATAAATGTCTGAAGTTACCTTGCGAACTTTCCATCCCAGAATTAACTTTGATTACTGGGGTAAGTTCAGTGAAACATGATTGGCTAGTTCTCACATTCCTCAGTTGGAGGATATTTGGATTCACTTTTAGGATGATATTATTCTCGGAAAAGAGAATATGAAATGTTCACCGTTGATGAAGTCAAATAATTCACTATTACGAGATATTACGGAAGGAATGAAGGATGATGATGAAGTATTGGATCCAACGTATAGGAGTAATAATTTTTCCAATCAAGCTTTTCCATGGATTGATTGGTACTAAGAGGAATGTTGCAATACTAAGGAAAGGATGGGGCCCATTCTACAAAGGACATATAATTGGTTGGATACCTTGGGAATTTTACCCAAAGGATTAGATCAATATGTAAGAATAGAATCCTAACCAACATTGAGTCTCCCTACACCCACAAAAGGAAAAGGTATACCCAAAAAGGCCAATATAACTCCAAGGAAGGATTCATTTGTTTTGGAAGTTCTTCTTTTCAAAATTTCCTCTCTTGCTAAGGTTGTTTCCTCTCTGACAACACAAGTATCGAAATTCATTGAACTTAGCGATTCCCTAGTTGTATCACATAATTTTCCACCCCCTCCTTCACTACCATTTTTACCATATTCAACTCCACTTTCCCTATCATTATCTACTACTCCTTTACTATTCTTTTCTTTTCCATCCCCATCCATGGCCCAAGTGTTTTCATCTCATCCTATTCTCTCAGTAGGGGAAATTATTAGGTCTCCAGTTTCCACTCCATTTTCTCAGAACTTTCATTTCCTTCCATTTCAAATTCCATTTCATTGTCAAGGTATATTACATTGTTATATTTTTATCTAGTGCTATTCTGAACCAATGATGCTATTCTCACTTCCACCCCATCTATCATTAGAAGATAACGTCCTCTTGTATATCTCTAATCCAAAGAGATTTACCACCTCTCACTAGGAAAGGAAAACCAAAGAAACCATTACGATAGAAGATTATCATATCTCTAGATTTTCACTAGGAAAGGAAACACATGAATGCACCAAAAAGGATGTTATGGTGGCCCTTGGAAATTTGTTGGAAAAAGTGATAAACATAAAGCTTCCAAAGATGAATTAAACTCGGAGGTTGAACAACTTACTTCTCTTTTAAGGAAATTAACACAACCCAATCCAACTACTTGATCCTTCAATTACAAATAATTTGACAGTTTCATCCATTTTGGATGATATTTCATATTATGAAATTGATAAGATAGGTTAGAAGGGAATATAACTAGATCGATGGATAGAGTGTATACTTTAAGAAGATAATTCTTTGATCAAAACCGATGTTTAATTGTATAATGATTTACAAATTGAAAGAACTTCCGTTCGCAAGATAGATGAAGTCCTCTATGAGGACAATAATAATTTGAATTTGAATTTGAGGACATGCGAGAAATTAGAGACATGGACCTATAACTAATCCTTGAAGAAGGAGTAATTGCTGATAATTATAAATTTTTTGAGTTTCAAAATCTATGGAATTTAGATCCTAGGTATTGCAAAATTTGATCAAGAAACTAGATGATAAGCATGTGGAAATAATGGATGGTATAAAAGATATTTCAAAAGAATTTGATAATATCAAATGTAAATTTTTCAATGAGAATATTAATGCTCTTTCAGGTTGACAAAATTATATCAAATTTCAAATATTTGGTGAAGGATTATGAAATGACTAAAAATTTCAAAATCATTTCAATTTATAGGTTAGTCTCATGCCAAACTTTCATAAGTCAGCTGAAGAAAGTGGTGAATAAGTTGAAAAGGTTTCCATCCAAAGTTGCAAGGAGATTGATACAACGGATGTGGTAAATCCTTTTAAATGCGGACTAGAAGAATAATAATTACAAGGAATCATCAAATGATATGTTGATTACAAGTACCAAATGGTTGTGGAAAAATGATCAAGTGAAACCCGACAAGAGACAAATGTTACACATCCAAGCTAAGCCAGACAACTATGATTGGGAAGACTCCAAGCTCTAACTCAATCAAAGTTACAAGGTTGAGTTATTCAAACTTTGCAACAAATTTACCATTTTTATGGGAGCATGTTCCCTTGAAATTAATTATACTCTATTTTTAGTAACTTGTTAATTAAGGTTCAGTTGTAATGGCTCAACCTCTAGAACTTATAAATAGTTAAATGTATTAAGTTTAAGGAGACTTTTAGATTATTGGATAATTTACTCTTCAAGATTGGAATAATTATTTAAATACCTCTGAGCCTTTCAATTATATTTAGAACAATATTTTGTTGTGAAATGTATAATTTATTGTGTTAGTTGTTGATCAATTCATACTTTTTGAATTAGTAATTCCTTAATGTGAACAATTAATCTACCTTTATCTCGGTTATCTTATTTCAATTTGTGTGAAGAATGATATGGCTACTTCTAACATCATTTTTGGAAATTTTATATCCCTTTCTCTATAAAGTTGCATTATTACCAACTATTATAGATAGGAAAATATGTATGACATGTAAATTTCATATATTGTTATGAGGTGTTGATTGTGTATTTCAAATAAGCTTTATCTATTTGTTAAATATACTTATTGTTTAATAGGGAAATGTATGCTCGTAGGTCCGTGGTATCTTTTCTACCCTATCTGTGTAACATAAGGTGAAGTTTGATTGTGATGTTTATTTCATCTTTCCCGAATTAACCGTTTCCAATGTGAAGATCGGAAAAATTTCTAGTAATAATATTTCTTGGTGTATCACCTTAATTTTCATTTGTTTACTTCTAATCGTAAACCCCGTGAATTGAGTCTTTTTCAAAGTTCTTTAGAGTTGCACATTTATCTTAAATAAATTGATCTACGTTCCAAAGGAATTCATCCTTCTCTGAAGGTTCATCCCAAGGTAACAAGGTCTCACACCTTGGGGATGTTCTAACATTGCATGGTTTCACTCGAGATTCAATAGCAAATGCCGCGATTCGCATGACAATATTTTTTGGCATGCCTAGTGGGATGAGTTGGTACTAATCTTCACACTTGCACAAATCAAATAACACTGGAAAATATATATCTCTTTATTTTGAATCTCGGTTTGTTAATCTATGCAAATAATTTAGACAAGATATTCTTTAAAGAAAATAAATTATCGGTGTATTGAGTTATCCTTGTCTCCTCCAAGGAGAAGGAGAAGAGGCATTTCAACATCACCAGTTACAACATCATCTCATAGGGGTCATTCAACTCCTCCTTATGGAAGGTTTCCTTCACCAAGGAATAATCAAACTTTTCCTCCTTTCAACGCTACTATCCCCTACAACTAGCTCAAAGAGATGTTATACCCTTAGCTTCTCTTAAAATATTAGCATTCTATACTGGGGAAACCAATGTCACTCCTTTGGAGCATATTTTAGATGTAGCTAGAATTTTCGTAGTGCATAGTATTATGGAGGACAACATTGCTATCAGGATCCTTGCTACTTCTTTTAAGGGAAAAATGCTTCAATAATTTTGAAGCTTGAATGCCAGCTCTATAACTAATTAGAATGAGTTATGGGAGAAGGTTTGCAAGTAGTTTGAGGAAAAGAGTGATCACTTATCACTCATGGAACAACTCACTACCATAAAGAGAGCCCCTCAAGAATATATGAGTGATTTTAAATTCTGATTCCACAAGACTTGGAATAGAATTCTAGCACTCGTAAAGCCTTCTCCAAATAATGCATTCTTGTATTATTTATGAGCCTTAAATAGTGACGTAGTAGTTATGATCTAGTCCATGGGAGGGACCACACTTCCTGATGCTTATGAAATTGTAATAAGAGCCGAGAATTCTTTAATCCAAGTAGGGAATATTGCACCTAGGCCTCCCATGCATTTGTTTGCTTCACTTTCAAGTAATCAACCAACCATTTCCCCTGTTCCATCAACTTCTAGCCATTAGCTAGCTACGATTTGCGTTGGTTCCTTCAAATGATCTAGATGATTTCAAATCACTTCTATAAACTTTTGGGAATGAACTGGTAGAAATCAAGAGGAAAGAGTCAATATGCTTATCCATATCAATCCTACAATCAAAAGTACTAGAGAAAACTTCCACCTTTTCAAGGAAATAATCAGTCACAAAATCAAGTAACTAATAAAGATGCAAATGTCAAACCTCTGAATTTTAGGAATCCTCTTGTTGTTAGTTCCTCTAGAGCTATTGTATCGGTCCAAAATAATCTAGTTCACTATTATGAATTATGTTACCCTTGTTCTCAACCTCATAATTAAAACATTTTTCCGAATGGAATTATGATCCAAGCCATTATGTTACAAAGTGTATGTGCTCCGCCGAGACAATCATAAGTTCATCCACATAGGAAGATCAAGCACATACTCCCAAGGAAACTACTTTGATAAATTGGAAAGCGAGACAATTTTGTGGTTTTAATACGATTCCTCGTCAATAGGAACAAGTACCCATTATAAGAAGAGGACAACGGAATCCTAAGATCCCACTTCAGTCAGAATCTACTTCACATCCTCGGCCATAGACGATAGTTGAAACAGATGTGGGAAAGAGAATATCGGAACACAACTTAGACAGTTACAAGGAAAGACGACTCTTTGGGTATCATAATACCCAACAAGCATTTTCCAAAAAGGATTCTAATCCCTAAATAAATATTAGCAAAATAGGGAAACTCCCTTTAGTATTGTAGAACATACGAACAAAACCAGCCTAACGGTTACCATGTCGGACTCACTCTCAATTCCTTCTCAAAGAAACTTGTTGCATGAGGTGTTGAAAAGTTTTGGTATATCGATAGATAGTTAGGTCATCGGACGATAAATGCTACAATTATTTTTCGAATGAACATAGAAGTATTGCTAAGACTAAAAACCACCACCAATCTATATTTCCTTGATCATTTTTAATCATATAATACATAATTGCATGGTCGATCTTGGTCTCAATAGTTCGGTCATGCCCAAGAAAATCACAGATGTGCTAGGAATCCAATATATGCCAGTCTCTAGAGGATTTTTTTAGTTGGATGGAATAATAGTACAAACCATTGGAGTTATCAAGGGTCTTCAACTTAGTGTTCATGCATGTCCCATTTTTTCATTCACACAAGATATACCAGTCATTGATCTCCTACTCTTTTTGTTGTTTTCCTATAACGAGATTTCATTAATAAATGGGTGGTTACCTATCACTTCTTGGTCACATATGATCCTAAGGAATTGAGTACGGAACTAAGGTAACCATAAGGGAAGAACCAATTTTCCATAATCGTGTGGAACCTCATGTCTCTAGTACTATAAATAGGAATTATGCCATTCATAATCGAGAAGAAGAAGATTTTGATCATGAACTGACCACTCACTCTCATGGAGGAATTCCCAGACACTATTCTAGATGAGGTGAGTATAAATCATCAATATGACCCATATGCTGAAGCATTAGCAGAGGAAGAATCTGGTCTGCTATTTTTAGAAGAGACAAGATTGGGTACATATTGTATTCATGAAGAGGATGCAATCATACCGCAACTCATCAATCCCCAAATGAACTATGAAGGACTTTGGTAATTATTGTTTGATGTTTCAAGTAGTAGAAATGGACTAGGTGCCAAGGTTATGATGATTTCTCTATAAGGGAGTAATTATTTTTCATAATTTTTACTACAGTTAAGTTGTACTAATAACGTTGTTGAGTATGAGGCTTTGGTATAAGGGATTCAACTAGCCTTAAAAAGGGTATCAAATCCTTGATTATTTTTGGAGATAGCGGGTTGATAGTGTATAAATTACAAGCTCATAGTGCATCAAAAATTATCTATCCAAATCTTATAAAAACATGGTATGGAGTTTAATTGAAGACTTCGAAGATTTTGGGATTCACGTTATTCCTAGGAATCGAACATGGATGCAGATTGGCTTGCAACTATTGAATCACAATATGATATCCCTACTAATGTAATAAAGGAATATGTACAGTCTATTAAGATGGTTATTTTTCCAGTAGTTCTTAACAATAAAATAAGTTGTAAGGTTTTTAAGAGCGATAAGCATATCATTATTTTTCTTCGAGAAGAAGTAGAGTTTTTATGAAAAATAAGGCTAAGTTAAATGAAGCATATGGTGATAAAATCATCCATTGAAGGAAATAAGATACATAAAGTCTTATTCACTCTTGAATCCATTTTTAATTCAGATGATCAGGCTAGAAGGAAAAATTCTAACATGATAATCAAAGATGATGACTTTGAAGAAATTGAGATAACTAGTTAAAAATTTCTAAAGATTGGCAAAGTATGTACCCCATAAGAGAAAAAAGATTTTGTCACACTTTTTCAAGAATATAATGATGTTTTTACATGGAGTTATAAGGATTTGCATGGTTTTGACCCATTTTGGCACAAAATACAATGGAACTTGACCCTAATGCTAAACCAGTTCGATAGAAACATAGGCCAATAAATCAAATAATTTATCCACTAATGAGGAAGGAACTCTCCAAGATCATTGATGCTTGTATTATATTTCCAATCAAACATTCCTCATGGGTATCTCACTTGATTCTCATAAAAAAATAATAGATACATTCAACTATGCGTTGACTTTAGAGGTCCTCATTAAAATATCGTTATCCTCTTTCCTCGAATGGAGTAGATTCTCCAAACAATAGCGAGTGCAAATATTTTCACCGATTGATTGATATACTAGATATAATTAGATTTTTATCAAAGAATATGATTAATTCAAGACAACATTCACTACTAAGTGGGGTATGTCTAAACTAAGAACAAGACTTGCACATGGAAGAACTTCACATAACGAGAGACTTTAATTAATTTCACACATACAAATATGTTTCTTCTATATAATTCATTCGAGTGATGATTAAAAATTTATAGGAAGAGACTACTTACGCACATGAATCTCCCTCAATCCACCGTACGCACATGAATCTCCCTCAATCTAACAAACCATAAAAATAAACTAACTACTTAACAATACGAGATATATTGTTATAACAATATATCATAACAACTATATATTCTAATATATATCATAATATTGTTTATAGCAATATAACAAATATTACCTAAAATAACGTGTCTAATTTAATGTAAATAATGATTTCTTGACATTCTCCCCTTAATGTTTACATGGTAGAAAAAGAAATTTCACACTTCCTCTACATCCTGTCACCCGTGCTTGCTCATGATCTTTGTAAAACACTCAAACTGAAGGTAGAAGAAGGAACACATCAACTTCTTATTAACCATGCACTTCTCGAGAACACATCTAACTCAAGAGGATCGAAAAATCTTAGGAATCATTTACTTATCAACTAGTCACTCTAGGGACCATGTCGACCTAACATTGTGGGAACTCAAGGAGGAACACATGAGAAGCATTCAATGGTTTTCCATAGGCTGACCACAAACCTAGGTATGAACAAGAACACATTTGACTGTTCAACCTCTTTAAGACTCATGATGTTTGATTTCACTTGTTGTATTTGTTATTCACTATGTCATTCCATTGGGGAATTATGTAGGAATACTAACATATACATGTGAACAGGAATGAATCTCTATTCTTATTCGTCACACCATACTTGACAAGATGAAAAAATGAAATTCATACCACACAATTAAAATGGAACATTTCATAACTAAACATAAAATGCACACACACGTTCCACAAAATTAGTGAAGTGGCCCCATCATTGGTGACTTGACGAGAGGTCGTTGGTTATCCTCCAGCCTCCATTGCCTCTGTCCTCAAGTAATATGGTGCTAGCTCAACTAGATTTGACTTGGATGCTCCATGATTTCCACATTGGGTTTATTTTATCTCCCCCCCATTATTTGAAACAAATTATTTTCCAGAAGTTGGGTAACAACAAAAATGCATGTGTAAGGTAAATTTTTTATTTTGTGAACTTTTGCCAATGTCACAACATTTTACGATAATTCAAAAATTTGACAAGACTAACTCAACAAAAATGTCAATGATGGCATTAAATGGATACAACCGCTATAAAACACTTCACAACACATAATGACCCACTATGAAAACTAATGACTCATTTTGACATAATGTGATTATTCAACCTACAAATAAACTTTACTCAATAGACTTGAGTATCAAACTATTAAATGAATTTACAAATAAAAAAATAATGACTAATATAATTTTGATTTCAAAATGACCATTTAATTATCCTATTACAAAACTAGACCACTAAAACCAACAAATAACAAACTATAGTTTTATCTATATCCTATTCACCTAGACACATTTAAATGGAGACAATGGCATATTAGACTCACTCAACTAGATAATGATATGGAGTGGACTTGGGATTTTATTTGAAAATAATATTATTTGACAAAACTCTAAGCAACCAAAAATTAAAGAAACTCTAAAAAATTCATACCTATCACTTCAGGTTTTCACAAGGTTAGGATCAAGAGCATTGATTTGCACTCCATTGGAAGTGAGTTATACCCTCAACAACTTTGTGACATTCAAGAACAATAATCACCAATAAGCAATGTAATCTTCAAATGCATTTCCTTCTCCAATGTTCCCATTCTCCTTCCAACATCTTTTTAGCTGATGGCATAATGTATTCAATTAGATAGAGATATGTATGAGCTTATATCTGCAAGTGAACTGTAGGATGTAGATAGAATTGAAGAAATGACAATTGCTGGAGATTTTTGATGTTTCTCAGAGCATCCTATTGGAATATTGGATGGCTTCACATGCTTCTACAGACTTTCTAGAGAATGTTTCTAAAACAAAATTTCACAATAGAGGTGAGGGATAAGATCTATTGTAGATCTGTACATGAAAAGGTGTTATAAAGACCAATAACTTCACAATTTACCGCCAAGATCATGTTAAAACATCAAAATTATTTTAGACATTGTGAATAAGGTCCTAAAATTCTCGTGAATCATCCTATTAGAATGTCAAGCTTGCCAAATTCAAAACACCATCTACTTTCTGTAATAACTTGGTCTTTTGTTGACTTATTGGTGACTGTTAGGAGACATCTACATATACCTACTAAACCATGGAGCTTGCAAATATAGCCACAATAAATGTAGTCTACACATATCAATGATTCTGTGTGAGTGTTAATCATCAAACACAAATGATACAGTCCACATGATTGTTGTGCATGAAGATATAATACACTGCAGGTTGTGATTTGATTTCAAGGTGACTGTAAACGGGATAGTCCAATAGAGAATAAATCTTCTTTTCATGTAACGGGGAAACAAAGAAACTAGCAAGCTACCCCTGCAACCAAATCACTTTCCCATCTCAGGGGAAGAACGAAACAGTCGATACCAAATCTAAATTAAGAACCAGACTTGCACAGGGAACAACTTCACATAACTCGAGACTTTAATTAATTTCACATATACAAATATGTTTCTTCTATTTTAATCATTCGTGATGATTACAAATTTATAGGAAGAGACTTACCTATAATTAGGGAGATAGAATCTCCACCCATATCACACATGAATCTCCTCAATATAACAAACCATAAACATAAACTAACTACTTAACAATACAAGATATATTGTTATAACAATATATCACAAAAACTATATATTCCAATATATATCGTAATATTGTTTAAATAAATCATAAAGATATTAACTAACCTAACACCTCTAATGTAATGTACACATTAATTTCCTAACAATATGTATGCCTATAATAAAATGCCATTCAGATTATCCAATGTTGGTGCCACTTTCTAAAGGGAAATCGATATGGATTTCCATGGACTAATCAACAATATCATCTAGATATACTTAGATGATATAACAAAGTATATTCAAATTTTTGGTCAATCACTTGGCTCATTTGAGGAAAGTATTCAAGATAAGTAGAGAATTTGAGGTTTCATTAAATCCCAAGAAATGTTTTTTTTTCATATATAAAAAGAAGGGAATATTTTGGGGATTGTGGTGTCTATTGACGGGAATCTCTATTGATCAAGAAAGAATATGATCAATATTATCCCTATCCCTCACAAACCACAAAAATGTGCTTCAAATTTTTCTTCACACAATAAATTTTGTACAGAGATTTATACCTCAATTCGTAGCCTTGGCTAAACCACTAACAACCATGTTGAAGAAAAACATGCCTTTCTCATGGAAAAAGGAAGGGAAAGAGAGTTTTGAAGCCATTAAGAAAACAATTTCTCAAGAACCTACATTAGTGAATCCAAAATTTGACAAGGATTTCATTCTCTATGCCTTTTCTGGTAAGGAAAGTGTTTCTAGAATTCTCACTCAGCAAAATAACAAATCGATGGAACAACCAATTACCTTCTTTAGCCAATCCCTAAAATATTATGAGCTAAAGTATTCATTTGTTGAGAAATAAGTCTTTGTTTTTATTCGGGATTTGAATAAGTTCAGACATATGTTATCTAATAACAAAATTCATTTGATGGTGTCTCATCCCGGAGTTAAAGACTTTTTGCTAATTAAATTCGTGAATGAGAAGCATCTTGGATGGGTTACTAAAATTATCGAATAAAATGTACACATTAAGGTCACTAATCTCATTAGGGGTAAAGGATTCTATCAATAGTTGGCTATAGATTTGGAGACAAATCTTTGAGCAGGATCTGATGTTCCTAAATGAACCTTAGAAAAATTACTAGGTTGATTGGTTGTCAAAGATGAAATTTTTTCTCCTTTCAAGAATATATCCTGCTCACATGGATAAACCAAACAAAGCTTCCATATTCAATCCATTCCTTATGTTTTGGTGAATAAAGTTCTTTTTCGTAGAGATTTTAATTGTGTTCTAATTCGATGTATAGGACCAAAGCAGATAGCTAAAATTTTACAAGAATTTGACAATGGTTTTTCTGGAGGACATTACTCCGCAAGGACTACTGTGACGAAGATTATGAGGACCGGTTACTATTGGCCATTTTTATTCAAGGATACTCATTTCAAGGTAAGAGAATGCAAGGAATGTGCTTTCTTCATGGGAAAACAAAGATTGGTAGCCCTTCATCTTCACCCAATTCAAGTTGACCAACCTTTTGTCCAGTGGGGATTGTATTTCATCAAAATGCTTAATCCTCCATCAAGTGATGGACATAAATGGGTTCTCACTGCAATGAGACTATTTTTTGGAAGCTATGACACGTTTTGGCATTCCATTTACGTAATTTTAACCAATGTGATGAAATTTCATGGTTTTAAATTAACTGAATGGGCTGTCAAAATGGATTTTATCTCAAAACTTCATCAAATTACTACCCATAGGGAAATGGATTAGCCGAATCTAGTAAAAAAATATCATAAGTATCATCAAGTGTACAATTGAAACCAATATAAGAACTTGACACAATTAGCTTAAAACCACCCTATGGGTAGATCAAATCACACCTAAAAGGGCTATTGGTAATTTACCTTTTATGCTAGTATATGGAAAAGTAGCCAAGATCCCACTATCTCTAGAGATGGATTCTTTGAAATTAACACATCAACAAGAACTTATGGAAAATGATTCAATGACGATTAAGTACTATAAACGATCGAGCTAGAATTAACAAAGGTACAAACCAATGAAGACTACGGAATAACATCAATCTCAAGTTAAAATATCTTTCAAAAAAAGGCATCTAATAGGGAGTTCCATGAAGGATATTTTGTTCTTAAATAGGATACTGATAGGGCCAAGTCAGGTATGAATGCTAAATTTGATTCCCTCTGGAGTAGACCATATATCATCACAAGTTGTAAAGAAGAAAATTATTTTTCTTATCAAGAGTCAATGGATAAGAATTTCCCATTCATGTGAAGGGGATTCATCTCAAAGCTTTCTTTTGAGAATAATTTTTGCATCTGTCTTGTGTTTGTTTTGATCATTTCCTCTAAGTTCTAAACACATTATGGTGTTGTTTTTCTATTTATTTTCATTTGGTGTGTTCTCTGAAGATATTTTCTTTTTATGACTCTTTTTCCCAATATTTTGTATAAGGCTACTAGCTTAAAGCTTAGTAGGCAAGTATTACTGGATTTCCCCAAAAGTGTTAACCTTTAAAAAATTAGCTTAACACGAAGGCTTTTTTAAAATTATATAATTCCTTGAACCTTTAGTAGAGTTTTCTTGCCTAAAAGTGTTTTCAAAATGTCAAAGTATTCCAAATTTCAAATTTTTAATTTTCAAAATTCGTATTTCAGATATCTTCTTTTTTTGAATTTTTCTCTCGATTACAAAACAAATTTTTTATTTAAATTTCCCAAATTATAAAGCCCGAAGTTATGAAATTTCAGATCTTAAAAATTTTAGGTTTCGAATTCCTCCTTGGCATTTAGGTTATTTTTGCTACCAGCCTTCGAATTCCAAAACTCCAATTTTTTGAAATTTTGGAACTTGGACTTTCGAGTTTCGAGTTTCACGTTACCTTTGTGGATAATTTCATTCCCAAGTTCGAATTCTAAAACTTTGAAGTTACGAAAATTCAAAACTTCAGCCCTTTCGGGTTTTAGACTTCGGGTTTTGTATTGTAATGATCATACTTCATTTTAGAGTTTCAAGGGTTGCGATTTTAGAGCTTCCATTAAAATTTCTTTTCTAAATACCCCCACATGTGTCAGATTTCAAGCATTAATTCCGGGGTTCCCTATATAAACTAGAAATTTTATCTTTCATTTTCACCTGGATTTTTCTTTGACACCCTAATTTTACCGCACCATTTTCTACTTTTAAGGCATTACTTTGAATGTAATTTATAAAATTATTTCTTGTTTTTGGTTTATGATTCATTAGGTATTTTTTTGTTTCTCTTTTATCTATTCTTATTTTCTTTCTTGACATGGAAACCCTTATCATCCATCGTTCATCTTTAACCATGTCATCTGATTCTTTTCTCAATACTACAAGCTTCAATTCATGCAGGCATCTAGTCTCATCAAATTCAAGGATTACGCAACAAGTTCCTTTTATATCCTTGAACATTTAACTTTCGTTCTCTTAAAACTATGCCTTTCACCAATTTTGGAGCTTGAAGTTTTGCTTTCATGGTTTTGGAGGTCGAGTGTTGGAGTTAGCAATTCTTTTGGGGTTTCAGAGGTAAGAGTTAGTAGTGATTTCGGGGTTTTGGAGGTGACATTTCATGGTTTCGAGAGGGAAGTTTTGTAGCTTCTTTTTTTTTTTGTTTTGGAACTATGAGGACTTCGGGCTTTGAAAGGTTTGTACTTCAAAGTTAAATCCTTTTCGAGTTGGAATTTTTGGACCTTTGGACTTTGGAATTTTAGAACCTTTGGGGTTTCTTACAAATTTTAAAAGATCAATTGGATTTCAAATTATAAATTAATGTCAACTTCCTCATCAAAAGAGAAGGGAAAAATGAAGAACACATTCTTAGTATTTTCTCCTCACTCATGCCTTACTTCAGATTTGGGGAATATGAGAGATATTGATAGTGGACAATTGGATTTGGAAAAATTATGGGAAATATTAAAGACCCCTAATAAGAAACCTTCAATGAAGGCCATATTCGACAATAGGATTTCTCTTTACGTGGGTTTTCATTCATCCATGCATTTCCTGATTTTGTCTTGGACGCAACATCTCAATTTGATAAGGATTCTAAATCAGTAAAAGATGATGATGGCAAGGTTGTGATTAGGATGGAAAATAATTTGTTCAACTATTTATTCAAACTTCTAGATGTTTAATAATAAGAAACAATTAAACATTTGGATAAAGAAAGTGAATTATGTAAAAAGGTCATGATGAAGAGTTACTTGGCTAAGAATGTCACCAAGCTTTCTAGAAAATTGTTCCGCTCAGACTTCATCCAAGAAGTAAATGATCTTATTGCATTGTCAAGTAGGTTTTCTTATCTTGCTTCAGCAAGGGAATTTCATGAATGGATGTTCCTTTATGTTACTACTATTAAGAAGAATAAGTAGTTCATAAGATGGGGGAACATATAAACAACTCAAATTGTTTTCAATTGAGAAATGTCTTAACTTCTAAAAAAATTATGACCTCCTTCCTTGTTTATGTTGTAGCTTCCATGGGAGAATTCAATGGTTTGAATACAAAAGGTGTTAGAAGTGTGTCATAGATTTATGAATTTTATGGTGAAATAAAAATGGAAGAAGGAAACAAACATTTCCGTAGGGTCAATGATGCATTATTTTTGTACTCCTATATCATTTTGATAAAAAATTGTATAATTGAAGAATTTATGATGAAGCTTTTAAAGAGGTAAGGGAATAGGGAGCCATCTATCTTCAATTCCCAACATTCACATACATCAGGATTCCTAGTTTCTTGGGTGCCCCTAGCAAATTACCAAGATTTCCCAGTGATAAATGGGCCTTGGTAGAATCGGTTCCACAATTGTTAGACTCCCATAAAGTTAAAAATAAACGACATAAGGATGGAGTCTAGTTTCCTATTTCAATAGGAAGGTGTACCTGTGCCAGTATTTACATAGAAAAGACCGTGGATGGAGAAATGTTTGAATTTATATTGCGATCTTTCCATCCCAAAACAAACTTTGATTACTGGGGTAACTTCAGTGACACAAGATTGGCCAGTTCTCACATTCCTCAATTGGAGGATATTTCAATTCATTATCGAGATGAGATTATTATCAAACAACGACAATAAGAAAGGTTGACCTTAGATGAAGTTAAACAATTCGGTATTGTAGATATTCCAAAATAAATGGAGGATGATGATGAAGTATTGGTTCTAATGTAGAGGAGCAATAATGTTGCCAATAAACCTTTGTCATGGATTGATTGGTACCAATACAAAAATTGCAATACTAAGGAAAGGGCGGGGCCCATTCTAAGAAGGACATATGATTGGTCGATACCTTGGGAATTTAAGTGAAAGGATTGGATTAATAGATAAGAATAGAATCCCAACCAACATTAAGTCTCCCTACACCCACACAAGGAAAAAGGTCTACCCAAAAGGCCAATATAACTCCAAGGAAGATTTAATTTGTTGTTGGAAGTTCTTCTCTTTCAAATTTTTCTACTACCAGGGTGTGTCCTCTACGAAAAGTATTATAATTTGTTGAAGTTAGTTATTCCCTAGTTGTACCACAATATTTTCCACCTCTTCCTTCACTACCATTATTACCATATTCAACTCCACTTCCGCTATCATAATATACTACTTCTCCACTCATCTCTTCTTATCTATCCCCATCCATGGCGTAAGTGTTTTCATATCTTTTTATTCTCTCAGTAGGGGAAATGATTAGGTCTCTATTTTCCACTCCATTTTCTCAACAACTTTCATTTCCTTCTATTTTAACTTCCATCCCCATTGTGTCTATTCCTAAGGATATTCTCACTTCCACGCCATCTATCATTACCATGTCCATTTCATTGAAAATTTATATTACCAATGCTCTAGGTTTTGAGCCAACCATGCCACTTTCATCTGTGTCTACTATACCTGAATGGCTATATTGCCAAACCCCAAAGTAGAAGAAGAAGGTGCCTCTTATAGAGGTGATAGATCTAAGCGTGTTGGAACCTTCTTCAAAGAGATAGGCCAAATGGCCAAGGATCATCTCTAATTTATAAATAAGCCAATCAAGAGAAATATTCATGGATATATCTACTCCCATTGAAGGGAAAACTAAAGAGACCATTACGATAACATATTTTTAGATCTCTAGGTTTTCACTAGGAAAGGAAACACATGAAGCTGACAAATAGGATGTTCAAGTTTCCCTTGGAAATGCTTTGGAGAATTATTGTAAAGAGAAAGCTTCCAAAGGTGAAGTGAAGTCAAAGGTTGAACAAATTACTACTTTTTTTAAGGAAAGAAACAAAACCCACTCCAACTACTGATCCTTCAATTACAACTACTCTAAAAATTTCTTCCGTTTTGGATGATATTTCATATCATGAAATTGAGAAGATAGATCAGAAGGGAATATTAGTATATGGATGGATGTAGTGTATGCTTTAGGAAGCTAATCCTTTAATGAAAAAACTGTTGAATTGTATAATGATTTACAAACATAGAGAACTTCCATTCACAGGATAGATGAAGTCCTCTCTGAGGAAAATAATAATTTGAATTTGAATTTGACTACATGGGGAGAGATTAGAGATGTGGACCTAGATTTACTCCTCCAAGAAGGATTAATTGATGATACTTCTAAATTGTTTGATTTTCAAAAATCTATGGAATTAGATCACAGGTATTGCAATATTTGATCAATAAATTGGATGATAAGCACGTGGAAATAATGGATGGTCTATGTTGCTGCTTGATATGATCTCACCCGTTTGTCCTTGGAAGTTCTTCAATTTTTAGGCTCTATCGTCTTTTCTATCTCCCCATATTGATGCATGAAAACTCTGTCCTCCATTTGGTTACCATGATCAGTCCCTTGCTTTCATTGAGGATCACTTTAAATCTAGAGTTTTTTTCCATTGCTCTATCCATGTGAAAGAATTTGTAACTTGAGCATAAAATTGGGTTTTTCCTTCCTTCCATTATTCTACTGTCGTGTTTTGTTTTCCTTGTCAATTTTTGTCCTAATACCTTTGGAAAAGTTGTACTTTTGTTTGGATGTGGCTCGGTGGATTACATTTGGGCCTTATATCATTTCCAAATTCTTTGTCCTTGAAGAAAGATTCATTTCTAGGTATAAATGGTGATTTTCCTTTATTTTATAGTTTGGTTTGTTGTGTTTTCCCAATCAAATTTATATCTCGAAATGTGGAAACATGGCCCTTTATGGTTAGATGCAGCTCGGTGGGGCACTTTGTAATTCTAAGACCCACTTCAACTCAAAACTTGTCCACGGTGCTCATCTGAAAATTCACCTTTTGGTTTGACCTTGGAGTTGCACCATAGAGACACATGGAGGATTCCACCAGCTCCTCTCTATACTTAAACTTTTCAAGAAACATTCTAAAGGCACAGGTCACATGGAGGGACCTATCCTCTTTGGGGACCTACCCCTAAGTTTTATTTTGAAGAAGCTCTAGGAGAACACTTGGAGGCTTCGCTCACTCACTGCACTTGCTTGTATTTTTAACGGCTAAAGAAAACTTTCTCAAACCCTAGACACATGGTGCCTTCTATTGGTCCTTTGATTTTTTCAAACAAATCTACCGGCCGAGACACATGGTGAGCCCATACTTACATGGGGTCTCCACTTTTGAGACCATCGAAAGTGTGCCATTAAGATACATGGAGGCTTCTACTAGATTCTTTTATACTAACACTTTTCAAAGGCCAAAAGGCATTTTCTTGGGCCCAAGGCATGTGGAAGGCCCATGCTTGTTTGGAAACTTTCCTCTATACCTCACCTTTGTAGTTGTGCTAAGAAAACACGTGGATGGATCTAATCTAAAGTTGAGAAGGGGCAGAATCAATGGTTGTTGTGCATTACATTTTGTTTTTTTGCCATTTTTGCTCCAAGACTCCTGGAGATGTGAATACGCACTATTTTTCATCATTTTTTGATGAAATTCCTTTTCATTTTTGTCTGCAAAGTGTCATTGAATGGATTTAGAACTTAATTTGTGAGTCTAAGGATTGTTAAGGTTGATATTTTGAAGTTGGAATTTCTCGAGCACTTGCAAAATGTGAATAACCGGAGAGAAGGCTGGATGCGGGACAAATTTGTAGAGGAAAGAGAGGAAAAGGATGAAATGATGGAGGTTGTAGGTACAAAAGATGAAAAAGGTGTTTCCTCGAGAGCAAAAGGATTACCAGTCAAATCCAACCGTACAAAGTGTTACCAGTACCCAAATCGATTCTCCCTCGTGAAGGTAGGAAGCATCACAGGTTTGTCAGGAAGCTTAGAGACAAGAAGAGCATGTAGTGTTTCGTTTTGTAGTTGGGGATGAAATGTAGCTTGCACTTTATCACTCGGATGTGGAGAAATGGGTAGCACCCTCAACACAATTTGACCCATCCTCACTAATTTATGGTTGTGCCTTTCAACCTAGGTGAGAGGACCCTTTTTGTAGCATGTTCTTTGTGGAGGAGATGGAGATATCCTTCCTTGTGAAGTTATTAAGAAGACCTTGAAGAAAATATGATCAATGAAACAAAACCTAATTCTCGCGAGTTGTCACTCTAGATAATGGATATAAACTAAAGACAATGAAAAATTGATTGTTTCGCATGTTTTGGTAGTAAAAGTTATGCATTTGTATACACACATTTCAAACAGGGGTAGTATGTGTATGATTGTTTTTTTTAAAATACTTTTCGGTGGGAGGTGAGGAAGAGATGAACTTGATTAACTAGATCCTTGAGAAATTTTACAAAAATGGAGATCTTGAACAACAAAATACTTCGGAAAGCTAGGATGTTCCTTTAACAAGAATATGTGCTTCAATGGAGGCCTAGATTAGTACTTTTCACACAAACTTCAAGGATCCAAAATGAAGGCTCAAATTGGAAAACTTAACTAAAAATTATCAACCTCTGTTTCATCATGGCTACGATACCATCAAAGGATAACAAACAATCTTATAGTCATGTTAGGAGACATAGTTATTTTAAATTTGTTTATTTCACTATCAAATGAAAGCTCTTCCGATAAATGAAATTGCATATGCCACGAAGCTATCATAAGGATAAGATATTTTTTGATTCACAAATATTTCAATGTAAGATTGCAACGGGAATAAGAAAACTACTTGGAGACATTCAAAAATGAAGAAAACACAAATTTTTCCCAAAAATAACGTAGATTAATTCAAGATTGATCAAATCAATCAGCAAGGGAATGTTTATAGAACAATCTCAGAGCTTGTCAATGGTTGTACACTCACAACCACCTTGACATGATCAAATTTTAGAAAAAGGAGATAAACAAGTTTCTTCAGATGGTTTCTCAGAAGGATGGGTTCTATCAAGCTTTTCTCTTAGAAAAATAAGTCCCGACCTCTAACACTCTAACCATTTGCATGAAAAATTCATGCAATTTATAATACTTCATTTACAACAGAGTTTTCCCCAAAAACCTAGAGACATTCAAAGCACCATTGTGTGTTGAGACTCCCAGAATTAGATTTGTGAAAAAGTTGTTAGGTGTGCAGAGGGAAAATCTCTCCAAATATTTCCAACATTCAATTCTTCACCTAGTAAGTCATTCTTCATCTTGCGCGCCAACTACTTCCTCCTCTAATATGTCAAATCTTGTTCCTTGTGGGCCAAGGAAGAAAAAATTGGAAAATCGATCGAATCCAATAGTCAGATCACATCTTGATGGAAAAAGATGTCTTTAGATTTTTCCACCTAACCAGGATACCAAATTAATGTTCCTCTTCATTTTACGTGTAGGAGACTCCAAGAAATGATAAAAACCGTAAAAATTCGCATCCCCAGGAGATTTGGAGCAGAAATGGTAGAAAATTAGATATAGATGCACAATTGCCGTTGATCTCTCTTTTGAATCTAGACCGTCCACATGGGAGATCCAAGTTAAGATGGGCCCGGGGTTCTTTTTACATTTTACACCTTTTGGAAAAATGAAAAATTTCTCAATTTTCTCTGCCCCTCCGTCTTTGAAAAAAGGGCCTGACACGTATCCCAATGTGGGTCCTAAAGGAATCGTGGCTCAATTATGCTATTTCACCTCCTTTTCCACAAAAAGATTTTTTTCCTATTTTCCCCTAAAACTCCGCACCTCCGCCGTTGATTGGAGAAAATTTTTAGTTTTCTCTGTCGGGCCCGCGGGTCATTTTGATGATTTTAATCTTTTGAATAACAAAGGGAAAAAAATCCAAGTTGCCCCCAATGGCCTACCTCTTGACTTTATGGTGCAACTTCAAGAACCTTATAAGCCATCAATATGATTTGGCGGGGGTGTGAATCCATTTTAGAATCTTTAATCCATTTTTCCAAAAGGGAAAAATATCCAACTTGCTTCTGAAGGCCCACATCTCCACTTTTAACTTTGCCACGTGTCCTTCTATGGCGTCAAAGTAAGACTTTTTCCCTGACACTTAAATTTTGTTGAATAGCCAATTAGAGCCTAGTGGGGCCACAGGGTGAATTAAATTTTTTTCCAAAGTATCCAAAAAGGACAAGTTCATAAAACAAACCAAATGCGCCCATCCAATTATAAAAAGCCACGTAAGTACCAAAATAACCAATCAGAATTGAGCAAAGCTACGGGACCAAATTTGCCTTTTTGCCAAAAAAGTAAAAAGTGAAAAGTTAAAACATTTTCCCGCTGTCCCCTGACCAACCAAAAGAATCCACGTGACCACCAAATGCTAAGGAATAATTTTGACAGGAAAAAGATGCCCGCTAGACCATCAAAAACACATAAATTCACCATTCATGCCTAGAATCCAATTTTTTTCTAAGGATGAAATTTTTTGAAACAAAACCAAGTGAATCATGGTTCCAAGCATCTTTCGACCATGGATTTGGATTTTCAAAGGCATAAAAATATAAATTGGTCACTGTCGAGCTTTCATGGTCGGGAAGAAATAGGAAAAAATGGCGAGCCCCTAGATTTTGAAGAAATTAGGGCAAAAACAGGGAAAACTTGGAGACTTCTTCAAAAAAGGGCATGACAATGGATTCTGCAAACAATTCAAGGCATTCAAATGGAGGTAAAATATTTAGAACATCCACATAAAGAGATAAAATGTTTCACAACACATAGATTGGAGGAAAATCGGGGCAAATGGTTCAAGATCAAAACAAGGACCAACATCGACTGAATCGAGGATGGGCACTCCTGTGAGTGCCAAAAGAACAACTAGGAGACCAAGTGTGAAGAATAGGCCATTAGGCAACGAGTCCAAGAATAAGATATCATAGCAAAATAACCACAACCATCCTCAAAAACCCGAACCGAGAAACCAACAAAGCCAAGTCACCAAGGACTAGAACGAGCAAAAACACACAAGACAGAAAGCAACCAACAAGTCAGAAACTATAAAAGTGATGCTCACCTTGACTCTAGGGAATCAATCCTAGAAATGCTTCAGGGCCTACCATTAACAAGGAATTCAAACAATTCAACATCCAAATCTTTCAAAAATAAGGTATTGTCACTAATTCGAATGTCAATAGAGTAAAGGCCCATCTATAGTGTATCAAATTTACCATGCTTTCCTTTTTCTTCATGTTTGCTATCCCACAAAAAAAAATATATCTAATGTTGAAAGCTCTAGGACTGACCTTCTTGTGAAATAAATTCTTCAATTTTTCTCTGAAATTTACATACCTTTGGTGAGATGCTATCCTTTCTTCGTCAAGTTCAACAATATGGTTAATGCGAGCCTCATATGGACTAACTTCTTGATATTCCAGTTGTTTAATGAACTGATATGAGGATAGTTGCATATGCAAGAGTAGAAGAGCTTGAGTTCCATACACTAATTCAAATGGACTTATCCCATTTGCTCTTTTAATAGTAATTCTATCAGCCCAAACAGTGAACTTCACTATTCACCCCATTTTCTTTTGTTCAGATCCAAGGTTCTTCTAATAATCTTCAACAATTTTTTATCACTTGAATCAGCTTGTCCATTTCCTTGGGGATTGTAATTAGAAGCATATGTCAAATTGATCCCATATTCTTTGCACATTTCCACCAAAGCTTTATCTCTAAAGCTCATGGCATTATCAGCAACAATTTTAATCACTCTAAACCAACAGATGATATGGTTCAACATAAAATCCATGACAAATTGGTGTGTTGATATTTTAGTGGGGATTGCCTCCACCCACTTGGTGAATTAATCAATGACTACAAGAATTCACCTATGGCTAGCACTTGAAGGGTGTGAAATCTCAAGAATTAAATCCATTCCCCATTACTTTAATGCGGCTTCAATTGATACAGAGTCAAAGGAAGGGAGTCTCGAAGCTTTCGGTCTTCAAGAGAAGTGCTTGACAACTCTCACATCATCTAACCAAAATATTTGTATTCTTAAAGAGAGTAAGCCACCAATAACCTGCCCTCAAGATCTTGTGTGTTGTGACTCTTCCAAAGAAAATACCCCCACAAACTCTTCCATGGAGATTAGCAATTATCTTGTGGGCTTCATCTTCATAATGCACCTTAAGATAACTCCCGAGGGTTCTTCCAAGCTAACCCATAATTAGTAATGACATATTTTTGGGAAGCCAACTTAAGGGCTCGTTTCTAGTTCTTACTCAAATGCTCGGGCGGTATAGATGTCGAGATAAAAATTACATCTTTGTACCACTCGAACTCATCAATTTTTCAAAAACATCTACCCTTCCTTATTCTACCTCATTTACCTCAATAGTTTGCAAGTTTCTCTAAGTGATAATCTTAACCAACCCCAAACCTATCACCACTTTGTGGTTTTTATATCCATGTCATATTCTTGCAACTTGTTCACCCATTTGCATCTTTTTCTTGAGACTTCCATCTCGATAATATGTCTTTAACCATAGTGTGGGAACATACACAACAATTTTAGAGCTCAAAATATAAGGCTTGAAAACCTTTTTTGATTTTACCAAGGCAAATGCTTATTTCTCCATAATAGTGTATTTCTACTCATTTTGAAATGTCTTACTAAAAAGGCAATTGGCCTCTCGGCCCCTTCACCATCCTTCGCAACAAGACAAATGTAATAGTGTTCTCTAAAGAAAAAGAAAATAGTTAGAAAGGCTTTTTATAATCTAGAGATGCTAAAACAGGGGCATGCTTTAATTCCTCCTTGATCACATTCAAAGCTTGAATGGCATCCTCCTCCCATTTGATGGCCTAGTCCTTCTTTAGCATGTCAGTGATTGGAATGGTCAACTTAGCAAAGTTTGATATGAATCTCCTGATAAATTTTATCTACCCAAAGAAGGACTGAATCCCCTTCTTGGTTCTTGGAATTGGGACCTTTCTGATGGCCTCTACCCTTTCTGGATCAATCATTACCCCTTCTTGTGACACAATGTGACCAAGAAATTTTTCCTTCTGTACTCCGAAATGGAACTTCTTTAGATTGAGTGAAATGCCATATTCTCTACATCTTATCAACATTTTCTCCAAGTGTTGCAAATGATCACCTCTCTTTCTAGAGAACACAGTTACATCATCTTGGTAGACAACAATAAAATCATTGATGTAACTAGAAAAAGCAACATCCATTTCTCTCTGAAAGTTTGCTCCAACATTCATCAGTCCAAAGGGAATCCTGACATATACATATGTTCCCCAAGGGGTGGTAAAGGATGTCTTAATTCTTTCTTATTCCTTTACAACAACTTGGTTATAACTAGAGAAGCCATCCAGGGTAGATAGCAGCTCAGAACTAGTCACTAACTGCAGCATGTGTTCCATGTTTGGTAAAGGATAATTATCCTTCATTGATTCTCTATTCAGATTTCTAAAGTCCATAGACAACCTGATGTCACCATTCTTCTTTTTAACTAGTACTAGGTTTGCAACCCAAGAAGAATACCTTGTAGGTTGAATAATGCCTCCATTCCTCAGTCTCTTCAGTTCCTCTTGCATTTTAAGAGATGAGAGTGGATGTATTGGCCTCTATTTCTTCTTGAATGGTTTTGCATTATATTCCAAGGGAATATTATGTTAAAAGAGATCCTCTTTGTATGCCTTTAGTTCAGAATAAGTCCAAGCCATGCAATCTTGATTTTTTTTGAGCATTTGGACATAAGACGGTTTTTCATCCTTGCTGAGATTGCTTCCCAACCATATCTTCCTTGGTTTATCCTTTGTGCCAAGGTCATGATCCTCAACAACCTATGATGCCGCTCAACTTATGAGGGAGAATCAATTTGGGTACCAACACCTTATTGGAGCCGGCCGAGGATGGCACCAATTGGGTGTTGGTACCCAAATCGATGCTCCCTCAGAAGCTAAGTAGCATCACAGGTTTGGAAGGAAGCTTAGAGACAAGTAGAGCATTTAGTGTGTCATTTTTTAGCTGGGGATGAAATGCATCTTTCTCTGTATCACTCAGATGTGGAGAAATGGGTAGCACCCTCAAGACGATTTGACATATCGTCACTAATTTATGGTTTTTCCTTTCAACCAAGGTGAGAGGACCCTTTTTGTAGCTTGTTGTTTGTGGAGGAGATGGAGATATCCTTCTTTTCGAAGTTATTATGAAGACCTTGAAGAAAATATGATCAATGAAACAAAATGTAACTCTCACGAGTTGTCACTCTAGATAATGGATATATATTCTAAGCGGGGTTCGAGCCACTAAAGACAATGAAAACTTGATTGTTTCTGCATGTTTTGGTAACAAAAATTATGCATTTATATACACACATGAAAAATAGGGGTAGTATGGGTATGATTGGTTGTTTTTAAATGAATTTTCAAAGTGGGAGGTGAGGCAAAGATGAACTTGATTCACTATATCCTTGAGAAAATTTACAGAAATGGAGAGCTTGAACAATATAATGCTTCGGGATAGCTAGGATGTTCCTTCAACCATAATATGTGCTTCAATGGAGGCCCAAATCAATACTTTTCTCACAAAATTCAAGGATCCAAAATGAAGACTCAAATTGGAAAACTTAACTAAACATTATCAACCTCTATTTCATCACAAATGCTAAGATACCCTCAAAGGCTAACAAACAATCTTATAGTCATGCTAGGATTCATAGTGATTTTAAATTTTTTTATTTCACTATAAAATGAAATATCTTCTTATAAATGAAATTGCATATGCCACCAAACTATCAAAAAGATAAGATGTTGTGTGATTCACAAAGATTTCAATGTAAGATTGCAATGAGAACAAGAAAACTACTTATAGACATTCAAAAATGAAGCAAACACAAATTTTTGCCAAACATAATGCGATTAACCCAATTTTGATCAAATTTATCAGCGGGGAAAGTTTCTAGAACAATATCGTAACTTGTCAATGGTCAGTACACTCATAACCAGCTTGACATGATCAAATTTAACACAAAGGAGATAAACAAGTTTCTTCAGATGGTTTCTCAAAAGGATGGGTTTTATCAAGCTTTTCTCTTAGAAAAATCAGTCCCGACCTCTAACACTCCAACCATTTGCACGAAAAATTCATGCAATTTATAATACTTCATTTACAATAGAGTTTTCCCCCAAAATCAGAGACATTCAAAGCACCATTGCGTGTTGAGACTCCCATAATCATATTTGTGAAAAATTTGTCAGGTGTGCAAAGGGAAAATCTCTCCAAATATTTCCAGCATTCAATTCTTCACTTGGTACATCATTCGCATCTAGTGCACCAACTACTTCCTCCTCCAATCTGTTGAACCTGGTTCTTTGCGTGCCAAGGAAGAAAAAACTAGAAAATCAGATTGCAAAATGGTGGTCGAGATCACATCTTGATGGAAAAAGACATCTTTAGATTTTTCCCACCCAACCAGGATACCAAATTAATGTTCCTCTTCATTTTACGTGCAGGAGACTCCAAGAAATGATAAAAACTATAAAAATTTGCATCCCTAGGAGCTTTGGAGTAGAAATGGCGGAAAATTAGATAAAGATGCACAATTGCTGTTGATCTCTCTTTTGAATCTGGACCATCCACATGGGAGATCCAAGTTAAGACGGGCCCGAGGGTTCCTTTTTACCTTTTACACCTTTTGGAAAAAATTCAAAATTTATCAATTTTCTCCACCCCTCCACCTTTGAAAAATGGTCCTAACACGTGTCCCAATGTGGGTCTCAAAGGAACCGCAACTAAATTCTACTATTTCACCTCCTTTTTGGAAAAGGGAAATTTTTACGATTTTTCCCACAACTCCTCCCTTCTCGCTTCTAGTTTCTGATGTGGGTCTCAATGGAACCACACTTCCTTTTACACTTTTAACTCCTTTTTCCACAAAAGGAAATTTTTCCAATTTTTCCCTGAAACTTCGAACCTCTGCCATTGACTGGAGAAAAATTTGACTTTTCTCTATCAGGACCGCGGGTCATTTTGATGATTTTAACCATTTAAATAACAAGGGGCATAAAATCAAAGTTTCCCCCATTGCCCCATCTCCCGCCTCTTGACTTTTCAAACCGCCACGCATCTCAATGGCACATCTTGAGATGGTCCCCAAAAGTAGAGACCCTAAATAAGTGTGGGTTCACCACGTGTCTTTATGGTGCAACTTCAAGAACCTTATAAGGCTTCAATATGATTTGGTGGGGGTGTACTTCCATTTTAGAATCTTTACTCCATTTTTCTAAAAGGGAAAAATATCCAACTTACTTCCGAAGGCCCGCATCTCTCGCTTTTAACTTTGCCACGTGTCCTTCTACGGGGTAGAAGTAAGACTTTTTCCATTATGTTTAAATTTTGTTGAATAGCAATTAGAGCACTGGCAAGGGGCCATTGGGTGAATTCAAACTTTTTTCTAAAGTAGCTAAAAATAAAAAGTTCATAAAATGACCCATCGTGCCCCATCCAATTAGAATAAGCCACGTAAGTACCAAAAGAACCAATCGAATTGAGCGGAGCTACAAGACCAAATTTGCCTTTTTGCCAAAAAAGCAAAAAGTGACAAGTTAAAAGATTTACCCGCCATCCCCTGACCAACCAAAAGAAGCCACGTGACCGCTGAATGCTAAGGTATAATTTTGATAGGAAAAAGATACCCGTTAGATCGTCAAAAACACAAAAATTCACCATTCATGCCTAGAATCTGATTTTTCACTAAGGATGAAATTTTTTGAAAAAAATAAGTGAATCATGGTTCCAAGCATCTTTCGACCATGGATTTGGATTTTCAAAGGCATAAAAATATAAATTGATCATTCTTGAGCTTCCATGGTCGGGAAAAATAGGAAAAAATGGCAAAGCCCATGGATTTTGAAGAAATTAGGGCAAAAACAGGGAAAACTTAGAGACTTCTTCAAAAAGGGGCATGACAATGGATTCTACAAACAATTCAAGGCATTCAAATAGAGGTAAGAGCTTGAACATCCACATCAAGAGATAAAATGTTTCACAACATGCAGATTAGAGGAAAATCAGGGCAAATGGTGCGAGATCAAAATGAGCACCAACACAGAACCTCCAAAAATGATTATAATAGGGATTTCTCACATGACAAACATCAAAATGATTAGAATGAATTCCAAAAGGTTGTTGTTATCAACGAATCACATCACCCTTATATTTATATAAGTGCATATACTTGAACTCACGGTGTGATTGGATAACATGGATACTATCTCCAAGTTGTGGGACTTGCTACTTGAGATAGACCTCTAGAGAAAGCTGGTTCTTGCTCGTAAACTACCTGCCACAATCTACTCTAATGCAGGGTAAGCTAATTATTCTAATCTAAATTTCCAAGGGACCAGGGAGAGAGAATGCATAAAATGAAATCCTACACTAAAGTAGTGATACACCAGAAAAGGAGGGTGTGAGAGTAGTCTTCAAATGCATGAAATACAGAAGCAAAGTGCACACTAGAAGAGGTGATGACAGTTCTCCATAATCTAGCAAAACACATTCACAACAATATTTCGAACATACACAATGATAATGGATCCCTGCAAGAACATAATAATAGACACAATATTCTTGTAATCAAGGTTGAAGGGGCAAGAAGAATGCAAGAAAACACAGCAGGGGAAGATGCATCCACAAACTTATATTTTATTGCTTCCTGATATGCACAGTTCAATCGGTTACAAGAAAAGGGCCTGGATCACCATGCAAGGAGTCCACAACAAGGGCCTGCAACACATTATCTTCACAAAGCAATTTTGGCAGAGCTTTGCTACAAAAACTACTTCCTTTACAATGAGCCCAACACTCCAATTTATAGAAAAAATGAGAAGAGAAAGAGAAGGGAAAATGGAAATCCTGAAATCTGTCCTTCAACCACTTGTAAGAGGCATTAAATGGAGTGAAATGATTGTATATTACTTGCAAAAGGCTCCCCATACTGTCCCAAGTGCTATAGCAGAGAAAGAATGATGACCATGCCTCTTAATTGCACTCCCAACCACCAAATAAAACACTGTTATGAACCCAGCCATGTTTTATAAAAAATATCAATCAATATCTCATCAAATTTAAAATTTCTTGATTTTTGTGCGTCGGTCTCGAGCCATGATTCCAATGGTACTAATTTTGTGTGATTTCGTTGAGAAATACAAAAGTTAAGGCCTTCTAAGTGCGGGCGATATTTTGAGTCCGCGGCGTTTTACGTCATTTGACGGAATGAGCATTAATTGATTTGGAGCCGAATATGTTTCTTTTATTTAAATATATCTACCCTTGTTAAAAATAAGAAATACAATTTTTTTGTCGTAGAGGACGTCATGCTCATTCCGAAAGTCCAATTTTGTGAAAATTGGAGCTCAGAATAAAAAGTTATGGCCGTTTGAAGTTTCATAGGTCAAACGTTGAATTTTCTCCTTTGCCTTTGGCCGTTTCGGATTTTCACGTCCCTCATGTAATTTTGTCCCAGGCTGTCCCATGGACTACCGGGACACATTTTCCGATCGTCCGATTTGGGCTTCCTTGTCTCTCTTTTTGTGGCCTTTTCACCTTTTCACATCCCGCACGTATTGTCCCCGGTCACATGTCCCGGAAAAAATCTCCAAACTCGCCTGCGATAAACTACCTTGTGGCAAATCGGCGATTCACGTCCCACGCGTACTTTTTCCCGGCTGTCCCAAACCACGTGAAACAAAAAGACTTGACGATTTTTCTTACTTTCGCTCATTTCAGCTTTTCGCGTCCCGACGTCCCAACTATCCCGTGGACCGCTTGGGACAAAAATGTCTGACTTAGCTGATTTTCTTTATATTTTGGCCCCAAGCTTGGTACAAAACCTCGGTATGACCTGAATCGGTACCACCCGAACCCTTCAGACCCAAATTCTTTAAAACAACCTTATAACCTTATTTTTTCCATTTTTTCCATTTTTTCTAACTTGTTGGAATTTCTTCTTCGATGGGAGAGTTAGATAGAAGCCGAGGGGGCCCCAAAAACATGATTTCGGGCCTTGAATCAATCTACTTGCTTGGGACTAAAGAATTTGATGCATGTTATCAACATTACCTTGAGAGTGAATTTTGGATAACAGGTTGTTGCGTGGCATCCTAGTCATTAGTCGAGGGTCCGGGAAATGTGATTAGTTCATGATTTGTCCTATTGACAACTTTTTGATGCAAATTTGTTAAACATCACTTTCGAGACAAATTGGTAACAAACAAAGGTCCCTCAAATATTCTTCTTTTTGGGGAAATTTTCGGATGAGTGAGCGAGTGAAATTTGTAAATGTAATGAGAATACTCTTATAAAGGGTCGGGGGTTGAATTCCTTAAGAGAAAATTGGAGAGAGCCCATGTACTGAGAGACCAATATGAGAAAACTATTAATTTCATATGTTTTAGATTTCAATCACATCAAGTTGGTTATGAGTGTATAGCTATTGAAAATCTATGATATTTTTAGAGAAACTTTCCCCGCTAATGAATTTAATCAATTTTGACTTAATCGTATCAATCTTGGAGCAATTTGTGTCTATTTTATTTCAGAATTTCTACAAGTAGTTTTTCTTATTCCTATTACAATCTTGTGTTAAATTCCCTCTGAATCACACATGATCTTGTCCCTATCATAGTTTAGTGGAATTTTCAATTTAATTTCAAGAAGAGCCTTCATCCTGAATGACATAAATAATTCAAAATCACTTCACCGTCATTTTTTGATAAAGATTATTTGTAAGCCTTCGAGTGTATCTTAGGCATGAGTAACCAAGGGTCTTTGATGTTTTATTGAGTCTTTAGCTTGAGCCTTCGTGTTAAATTCTTGGAGATTTTGTGAAACCATGCAAATCTAGGCCTACATTGATGCACACCTTCAGTTAAAGGAATATTTTAGATATTTTGAAGTCAGAGACACCTATAATTACGCCCAAGTAATTTAAATACATAAATTGCGCTAATTATCCCCTTTCTCACAAATCAACGATATATCATCAAAAGCACTCATTTTCCCTCATATCATCATTAATTAATTACACTAAGCTAATTAATTAAGTTGCCTATCCAACAAATACCCTAATTAACGACCTTCCGTTAATAAATCACCCCTTCTACCTAGACTAATTAATTATTATTAATTAATTAGCTTTCCCTTCCATTTAACCAATAACTCAATATTTAATTGATTTAATCCCCTTATAATAGCCTAAATCGCTCTAATATTCTTCTAATTGGCTTCTATAAGCTTACACCTACCTATTAATTAATCACCTTTGATTAATTAAAATACCCCCAACTCCCATGACTTGCTAAACATGTATTAAACCCTTCTAAAGTAAGGTTACCTTTAATAAAGCAACCTTATCCATTCCTAATCATGTTTTACCTTTATCCCACATTCATGAGAATGTGTTGAATCCTTTATCCTTTGGGCTATATAAAGAGCCCTCCACCTACCTTTTTACTTACACCTAAACTCCTTAGAGAGCAAGTGCAAAGCATATAGCTAAGAGACTAAGAGCTTGCACCTTTCCCTTTTGAGAGTTCATCATCTTGAAGAGTTAAGCCTCTTTTTTAAAGTGCTTGGGTCATATGGGAGGTGTCAAAAGGGTCTTGTAGCTCAACTTTGATTAGCCCCCATTCCTAGGTTCTTGGAATATTAAGGACAACTATTTTGATAGCCATGGAGTTTACTTAGGTCCATTTATTTATTTTTGTTAGAGAATAGAGGAGTTTAGATATTTAGCATTGTTAGTTTCAAAGTTTGTATTTATGAATGCTAGCATTTAACCATTGTTTAATTCTTATCATGATGGTGTTTATACTTTGTTTTAGCTAAATTGTAGAACTATTTTAGGTGGTAGTTCTTGATTCATTTGATTTAGCATTAAGCAAAGTATACATGCACACATTTGGCATGCACGGTGGGACTTACTCCATTGTCCTTGTCACTTAATTTCAAGTTTTTATAGTTAAGTTTTATTTTTGGTTACTAACCCTCTTTTACACATGTTGATCTAGCTTATTTTTTTAACTTGTTTTGTTGAGTTTGCATGTGTTGAGTCTTTCTTGTAGGTATAAAGGAGGTGGAGTGCTGCCAAAATTGGAATTGATGGGAAAATTTCAAGATTTCTCCATGTTTTCATTTTTATAGCTTACTTTTTCAACATTTTACATGCTAGTTTTGTCAATTTCTTGAAAATTTTCAATTCTTGAGCATGTAGGTTAGTGTTTGATAGTGCTGAGTCTTCTATTTACATATTAATGTGGTGAGTTGCTGTCAAAATTTAATCTTGGTGAGAAAATTTCAAGATTTCATCATGTTTTCATTTTTAGAGCTTACTTTTTCATCATTTTACATGCTAGTTTTGTCAATTTCTTGAAAATTTTCAATTCTTGAGCATGTAGGTTAGTGTTTGATAGTGTTGAGTCTTCTATTTACATATTAATGTGGTGGGTTGCTGTCATAATTTAATTTTGGTGATAAAATTTCAAGATTTCATCATGTTTTCATTTTTAGAGCTTACTTTTTAATCATTCTACATGCTAGTTTTGTCAATTTCTTGAAAATCTTAAATTCTTGAGCATGTATGTTAATGTTTGATAGCGTTAAGTCTTATATTCATATATTAATGTGATGGGTTATTGTCAAAATTGAAACTTGGTTGGAAATTTTTTCCCATTTTGTAGATTAAGGGACGTTTTTTTGACATTTGTTGAGTGCATGTCAAGTGTACACCCATGAGCATAAGAGCATATGCGTAACCCATCTTCCGAAGGCCTTAAATTTTGATCCCGAACTTGAAATGACTCCATTTTTTTGCGTTGGAAAGGTATTGAAGTTAACTATGCAATGAAAACATAAATTCGGATTTATACTTACAAAAATTGTAGGTTTTTCTATTATTTTAAAACTGGTCATTTTCTAACATGTCTAATGTTTTGATGAATGTTGTATTTCCATGCTTACTTGATTTAGACCAAAGCATGTGTATGCTCTTCTCTTGTACCTTTTGGTGATCTTGAGAATCAAAAACAACTTTGATCTCTATCTTGTTAACATTGGGATTAAACTTGGAAACTTGATTATTCATTTTTCTTAAGGGAATGAACCTTTTACAAAGCTTTTTTCAATGGTCCTTTGATTTGAAGTTTTCCATTTCTATATAGTTGGGATAAAGTTTGTGTATGCTCTTCTCTTGCACCTTAGGGTGATCTTGAGAATCAAAAGCAACTTTAGTCTTCATTTTATAACATTTGGTAAATTGGAAACTTCATCTTTCACTTTTGGTTTAAAGGAATGAACATTTATCAATAATTTTGTATGGTTCATTGATTGAAAAGATTTTCTTTACTTTTTAGTTGGATTATTTGTTGTGTATGCTCTTCTCTTACATCCTTGGATGATCTTGAGAATCAAAAGCAACTCTTAATCCTCTTTTAAATAATGTGATTTTCTTGGAGAACTACTAACGCTTAAGTGCAGGACCTAAAAACGCTTGTCAAAGAAAGGAGGAATCAAAACGAAATCAAAAACTACTAATACAATTGTTATACAGGTTGCCAAAAGGTGTTCAATCAAACCACACCTAATTAAACAAGATAAAAAGAACAACATATTCAAAACATTGTATTGCAGGTTTCGGAAAAGGGTACATCCCTCTCCGCTCAACTGGAACATAACCCCTTTGGCATAACGCCTTAAGCTACAACAATGGGGGTGGTTCCAGGAACCCCAAAGTAGTCCATGCAAGAGGGAACCTTGTGGACGAAATGGGAAGTGCTCCGCACTACCTACTTGACTAGTGATTCCTTTGTGAGATAGCGTTACAAGTTGTCCATTGTGGCGACCCCAGTGATAGTACACGTAGACGCACTAGTTGCCTACTGTTCTTGAAGGGGGTAAAGTAAAGCCGAGATACTCCCAAACTAGTCAGTGTGACTTTTTGGGTAAATTGCGCTCACTCGTGGCAACTTTGTAACACCTAGGGCAAGAGAACCACCTAGGAGAATATACTTTGGCCAGGAGCCCACTTTGACCATTTTAAAATAGTGTTGAGTTGTGAACCTTCTTTTTGAGAAACGTGTGACGTATTACTTTCGCTTAGTTTTTACTTGCCTTAGGGCAAGGTGAAACTCTGCCAAAGTGAGGCTAGCATTTTTTGTCATTTTTCTTGATTTATTTCCTTTATATTATTTTGACACTTTGTTGATCAAAAGAGGTGTGATTACCTTTGTGTTGCCATTCGATTGTTTCTCTAACTTTTATGTCCGTTTACGCTCATCCATGTTTGCATGGTCAAGGTTAGTTAAACATCTAAAGTGAGTGGAGGTGTTTTCACGTCATTTGGTAGCCATTGTGATCTTGATACCCACGTCAAGATCGTCATTATAGTTAGGCGTGGTTCATCACTGCGGACTTCCATAGAGAAGTTAGCTTGTTTGTCTCGTATCATTACAATTTCGATATTTACGTCTCATTTCTTGTAAACTCGACATAAATACCTATATTGTACAGATTATGCTTTGCACCATTCTTAACTATTCCTAGCTATACTTTGAGATTTTTAGTTCGGTTTTATTATTACCTCGATTTCAAAAGGTGCTAGGCACTACCATTTGTGCATGTTATATCAATAACACCTCGATATCAATACTTCACTTTCTTGCAAAGTGGGTTAACATATCTTGGTGATATTGTTGTGTCATTCACAAATCATAATTGACACTTTTTGAGATATAGGTCTTAATCAGACTTGAGCTTGCTCATCGTATATCTTGATTGGGAGATTGCATTTAACTTCATGTATTTACTTACGTCTTGTTCATTCCTTTGAACTTGGCATAAGTGGAGACATCTTGTTAATCATCTGGTGTCGTAAATTACTTTAAAACGTAGTCTAGGAGGTACTTTATTTGATTAAGTTTTGATACCAAACGATTGTTTCATTGGTGACTTTATCATTCTATCACATTGGTATTCTCACACTGTTAATTTACTCTTAACACGTACATCTTGTGTTTCACTTAGGGGTAGTCATTGAATTTTGAACAAATCTACAACTTACCTTAGTGAAACTTATCACGAAAACATGGCTCCCAAGACGCGTCTAGGTTTAAAGAAACAAACATATGAGGAACAACAGTGCAAGCTTGGGAAACCTCTAACAAACAAGGGTCAAACCCATTTATCGAGACACGATCTAGGACCACTATTTTCTGCAGAAAAGGAAATAGAAGAAATGGTCGACCATAGTGGAAACGAATTAGAATCACCACACGTAGACTTTGATTTTGACCCCACTCTACTAGATGAGTTTCTCCTTAGAAATAAAGATAGAGTTTTGGCACGGGTCATGGAATTAGGGGCCAAATTGCCCACCGAGAATGAACCAATATTACCTACAAATGACACTACTAAGGAAGAACACCCCCTTATCAATATGGAAGATATTTTAACAGTGGGCATGCTTCCACTTCTTACGCAGAAAATGATAAAGTGGTAGGGCATAGAATACCCCTCATCAAAGTGCCACAAAGAAACAAGATAGAACATGAGACAGGGGAAGAACCTCCACAATACAAAGAGGAAGAACCTTTAGAAGAAGAAGACACAAACCAAGTCACAATCCAACAACAACTCAGTAACCTAAGCCAACAACTAGCTTTGCTTACTTTCCAGGTACAAAAAGACACAAACAAGAATGTTCAAAAGTCAAAGCCTAAGTTTAGGATCCACGAACTCCATCGAGAAAACAAAGGAGAAGAAGACACGGGGTATCATCGTGTACACGTCCCCGCTTCTCCCACTAGAGAACAATTTCTCACACAAGAAGTGCAATCTATGAAAGAAACACTTGCGAGCATACAAGAAAGCAATATAGGGAGTATTAGGAAATACCAATACGAAGAACTATTCCCTATCCTTTTGATAAGAAAATGAACCTTTAACCCTTTCTAAAGAAATTTGATATGCCAAAGTTTGACAAATACAAAGGAAAGGGAGACCCAAGGGATCATATTAAAGATTTCTACATGGCATGTCAAGAGGTGTCTTATAATGATAATTGCCTCATCAGACTTTTTCCTAAGAGTCTCGGAGGTCAAGCATTGGAATGGTTTACACGCTTACCACGAGGATCAATTTTCACCTGGCCAGAATTGGTGAAAAGATTCGTGTGTCATTTCTCGTATAACATAGAGAGTGACATCACCATGGCAGACTTGTGTGGCACAAAACAACCCCCAAATGAGACCTTCGCTAGCTTCCTCCAACGATGGAGAGGGATAGCTAGTCGCTTCCCTTGCGCTTTCCCTGAGAAGCATCTGATCAGTATTTTTGTCCCTAATCTCAACCTAGATATATCTTTCCACCTCCAAATGCATTGTGTCTGCACCTTTGAGGAGGTTATAGAGAAAGGGATTCAAATAAAAAAAGTCTCTCATTGCCAATGGCACCATCAAATCCCAATCTAAAGACAACTAAAGTGTCAAACCAGCTGAAAATCCAAAGATCTTTAACAAAAACAAAAATGTGGTGGGAGACGGAATCACTGATTCCAAACGTGTTCAAACGGTCCAAACCAGTCAACCTTTTAAACTGACCAAGGGCCCAATTCAACCACCACCAAAGTGACGAACATTCACCTCCCTCAATGAACCATTGTCTGTCATACTAAAACATAGTTGGATGCGGCCCACATGATGACCTATCCTACAACGCAACCGTTTGATGACAACACTCCTAAACCTTCATGGTATAAGGAGCATGAATACTGTGAAATGCATCACGTTAAAGGTCATAAAACAGACAAATGTTTGCGACTTCACCACTATATTCAAGACCTCATTGACAACGGGGAGATAGAGGTGGATAACCCTAGCCACATGCAAACACCTAATGAGAAAATGGGGATTTATAAGGAACCATTCCCCAAGCATGATAAGTCGGAAAAGGAAAAACCGGATCGGGAGAGTCATCCCAAACCTATAAAGCCACGAATTACTTGTATACCAAGAGAGATAACAATCATTATGATTCACTTATCGGATGTATTCGCTCCCCTACTGACCGTGTCAATACCATCCAGATCAAGGGAAAGGACTGCGCTGCGGTAACAAGGTGTGCCCGCCTCGTGATTCCAGAACCCTCTCTGTTGACCCCGCAAACTGGTAAATATAACCTTTTAGAACAACTTGAGAAGACACCTGCTAAGATCTCGATCTTAGATCTTCTCAAGATATCCAATGTGCATAAGGACATTTTGTATCAAACTCTTCAAGGGTCGGGAGTGCCTTTAGAAGTTGATCCCGCATACCTTGACCGCGGTGGCATATATTGCAACCAAGTGAGCATCTCTCTTTCAACCATAGGGAGGTCCCTACCGAGAATCCTAAACATAATCTTCCCTTGTACATTGAGGTAGTTATTACCCGCAGAAAAATCAAACGGTGCTTGTGGATAACGGATCTCGATTGAACATCTCGCATGCTTAAATTAGTCAAACAATTAGGACATACGGAAGAAGATCTTGAGTCTCATATCATCACTATCACCGCATACTGAAAACGCGAAAGAGAGTCACGGGCACCATTACGCTGCCAATGGAGGTGGGCCCCACTTGCCATCGACAAAGTTTCACATCTTAGACTTGGAACTTCCATATAATATGCCTCTAGGATGACTATGGATCCATGCCATGCAAGCAACGCCATCAATATTTCATCAATGCATCAAGTCAAGCATGAGGGACATACAAAGGACAATACCAGAGACTCGAGCCATTTGCTCATTGTAGATCTCTTAATAGCTTTGTACGAAAAGGGTACATACGCATGTCCCTCCACATATATAGCTGTCCCTCTTCATTTTGAGGCCATGGAATCTCGAGTACATTCAGATTCTCTTAGTTCTTGCACTCATGGGGCATCTACTTCAACATCTCCATTTAATTCATGGGAGATGAAACTTCTGGAATATGGCTATGGGGAGTATAATGTACAACACACTTGGTTTCACCTCTCCTTGTCACCCAGACTAGAGGTCGACCCAACTACCGCTTCAGGGAGACCTAGAGAGGAACATACTATTAGGTTGTTCCTACCGGAGGCTTGTTAGGCGAGGAAAAATTACTTGATCCACCTACTACTTGGGTCCCCGAGGACACTCACCATCTTGTTATCAAACCCCGAATATGAAAAATCAGCGCGAATGATGTACTCCATGGGCTACAAAGGCCTAGGATGTGGGAGGAATGAACAAGGACAAAGAGAACCAGTCCCTCTTCCACATTTCAAAACAGAAAGATATGGCATTGGGATTCTCCTTATGGAGCACACCCCAATGATCAAGATGCGACTTGTTCTGAGCATGAGGATGGCTCCGATTATCTAGACAACTGATACGGATTCCTGTTGTAGCCAATATGAGGATCTGGCCTCCACGAACCTTTTCATGAATAACGTTGTCCTAACCATCACCCCCACTGAACCAACCCTTGACCTTGTATACCCCTCCCTTGTTGAATGGGACCAACAATGTCACGTGCCACTAGATTTATTCGAGAACGATGAGGCTATTGCAGAGTTCATGGGCATAAGGGATACAATTCCCATTGGAGATCACAAGAAGGGTTTCTTTATCGACTTAGACACCTACACCTACTTTGGCGAGGAGGCTGAACTTCGTGGTCAGCAAAATTTAAAGAAAAGTGAGGGCAAGAGTTCTAAAGAAAAGCCTCGAAAAAAATGAAGTCCAAGTCACACAGTGAAAACCTCTTTGAGGCATTGGATGACAAACAAATAAGAAAATCAAAGGACAAACAAAGTGACCACGCCAAGGATGAAAATCTCGTAGAGACATCCTTGGATGAAGATCTCAACCTACCTCCCGATCCTACGCGTATGGAGGATTTATCAAAATTGTTAGTTGAAGAAAACATTGATGTCAATATTAGTACCGAAGAAGATCCCAAGATAGTAAAATTGGGAGCATCACTCTCAGCCAGAGAACAAAAGACGTTCACTATGCTACTGCGAGAGTTTATTGATGTGTTCGCATGGTCTTACAAAGACATGCCCGGCTTAGATCCAACTTTGGTCATGCATAACTTGGTTGTGCACGCAGACGCTAAGCCTATCAAACAAAAGCTTCGAAAGATGCACCCAAGAGTGGCCTTGTTAGTTAAAGAAGAATTGGAAAGGTTGCTTGCAGCAGGATTCATCAGGCCAATTGATTATTCTGAATGGATATCGAACATTGTTCCTGTCCAGAAGAAACCTATTGGTATCTGAATTTGCATGGATTTTAGGGACATCAATAAAGATTTCCCTAAAGATGAATTTTTGTTGCCCAACATTGACATGATTGTTGACTTGACCACAGGGTATGAAATGCTATCACTTATGGATGGCTTTTCAGGTTATAATCAAATTAAGATCATTGAGGAAGACCAACACAAAACAACTTTCAAAACTCCTTAGGGCACCTTCTCATTATCGGTGATGCCATTTGGATTTAAGAATGCGGGAGAAACTTATCAGTGGGCCATGAAAGTAATATTTCACGATATGATTCATGACATCATGGAAGACTACGTAGACGACATCCTGGGAAAGTCCAAAACAAGAGAGGATCATCCTATAATTTTGCGGTGTATCTTTGAATGCCTGCATGAATACAAAGTTAGGCTAAATCCAAAGAAGTGTGTCTTCAGTGTGCTATCTGGGAAACTATTAGGCTTCATCGTGTCAAGACGAGGTATTGAGGTAGACCCTACTAAAGTGTCTGCCATCACAAAAATGCCTCCACCTAAGAATATCAAGCAACTGCGTAGCTTGCAAGGGAAAATTCAAGCCATTCGCCACTTTATCTCCCAGCTTGCAGATAAATGTCACTCATTCACTCATTTGCTTAAGAAGGACATCACTTTCATCTGGGGACCTGAGCAACAACAAGCCTTTGCTTTGCTTAAACAGTACCTGGCTAATCCACCTGTCCTCATGCCTCCCACTCCGGGAGAACCACTTTTTCTCTATATTTCCGCTATGCAATACGCTATTGGTGCACTGCTCGCCCAATATGACCTTAGCCATAAAGAGAAAGCAGTGTACTATCTGAGTCACACCCTCATCACCTATGAACGTAATTATCCTCAGATTGAAAAGGCTTGCTTGGCCATTGTTTTTACCTTTCAGAAACTTCGCCATTACCTGCTAAATACTAAGACCAAGCTCATATCCAAGGTCGACCCACTCAAGTATTTGTTGTCCAAACCCGCCCTCACAGGTAGAATGGCTAATTGGATCATTCTACTCAGTGAGTTTGATATAGAATTTGTCCATCAAAAATCAATTAAAGGACAAGTACTTGTTAACCAGCTAGCGGAAGCACCTTTGCAAAGCACAGAACCTTTGAGTCTGGATCTGCTAGATGCATCTTTGCTCTACATTGAAGAATCTATCATATGGCAGATACATTTTGATGGATCTTTTATGTTTCATGGTTCAGGTGTAGGAGTGGTCCTTATTACTCCTTCGGGTGATCCTATACCATAGGCTTTCCACCTGGCCTTCCCTTGCACGAACAACATTGCATGGAATATGAAGCACTCATTGCAGGGATGAAGCTAGCCATCAAGTGGAATATTCAACATGTTAAGGTTGTAGGTGATTCACAGCTAATCATCAAATAGGTTAATGATGAGTATAAAGTTAAGGATGACAAGCTCATACCTTATAAGAAGTTGGTGGAAACTCTGAAGGAGTATTTTGTGCGCATTACCTTTGAGCAGATCCCAAGAGCGCAAAACAGATCGGTAGATGCTATGGCAACGGTGGGATCTATGCTTTGTATTCCGCCAGGGAACAATGATATGCCATTTTTCGTAGAAAATATACACCAGCCCGCATATGACGTACCGGAATCTTTCCTGGCTTGTGAGGTTGTTGGTCCCTATTCCCCATGGTACAAACCCATTTTCACCTATCTTAAGGACAGTACTTTCCCTCCCAATATATCTCATTCTGAAAAGAAAATCCTGATTCGCCAGATAGCCCGTTACACCCTTTTAGGAGGTACACTTTATCATCGTGGCTACGATGGGAATCTGTTACGTTGTCTGGATGTGATGGAGTCAATCCAGGCAATTAAAGAAGTACACAAAGGAGTATGCGGAGCACATACAAATGGAATGGTCTTGGCTAAGAAACTGTTAAGAGTAGGTTACTATTGGCCCACCATGGAAACTGATTGTTGTAATTATGTTAGAAAATGTGTGCTTTGCCAAAAGTATGGAAATTTCATCCATGCTCCATCGCAACCATTGCAACCAATCACTACCTCGTGGCCATTCTCCAAGTGGGGACTTGATCTAATAGGGAAGCTTACTCCTACCTCATTTGATGGTCATACACATATCATCACAGCTACAAAATACTTTACAAAATGGGTGGAGGTTGTCCCTTTAACCTATGTCATAGGAGCATAGATTTCTAAATTCATCATGAATCACATTATTTGCTGATATGGTATCCTAAAAATGCATTATCACACAGTATAATGGGAAGTCATTTAACAACAAAAAGCGTGAAAGGTCTTTGCCAACGGTTCCAAATCAGATTGAAATGGTCCATGCCATATTACCCTCAGGGTAATGGACAAGCTGAGGCAACAAACAAGACTTTGGTAAGGATAATGGAGAAGATGGTTAGCAAAACCGGTCGAAACTAGCACCTACAAATCCACCCAGCCCTCTGGGCCTCATCAACATCAATTCGCACTCCTACGGGTGCGACGCCATATTCCCTAGTGTTTGGGACAGAATCTATCATCCCTTTAGAGATTGAACTCCCATCCCTACGAATTTCTCTTCGAGGACTATTTGGATAAGGATGAAGATTACCGAGTGGCAAGATTGGCTGAGTTAGAGCTCTGGATGAGAGGCGCATTCGTGCTCTTAATCACCTGAAGGTATATCAACACGAATCTCCCACAACTACAACAAGAGAATTATCCTCGCCAGGTTTGAGGTGGGTGATTTAGTTATGAAGGAGAACCATTAAACACCGAGAGAGCGAGAAAAGAAAGGGAAGTTCAAACCACACTGTTAGGACCCTATGTCATAGTTGCCAAGTATGGCATTGGGGCATACAAGTTGGCTCACCCCAATGGTGATGAGCTCTAGGAGCCCATGAATTCCATGCATCTTAAGAGGTTTTATGCCTAAAAATGGCACAAGAAAGTCATAAAAATCACAAAAAAATATAAAAACATCAAAAAAAAAAAATCAGAAAAAGAAAAAGAGAAAATAGGTCATCCACTAGTGAAAACCACACAATTGTGGTACTTTGGACAAGTCCTTGGGTGAAAAATGGTTTCCGGTGCCTCGGGAGGATTTGTTGTTCACAAGAATTTTGTATTAGAAGGGTAGTTGTCTTTGTCCTGGACCTGGTTCTACCTTCGAGTTTCCTTGTGCACACGATCTAGTCCAGCCTTGATCCGGCTTTGCCTTCTTCTATTTATCTGTAAGGTACGTGGTCTTTCATTATTTCCCATCTTACACTGGGGGCAACTCAACGACTTCACCTTCTTGTTCATAAGCACGTGGCTTCTGCCCTTGTATATTCCCCACCTAACGCTGGGGGCATCCATGCTTTGTTGGTTACGTGCACATAGCTTTGGAAAACTGTTAAAAACACAAAAACAATAGAAAATTGTTTGAGAAAACACAAAAACAATAGAAAATTGTTTCAGAAAACACAAAAACAATACAACATTGTTTTGAGAAAACACAAAAACAATAGAAAATTGTTTCACAAAACACAAAAACAATAGAAAATTGTTTCAGAAAACACAAAAACAATAGAAACATTGTTTTGAGAAAACACAAAAACAATAGAAAATTGTTTCACAAAACACAAAAATAATATAAAATTGTTTCGAGAAAAACACAAAAAAAATAGAAACATTGTTTTGAGAAAACACAAAAACAATAGAAAATTGTTTCACAAAACACAAAAACAATAGAAACATTGTTTTGAGAAAACACAAAAACAATAGAAAATTGTTTCACAAAACACAAAAACAATAGAAAATTGTTTCACAAAACACAAAAACAATAGAACATTGTTTCGAGAAAACAAAAAAAAATATATATATATATATATATATATATAAATCCAAAAACAAGGCAAAATTTTTCAAAAATTCCTAAAAAGTAAAACACCCTACAAAATGGTAACTTGCTTCTTACGGCTGAAACTTGTGTCTTGTGCATGGTATTTTCTCCATATCCTGTTGGTTTGTCTCACATCTTCCCTGATTAATATGACTCATGCGGATCACTGGATTCACAACCATTCACAAAAGCTAGCTGCTTGCTTCGTTTGTACTCTTGAGCACTTTTGGTTGCCTGGTGATGTTTTGTTGTGCATAAATACTTTTCACAGACCCCGTGTCCATTTTCATTTCCCCTTGCATGTATCCTTTCTTGGGGCATCATTTTTAACCCTTTTCATCAATCACGAACTTGTGGATCTCTTCAGCACTGATAACAAAACATTTGTACAACTGTCTTGGACCGTTGTTGGGTTAGATATGTGCGTTCGTACTTGTTTTCCCTGTTATATGAGCTTGTTTCATTCTCATATTGCATTGCATTATTGTATGTTGCATGGAGTTGGTACTTTCAACAATGGACAATTGTTCGTAGTATGGCTTTTCATGTCATTCTACCTTTTTCGTATGCTTATATTTTTATAAGGACCAATGATGTAGTTCCTATGGCAATATGATGACATCAAATTTGTTCCAAACAAATAAGAGGCTAGAGGTTAAGCTCTTCTCTCCCCTCATCCATATTTCTTCTACACGACTTCCCTTTCACCCCTAATTCTCCCTCTCCTTGGGGCATCCTACCTCATCCCCATTCTTCTGCCTACTTCTCATATTTTTCAATTGTCGATCGGCTTCCTTCATCACCCCATCGACACTCGAGGGGGCATCTCTCCCTCCTACTAATTTTTCTTCTATCCCTTCAAAATCTCTTTTGTCTACTATCTTTGAAGTGGCATCACTTACGCCACCCCAAAGAGGGGAAAATGTAGACACCTATAATTACGCCCAAGTAATTTAAATACTTAAATTGCGCTAATTATCCCCTTTCTCACAAATCAATGACATATCATCAAAAGCACTCATTTTCCCTCATATCATCATTAATTAATTACACTAAGCTAATTAATTAAGTTTCCTATCCAACAAATACCCTAATTAACGACCTTATGTTAATAAATCACCCTTTTACCTAGACTAATTAATTATTATTAATTAATTAGCTTTCCTTCCATTTAACCAATAAATCAATATTTAATTGATTTAATCCCCTTATAATAGCCTAAATCGCACTAATATTCTTCTAATTGGCTTCTATAAGCTTACACCTACCTATTAATTAATCACCTTTGATTAATTAAAATACCCCCAACTCCCATGACTTGCTAAACATGTATTAAACCCTTCTAAAGTAAGGTTACCTTTAATAAAGCAACCTTATCCATTCCTAATCATGTTTTACCTTTTATCTCCCACATTCATGAGAATGTGTTGAATCCTTTATCCTTTGGGCTATATAAAGAGCCATCCACCTACCTTTTTACTTACACCTAAACTTTCTAAGAGAGCAAATGCAAAGCATATAGCAAAGAGACTAAGAGCTTGCACCTTGCCCTTTTGAGAGTTCATCATCTTGAAGAGTTAAGCCTCTTTCTTAAAGTGTTTGGGTCATATGGGAGGTGTCAAAAGGGTCTTGTAGCCCAACTTTGATTATCCCCCATTCCTAGGTTCTTGGAACATTAAGGACAACTATTTTGATAGCCATGGAGCCTACTTAGGTCCATTCATTTATTTGTTGTTAGAGAATAGAGGAGTTTAGATATTTAGCATTGTTAGTTTCAAAGTTTGTATTTATGAATGCTAACATCTAACCCTTGTTTAATTCTTATCATGATGGTGTTTATGCTTTGTTTTAGCTAAATTGTAGAACTATTTTAGGTGGTAGTTCTTGCTTCATTTGATTTAGCATTTAGCAAAGTATACATGCACACAGAAGCTTTCTGTCATTTAGCTCTCTAATTGTTGTGAAGTCTCTCAAAGATTTGGTATAATCAATTGTATATTTCTTAATCTCCCACCAAAATTACTCAAAAATAATGAATTCATCTTGAACTACCCCTATTTTCCCAGCGTGTCCACAAATGTATAAATTCTACAAACTAAAATATGTAGAAGCAATAAGGATTCCATAATGTCTTTAGTAACCTTAGCCTTGTCTAGGAAATATCACCATTCTCAGAAGTGACAACTCATTAGAGTTGAATTGTGGTGCATTGATCATATTTCTAAGGGTCCCCTTTCAAATTTGTGAAAATAAGGATATCTTCATTCTCCTTCACTAATAGAGGTTACAAAATGGGTCCTCTCACCCCGGTCGAAAGGCATGGTCTAAATCAATGAGGATAGATGAAATCCTTAATGAAGGTGTTTGTTATCCAAAATTCACCCCTCAAGGTAATTTTGATAACATGCACCAAATTATTCAGTCCCGAGCAAGTAAGATTGATTCGAGGCCCAAAATCATGTTTTTCGGGGTCCCCTCGGCCTTTTTTTTTTAACTCTCCCATCCAAGAAGAAATCCCAATGAGTTAGAAAAAATGGAAAAAATGCGAAAAATAAGGTTGCAGGATTGTTTTAAGGCATTTCGGGTCTGAAGGGTTTGGGTCGTACCAGTTCGGGTCGTACTGAGGTTCGTCGTACCAAGCTTGGGGCCAAAAAAGCAAGAAAATCAGCTAAGTCAGAGATATTTGTCCCAGGCGGTCTGCAGGACAGTTGGGACGTCGGGACGCAAGGGATGCGAAAAGTCGAATCGGCTGAAAGAAGAAAGAAAATCGTCTAAGTCTTTTGTTTCACGTGGTTTGGGAAAGCCAGGAAAAAGTACGTGTGGGACGCAAATTGGTTTTCCAAAAGACAGGTCCATTTCGGGTGGTTCAGAGATATTTGTCCCAGGCAGTCCGGGACAGTTAGGACAAAGGTACGCGCGGGACGTGTGAGACGTGAAAAGCTGAAATGGCCGAAAAGAGACAAGGAGGCCCATAGATGAATCAGAGCCTGACACGTGTCATCCAAGTGGCGGATGTGTAGGGATTTTTTGGAAAATTTTCCAAAATGCAAAAAAGAGGTAAAATTCAAAATTTTTTCCCGCCAATCCGTTTTGGGCCTGTTTTTGCCCTAAATCTTCAAATGGCCATAACTTTCGATCCAAAGCTCAGTTTTTCTCGTTCTTTATATCAATGGAAATATGGTAAAATTACCTACATGATTCCAGGTTCAATATTGTATTTTGGTTCATCGTGGAGAGAGAAAATCAAGAAACGTCTCTGGCACGTGGTAATGGCTAGAAGTGACGTTTCAACAACCAGTTTTAATGCAAAATGGGTCACATTCTTCTCCAGCATGGTCAAAAATGTCAGGGAATGGGTCTATAAGGATTCCCATGTTGTTTTAATGCATCTTCATTCAATGAGGAATGGCTCCCACGTTTTTACACGTTTTCTCTCTCCTCGGCTCGACCCATGCATTGTAAAAAGCCAGATTTGGCTCATTTTTCAAAGGGTGGTTCATCTTTTCTACTCTTCTCTCCTTTATTTTCTTCCCCAGGGTTGAAAATGTATTTTGAACCTCCTCCCCTGCTCTGTAATGGTGTTTTTTTCCTTTTACTATTAAAATGATGTTCTGTGCAAACTTCTGGAGCTACAAAAAATGTGTTTTGTGATGCATCTGTCCATCCTTGCTCGTATTTTTTCTTTTTTTTTTCTTTCCTCTCTTCATTGCAGGTATTTGTGCACATTTAAATGTTCATTGCAAGGTTGGAGCTGTGTTCATAGTAGTTTTGATAGATGTTCAGCATTTTCCTTCTTTGGTGTATCACCGTTTTAATGGAGGCTTTTGTTTTTTTCTCTTTTCTCTCTCTCCCTGTCTCCTTGGAGGTTAGATTAGGATTAGATTAGCTTGCCTACACAGAACAGCTTGTGGCAGGTAGTTTAGGAAGAGGAACCAACCTTCTCTGAAGATTCCTTTCTCATTTTTACAAGTCCCACACTTGGAAAGAGGTTTCAATGTTGTGCAATCACACTGATTCTTAGAATGATCAAACTAGAAATCATCAACATCCGTGGGTACTGCTAATTTGTACTAACAGGTGCTATCCAATTCTCTGATGCTTGAGTGAAAAAGAGTCAAACAAATCCCCTCCTTGGCTACAAAATGACTCATAATAATATCTATCTGTCTCTCAGTGTCTTGCTAAATATTTGATGCTTCTCGGTTTCTAAGGGAGAATCAATTTGGATACCAACATTCTAAATCATATTTCGAAGAATTTGATAATATCGACTACAATTTTTTCAATGAGAATAGTGATGCATTTCCAGTTGATTAAATTAAATCAAATTTAAAATATTTGGTGAATAAGGATGACGAAGTTACTAAAATTTTCAATAGAAATTCAATTTACAGTTAGTCTCATGTAATAATTTCATAAGTCAACCGAATAAAGTTGTGAATAAGTTGAAAATGTTTCAAGCCAAAGTTGTGAGGAGAGATTGATATAGTGGACATGCTAATTTATTATGTATGTGGACAAGAGGAAGAATAAGTACAAGGAATCATGACATGTTTCATTGATTACAAGTACCAAAAGGATATGTGGGAAAAAGATCAAGAGAAACTCATACATGAGACAAATGTTATAGGTCCAAGCTAAGCTAAGTGACCATGACTGGGATAGCTCCAAGCTCGAATCACTAAAAATTTTAGGGTTTACTTTGTCAAACTTTGCAAAAAAATTACTACTTTAATGGGATCTTGTTACCTCGAACTTAATTATACTCTATTTTTAGTAGCTTATTAATTAAGGTTCAGCTATAATGGCTCAACCTCTAGAACTTATAAATAGGTAATTGCATTAAGTTTAAGGAAACTGTTAGATCATTGGAGAATTTACTCTTGAATTTTGGAAGAATGCTTTAAATACTTGCGATGATTTCAATTATATTTAGAACAATATTTTTCCATAAAATATCTGAGTTATTGTATTAGTTTATCAATTCATAATTTATGGAATAATAATTCCTTAATGAGAACAATTAATCTACCTTTATCTATGTTATCTTATTTCAATATGTGTGAAGAATGATATGGTTACTTAGGATATAATTTGTGGAAATGTTATATCCCTTTTGCTATAAAGTTGCATTATTACCAACTATCATAGAAGGGAAACTATGTATGATATGTCCATATCATATATTGTTATGATGTGTTGATTGCGTATTTGAGTAAGCTTAATATATTGGTTAAAAACACTTGGTGTTTAATAATGAAATGCATGCTATTAGGTCTATTGTATCGTGTCTTCCTATTTAAGTAGAATAAGGTGAAGGTGGATTGTGATTTTTATTTCATCCTTTCCGAATTAACAATTTCCAATGTGAAGATATAAAAATTGTCTAGTAATACTCTTTCTTGGTGTATCACCTCACTTTTCATTTGTTTATTTCTAACCATAAAGTCCGTGAATTGAGTAGATTTGAGTTATTTTCAAATTTCTTTAACATTACAAATTGATCTTAAATCAAGTGCTCTAGGTTTCAAAGGAATACAACCTTGTCTTATAGTTCATCCCAAGGAAACAAGGTCCCACACCTTGGGGATGTTCCAACGTTGCATGGGATCACTTAGAGATTCAACGGGTGCACGATCTGCGTGAAATACTACCCAACATCAAGCCACAACTCAAATATTAAACTAAGCTTCTACTTAGTATTTTACATGCTTCAACATGTCTATAAGTTTTGACTCCCAATTTTAGTCCAAAAACAACTAAATTTTAGTAACCTTCACTTATAGTGAAGAAACAATTCCCCCAGATGCTTAGTTGAAAATTAGAGTTCTTGAATATTTTTTCACTCTTAATTTTTTTCTCACACAAATGATGGTGGCAAATAAATTATCTCACTCTTTTTCATTTTACACTCTCTCATCCTTATCACTCTTTTTCTCACACAAATGTTGATTGCGTATTTGAGTAAGCTTAATATATTGGTTAAAAACACTTGGTGTTTAATAATGAAATGCATGCTATTAGGTCTATTGTATCGTGTCTTCCTATTTAAGTAGAATAAGGTGAAGGCGGATTGTGATTTTTATTTCATCCTTTCCGAATTAACAATTTCCAATGTGAAGATATAAAAATTGTCTAGTAATACTCTTTCTTGGTGTATCACCTCACTTTTCATTTGTTTATTTCTAACCATAAAGTCCGTGGAATTGAGTAGATTTGAGTTATTTTCAAATTTCTTTAACATTACAAATTGATCTTAAATCAAGTGCTCTAGGTTTCAAAGGAATACAACCTTGTCTTATAGTTCATCCCAAGGAAACAAGGTCCCACACCTTGGGATGTTCCAACGTTTCACGGGATCACTTAGAGATTCAACGGGTGCACGATCTGCGTGACAATACTACCCAACATCAAGCCACAACTCAAATATTAAAATAAGCTTCTACTTAGTATTTTACATGCTTCAACATGTCTATAAGTTTTGACTCCCAATTTTAGTCCAAAAACAACTAAATTTTAGTAACCTTCAACTTATAGTGAAGAAACAATTCCCCCGGATGCTTAGTTGAAAATTAGAGTTCTTCAATATTTTTCACTCTTAATTTTTTCTCACACAAATGATGGTGGCAAATAAATTATCTCACTCTTTTTCATTTTACACTCTCTCATCCTTATCACTCTTTTCTCACACAAATGTTGATTGCGTATTTGAGTAAGCTTAATATATTGGTTAAAAACACTTGGTGTTTAATAATAAAATCCGTGCTATTAGGTCTATTGTATCGTGTCTTCCCTATTTAAGTAGAATAAGGTGAAGGCGGATTGTGATTTTTATTTCATCCTTTCCGAATTAACAATTTCCAATGTGAAGATATAAAAATTGTCTAGTAATACTCTTTCTTGGTGTATCACCTCACTTTTCATTTGTTTATTTCTAACCATAAAGTCCGTGAATTGAGTAGATTTGAGTTATTTTCAAATTTCTTTAACATTACAAATTGATCTTAAATCAAGTGCTCTAGGTTTCAAAGGAATACAACCTTGTCTTATAGTTCATCCCAAGGAAACAAGGTCCCACACTTGGGGATGTTCCAACGTTCACGGATCACTTAGAGATTCAACGGGTGCACGATCTGCGTGACAATACTACCCAACATCAAGCCACAACTCAAATATTAAACTAAGCTTCTACTTAGTATTTTACATGCTTCAACATGTCTATAAGTTTTGACTCCCAATTTTAGTCCAAAACAACTAAATTTTAGTAACCTTCAGACTTATAGTGAAGAAACAATTCCCAGATGCTTAGTTGAAAATTAGAGTTCTTCAATATTTTTTCACTCTTAATTTTTTTCTCACACAAATGATGGTGGCAAATAAATTATCTCACTCTTTTCATTTTACACTCTCTCATCCTTATCACTCTTTTCTCACACAAATGTTGATTGCGTATTTGAGTAAGCTTAATATATTGGTTAAAAACACTTGGTGTTTAATAATGAAATGCATGCTATTAGGTCTATTGTATCCTATCTTCCCTATTTAAGTAGAATAAGGTGAAGGCGGATTGTGATTTTTATTTCATCCTTTCCGAATTAACAATTTCCAATGTGAAGATATAAAAATTGTCTAGTAATACTCTTTCTTGGTGTATCACCTCACTTTTCATTTGTTTATTTCTAACCATAAAGTCCGTGAATTGAGTAGATTTGAGTTATTTTCAAATTTCTTTAACATTACAAATTGATCTTAAATCAAGTGCTCTAGGTTTCAAAGGAATACAACCTTGTCTTATAGTTCATCCCAAGGAAACAAGGTCCCACACCTTGGGATGTTCCAACGTTTCACGGGATCACTTAGAGATTCAACGGGTGCACGATCTGCGTGACAATACTACCCAACATCAAGCCACAACTCAAATATTAAACTAAGCTTCTACTTAGTATTTTACATGCTTCAACATGTCTATAAGTTTTGACTCCCAATTTTAGTCCAAAAACAACTAAATTTTAGTAACCTTGACTTATAGTGAAGAAACAATTCCCCAGGATGCTTAGTTGAAAATTAGAGTTCTTCATATTTTTTCACTCTTAATTTTTTTCTCACACAAATGATGGTGGCAAATAAATTATCTCACTCTTTTTCATTTTACACTCTCTCATCCTTATCACTCAATCAACATTAAATACAAGGCCACTTATGATTAGATGTTATATCAAGTTTCCCTCTTTCAATTTGATTCAAAACTGATGGAATAAGGCTTTTCTCATGCCTATGGTTTTGACATAAACCTCTGCTTTAATTATCCTCTTAAGAATATGGTTTTCAAAAACGTTCAATTCTAATTCATGCACCTTGAACTTTTATTCCTTGATAAACTTCTTCTCTTGAACAACTCTCAATTTGAAATAGATCTAGCAATTCATTCCTTTTCAACTCACACTACATATTATGACATTAAGGAAGATATATTATGATTTAAGACATATATACTTTTTTCGGGATAATAATCCATTCGGATCACCATTTTTCTATATTACAAATTCATTATGCTTTATTATCAACCTCAACTCTCATCTAGTGTGTGCATTTATTTCTTTAGCTTACCTCAGATTTAACCACACAACTATTCAAAATAATGATTTTTTTAGACAATCTCCACACAATGTCTTTAACCTTTCACACTCAAAAAAATAAAGACTTTTCACGTCCTTTTTTATTTATCACTCGTGTAAGGATGGTGAAGTATCTTCAAGTTAAACTACCTATGGAAGTCATAATTACATATGAAAAATTACTATAATATTCTCTAAAACCTTCAGTATAATCAAGATAATTAGATGACACATTTAGTTCTTCTAAACTTTATTTATAACTAACATTGGCATAGTAAACTTTCATCTAAATTTAATACCCTAATTAGCAACCTTTTTTTTTATTTGGCATATGCATTCTTGAGTAAATTATTTCTTGTAGCTCAAAATTACACTATCAGATGTAAGTGGCATGTATTCTTATTAAAAAAACTTCTAACATTATTTCAACACACTTGACACTACTTTATTCAACCATTCAATCTTAAATTTTCATTTGAAGCACATAGTTTGAAACAATATTGCACTTCATGATTACATGATTTACATAGGTTTAACATCAAAATTTGGATCTTGAACATCTTGAAGAACAAAGAAATAGAAACTTTGGAATATTTTTCTTTAGTTTCGTTAGCATACGGTCATAAAAATTAAAATACAGTCTTCCTTTGATCTTTTCATACAAAGGATATGAAGCCTTTAAGATACTTTAAAACTTAGAGATAATTATGCATTGGCTCTTCAACATCCATAGTAATCGGGATTTGAAATCCTCTCTACGATAAATTTGAAGAACCAACTATTTTACTATTCAAGACTTGCAAACTAAACATTCTATAGGAACTCCATAGACTTGGTAAACCAAAAATGTAAAGGAATCTCTAGAAAACTAGATTGATGTTTTTACTACTCCTAGATTAATTTTTAGCCATAATTATTACAAGTAAGACCAAGTTAGCTTAAATAATTCATTTTGTTTAAATATATGGTTTCTTAATAAAAACAATATGTCAATATCCAAGAGCCTAAAATCATCTTATTATTACATTTTATGTCATAACAGAGGTTTTATTATTTCAATGACAATTCTAACTACATTTCCCGAGTCTACTTTTGCATTCATTTGAGGAGAAACTTCCTAATCGAAATACTAAGTTATATTCCTTCATGAATTCTACATATAAATAATTATAGTCTTTATATGTGAGATCATTTTCTTATGACAATTTTGTCTTAACCTTCTAAGGTAACATCTGAGGGAATTTCTTCTTTGTATCACTCACTTACTATGTAGAGATAACTATCAAATCAAGAACCCTAAGATTAAAACATAAAAATTTAATGGGAATCACAATATAGGATTAGTTTGGAGTATTATTGTTACTAAACCTTCATTTACCTTACCAACTACTAAGATAATTGTTTAACATGACTTCTATACACCATCATCAACCACTAGTTTTCACTAGTTGTGAAGATGACATAGCAAGAACCATTGTTGTTTTGCAAGCCTCTTTGTTGAGCGAATACAACGGTTTAGGATTAAGGGTGTTCTAACTTTCCAATGTTTCACAAAAGCCAAAAATGGTTTAAATAATTTTTCTACATATTTTATATGAATTTTACATTAATTTCTTTACTCATAAGCATGTTTATCTATGTCCATTTTCTTCAGGGAATCATGTTAGGCTTATTTTGAAATTCCTTTTGTTAGTAAGATAGAAAAGTATATTGATTACATTTTGAGTATGCATTAATTTCACCTTAACAACTTCATGAATTATGAGAATACAACACACATCCTCTTCCAAAATAGATAGATCAATTTGGAGTCTTGAATTTGTGCTAGTATTGCAAACTTTTTATAAACGAAGGATAGTCTTTAACCGAGTAGTTTCACCTAAAGAGCCACGATAACACCATATAAAATCTAAGGAATATAATACACCTTTATGGAGTTTTCATGACCAAACAAATTCATTTGGAGATCAAATGTGTCATTTTGTTCCTCTTTCTTCAAGAAGGCTTGACGAAAGAGAAACCTTCTTAGAAAAATGATCATAAATATTTGGTTTCTTGTCCAAATTATCTCAAAATTTTGCAAAATTTCAATATCGTGAGTGTTATTAAAAAATTACATCTATGATTTATCGAAAGGAGGCTCCATGATGTTTCTTGGATGCTAAGAATACAAGGTGCTAAATTTGTATTCCTTAAGAATATTGTTTTAGAAAGGCTTTCATAACTTCCAAAAATTCTTAAAAGCTTCATTAAACATGACATGACGCACTAAAAATCACCCCTATACACATTCCAAATGTTGGTTAGCCATAATTTGTTTTTCTTGCTCAAACCTATCTCATTTATCTTAGCATTTACTATGAGTCCTAAAGTGTAGTTTTGGTGAACATTTCAATTTTTCCTCCAAGAGATAAAATAATACTTGTGATTTCTCATCTATACCCAAGGAAATGTTCTAGCATCGTCCCATGCTTTCCTAATAATTTATTAACTTTGATTTGTGCCCATATAGATCTGTAGGCTCTAAAACTATGTCTAAATGGACCGATTACAACTATGACTCCCAACATTTGAAATTTTTCTCATTCTAAAAGATCTTTCTCGAGATGAATTATCATGTATGACACGTAAAACACCTACTATAATTTTACCAACAATCTCCATACCTCCAATGGTCTCATACCTCACTGAAAAATCTTACAACATATATAATTCATCATAAAACATCCCGAATGCTCAATATACCCGATAAGGAACTAAAATTCACCGTAACGCCCTACTAAAACAACCCACTTGAGACCTAAGAAACAACCTAGGATTAGTTAGGAAAAATTAGGAAAATTTTTCTTTCAAATAAAAGAGTATACAACAAGGTTACAATGTAACAATTTATCACTAACAAGTTCCGGAAAATTCTAACCCACTAGAACATACTTTTCTTTTATTAACAATTATTAGAGGTCATAAGGTCCAAAATTTAGGGTAAGATGTTTCAATAAGGTTTAGAGGGTACATCCTCACCTTACCCACTCTCTAACAGGATTAAAGTTCAACTTGATTTTTCTCACACTTAGCACATTCAAAAATTCCCTAAATCATTCCCATTGGATAAGAAATTTTCTCTCCTTTCCATTGATATAAATAAGTCGTCCTAAATCCTCATATTTATCAAGTTATGGGCGGGCGGGCCTTGGGGTGAAAATTTTCCCCAAGAGTGGGCCTGCTGGCCCAAGGGTGTAAATTTACCCAAAGGGCGGGTTTGGCAGGTCATGGGGAGACTTTTGGATCATTTCCACATGGGTTGAAAATATAACTTTACACCCACAGGTCCTCAAGTCCACAAGGGACACGTGGCACTTCTCAAACCAATGCAGGGAGAAACGGGCGGCGGGAGATATTTTGAAAAAATTTCCCATGCGGGATGAAAAACCTACATTGCAGCCGCAAGTCCACAAGCCACAAGGGACACGTGGCATCACCTAAGAAAATGTAGGGAAAGTGGGGTGGTGGTGATAAAATTCACTTAATGCCCCAAAGGGCTAAGAGGATTACAAGGACACGTGCCTCTGCCGAAACCTCGCGATGCCACATGGAAGCTCTAGATTGGGCGGCAGGGCAACACGACGTGGGGAAAACATGGAAAAATTTCCCAAATTTTTTTTAAGAACAAAAGGGAAAAAGGGCCCTCCACCACCGAATCCTTATGACACCACATGGCATCACTTGATTGGTTCCGGTGGCGGGGAAAATTTTCCTAAGTGTTTAATGGAAAAATTCGGGCCGTGGGCTCACAGGAAGAAAAACTTGAAGGCCATAAATTTTGATAGAGATCTCGAGTTTCGAAAAACAAGGACTTTCTTGAAATATCTCAATGTCCTCTTTGCATAGAGATCATTCATTTTTTATTTTGATAATGTTTAAGAGGTCAATTTTAAGAAAATGTCCTACGGTGGTTTCACAGTGCCAACCGGTAAATTTTAACTTGTGAGATTTATTCAATTTTACCTTCTTCTTCTCTGAACATGTCAAATAGACATGGGGACATGTAATTAGATGGATTTAGGATAATTTTGTGAGGTAGATCTGTTTTATTGAATTTCAATTCAAAAATTTACCATTTTGAAAGCAAAATGATTGTAAAACGGTTGATCCTGATTTGGCTAAGTTTTGAAAAAATTCTGTTAAGTATTTTTGTCTATTTGAATTCATTTAGGGCATACTACTTCAATTTAATCATTTAATTTGTTATTTTATTATTACGGGTTCGAAGTGTGCATTTTTGTTTTAGATAATCGCCGAGTTTTCAAATTACAAAAACTACGGATCAAATTTTAAAGGGTCTAATTGCCACTTCCTTATTCCAAGTATTTAAAATACTTTCAAATTCCAATATAACACATTAGTTGATTTAAATCAAACTATTCTAAACCAAAATGCAATTCGACTTCAAATTTTACACATTGCAAAAAGACAGAGTTTTTCTTTTCCTCACATGCATTTCTTCCTTTCAAACAGAGAGTTCAAATACATTTCAAAACAGATTTTAAACAATAGTAACGTCTTCTGTAAAGTTAGAACAACATATATATTCAGTTTGAATGATTTCTTTTAGAAATTCTTCATTTACAATGATCAAATACCACTTACAAAGATATGATATTTCTTTTCTTTCACTCAAAAATAGAGAACAAAGTGCATCACTTTCACATTTTGAATTACAACTTTCATAACAAAATACAAGCATCTTTCCATCACCAAATGTATTACATTATCACCCACTTCAAGTCCGAACAAGGGGTTTACAAAAAGAAACCTCACAAGGGTATCAAAATCAAAATAGCTGTCTTTTATTTTCCTTTGCTCCGTTATATAGAACAACAACAATCACTTACACCCATATGCTTCAACTCTCATGTCCAATGCGACAAAGCTGGTCCAAGAGAAACCACATTTTACATATCATCTAGCTTTCTGTCATGAGCTAAGAGGTGTCCTACACTCCCCCCATCATGGGAAGCCTGAAAATTAGGCATGCCTATAGAACTCGAAAAACCAACAACCACACATTATTGAAGGCAAACCGTACTAAGTATGGATAACTAACAACCACGATACTCCTCCCATCTAGAATGCCGATCCATCACATACATCCTGAGCATGTCCTATAAAATCTGATTCATCCGCTTAGTATGTCCATCTGTCTCAGGGTGATATACTGTGCTGAAATTAATCTTCATCTCGAGGGCATGTTGTATGGTAGTCTAAAATAGCCAAAAAATATGAGAAGTGTACAAAGGATCACAGTCACTAATTATCTTTTTTGGAATCCCATGCAACCTGACAATCTCATCCAAATATACCTGTGCCACTGCAGTAGTTGTATAAGTGGTCTTCACCGAAGAAAAGTGAGCCACTTTTTTCAATTTATCGACCATGACCATGATGGCGTCATGGTGATATCTCGACATCGGTATCCCAACAATGAAATCCATTGAAATGGTGTCCCATTTCCACTCCCAAATGTAAATTAATCTGCTGGGAAATAGGAGGCCAACTAGATGCTAATTCTTATCCTTCACTTTCTATAAATCTAAACATCGTGACACGAATTGGGCCACGTCTCTATGAAGTCCTCTCTAATGATACAACTCTCTCAAGGTGGTATGTATGTTCTTCACCCTGGGATAATCTAAATAAGGTACATGATGTACCTCTGCCAAGATGTCCTGCCTCAAGCCTCCATATCTCTGGGAACATAAATCTAGCCTCTATACTTGAGAATACTATCTTCCTCTAAGGAAAAACCATCAAACTTCCCTTCGAGGGCTTTCGAGACTCGATCTCTTCTTGAACCGCAATGTAGAAGCAATCAAGAGGAAGATGCTAAAGAATTCTTCTCACTTTCTATAAATCCGCAAATCAATACTCACTAAGGTGGCCATAGCCACATGTCTCTATCTACTCACTAGATTTTCACCACCACATTATCATTCCCTTTAACATGCTCTATCTCCATATCATACTCACAAAGTAACTCCATCTAATGCCACCGATGAGTGTTGAGATTGGGCTAAGACTCAAGTGATCTATCCTTAGTGTGAATCTCGACCAAGAAGAAAGTGTCTCCATTAAACCAAGGTGTGCACAACTTCCGAAGCTCAAGATCATGATTCGAGTAACTAAAATTGTAATTTTTGAGTTTTCAAGACTCAAAATCCACTACTCTGCCATCCCGCATAAACACACCTCCAATCCCTACTAAAGAAGCATCCGTGCAAATGAAAAACTAAACTTGTAGATTTGACACTAAAATAATAGGTGTTGTAGTGAGGCACTCCTTTAGTGTATTGAAGGCTGCTCACACTGTTTGACCAAACAAACTTATTCTCTTTCCTCCGAAGGGAAGTGATGGGTGTATAATCCAAGAGAAGTCCCGAACCAATCTCTGGTGGTATCCTACTAATCCCATGAAGTTGCATAGCTCAGTCACATTAGTGGGTGCTGGCCATTCCATAATAGCTCTAATTTTTGAAGGATTGAATGTGATACCTTCCCCATAAATGATATGACCGAAATATCGCACCTTCGTGCTAAAAGAATGCACACTTCTCCGAGTTCTCGTAAAGTTGCTACTCAAGACACCGAAGAACCTGACGAAGGTGCCCCTCAAGCTCCTCATACATGTACATGGTTAAATAAAAATCTCATCAAAGAAGATGAACATGAGGATATCTAAGAAGGTCCTAAATACCCCATTCATCAAACTCATAAATACTGCGGGGGCATTAGTGAAACCAAAAGCACCACTGTGAAATCATAGTGGCCATATCTCATATGGAAGGTAGTCTTATGAATGTTTGCCTCTGAAATCCTCAACCGATGGTAGCCTGAATTAAGATCAATCTTAGAGAAAACCATGGCTCCCTTCAGCTGATCAAACAAATCATCAATGTGTGGAAGGGGATAATGATTCTTAATCGTTACCTTGTTCAACTGGCGGTAATCAATACACAACTGCAAGGATCCATCCTTTTTATTCACAAAAATAATCGGTGCACCCCAAGGGGATACACTAGGATGGATAACAACTTTCTTTAAAAGTCCCTCAAGGTGCAACTTAAGTTCACGAGCTCTTGGGTGGTCATCCATAAGGTGCTCATGAGATAGGCTCTTCTCCCGGAACTAGGTCTATATGAAAATCAATCTCACATGGGGGTGGTAACCCCGATAGCTCCCTTCAAAAGACATCTACAAACTCTCTCAAAATGGGGTGATCATCTAGCGATGGTCCACTAGACCCATCCTTTGATTTTTCACTAATTGTAACAACATACATCTGACAACCCCATTGTACACACTGCTTAAGCTGCATAACAGAGATGGTGTGAATAGAAACAAGGGTTTTCTAACCCTTGAAATCACTGACTCAACTCCCAAATCATCTGCACAAGATATAATCTTGTGGTAACAATCCACTCTGGCCTTATGTGTAGACAACCAATCCATACCCAAGATGACTCCATATGAGCCCAAAGGAAGGATACGAAGATCCGAGGTAGTGGTGAAAGGTACCAAATCCACCACACACTCCTTAACTAAGGAGTCTACACAGATCTTGGATCTAGAAGTCATTTCAACATCCCAACTATGACCCTACCTAACATCCACCAACCTACATCACTCTACTAAAGATGGTGCAATGAAAGAATTAGAAGAACTAGAATCAAACAAAATGGAGGTAGGAATACCACCAATGCTAGCTATAGTCTCAATAACTTTACATTGATGCTCACTTGGTGGTTCTTGATCTGCAAACATCCTATGATTGTGCCTCATATCACCAAAAATAGGTTCTAATATCTATGTCTTACCCTTGTTATTAGGGTTATGTGGGAAGTCTCTCCAAAATTTCTAGTAACACCACAACCAAAAAAACTTCTTGATACTCTCCCACGTGTAGCAAGTTCGATCAATACTCACGGAGGTCTATGGTGTGGATCCCGATTATCCGGCTGCCATCTCTCGAGGTCTCTCCTAGAGAGCTCTGTTGAGTGATTTCTCTAGGCACCCTATGTCCTGATGGGACCCCTATGAGGAGGCCCCATACTCTTGTCCTCTCTGTGCATGTCTATAAGGTGGGAGGGACTATTGTTGTAGTTCTTTTTTGTGGTCTAAATGATGCCTATGCTAAACCCTTTCCACCACGAGGAAAAGTTACTAAGCCCCTTAATATTATATCATGCATCTATTGTATGCGGCTCCAAATTCATTCTCTATCTGCTGGGTCTTTCCCCAAGTCTCCTCTGCTATATAGGCCTTCTTTGAAACCTCGGTGGAGTCTCATGGGAAATGGATCTGCACTGCACCTCTAATGTCTAGATTCAGGCCCCGGATGAACCTATGGATCCACACCGCTCATCCTACATGTAACCAACATACTGGAGTAGATCCAGAAATCTACTCTCATACTCAGCCACTATAAGAGATGCCTATCGGAGGTCATGAAACTCATCTATCCGCTATTATATGAACCTCCGTGACAAGTATCTATTCTAGAAATGCTCCTCAAAGAGCTCTTAGGTAACTGTCTCAGAATCAACATGGATCTTTTGCTCCTCTATCCTCCACTAGACACCAGCTCCATCCCTCAGTAGATGGATCGCAACATGAGATTTCATGTTGCTAGAACAGAGAGATCTTGAAGCATCCGCTCAAGCTCACCAACCAAGCCTCTTCCTAAAATCCACCTATGTCACTAGAATAATGTGACAGTTGAAGCTTTAGGATCTCCCTGATGTGATCTACGGCTATGGTTTGACGCCCTCTAGGTCTCTCTGCATGCTCATCCCTAATCCTATTACTCGAGACCTCTCTCTATGTCCCGAAACTCGGTCATCTTGTCCCCTTTGTGATGACTCTGCCTTGGATGACTCTGCATGGGAGTTCTCTCCTCCATGCTCCTCGCTCGGTCAAGGAGATACCGAACCTCAATATAAGGGACTCTGTCATGTCTAGCTACATGTCCTCCTACCAGGATCCTCCGTGTAGGGCGACAATAGGATCTTGAAGAGTCTACAAAATCTGGGGTAGGATGGTTATTACATCATGATCTGGTGGTGGTAAGTATATGTCTATGTGAAAAGACCCCTCATCCCATCTCGTACCTCCTACATAGACCAAGGTGAGAGTTAGTTCACCTTTCTAAGTTTTATTCAATTTCCATGTTTACTAAAATATGTAATTTCTAAACTAAGTTATTTTCTAGATTTACAAGTGTGCTAGGTTTAAGTTTCATGTCTCAAGTTTTCTAGTGTGCCCAATGGTCCAAGATTTTGAACCACCACTCTGATACCAAGTGTAACGCTTGCTTTAAAACAACCCACTTGAGACGTAAGAAACAACCTAGGATTAGTTAGGAAAAATTATGGAATAATTTTTTATTGAATTAAATGAGTCTACAATGGGGTTACAAGGCAAAAACTGTCACTAACAAGTTAGAAAAATTCTAACCCACTAGAACATACTTTTCTTTTATTAACAATTATTAGAGGTCATAAGGTCAAAATTTAGGGTTAGAAGTTTCATAAGGTTAAGAGGGTAAATCCTCACCTTACCCACTCTCTAACAAGATTAAAGTTCAACTTTTTTTTCTCACACTTAATACATTCAAAAATTCCCTAAATCATTTCCATTGCATAGGAAATTTCCTCACCTTTCCATTGATATAAATAAGTCCTCCTAACTCCTCATATTTTTCAAGTTATGGGCCGGCGGGCCTTGGGGTGAAAAATTTCCCCAAGAGTGGGCCTGCAGGCCCATGGGTGAAAATTTTCCCAAAGGGCGGGTTGGCGGGCTGTGGGGAGACTTTTGGATCATTTCCCACGCACCCGCGGTCCATAAGTCCACAAGGGACATGTGGCACTTCTCAAACCAGCGTGGGGAGAAATGGAGTGGTGGGAGATATTTTGAAAAAATTTCTCACGCGGGATGAAAAACCAACATTGTGCCCACAAGTCCACAAGCCGCAAGGGACACATGGCATCACCTAATCCAACATAGGGAATGTGGGGCAGCAGGAAGAAAAATCACTTAATGCCCCAAAGGGCTAAGAGGATTACAAGGACCCGTGCCTCTGCCGACACCTCACGATGCCATGTGGTAGCTCCGGATTGGCTCAAGGGCCGAGGGGGGTGGGGAAAACCTGAAAAGTTTCCCAAAATTTTCCAAAGCACAAAAGGGAAAAAGAGTATCACTCTACTACCGACGCCTCATGATGCCATGTGGCATCACCTGACTGGTTGCGGGACGGTAGAGAAAATTTGGAAAATTTTCCCAAAAATTTTTTCCTAAGTGTTTAAGGGAAAAATTCAGCAAATGGGCTTTCAGGAAATTTTTCCCAAAATTTGACGCCAAGGAAGAAAAAACTTTAGAAGGCCATAAATTTTGGTATAGAGCTTAGGTTTGGAAAAATGAGGACTTTATGCAAATCTCTTGACGTCCTTTTTGCATAGAGATTATTAATTTTTTATTTTGATAAAGTCTAAGGGGTCAATTTTAAGAAAACGGCCTGCAGGCTTTCACAATGCGAACTGGTAAATTTTAACTTGTGAGATTTATTCAATTTTACCTTCTTCCTCTCTTAACATGTCAAATAGACATGGGGACATGTTCTTAGCTGGATTTAGGGAAAGTTTGTGAGGTAGATCTGATTGATTGAATTTCAATTCAAAATTTACCATTTTGAAAGAAAAACGACTATAAAACAATTGAGCCCAATTTGGCTAACTTTTGAAAAATTTCCGTTAAGTTATTTTTGTGTATTTGAATTCATTTAGGGTATACTACTTCAATTTAATCATTTAATTTGTTATTTTATCGCTGCAGTTCGAATTGTGCATTTTTGTTTAGATAATTGCTAGTTTTAAAATTACAAAAACAAGGGATCAAATTTTAAAGGGTTTAATTACCAATTCCTTCTTCCAAGTATTTAAAGTACATTCCAATTCTAATCTAAAACATTATTTGATTTAATTCAAACTATTCTAAACCAAAATGCAATTCTGATTTCAAATTATACACATTTCAAAAGATAGATTTACGTATTTTCCTCACACGGATTTCTTCCTTTCAAACAGAGATTTCAAATAAATTTCAAAACAGATTTTAAACAATAGTAATGTCTTTTGTAAAGGCAAAAAAACATATATATTCTGTTGGAATGATTTATTTTACAAATTCTTCATTTACAATGATCAAATACCACTTACAAAGATATAATATTTCTTTTCTTTCATTCAAAAATAGAGAACAAAGTGCATCACTTTCACATTTCAAATTAAAACTTTCATAACCAAATACAAGCATATTTCCATCAGTAAATGTATTACATTATCATCCACTTCAAGTGGGAACAAGGGATTTACAAAAATAACTCTCATAAGGGACTCCAAACTATCTTGTTCTTTGCTCCGAACAACAACATGCCAACCATCATACTCGATCTTGATCACAAAAAGGGATGGGAAAGTCAATGCTCTCCACCCAACCAAAACATCCAATGAAAGGAGAAGCTATCCTTCTTCATTGGCCCCGATCCCTAATTATAATGCAATAAGAAATGTGTTTCAACTCATGGCAACAATAGGATTCCACATCATAATGCAATCTTTCAACATGCACATTTCAAATTAAAAACATAGTCCAAAACAAAACAACATTTTTACAACCACATGAAATACATCACACAAAACTGAGGCTTCATCATGCAATCCAAAGGAGCAAGAAGCTATGGGGGATGTTGCTTATGCCTCCCAAAAGGGAAAATGGGTATCCACTTGAGAACAACCCACCGATATATATATATATATATATATATATACACACACACACACACATATATATGAATATTATTCAAAACCCTGTCATGCCCTTATGCCTCCCCCAAGTACCCTTTATTCCTCACATTTTCTTATTTCTCCACAACCTCTCATGGCACCCCATAATGAGTAATTAAATGAAAGCTATTTCTTTGTAAGGTGGAACCCAAATTTCAACTCCCTCCGCCCTTATACCTCCCTAAAACCACTTGTGCCTCCCAAAAATAACCCCATAGTATTCTCCTACACCATTCCTAGGCCATCTACCCAACAGCCCACAATATATACGAAAACATTCACATAATAACATTTACATATATACAAGAAGATTTTTTCAAGAGCCAAGCTCTTACCTCTCCATGATCGAGTTGTTCCAAGTTCCAAAAAAAGAAGCTTTATCCCAATGCAAGCATCCAAAATAGCCAAGCACAAGCATACAACAATATTCCATAACTTCTCTAAGTAAGAGCTCCCAAAAAAACAAGAAAAATTTGCCCAAAAAGAAGTCTCCAAAAGTGAAACAACCTAAAACAAGGAAAACAATTCAAATTTTATAGAAGAGGGAAGAGAAGAGGATGAGGTGGATCCATGTAGGATGCCACTTCACACATCCTCAACTTCCAACACATAATTCAAATTCATTCTCCAATGCATAATCAATATGTGGGTGAATAATATGACAAATTTGCTTACACACTCAAACAAGCCCATGCCCCGTAAGGACTAAAATTAAAATATGTAAGAAAAGTACGATTACAACATTCAACTTGACTTGTAAAAATGCATAAAAGGTCTAAATTTAACCCTCCAACCATAGGCAAGGTTGGTATGTGAATTTAATAGGCATGGGACAAGTTTAACTTGTCCCGCAAGCCTCCAAAATCAACGTCCAAGGAAAATTCGAATTTCCAAGAAGGTGGAGTGTTTCAAACTCAAAATTGAACTTACACATCACTTACAAGATCACATACACATTCTTACAACACTTTAAAATATGGCCAACAACTCTATTAATTACATTCTTATGAAATCTTTTAATTAATTAACTTAACAATATGATTATTCGCAATATTAACACCACATTAAATAAATAAGGAAAGGGTAAGTGCACCACAAAATAAACATATGCAATAATTAAACAAAAGGGATCAAAATAAAATAAATACATAAAATCCCTTGGTCACATTTAAAGGTGATCCCCCCCATGGGAATCCCTAACACTAACAAACACACACATAAACAAAACTAGTTACCATGGTGTCCTTGTTGAATTCATCTAGAATTCCAATGTGGTTGGTCTCCAATCCCCCGATATTTGTTGTGATATTTTAACCTGCAAAACATAAATACCTCCTTTGGCCTCGTGGCCATATCAGAACATCCAAATGAATATAAATATAATTCCTAAAATCATCTAGATATATGAATCACAACAACATCAAAGCAATCTAACAATATCATTATAGTTTTATCAATAACTATATCATCATCCAATAATTTTCCATTTCTAGGGATACTCACAATATCCAAATATCACAAGTCCGAACAACATCCATCATATACCCATGTCAAACAATATAACATCATCAACATATAAAGTTTCTCTAATAATCATCATGCATCATATAAAATCAAAGTCAACAATAATCCATGATCAAATATCTAACATCATACTAAATCAAAACTATAATAATTTCCATAATATAGTCAAAAGTGTCATCATTAGTATCAAAAGGTGTCAAAGGGAAGTGGGCTCTACATCCCCTCCCCTTAGACGAATTTCTCCTAGAATTCCTAGAAAAATGTGGGAACTAAACTCATAACAAAGTAGCATCCTCCCATGTAGATGCGGTCTCATCATATCTTTCCCACTTTGCACCCGAATCTAATCAACCTCTCTTCCTCAAGGCCCGGGGTCCTAAAATCTAAGATGAAAATGGTCTCCACCATCACCTACCCCGTATCCTACACCTAGAATGATGTCCAATCTAACACATGATAAGGTTACGCAACATATCTCCTAAGAATGAAACATGAAACACTTCAAGTAAGCAAGATAAGCTAGCCGGGCAATGCTAGATGGTAGGCCAAAGGGCCAATACGCTCCAAGATCTCAAAAGGACCCATGAATGGGGGGTAACCTAGAACCTTTTCCATAACGGATACGTATCTTGTGTGGCCTGACATGAAGGAACACCTTCATGCCCACATCAAAACTATGGTCTATCCTATACTAATGTGCATACTTCTTACGCCTATCCTATGCCTCCTGTAGTCTCTGTCTGATCAAAATCACCTGCTTGCTCCATGTCCTGCAACAAAGCTGGTCCAAGAGAAACCTTGTTTCATCTAAGAGGTGTCCTACACTCTCTACCATACAAATCCTTAAAAGGATCCATGCCTATAGAACTCTAAAAACTATTATTGTAGGCAAACTCCACTAAGTACAGTACTCCTCCCATCTAGACTACTTGATCCATCACATACATCCTAAGCATGTCCTCTAAAATATGATTCACCCACTCAGTCTGTCCATCTGTCTCTGGGGTGATATGTTGTGCTGAAATTAATCTTCATCTCGAGGGCATGCTGCATGGTAGTCTGAAAATGAGAAGTGTATAAAGGATTATGGTAACTAATGATCTTCCACGAGAATCTGTGTAACCTGAAAATCTCATCCAAATATACCTATGCCACTGTAGTAGCTATATAAGTGGTCTTCACTAGAGAAAAGTGAGCCACTTTTGTCAATTTATCAACCATGACCATGATGGCATCGTGGTGATATCTCGACATTGGTAGCCCAACAATGAAGTCCATGGAAATGGTGTCCCATTTCCACTCCGATATAGCATGAGGAAAGAGAAGGCTAGCTAGATGAAAATTCTCAGCCTTCACTTTCTGAAACTCTAAACATCATGACATGAACTGGGCCACGTCTCTATGAAGTCCTCTCTAATGATACAATCTGTCTCTCAAGGTGGCGTGCATCTTCTTCACCCTAGGATGGGCTGAATAGCATGCATGATGTGACTCTACCAAGATGTCCTTCCTCAAGCCTCTATCTCTGGGAACATAAATCCAGCCTCTGTGCCTAAGAAGATAATCCATCTCTAAGGAAAACCCATCAAAATTCCCTTTGAGAGGTCTCTCGAGACTCGATCTCTTCTCGAACCGCAATGTAGAATCTGCACAAGAGGAAGTCTGGAAGAATTTTGCTCCGCAAATATGTGCTCACTGAGGTGGCCATAGCCACATGTCTCCGTCTGCTAAGAGCATCTGCCATCGCATTCTCCTTCCCTTTCACATGCTCTATCTCCATATCATACTCACAAAGCAACTCCATCTAACTCCGAGCTGAGCGTTGAGTTGAGGCTGCTGCTGAAGAGATGGTGAAGACTCAAGTGATCTATCCTGAGTGTGAATCTCTGACCAATAAGAAAGTGTCTCCATCGAACCAAGGCATTCATAACTACCACAAGCTCAAGATCATGAGTCGGGTAATTAAGCTCGTAATCTTTGAGTTTGTGAGACACAAAAGACACTACTTTTCCCTCTGCCGCATCAACAAACCTCAAGACCTGCTAAAGAAGAATATGTGTAAATGAAAAACTCACCCCGTGGATCGACATTGCAAGAATAGGTGTTGCAGGTGAGGCATTCCTTGAAAGTACTAAAGTCCTTCTACTTTTTGAACACCAAACAAACCTCTTCCCTTTCCTCTGAAGGGAAGTGATGGGGTGTGTAATCCGAGAGAAGTCCTAAAAAATCTTTGGTAGTAACCTACTAATCCCATGAAGCTGTGTACCTCAGTCATAGTAATGGGTGCTAGCCAATCCATAATAGCTCTAATCTTGGAAGGATTGATAGCAATACCTTCCCTAGAAATGATATGACCCAAATATTGCACCTCCATCTAAAAGAATGCACACTTCTCCAAGTTCCCATAAAGCCGCTGCTCCCAAAGACACTGAAGAACCTGGCGAAGGTGCCCCTCATGCTCCTCACGCATACATGATTAATAAAAATTTCATCAAGGAAGATGAGCATGAAGTGATATAAGAAGGTCCTAAATACCCCATTCATCGAAATCATAAATACTACGGGGGCATTAGTCAAACCAAAAGGCACCACTTTGAACTCACAGTGGCCATATCTCGTATGGAAGGCGGTCTTATGAATGTCCACCTCTGAAATCCTCAGCTAATAGTAGCCTAGCTTAAGGTCAATCTTAGAGAAACCATAGCTCCCTTCATCTGCTTCAAACAAATCATCAATGCGTGGAAGGGGATAACGATTCTTAATCGTTACCATGTTCATTGGTGGTAATCAATACACAACCGCAAGGATCCATCCTTTTCTTCACAAAATCATTGGTGCACCCCAGGGGATACACTAGGATGGATAAGGAAATTATCCAAAAGGCCCTCGTTTTCAATCTCTTTTGAGCTCATAGAGCTCTAGGATGGTCATCCGATAAGGTTCTCGTGAGATAGGCTATGCTCTCGCAACAAGCTCTATATGAAAATCAATCTCACGTGGGGGTGGTAACCCTAGTAGCTCCCCAGAAAGACATCTCTAAACTCTCTTAAAATGGGGTGATCATCTATCGATGGTCCACTAGACGGGTAAGTGCACCAAGTTGGGGGACAATTAAGTGGACATCAAATCCTGAATTTTACATTAAAAACAACAAAACATCAAATTTAGTCTTCTGCAGACTTGAACCATGCCAAAAGTAAAAAATATGTCATAAAAATGGTACCATTGCGTAGGGAGACTATTAGCTTTGTAGAAATACTGATTTTAAAGTGAATAGAATAGGATAAATATCATTTTATAATTTTTTACTAATAGTAGGTCTTTAAGACACTTTTTCCCGTGAATGTTTATGTCTACGTTTAAGACTAAAAATTTGTTTCACTTGTCGAATGTGATAAAATTATACCATCCCAACCGTGGTGAAATTATATACATGTTCACAAAAAAAAATTATTTGATTTCAATATTTTTGATGAAGTTATGGCGGCAAATGGAAAGTGCTCTGTTTTCTTTATGTTTTCATACCACTTTCACGGAAAAAATCATAAAAAATAAAATATTACTCAAAAAAATACAAAATAAAATCCATCCCAAGATAGATAGTGGCATATAACTTCTCATTAAAGAAAATAAATATATATCAATTTTTGGTCATCCAAATTGTGGGCAAACGGACTATAATCTTATCGGCATTTAAAAAAAAAACCAAGTCATTGAATTTTGAGTGTTTAATATAGCTAATCTTGTCCATTTTTACAAAAATAGTATTTTAGAAACTATATTCCAGATGCTACGATTCATATTAATATAATTTTGTCTAATTTTGAGTGTATGTATTGCTAATAATCCCTACAAGTTGATATTATGTTGTTATTTGCAATATGATGTCCACGGATGACCCTATATTTGTCCATCAACTTCCCGCACTTACCCAGACCCATTCTCTAATCTATCACTTTGTCGTAATAGCATACATCTGACAACCCCATCACACACACCTCTTAAGCTACATAGCAGATATGGTGTGAAAAGAAATGGATGTCCCGACCCCTGAAATCACCGACTCAACTCCCAAATCATCTACATAAGGTATAATCTTGTGGTAACAATCAACTTTGGGCTTGTGTGCAGATAACCAATGCATACCCAAGATGACTCCATATGAGCCGAAAAGAAGGATACGAAAATCTAAGGTAGTGGTGAAAGGTCCCAAATCCACCACACACTCCTTAACTAAGGAGTCTACGAGAGATCTTGGCTCCGTAATCCATCTCAACATCCCAACTATGACCCTACCTAACATTCACCAACCCGCATTGCTCTACTACGAGACGGTGCGGTGAAATAATAAGAAGAAACATTATCAAACAAGATGGAGGTAGGAATACCACCAATCTTACAACATCTATAATTCATTCTAAAACCATTCTAAATGCTCAATAAATCATATAAGGAACTACAAATCAACCTTCATATCCTCGCACCGAGCCTCACTTCACCACTAGCACCTTTTCCATAAATCCCACGACATTAATGACAACACTAATGCACCCGGTTTCAACAATTTTTATCTGATTTGTGACCATCTTTTTATGAGCCCATTCTTAGTAGGTATTATGAGTGTTTGAACACTTTTAAAACCTTTTACGCTCCACACTTTTCAATTTCTCCAAAAATGTCCTTCATAAAAAAATTCTTTTTTTTTAATCGTATATCACTATGATTTTATGCCCAAATTGTTTTTTTCTTTTAGAAGAAAAACAAACATAAGGTTGTGTATGAAAATGAAAACAATCATCTTCTCCATTTTTGAAGGGTTGATCCTCAAAATCCATCTTCATGATGAGAAAATAATTTCCTTTCTTAGATTCAACCTTGAAAGATTCAATCATATCTTTATTTATACATCCCTCATTGTGAAGGTATTTGTCTTCAATGGGATCAAATTTGGGAGAATCAAGAACCATTCAATCTATGTGTTATTTATTATAAATATCATCTCCTATAAATGGAAAAGATAAAGCTTCATATTCAAAATCATACTCACAAAAAAATAGTCATGTTGGGTTTTTAGAATATGATTGAAAACTTGAGAATCACGTAGAAGGAAGTTATTTGATGTCATTTTTATTATAGGTTGATTTCATAGAAGTCATTATTCTTGGTTGATTCGATAGAAGTCAAAAGTAGGTATTCTACTTTTGTTTTTGTTTTCTTTAGAGTAACATTTTATGTATGCGAGTGCTTTACTTGGGTAGCGAGAGAGAAGAGTCGTCTTATTTTTCTTATGAGCAACTTAAAAATCCACAAGAGTAGTTATTCATATCATCCATGAAATCCTCGTGAAATTAATTAGATGAATATTTACAATACACGATGTTTGCATGTCTAAATTCTTCTACTCCTACAAGTTCTTCTTAAACAATATCATCTTCTTCATCTTTTCTTGTTCTACGTGATGCATTTAAGGGAGGATATTCCAATGCAAGAGTTTTGTGTGATCTAACAATTTGATTCTTGTTTGTTTTTGATGTGGAACATGCAGAGATACTTTCTTCTTTATTTTATTTAGCTCATTGAAGAACTTTTATAGCAAAAACTTAGTACCTTCATGTTGGGAACTCCGGACCTTATTCTTCATTGATTGGTTCTTAGACTTCCCTAACTGATAAGATCAATTTCAAATTTAATATCGACTTCCTAATTAGTGTCCAAACTGTTTGGTTAATATCTCCACACTATGAATCCAACTTGCAACAACCGAGAATTTAAAAAGGACCTCTTTTTATTATCTATCGTAGTGCAAGGACAAGTACGAATATTTTTATAACCATGTTGAATTATGCCATAAAATATCTCACCGAATATTGTAGTTCATTATTCATTTTAATCAATTGATTGAGAAGGGTATTATAATCTTATAATGACTTGAACCATGCTTAAAACTTGGTTTTCATGTCAACCCAATAAGTAATTAAATGTGATGGAAAGTAGTATAACCATTCAATAATGGAATCTTAATTAATCAATGAATACTAACATAACAACATATTCATGTCCCTCACCCAGAATTCCATAGGATATGATAAAAGCTATAATATTGTAATTTGAAAATTGTTTTCCATATCCATATAACTTGGGAGATTTCTTTCTCGATCCCCGATGTAATTATTGAAGTGATGGAGTCAAAGCCAATGGACCAGATTCTAACCCCAATGTACTAACTCAGCCATATTTGGAGGAAGAGTATTCAATGGTTAACAAGAGATCGAAGATGAACTAGGACTAATAACAATATATTATAATGGATTCTTAGAATCTTTTCTTTGATTATAAATCAACAAAGGATTTTCAAGTGATGAATCTCATATTTTTAGGTATAATTAATTTTTAAAAAATCTATGTATTTTGAGATATTTGATATTTCTGATTTTTGTATCATTATAGGTTATATTGCAACACAATTTTACCCATTTTGAGCACCAAAAATATTGAAAAAATAATTTCTCACACAAAAAAATTAGGTGTTTTCACCAATGCTCTGGGACTAGGTTTGTCTTCTTAGAAAAGTGGCAGATCTGGATAAATTATTGAAAACATGAAATATATTCACTACTCTAACCATCATAGATGTCATTATAACTAAGTATCACACACGAATAATACATTAAACCTATGTGCAAAATTACATGGAGGAAATATGTGTGTAGACATAAAAATCTATTCTCCCAAGCTCAAATCCACTTATGACACCTGTAACGTTAAATTAACCTTTGGCCCCATTTCAAATAAATTAATTTAAATACACTCAACCACATACATATGTATAGCTAATTAATTAATTAATTAAACAAAATGAATAACTACGTTCACACCGCACCCTTGCACCTCACCATGCTAACTCGAACAACTCACTAGTTATAACTAACTAGCTAGTTTACTAAGCCTTTGAAAAAATGCTCAACCATCCCTAACTTATATCCTAAGTACCTAAACATTACTAAAACCACTTTCTACAAAACCCTTATACTCATCCTAACCAATTAATTTTTTCTCAAGTCCCCCTTGCACTTATTATCTTAACTACTTCGTGATCCTCCAAAATCAAGTTTGAAAGAGAAGTAAAATATTTCACTTTAACCACTTAGCTAGGGTTTCCCAAGATCATCGGTGATTTTCCTGATCGCCGGCGATCTATATAAGTTTGTACTTAGACCCCTTTTGGAATATGCTTTTGTGTGTTACAGAAAAAAATTTTACTCATTTTTAGACATCCCAGAGATCAAATTGTCTTCCATTAAGCTCCATCAACATTACATTGCTCCATAATCATCGATTGATTGTCATATCATCACCAAATCATATTCGTTCATCTTCTTCTCATTTAATAATGCAAGAAAGGTAAATTCTTCTTTTTTTCTATTTTGATCACTAATTAAAAGTAACATGATTCATATCTCGAGTTATTGTTTCATACATACTCTCATAACTCATTTATATCATAATCTAGTTAAGATTTTGTCTCTATTTTTAACACTATTAAAATTAACAATAATAGCTACTAATTGGCTTGATCACCGGTGATTCATGTGTTATATTTACTTTATTATATATTATTCATAATATTCCTAACCTTCTTCTATATGTTTTTGTTTTTTCTAACTTCTTTCCCAAGATAGTGATTTCGGATGACTCTAGGTGGTAATAACTACTCCACTGTTGATTGTTTCCTTATTGTTCTTCATCATTTTTATTAGAAACAAGTAAAAGCTCCTCTAAGCTATAGAGATTTTTACAATTTAGTCTACACATTTTCATCACCTTGAAGCCATATTTCCACAGAACACATCATATCCATGAGGCCACTAAAGCAATTTGGAATGTATACTTATGAGGCTCGAAGACTCCATAAAGACGTGGTACAATATGAGAAAAAATATGAGGTTGGTCTAAAACTATCGAAGACCACCATACTGCACTTGAATTTGATACTCGACACCACACTATCCCATCTCAATGACCCTCCGTAAAATGTATCTTATTTCTTTGTAGAGGACTTCATTTTTGTACCCAAATCTGCCTTCATTGAGTGAGGAAGGCCTAGTTGGTTCTATAGGCTCTAACGTTTCTGAAAAAAATACACGGATCAAGAATATGACCTATGGTTTGAAGGTTTTCATTATTATATATATGTCTACGTAAATAAGTGACACAAATATTCATATTTTAACCTTAATCATATTGTATCGTAATCTTGTTATCAATAAAGGACATAATTGTTTCTTGAAAAGGTTAATATCCTTCAAAGGAAGTCATTGGGATTTTTGGGGATTGGATTTTTCTAGATAACTTGCCATTTCATGTTACTAATATTTTTTTTAGATGTTTTGATTTGTAGGCGTTCTTGCATGGAAAATATCCTTCTTTACTTCCTTCATGGTGCACAATATCATATAATCCACATTTCGGGTATCCCATAAACCCCGCCATACTGAGGTTTAGTTTGGTTTTTACCCCATTGAGAAATCAAGAAAATATGAGGTAAAACTCATGCTCGATAATGTGTCTATGTAGAGAGGGGTGAAAATGAGAAGGGGTTTTACTCAATACATAAAAATCATATTTTATTGACATAAACCAATAGTATTTCAAAGTTAACAATGAGAAGGCACCCTTTTAAACAAAAATGAATAAAAAACAAGTAAATAATTTCTTTTTCCATAATTTTACATAAGTAACCATTCTCTTTGAGTAAAGTTGAGATGGAGAGCATAACATATAACAAGGAGATGGAATAATCATAGTTTTGTGCTTAGACTAAGAGAATGAGAGATATTACAAAAAAGAAAAACTAACACTTTTGAATGGAGAAGCCATTCAAAGTTATAGTTTTACATTTCATCTTTTCATCTACCCCCCACATGATATCTGATTATTTCCCACCACTTATCACCTCTCACATTCCTTTAGAAAACAAAAATAAGCCCCTTTCTTATTAATAAAAATTGGAATTTTACAATGTAAAATTACAATGGTAACTTAACAAAACAGGGTGAAGGATACATAAAATACAATTTACAATGGAGAATTAGAAAGTAGAGAGAGGGTAAGTGCAACAAGTTGGGGGACCAAAAGGAGGTTTTAAGTGGATGCTTTTTTCTAAAAAATAAAAATCTTTAACTTGTATGAGTTATTTTTTAAATAGTTACACTCAATATTTGAAGATGTTGCGAAGAACATGAATCATAACATCTTCAATCTAATTTGTAAACTACTAAATTTTATTGAAAACACTTAATTTTAAGTGGGTAAAATAACTAAAATACCAACATGTGCTCCTTTTTTGGTTAAAAAAACATAATAAAGTGAATTCCATGTGCCCCACCATTTTTGACCAGAATTTAGTATTTTTGAAAACCCTTTAATAGAAAGATATCTACCAACATCTAGTTTGGGCTCCATTTTTAAGGATTTTTAGCAAGTATTTTTCTAAATAAATTTTATAGTACCTAAATTTTTAATTTTTAAAAATAACGGAGCTCCAACCGTGTGCCCCCTAATTACCTCAAAAATATAGAAAATTAGATTTTTTTAATATGTATAAAATTAAGCATAGTTTTGTCTAGTATAGTTTTTCAATTTTGACTTGCACTGAAAAAAATATACATGATGAAATATAGACATTTTTAAACTTCAAAAATAGCTAACATAATGCGTACACGTTATAAAGTGTATGCATTATTCTCTTTACATATAAATTATGGGCCCCCAATTTAATTTTCACCTCTTTCATGAGATTTATATCTACATGTTGTCTTGTCTACAGATTCCTATACATTCTTTACAAATTTTGAGTAGTTCATCTTGTCCCCTACCCTACTTTATATTTTTTTATAATCATGGGTGACAAAAGACGAAATAAGAATAAGATGAAATTTGAAGAGATGATAATAAAGAAAGTGCACAGATGCAAAAACTTTGACATGGAAAGGTACATATGTTATATCCAATGTACCTAATGTTTTAGAAAATGAGGATAAAATACATAATGAAAATGTAGAGAATTATGATTTTGTAATGAATATTGATATTTAATTTATTGATATTGTTGGTATGGATAAATAAATTGATATGAATCCAAATGTTAAATCTTTACGTGAGAATCCAAATATTGAACCTTTACCCGAGAATCCACATGTTGAACTTTTACCTAGAATCCAAATATTAATCTTGAAATGTGTATGGAAACATTGAATGAATAAAATAGCCTTGTTAATTAATCTTCTATTGTAAGAACGCGTCTTTCCATTTTGTGAAGAAAACCAATTCACTTAATTGAAATTGATGAAAAATTATAAAACCAATTCCTAACAAAATGTCTAAAATAAATTCGAGAAGAAAAGATAGGGGAATTTGGGATAATTATTTTGAGAATTTAAATGACATGGAAAGATGTCAATTATTTATTACATTGATGAAATTAATTAAGATGATACCTATAATGAATACCTAGGTTAAAAACATCTAATATTACTAGTTGAAGTGCATCAATTGTTGAAAATATACATAAGCTATACAAAATTATAGGTGTTAATAGATGTAAAATAGATAGTAATGCTAAATGGGGTGCACTTAGGAATTGTATAGTAAGTGATAAAACAATTAATAAACTCTTGATTATAAAAACATGGAGATATTTGAAGCTAAACGAGAAAAACACTAGTGGAAGCAATAGGGAGATGAAAAATTCTTGAGTTGGTCAATAAAACTTACTATTGGGAATTCTCTCACACACTCCCATGTAAGGAAAATAATACGTCTTATATTCTAAAAGAATTACTTGTAAAGTATTAGAATGAGAATAAAAGGGTGTCATCGAATTGAAGAGGTACAACAAAAATAAGAATAGATTCTCGTAATCATGAAAAATTTGCAAAAAAATATTGGATATGACTCAAACACAATTGTTCTCTAAGTTTAAGAATGAAAATCCAAAAATTAACATTAGCCAAAGATTCTTTGAAATGAAAAAACCCTTTTATATGGAAATCCATCACTCACATACCACTTGTTGCATTAGGAATCATGTTGAATTTTCAATGAATTGTCTTTTTTTTTTTCAAATATGTTGTGTTTTCCATAATGACAAGATGTTCGAGGAGTGTGTATTAAATTTCTCACCAAAATATCCTAGGAAATTTACTCCTACAATTTTTTTACTTGAAAAATCAATTGGACAATTTTCTTAGAACAAAACATGTTTTAATGGAAAGTGCAACATATGTGGTGGCATGCCAAAATTGGAAAATTTTATCTATGAGGAGAGTACACATTCAATAGGAAAAGAATTAGTTGGTTTCAAAAAGATAAATCATTGGCATATAAATTAAAATATGGAAAATAATCTAAGAGGTGTGAGCTTGTTACAAAACAATTACCTATATCATAATATATGGTCAAATTTAGAAAGGAAATTGTTTATGAGTATGCAAGGCACACACATAGAGCTCGATGGTTGGATGAAAAATTCAAGTTAAGTAAGGAAAAATTCCCACTTAGTATTATTGTTTCAGTTGTTGAATTCACATACAATTACACATCATGCACCACAAATGGAGGTTCGATCTCAATATTTTAATCGGTGAAAGTCGTTATTTTCGTGTATATAACATTCATGAACTCTACAGAAAGAAATAAGAAAGATCAAAAAATATTAAGAGAGTATCATTTCTACATCAGTGATGATAGGACACATTATACAAAATATGTTCAAGGGTGCTTCCTGGTATTTTTGTGAACTTGAATGAGGGGAATTTTTTTGTCATTTAACATTACATTTTGTCGAAAACTACACATCAAAATTCAAGAATGTATACATTTTTATGTGGTAAGCGGGATGAAACAAGAAATAGGTGTACAACATATCTAGACTTTTATAGAGGTATGACATGGGAAAGGAGAGCATGATGGTGTAGAAGCATGTGTTAAAAGAGCACTTCCAAGTGAATAGTAAAATTTCAAGGATGGTGCTAAATTTATAGGTGTAAAAATCATTATTGATTGGTGTTTCAAGAGCATGGACACAAAATATCAAGAGATTTCAACAGTTCTTATATATTTCTTTTTTATGGAGGAAATATTTTTCAAGCTATAAAGATTGTATGATGGTTGCAGGATCAAGTCATATGCACTCATTCCATAGTTCAAATGCAAGTTCTCGACTATTTATACTAGTTGCATGGCATGTTTTTCTACATCATTTAAATTTTTTGCGTGGAATGTGTTGGTACCCAAATTGATTCTCCCTCAAATTCTAAGTAGCATCACAAGTTTTGGTAGGAATCTTAGAGACATATAGATCATGGTGAGTCATTTTATAGCTGGGGATGGGATCTAACTGGCCCTCAGCACTCAAATGTGGAGAAATGGATAGCACCCTCAAGAGGATTTGATCTATCCTCACTATTTTAGGTTGTGCCTTTCAACCAAGGTAAGAGAACCCTTTTGTAGCATGTTGTTTATGGAGGAGATGGAGATGTCCTTCCTAATGAATTTGTTAAGGAGACCTTGAAGAAAATATGATCAATGCAAAAAAATATAACTCTCACGAGTTGTCACTCTAGATAGTGGAGATATTCTCTAGGAAAGGTTTAGGCTACTAAAGACATTTGGAATCCTAATTGTTTCTGTATGTTTTGGTAATAAAATTTATGCATTTGTATACACACATGAAAAATAGGGGTAGTATGGGTAGGATTAGTTGTTTTTAAATAAATTTTGGTGGGAGGTGAGGCAGAATAAACTTGATTTGCCAAATCTTTGAGAACTCTTACAAAATGGAAAGTCTAGATAACAAAATGCTTCAGAATAGCTAAAATGTTCCTTTAACCAGAATATGTACTTCAATGGAGGCCCGTTTAGCACTTTTTCACACAATCTATGAGATTTTAACATGAAGGATTGAGTTAGAAGACCTAATAAAACATAAAAATCTAAGATCAATCACGCCTGAGGTACACCCAGAGGCTTACAAACAATCTCTATCAACAAATGAAAGAAAAGTGATTTTAAATCACTTATTTCACTACCAGATGAAATCTCTTACTGAGAAATGAGATTACAGATGCCACTAAACTATCACAAGGATTGAGACCTATGTGATTAAGATAGATTTTGATACAAGATTGTAATAGGAACAAGAAAAACTATTTGCAGACATTCAAAAATGAAACAAACACATTTTCTCAAGATCAACATAGAATAACTCGAGTTTGATTAAATTTATCATTAGGGGAAAGTTTCTAGAAAAATATCAGATCTTGTCAATGGTTGTAAACTTACAACCACCTTGACATGATCAAAATTAATACAAAAGAGATATATAGTCTTCTCAGACGGCTTCTCAAAAGTCGACTTTGTCAAATTTTCCTCTTGGGAATTTTCTTCGACCTCTAACACTCCAACCATTTGCACGAAAAATTTGTGCCATTTATAACATTTACAATAGAGCCTCTTTTCCCCCAAAATATTGACATTGAGTGCTACCAGTGCTTGCCATGATCACGATCACGATTCCAAGAATTAGATCTGTAAAAAGTCACTAGGTGCTCATGGGGCAGATCTCTTTGAAAATCTCAAAATTCAATTCCTTCATCTGGTAGAACACTCTCCCTTTAATTCTCCAACCACTTCCACCCCTAATCTATCAAATCTGGTTCCTTGCATGCTCGGAGAAGAAAAATAGAAAATCATATCGAGCCCGAGAGTTAGACCATTTTAATGGTGAAAGATGTCTCCATATTTTCCCCACCAAACTCAGATATCAAAATTAACTCTCCCCTCTATTTGGCATGTAGGAAATACTAAGAAATCATGAAGACTCGCACTTCTAGGCATGTTTCAGTAAAATGGGGAAAATCATATTCAAACTCTCACCTATAGTCGATCTTTACTTTGAATTTGGGTTGTCCACGTGGAAGATTCAATTTAAAATAGGCTCGGTGTTTCCTTTGACCTTTTACAAAATTTTGAAGAAATGGAAAAATTCCACATTTTTTTCTGCACCTCCACCCTTGAGAAATGATACTAACACGTGTCCTAAGGTGGGTCCCAATGGAACCATAAAAAAATTCTGCTATTTCACCTCATTTTTGGAAAAGGGAATTTTTACAAATTTCCCCAGGAAGTCCACACCTTCATCATTGATTGGAGCAAGTTTTGACTTTTCTCTATTGGGCCCGTGGGTCATTTTGATGATTTTAGTCATTTGAACATCAAGGGAAAAAAACCAAGTTTCCCCCGATGGCCCACCTCCCGCCTCTTAACATTTTCAAAGCCAACCTTGACCTCCTTCTTATCGGGCTTGCAGGCCATTTTGAGATTTTAATCCTTTTGATGACAAGAGAAAAAATCCAATTTTCCTCTCGATGGTCCACTTCCCCACCCCTTTGAATTTTCAAACTGCCATGTGTCACAATGGCGCATCTTGAGATGATCCCCAAAGGTTGAGACCTTGAATGAGCGCGGGCTCGCCACATGTCGTTATGGCACAACTTCAAAAACCTTAAGGTTTCAAAATGATTTGGCAGGGCGTGCTTCCATTTTAGAATTTTATTCCATTTTTCCAAAAGGGAAAAACATTCAACTTACCTCTGAAGGCCCGCATCTCCGCCATTAGCTTTGCCACGTGTCCTCTTGTGGGGTCAAAGTAAGACTTTTTCCCTACCACTTAAAATTTTCTTTAATCAGAGCTTGGTGGGGCCGCGGGGTGAGTTCAAACCTTTTTCTGAAGTAGCCAAAAGGAAAAAGTTCAAAAACAAACCCATTGCGCCCCATCTAATTAGAAGAAGCCACGTAAGCACCAAAAGAACCAATTAGAAATGAGCGAACCACGGGACCAAATTTGCCTTTTTGCCAAAAAAGTAAAAAGTGATAAGTTAAAGCATTTTCCCACCATCCCACCAACCAAAAGAAGCCACGCTATCGCCAAACACTAAGGAATAACTTTGACAGGAAAAGACACCCATCAAACCGTCCAAAATATAGAAAATCACCATTCATGCCCAGAACCTAATTTTTCGCTAAGGATGATTTTTTTTTAAAAAAAAAAAAAACAAGTGAATCATGGTTCTGAGCATCCCTTTGACCATGTATTTTAGATTTTCAAAGGCATACAAATATATATTAACCATTCTTGAGCTTCCATGGTTAGGGAAAAATAGGAAAAATGACAAAGCCCACAAATTTTGAAGAAATTAGGGCAAAAACAGGAAAGCTGGAGACTTTTCAAGGAGGGACATGACAATGGATTCTACAAACAATTCAAGGCATTTCAAGTGGAGGTATAAACTTTCGAACACCCACATCAAGAGACAAAATGTTTCAGAACACACAGATCAGAGGAAAATAATGGCAAATGGGGTGAAACAAATCGAGAACCAACAAAATGAATGTGACTCACGGTATTGGGTGGATGAATGCACTTATAGACCTCTTATTCCATATGACGCATATCAAGTTCCATGAGCATTACTACTTTCGGTGTTTTTAGATCATATGACAACATTACTTGATTTCGACCAAGTCTCTAATTTAGTGCAATAAGGTACATATGTATAACATGTTTTAGATTTATAAATTACTAAATGATCAACTCTTAATGTATTTTAAATTTCACTTGAGTTTTACTTTGTGATGTAGGGCATGTTTTTCTAGTTATTGCAATAGAATTTAATGAAGAGGGAACATACTACTTTTTGTCTTGTTATGTAGAGGGGAAAAAAATGACTTCCACAATCATTGAAGGTGAATAACTTGAGTATCCCACTAGGTCAATGGTACTCACTAGAATTTGGCTTCAATGATATCCTATCAAAAACTTAAATATTTGGTTGTTTGAAGACTATGAAGTACATTGAAAGATACTTCACTATTCACATTTAGTTCTTGCAACAATTATTCAATTGATAAAATATCAAGTTAGGCCATTAAACAAGAATCTATGGAAGGTTCGTGAATAAGATCATGAAGTTATTCTTGCTACTATCAAGAGTAGAGTTGATCCATGCAGTTCATTGGATTGAATTTGCAAAGGTATGTTCTTCACGAATTTAATTTGAATATTTACTTTAATAATTTTTTTAAATTTTTGTAGGATTTAAAATTCTATATAATTTCTTAATAACATGTTTATTTAGGTTAGTCGAGCCAAAAAAGCTTCCCCCTTCACGTGGTTGGCACTTTTAGTAGAGAATTTATTATTCTCGAATCCAAGAGAAACTAAGAGAAATTAAATATTAGAAAGGACAAATAAACATAAATTCTCACTTCACCACGTATATTGTAAAATTATATTATTAAATTTCTCATTTCATCACCTATATTATTCACGTGGTTAGAAACAGAGAACCTTACATTGACTTAGACTAGACAATTCTATGATTTTGTAAAAATACAACAACGAGAGGACCGAATCGATATGGAGAAAGCGAAGATGGTATTTTGTAGAGGTACCAAAATGGAGGTGTAGCATCATGACAAGACCTTTCTAGGTTCTATGGAGTTTGAGAAATAAAATGACAAACTTAAAGTAATTTTTGGTCTCAAGGATATTAAGGGATTATGCATGTATGAAGTATCTCGGAAGAAACTAGAAGCATTGGCTGCAAAACGATTCCTCCACTAGTATTTACCAAGCCATCTTGATGCATGTGCATAGTATTATTAGTCCCAAAACTTCTATTTACAAAATATAGCATCAAACAAGCTTTCACCGATTTGAGACAAGACTATTCACTCTTTTGCAGGCAATAGAAGAGTGAGATGATGGAATTGAGATGGAGAAAAATGACAGGATGTTTCATAGAGGGTACAAACACGGAGGTGTAGGATCTAATGAAACCTTTCTAGGTTCCACGGAATGCGAGAATTCACCCGGTTAGGGTTATAGCATTTTTGGTCTTATAGATCTTAAAGGACTACACTAAGACAAAGTAACATGGAAGCACTATGAGCATTTGATACTTAAATGAAATCTCTATTAGAATTTACCTAGAAATCCCATTGCATATGCACAATCAGTTTGGTCTTATGATCTTGTTTGTAAAATATAGCATCAAACAACCTTACAATGACTCAAACTGGACTATTCGACACTTTTGTAAATAATAGGACATCGAGAGGACCAAAGAAAGATGGAGAAAATAGATATGGTATTTCATATAGGGTACCAATGCGAGATGTAGGATTTAATGGGTCCTTTATAGGTGTCACAGATTCCTAGAAATCACCGCACAAAGTTATAGCATTTTTTTGGTCTCATGGCCCTTAAGAGACTATGCCCGATGAATTAGACCAAAATCACTAGGAGCATTAGCTACAAAAATATGACTCCACTATAATTTACTAGGCCATATCGACACATTTTAGTAGTTTTTTTGGTCCCACGAGCTTCCATTTGCAAAATATAGCATCAAACAACCTTAGAATGACTTAAACTAGATTGTTTGATGCTTTTGCAAACAAAAAGATAGTAAAATGAAAAAATCAATATTGAGAAAAATAATATGGGATTTTTAGAGGGTACAAACGTCAAATTTTAGGATCTGACGAGACCTTTCTAGGTGTCATGGATTCCGATAAATCAGTAAACAAAGTTATATTTTTTTTTGGTTTCAAAGCTCTTAAGGGACTACACCTAAATGAAGTTTCCCAAAAGCAAAAAGAGTGTTGGCTATATAAATGACACCTATATTAGCATTTATCTATCCAACTTGATGCGTTTATGTATTCATTTTAGTCCCATGAGATTCCATTTGCAAAATATAGAATAAGACATCCTTATCCCCGACTCAAACCGCACTATTTGGCACGATTACAAACAATAAAGCACAACGAGAAAACTAAATCAAGATGCAAAAAGAGAGATATGATTTTGTAGATGGTTCCAACATAGAGGTGTAGGATCTAGTGGAACCTTTCTAGGTGACATAGAGTCGAGAAATCACTCCGACGAAGTTATAACATATTTTGGTCTCAAGCCTCTTAAGGGACTATGCACAGGCCGAAGAAGTAGCCGGGAAGTACCGGGAGTTTTAGCTACTAAAAATATGCCATGAGTAGTGTTTATCAAGCTATTATGATGTTTTTAAACATTTTCCAAAATATAGCATCAAAAACATTACACTCGACTTAAATTGGACTATTCAAAGTTTTTACAAATAATAAGACATTGAGAGGAAAGAATAAATATGGATAGAAATAAGATGGTATTTTTAAAGGGGTACTAACATAGAGGTTTAGGATCGATGGGACCTTTCTAGGTGACAAGGATTCTAAGAAATCATCACACAAAGTTATAGCTTTTTTTGGTCGTACGACTCTTAAGGGACTACGCCCAGATGAGGTAGCTCAAAAGAACTAGGATAATACGATACCAAAATGATGCCTCCAATAGCATTTACCAAGACATCCTGATGCATTTATATAGTCAGTTTTGTCCCACGAGCTTCCGTTTGCAAAATATAGCATTGGAAAACCTCACACTAACTCAGATGGACTATATAGCACTTTTGTAAAAAATAGGACATCGAGAGAACCAAATCAAGATGGAGAAAAATGAGATGTTGATTCATATAGGGTACAAACATGGAGGATTAGGATCTCATGGGACCTTTCTAGGTGCCACGGATATCGATAAATCACCGGAAAAGTTATAACATTTTTTATCTCGAGCTCTTAAGACACTACACCCAGCATTTAAGTATCTTAGAAGCTCTAGGAGCATTGAATACCAAAACCATGCATCCACTTACACTTAACCTATCAAACAGATGTGTTTTCGTAGTTGATTTGGCTCCAAGAGCTTTTTTTTTTGAAATATTCCATTAGATAGACTTACACTAACACAAAGTACATTTTTTTTAATTGTTAAAATCAATAAGATACCAAGATAACCAAATAGAGATGGAGAAAATGGATAAAAGGTTTCATACAGGGTCCTTAAATGGAGGTGTAGGATTAGATGAGACCTCTCTAGGTGTTGTGAGACCAAAATATGACCCATCAAAGTTATAGCCTTTTTGGTCCCATGGATGTTAAGGGACTACGGTTGGATGAAGTAACCCAAACGAAATGACATCATATGGCATCAAAAAAATCCTCCAAAATCATTTACCTAACCAATCTATGTTTTGCACAATCGGTTTGGTTCAAGAGCTTGATTTGGAAAATAATGCATTAGATAGACTTACACGACTCAAACCGCAATATTTCGCATGGTGTAAACAATAACACAAGAAGAGAACCAAAACGAGAAAAAGTAAATGGTAATAGGATTTCCTAGAGGGTCCCAATGGGGAGGTGTAGGAATAGATGAGACCTCTCCAGGTTCCATGGGGACCGAGATATCACACGTCAAAGTTATAGTCTCTTTTGGTCTCTGGTTAAGGGACTACGCCTAGAAGAAGTATTATGAAGGAAACAACACCATCCAACACAAAATCAAATCCTTTTAAAGTGTTTACATGGCTACCCCAACATTTTGGTGCAATCGGTTTTGTCCCATGAGCTACTATTTGTAAAATAATGTATTGGACAATGTTACACTAACTCAAACTACAATATTTTTCACGCTTATAAACAATAACACAACGATACAACCAAATGGAGATGAATTAAACCATGATATGATATCCTAGAGGGCCCCGATGGAGGTGTACAATCAAACAAAACCTCTCCATGTGGCATAGAGACTGAGATATCACCCGTCAAAGTTATAGTCTTTTTTGGTCTCGGGGCTATTAAGGACTATGCCCGAATGAAGTATCCTGGAAGAAACGACACCGTATGACAATAAAATAAAGCCTCAAAAAGAGTTTACCAAACCATACTCACATTTGTGAATGGTCCATTTGAGGCCAAAACATTCTCATTTGCAAAATATTGCATTGAATAGCCTTACACTCGACTCAAAGTAAAATAATTTCTATTGTTACAAATAATAGGACAACGAGAGAACTGAATGAATATTGATAAAAATGAGACAAAATTTTGTCAAAGGTACTTACAAAGTGGTTTAGGATCAGATGTGACCTTTCCAAGATCTGATGAGGTGTATTTTGGTTGTAATGGCCCTCTTATTTTTCTCCCTCAACTCTTTCCTTTCTCTATCCATCAAACTCAGCTTCTCCATTCTTCCTCTACCTCCACACACACTTATCTCAATATAAATATAATACATGTATTTACAATAGAAAATTTGGAACACATTCTAATAAAAACTCAAAAGTATAGTGAATGTGTAGAATTTCCAATAATGGAGTTCGTACTAGTATTATGGTTGGATGAGGGTCAACTCTCAAGGATCATATTCATATATTTTTATCCCAGTCAAAGAGGGAATCTCATTAGGAAATATAATTTATTAGTGCTCCATTATTATAGATATTGTAAAGAGAATAATTACGTGAGTAATTATTCACATATTTGGTTGTATTATTTGATAGTTGTGATATTGTTGTGAGTTACAACAAAGATTATCACGGATATAGGTAGATTGTTATGTTGTTTGAGCAACTTCCAGAATATAGGAATTGCTTCTCATTATATATTGTATGATCCAAAACAAATTAAATTAGTGTGTGAAGAATATTATTCACAATAATATATTAAAGTTTTATAACTATGTATTCATTGTATAATCTGGTTGTGTGCTTACATTTGGTATCGGAGCAGTGAATCCTGAAGTTGAGAGTTTTTGTTTGTGCTAATATGATTTGGTAAATACTGGAGGGGCAATGATTATTCTTCATTTTCCCTGTGATATGAAAAATCTTTGCAAATATTTAATATAATAAGTGTTTTGTTTTGAGAGAGATCCATACACTGCAACACCTATTTTATCAGGATGAGCATGATCTTTATTGTGCAGTTTTGTGCAGTTCTGAGTTTTATTGCTTGGGGGATCAGTTCTGTTTTGATCCATTTTTCATTGCATCAATTTGGTATTCATTTGGTCTCATATTTGCATGCATCTTCCTGGTGTTGGGCAGATTTTTCACCTTACGGAGCATATTATTGTTGAAGGCATGACACAACAATGGACTTTTGCAATGATACTCTAGCAAGATCTAGAAACTTAACATCCAGGGATCCTACGTCTGCATCAGATTTTGCTATTAGATATGTGTAGTCTCTTGAATCTGCAAGCATTTCTGATATGATCTCGTTCTATAACCTTGGAGACCTGATTAGCATAAATTTTTATTCTTCCACGTGGTCTTTCATACCACGGATCTAAGCACTACATGCAAGATTTTCTTTAATTTTGATCCCTTCATCACCATGCCACGTTGTATTGGAAGTTTGATCGATATAGCAGCCTATTCTGTGGAGAAATGAACTGATAGGATACTATAATAATCCATACTCATTCGCATATCTGATCATTTTTTGAGTCAGATCGAATTCTTAATGCGGCCTGTGCACATTTGACAGATATGGGTATATATTAATTCACCACCGCCTATTCATTGAGTTATTTGCATTGACTTTTCAAGCTCGTCCAAGTATAGATGTGCATTATTCTCTTTCTAGAGACGACCCACATATTGAAGTCTTAAATAGTTGAAACTTGCAGTTTGAAAATAAGATTTGTTTTGATTGCAATACTATAATAAAATATGATTGTGGATTGGTGCGGCGTGCACATCTTAAGCTCCTTCCAGCCAGTTGTCAAGCCACTTTCCATTGGATTCCATAATCTCTGCCACGAGTTTGTGAATGTGGAAGGCATCTTATTGGAAGTTATACACTAAGACATGCTTGGTACGTTCGGTTTTGTTGCGGCTATATTGCTCCGTCTTTGGTCTGTACATCAGTTCTTTTGTGAGGTTAAATACATCTCATTCCTTTCCTTTCATTATTATTCCACCAAATTTTTTCCTTATAGTTTTAGTTTTAAAAGTCAACATTATTATTATTAGCTCGTCCACATGTCATTTCTATGTTTATAGAATAATAAAAAGTAAAAGAGTCTCATTAGTCGGTGTTAAGAGGAAGTTTCTAATTATAACTTTAGTTATATTAGAAATGTATCTTATTATTTGTCAACAATAGTGAGTAGAGTTTTGTAAATGAGTCTATTGTCAAAAAGTCAACAAGTCAAAATATTGTAAAAATAAAAAAATTCCCTCACATTTCAACTATTGGACGCATTATCGCTTGTAAGCAAGGTCCAAGTGGGGGTACATTTTCGGTGGAAACCGACACCCAATAGTTTGTAAATGAGCCTCATTTCCATATCCACTAAGTAAGTAGCAGAATACCGGAGGCAGGAGGCATCGGAGGTTGGAGGTCATTCAACGACCTCTCGTCAGTCGCCAACGACGGGGCCGCACAGATGGTTTGGTGACATTTTTGTGGTGTATTTTCTTTCAGCTTGTGTCGTGTGCTTCTTGTCATGTTTTTCAGAGTTCCAGTATCAGTGTTCCTGTTTTGCAGTGTTCATGATTGAATAAGTGGAAATTTCACATTGAGGGGGGAACATGATCCCAATGTTCCATTTCCATTATGTCAGCTTTTTCTATGTATGTACGAGCAATAGATTTCAGTAGAATTTCCTATGTTATTCCTTGTAGTGAGATATTGATGAGGGCTGATAATAGTACTTGGCACATCATGATGTGGTTGTAGGTAAACCACTTGAAAACCTTCGTTTGTGGTTTGTGGTAAACCAATAGCAAAACCACCATTCTTGGTTATTAGTAATCCATTTGCAAAACCATCACTTTGTGGTTTGTGGTAAACCAATTGCAAAACCACCATTCTTGGTTTGTGGTCAACCATTTGCAAAACCATCCCTGAGGTTTGTGATCATCCTATGAAAATCACCGGATCATCAAGTGCAAGTATAAAGGGGTTTTCCCCATGGTCGCACTAAGGGGGAATGTTAGGAAATATAATTTATTAGTGCTCCATTATTATAGATATTGTAAAGAGAATAATTACATGAGTAATTATTCACATATTTGGTTGTATTATTTGATAGTCGTGATATTGTTGTGAGTTACAACACTATCACGGATATAGGTAGATTGTTATGTTGTTGGAGCAACTTCCTAGAATATAGGAATTGCTTCTCATTATATATTGTATGATCCAGAAACAAATTAAATTAGTGTGTGAAGAATATTATTCAGTAAAATAATATATTGAATTTTTATAATCGTGTATTCATTGTATAATATAGTTATGTGCTTTCAATCTCCTCTATTATATCGCTTATTCAAAGTGAGACGTGGAAGATGAGAAATGAAAATTAAAGTTGGAGAAATATATTTCATGGTTAATTATTACTAAGTATTAACAAGACTAATATGGCTTCTAACTTCCTGTCAAACATCATCATTGCATCTTAAAAATTAAAAATTTTGCACTCGTACTTATAAATTTTTTTCTTAACTTCCATACTACTCGATTAGGAGGGCATGAACATATTAGGACCATATTTCCTAGTCTCATTCCTAGAACCCTCATTCACCTACTTGTACAAAATAAGCATAGCAATAGTGGAATGAAAAATAACAGACAAGGTTTATCAATAGCCAAATAAATCTTTCTTGTTTAGTTTAGAATGGGATTCAACTTTCCTATAGCTTAGTGACCTTTCATTCATTGATAATTCCTTTTATGATAAACCCATGTATGCTTTCAAAATATCCTTCAAAAATATAGTGGTAAGAGTCAAACCTAGTGGGTGTGATGTGATTTCTAAACAACTTAAAATTCATACAAATTTACAAGTCGTAACACAAATTTACAAATATCTCTATTGTTATAAATTGAAGCCAAGTAATGGTGTCTCCCTATATCCAAGGATCGAGGACTACCGGTCTATGGTAGGATTGGACACTTAGAAAAAAATTGAGTGTTTGAATTAGAATTTCATTGCACATGGAGAAACATTCTCAAACATTAGAGTAATGGATCTTGGAAAATAACATTAAAACTAAGAAATCATCTCAAATTTCAAGTCTATGTCTTGGTATAGGTCATCTTCATGGTCATGTTTTTATTTCTACATTAATTGTTTTGGTCATTTTCATTGAATATGGAAGTTTGAGGAAAGGAATACATAGTTCAAGAATTATTCCCATTTAGATTGTTGACAATGCCAATGGCGTGTGAAAGTGTCTATGGAATTAGGCTAGTAGAGGGTGGGGTTGTACCTTTATTAGTTGTGTCTCATTGAGTCATAGGTAGCATTTCTAGTACTATCGAGAGAGAACTCACCATGCTTGTGTGATAATATTAAAAGATCCCTCGGCTCATGAGAACTTGTTTTTATAAGGATATAATAATAAGGTTTATTTTAGTGAGAATGAAAAAAAAAAATAAAACAAGCATGACTAGAATTACTTACGAAATGCATTCCTTTGCTTTGAGATTATATTTATAAATGTAATTCAACTTTCCAAGTTCTCCATATTTTCCAAATTTGGGATGAATTGACATTATGGTCCTCTCGAAAGCGTGAAGAACACAACGAGTTGAGTTCCCCCCCTTTGTTGAAGTAAATTTAAATGAAATGAAATTTGGAATTTTGATGTGGCACGTGGAAGACATTTATTTTCCTACCACCGATTTAATTATTGATGAATAATTGTTATTAGTTGGATTTAGTTTCAATTATTATGATAAGTATGTTTTTGAGATTGCCAAATCATTGTCATGTTTATTCATGAGAATACAATTATTATTGTGTCATGGTGAAGGAAAATAATTAAATCCTCCCATAATTATGAATACCTCTCCTATAAAACCTCATACAAATTGATATATTTTACCGAGTATAGTGGGACAAGGCTAGTTAGTGCTTCAAGAGCATAAACCGAAAAGGAGAGATCGAAGGAACTGTAGAGGAATTTGGAATCTAAGATTTCAGGAGGACCTTAGGGATGGAAACATTTCACTAATTAAGCTTGTAATAATTTTTGGGTATCCTTAGATCCTTCGGTTTATGCTTGTTTCAAAAACATTGTCTTAAGGGGCATAGTTGATAGTTTTGGTAAGCTAAACAACAATGGAGTTTTAAGTCTTATAAGTCAAGTTAGTGATGGTCCTAATAATTTTCTAAGGTGTTTTAATAGGGGATAGTACTAAGAATAATTGAAGAGTGTAGAAAGTGTATGATGATATAAGAACCAATATAAAGAGACCTTGAACAAGAAGAAGCGAAAGTAAGGTAAATACAAATATACACATTGATAAATTAAATGAATAATTACTCACATTAGAGATAACTCTTTATATACATACATTATCTAAATATTGATTTCTAAATTTTGATGCATATTATACATTTAAAACACTAGTATACAACACCAATAAATAAATAAATTATCCATAATTTCTTATATTGTCAAGTGCACATCATATTAGTTTCATATAGAAATTATCTCAAAAGGTAAGTTATCATACAAAAATATCGAGTTCCAAATTGTATTAACGAGTAAAATAAATATAATAATGCACAAATGGATCATATAATATCAAGTGATTCCATATAGGTGTACATACATGTCGAATGTGCATGCAATTACATACACATAGGAATAAAAAGAAATGTAATAAGACACACACACACACACACACACACACATAAATATATATATATATATATATATATATATATATATATATATATATATATATATATATATATGCCCTCCCTAAGACATAGATGGATATTTTGACATGAGTTCAAATCCTCCAAGTTCTCCATAGAGTCCTCTTCTACTCAAAACATGCCTGTAGTTGAACCTATAAATTCAAACAATTTGTTTTTCAAAAATTAATATATAAGTTTTCCACATGTATAAGACCATGATAATGAAACTATTTACATTTACAAGCACTTATCACAATCTCTTGGTCACGTTGAATCCACATCTCATGCTCGAGATGATTCATTGGGAGCTACTTAGACCATGAACAAGAGTATAAAAATGATGAGTTGAGGATTCCATGCACTCGAAGTGAAAATGGAGGGGTTTAAACCCTACATACACGTAAGATTACAAAATAAAAAAATAAAATTAGCGAGAAATAGAACTATGTTAAAAATAATGTTTTTGAATGCGAGATCAAATTATTTACACCAAATAAGTACATGTATGTGTAATGAAACTATTTTATACACAATGAAGGACATTATCAACATAATTTAATAATGCTACAATGAAGGAAATTATTTTAAACATAATGTAACATAATATTAATTACACGAGATATTTAATGAAAAGACATGTAGTTTTAATACATCGGTGAGTTGTTGCGCTAATTAAATCACAATGAAAATACCATTTTATACTCTTCACATAGATGGTGGTGTGTCTAGTGAGGTCATCAACATTATGAAACATAGATCACGTGAAGTTACTTGAACATATATAATTTATATATAAAATAACATACATATATAGACATATATTTGAGTTCAAAAGTTGAGTCTAGTTTCATACATGAAAATTTTACATAATTAACATTCTAAATTACCTTTTGAATGTATGCATAGACACGGTGCTCATAGCTTGTGGTCAAGATTATGACTCCCTGCTTTGAACACTTTAATATCAATGAATACATGTGTATAAATACAATTATTTCAAAAATTTAACATATATAAGTAAATATAGTACTCAAATCCTTTTGTAACATACATAATAAAAAAAAGAAATACCTATAAACGTTTTACCAATGTGTAGAATCCAAATATATCACTCAAAAACCTATATGACATAATGACATTATCATGTGTACTACCAAAGATAAATCCAATAACACCAAGTATGCATGAAAGTACAATGATCCTCAAGCCTTATACATATACTACCACATGATGAGTAAAGATGTGGCCTCATACTAGTACTACTTAAGGGAAAACTCTATGTACCTCCACAAATGTTTGGATTTGAAATTTCACTCGTATGTCATACAAGGGTATCGAGATAGCCCCAAAATGCATGGAGTGTATAAATATTTACTTGTCTCCTTCACTGCTTGAGGGAAAATTTTAGGGTGAGGTTGACTTTGTGTGGAGAGTCTACCTTGCTGAATAGGTACATGTTGTGCACCTTGTTTATCATGTGCAAAGCCTTTTTCTTAGCCTTGGAAATATTGGAAATAAAAATAGTTTGCGATATCGTTAAGGATAACCTCACAATAGAGTTTCTTGAAAAATTATAGTGGAACCTCATTGTAATTGGAAGGTGGAAAATCAAACACCATAAGCCATCGGTCCTAAAATATATTTTTAATTAAAACACTATTGCTTTGTTGTGGAATGGAAACCATTTGCATGAAAATGGAATAGGAAAATTGGTTCGAGGGTCTGTGAATAAGGCACATATGAGGTATTTTGTAATTTCTTTTTCTTTACATTTGTATATGACAATTTTTTGGTGTAATATTCCCTACAATGCTCTCTATAAGATGTTAAATGATAAATTAGAATCATTTCTAAATTAACTTGAGCTATTAATGCCTCCAATGTGTTTTCACAAGAGGCACGAGTGGGGGTTTGTATAATGGGAATCGCTGATTTTTTTATTAATTCCTCAATTGCGATCTTGTTTTCCATTATATGGGATGCTAAATCCTCCTTACTACACAAGGGATGTTCTAGAACAATAGGAGGGATATGATGGTTCACAAGAATTATAAGGTTTGGTTGTGGTTGAGGTGGAACTGTAACAATAAAAAAAATGTATTCAATTCAAATTCTACTATATAATTACAAAATTTCAATGCAATTTAGAGAAAATAATTTTTCCTACCTCTTCTTTGCGGCACTATTGTCGATTCATATGTTACCATAAATTCTCGACGGTCGTGGGAGCTACATGCAGCCAAATATAAAATGTGAGAACATTTTTTCACCGCCCAACCTTGTGTTTGGGGGAAAAGAAAATGAATAGGGATCGGACCTTTTTTATTTATAGTTTAGTATAATGTGTATGCATTAAAACATGTAAGGATTATAGTTTTGTGAATTACTAAACCAAAGAAAACATAACGCAATCACATTATTGTAAAAAGGGATCACATTTTACTCATTTTCACTTTCTTGTCTACTTTTTGTCCCCCCAACTTGGTGCACTTACCCGAGAGAAAAGAGAGAGAAGATATTTGGAATTAAGAGAGACAAATAATCTCTAAGTTACTTTGTAGAAATTCACTTCAATGAACTCATGACCCTTTGACAACTTCTTCAACTTGATGAAACCTTGTAGTACACTCGCATTTAAAAATATCCTCTTTGGAATGTCCTCTCTCTTAACAAATTTCATATCCTAAATAGGTACTATTAGCAAATAAGTGAGAATCCCATAATATATAGACCACTTCAGTTAATAGAAAATACTTCTTCCACTTGAACCAAAATTCCAATCTCTAAAACAATTTTATGTATCTCTGATCTTACTTGTTTTGATGTTCTTGGTGTGTATAATTAGAAAAATTTATTTCACAAATTGATGTTAGTGATCCTTTCAAAGAAATGACTGTTGTGACCTATGAGACAAAACAAATTAAAATACTAAATCCTATCATAAGATATGGGTGAAACAAATATTCCGCATGAATAATGCTACCAAATTTTGATCAATCCATCTAGTGAGATGGGAATGAATGTGAGACCAATATTAGGGAACTAAGAGGGATTTCATTCTATTTAAGCACTAATTCAATTATTGATCCTTAGTAAGTATGAAATTCTCCATGTTGAATCCTGTGAAGTAAGATCCTAGGAGATGAGCATCAAATCCTAACAATTTGGGATTTTGAAGCATTGCAAAATACCATTCGAATGAGGATTTCCATAATCGTACCATCATTCACCTGGAGGGTTTTGTGAAATTGTTTCAAACTTCTATGGGTGTTCTTACTTCAACATTAGAGGCTCAACATCCTTGTTTCTTAAAAATATCCCAACACTTATTATTTATTTAAGCTTTATTTTTATAAGTCCAATTTAGTTAACGCTTTCTTAATTTAGCACTTTTGAATTTCCTTGATGTTAAAAGGGCAATGGAAAGTATGAAAAATGAACTATTTGTAGAACTTATTATTTATAGGAAATTTCGCTTATCAAGGATTACTATGTTTAGAATCTAGTATTCCCAATTTCATAATGGAACAAAAAAGGTCTTAAAATGCTTTTATTTCACCAAGATATTTTGCTCTAGTTTTTTTAGCATTTCAATCACTATAAATCCATACATCTAAAAATAAGTTTTTGTTTCAGAAAATGTTTTCAGACATTAAAAATAATGTATAAAATCATTGGATGTAATGTTTGATTCATTTGAAAGGCATCTTGAGGAGTCTCTATTAAAATATCATCCCATGCAGACATGAGGTTTGGGAGATATGAGAAAAAGGTTTGTTGAGAATAGAGGATATATAAGGAAATTTTGGTAGGATAAAATAACTACAAAAAAAATAGGGGAGAGAAAAACACAATGAAATACAAAACATGATTGAGTATGAAGGTATACCTCTTTCAAACTCATTTTCCATCTCACTAGCTCCATTTAACTCACCTTAAACTCAACATAGCTAACCGAGGTCTAGTTGAGGTTGGAGGTTGGGTTTCACCCGAAAAAAGGGGGAATGGAAAATGACACAAAACTCTCCAAAATGAAATATGTGTAAGGATCTTATGAGGATGAGTTTATATTTTCTTAAAATGGTGAGTTGATAATACTTTTCTCATACCTAAGTCATCATTTTAAGTGGTGAAAACTTTCCTTGATAGGGGATCCCATTTTTTCTCCCCACTTCCCATTAGATGTAGAGAGAGGGGAAAATGGACATAAAGCCTCAAAAATGCTTCCATGGGTCTACATTTCATGAAAACATTATCCACCATGAAGTTAGGTGAGTTTATAACATCTTCTAACCACTTAAGTATTCACTTTAAGGGACATAACCAACTCATCCATTGGTAGAGAACTTTTTTGTGTCACCTATGTCCCCTTGCACCAAGGTACAAAGGTAAAAGTTACACCTAATCTCTAAAACAACGCTCAAAGCTGATTTTTTTGCTGATGTAATCAAAATAGACATTAAAATAGATGAAGGAGTTCGGTTTGAGGAATTAGAGAAATACATAGAGTTTGAGGGGGAAAATTACATTATTTTGACTCCAAAGGACCCAATGCATCAATTACAATATTTTTCAAGAACTAATTCAGCTTGAAATTTTCCTTTTCAGTCCACTTTCCACTTTTACATTAACACGTGTGCGAGTAACCGAGTTTCCACATGAGTAAAAAATGAGTATGAAAAAATATAACATATGTACCATGAGGAGGGTATAATTTAATCCAGTTATTCCTTTTTTAGGCTCCTAAATCTTCCCAATGTTATATGAAATTTTTGAGCAAGTTCCACGTTTTAGAAAGACCCTTTTGTTACACTTATGATAGGTTTCTACATTTTTATACACCCATAATTCTATATTCATTACTTTACCTTTAATTACATATATCATATTTCCAATTACTTAGATATGAGTTCAAAAAAACCTATAAACAAAACATAAATTAAAAAAGATATTACTTACAAGGGTTCTACTCAATAAATTTACTTTAGCATTATCTTATTTTACAACATCTATCATAAAGGGTATATTATATCTATTATTACAACTATTAGTGCTAAGGGACGAGGTAAAATATAGTGGAATGGATTTATAGATTGCATTAATACTTATGTGATCTGTAGGAGATCTATATGGCATTTGAGCGCATGATTTTGGAAATGTATTCTAGATCTTGGTCAAAATCAACAAAGGGGTTAGAAATAATTGGAATTCAAACTCCATATTTGAAAAAATATTTTCTTATCTAATTGTGTGCGTAGATTTATAGTGCAGGGATAATTAGAGATTTAATCACACATGTGCATGCATGAATATTCTTGAAATAATTGAATTTTAGGTACGACTTAAAATTAGTAATGAATCAATATATTTTGACGATGATATGAAAAGTAACATCAAAAATATATTTCCATGTTTGAGCATAATGCTAAATTCTAAAATGTTTTTAGGATTTAGAGTCAAGAAGAAACAAGATCGACCCATTTATAGTCTATTTAGCCTAATCACAAACCTAAAAATATCAAAGAAATCAAAAAAATTAATTTATAAATATATATATTCTTATATATATGTTACTATATTTTGGAGTCTACTTAATTAAATAATATTTTGTATTACTTTTGCATGTTCTATCAAAATGAAATGGCACTAAATGTATTCATAAAATTTACTTAATTATTATAATCAAAATTTACAACCTAATTAGGAAATTTTTAATTATTTATATATATCCTTATTACAGCTTAAATCATATGTCTACTTTCTTATTGTAGACTTAATGGTTAGAAGAACACTTTGTAAACACATTATTGATACGAAACATGTCAAGTTGTTGACACTAATCTTGAGGAGCTTGATTAAATTCATACAATGATTTTCTCAATAAGAAAACATAAGTGGATTTCTCATTATCAATAGATGCTAGAGGTTGGGAAATGTGTAGTTATTCATTTCTAAAAATGAATATTCAAGAAGACATTTGTGATATCCATATGGGGAATTATTATCCATATTCCAAGTGTATACTGCTTCATTATCATGAATAGAGATAGTGTTTCATGGTAATAAATTCCTTCAACATATAAAAATATTTTCATGTATGTTTGTATTTCTAGTTGTCGTTGAGGACATTTTCTGCATAGTTATTATGGTACTCTCACTTACACCTTACTATTATTAATTCTTTTAGAAGAGTAACCAAATCCAATGGATTTTTTATTTTTTCAAAGGAACAAGATCTTTTATACTCGTCTTCCATTCAAGATGCTTAGAAGCTTTTATTAAGTCTTAAATCTTTGAATTACTACCAAGTATGTCGGTTTTGTACTTCCATACTAATGTTGGGATATCACCGTACATAGTTCTCTCGCATCTTCTTACAAGGAACTATCCTCATTTCATACTATGAAAACCCATTTTGGTAATGGTTTTCCACATTCAAAAGGTTCATTCAGAATTTTATCTAGCACTATTGATGGATTTATTTTCTACCTTGTTATGGCTAATAGTTTGATCTATAAGAAATAAATAAATAAGAGTATTTGTAACTATCATATCCATCATACAAAGTTTCGAAGTGATTTTTATCTTGACAAAAGGAAATAACATAGGTGTATGTGATGAACCATGAGCTTGAGACCTTTCTTAAAAAAATCATTATGTCAAAAAATAATATTAGAGGTTCCAGGTTCTAAATGGTCATGTTCTTTAAAAAATTCATAATGACTAACAAAGATGAAAAGGGATTCCTTCCATTCCATTTCTTTGCACTTTTATCTATGATAAGCTCCCTTACATTACATTTAAAAAATCTAAAGTCAAAAATATTGGCTTAACACTAAATCATTTGTTTTTGGTTTCATACTAAACATTTTTATATGGTTAGTGATATTTTCAATGTAGTTTGAACATATAATACATACTATCAAAAACTAAGGTAGAAAATCTTTACGATATAAATTTAGCAATTTCCTTGAGTGTTCAATTTTTCATCATAGCTATAACTTTTTGTTAATGGTGTATGGAGAGATTTGTTGAATTTGAATTCTTACATTTCTTGAAAATGGTAATAGTATTATTATTAAGAAACACTTCTCTACTATTAGTTGTATGAAATATTATTTTCCACTTAGAAAGATACTCAACAAATCATGCCTTGAAAATGTTCAAGTTTTGAAGATATTTATACCCAACTAATTTAAGACATTTTTCTACTCATAGTTGATATAGGATTGCCTATGAACTAGAAATATCATATATCATACAACTTGGGTAATTTTAAAGTCATGAACTCCTAGGTAATGAACCGTATTACCATGTTATATAAGATCTACACTAATTTTACAATTCAGATCTTATATCTTCTTTCCTTTCCACTTGAACACATACTCCTTATGAAATTTCATCCTAATTCTCTTTTATATAAATATTTTGTCATCAATATTTTTATTTGGAATTTTATCATCCAATCTACTCCTCCATCTATAATTTATCATTCTTCATCATCTTATCATGTTGTGTAGTAAGGATACATTTTTTCACATTAAATATATTTGAGATATAAATGTCTTCTCGACAACTCAATTTTGTTAATAATTTTGTGAATTATTTTTATGATTCTATATTGTACTTTCTTCTTCAACTTAAAATTGTTTTATGTTCCTTTAGGAAACCTTTCCACCTGTAAGTATGACAATTCAATGTTTCCAATATGTTATTTCAAATCCTTATACTTCTCATTTAAGTGTTATTTTTATTACGTATTCAATTTCGATAAATGATTACACACTTCCAATTGATACTCTTTCATTTTTTGAAAAATATCATACTTTAACACAATATTATTTATTGTGTTGTAAGTGTTTCACCTTTTCAACTCATGTTGAGACAGCCCATAGATAATTTTGAATGGATTTTTCCTATACTCATAACTAATGATTTATTATAAGTATCTAGGAAATATTTTGATGTCATATATGAAATGTTTGATGATATATATGAAAGGAGGAATGTTTGATAAAACATGACAATGCAAACATAAAAATAAAATACTCGACAAGAGGAATTGATTCGCCAAAAAAATTAAATTGTATTAAAATTACATGAATATATAATCCATATAAATATGTAAGAAACAAAAATTACACTAGGAAATAATATCCGTAAGGGATTACATGTACACAAAATTTGGAGATGAATCTAAACTCAAATATTAATTTCCACAAGTAAAAGGGATTCTTTATATATAAAAATTAAGAGATAATTGAAAGGTAGGATAGGATCATTCCCTAATTTACACGTCACCCTTGTAAAAATGTGGGATTAACTACAACTTAAATGTTTATTTACACTATATTTTAGGAAAAACAAATCTCACCTTGGAAAAACAACTAACTAATGTGTAATTCATAACAAGTGTGCATGTAACACCCATCAATACCCCTAGAAATATTAGTTTAGGTGATGTACTAAAAGAGATAAATTCTTATGCTCATAAATATGCTTCATGGAAACTAGGACCAATGAGGTAGCCATGTATAATGATAGAATAAAAATAAAAATGAAACTATTGAATTAAATATCTAGTTAAAAATCCATAAAATTGATTATAGTATGTGCTTCATTTGAATAAAATGTATTTTGAAAACAAAATAAGATTGGCTAATAAATTGTTCTAAATTTTGAAACTAGTAAAGAATGTTCAATAAAAAATCAAGAAATTTGAAAAGAATAAAGTGTGAATTCAATTAAATTTTTGGCATGAAACAAAACTATCCTTTACATCCATTACAAACCAACTTAAGGTACATAACAAACTCAAACAACCAAGGACAAATTATTAGTACACATCACACCTCATAATAATGATTAAGGAGAGAAAACAATGAATTTCAATTTCATACAATACCATGTCAATTTGGTATGTGTCAAAATGCTTGTGAGAAAATCCTCCAAGGGGAATGTCCAAATATGATTAATAATAAAAATAAAAAGATACTCGCAACTCTAAAGAATATGAAAGAACACACATTCTAAAAACATTCAAATAGGAGATACCAATGTTAAATTATGAGATTATAAATGTCTAAGATACATTATCTATTAGGTACAAATCCCAAAATATTATAATTTTAATAATCTACGTGGTCAAAATACAATAATTAACAACACCATTGTGTGGATCAAGAAAAAATAGGAAATTTGAAAATAAAATATCTTTCGACGCTTGATAAACAAAAATTTATGAGCCTTATAAGAAATGTATGCCAAAAAGGGCTCAATAGTGAAAGTCTAACCCTTGGAAGACTAAAAATTCCAAATAGATGACCATATTGATGACCAAGGGGATAAGGATAGGTTGCAAGGACTAAAACATACTTATATGAGTGACTAAGTGGTGATTAGGTGTAGTATGAATTTTTTCCAATGATGTTGAGCATGCAAAATGAGCCTAATTAGTGTTGAAACTTCAAAAGCATGTTGTGTGTGACTCAATGCTCTCATCTAGTCAAACTATTAATTTCCGTAAAGATTTTGCATAAAGTAATATAATTAATATACTTTCATCTTATGGTTTTACATAGAAATAAAAATAATGATTCATTCTTTTCTACTCCTTGCTTTCCCTATAGAAATAAACTTTCAATAATTAGTAAAAACACAAGAGGATCTAAAACAATCTTATTTTTGAAAAATTGTTTTCTGTGTATAACTCATAAATAATATTCTATCTTAATTAAAACTTGTATATTTTTCCTATAAAAGAAATTTTATCTCAAACAAAAATTAATATTGGGTACTCTTGAATACCCACAATTTGAATTGGCTCAAAAAAATGTCTACGGTCTTAGGAAGAAGAAAGGTAGTCCTAGATCTCATCAAGGTGGATAAATCCATAGCTGAAAAAAATATGTAAGAGGAATTTGAGATCAACCAAAAGGACTCGAAAATTTTAAAATGGTGGACTTATCTTGAAAAACTCTTTTGTATATCATTTCTTCAATAAATAAAGCAATTAAATCTAAATAAATTATGAGATGTATATTGAAGATATAGCTTTGATACCATATAAGAAATAATCTAATACCATGTAGGAAATTCTCTTCTACCATATATGAAACAATTTCATACCATAAAGGAAATAAGTAATGCCTTTGAAAACTATGCAATATAAGCACCCAAAAAATACTAAAGGAAGACGAAGATATTCACTAACAAAAGAACATTATATTAAACCAAAGAGGAATATACAAAGCGGATGAGTGTGCAAACAAAAATAGTTGCAATGGAAAATAATTTTCCCCACGGATTACATCTTTACCAATTTATGAGTTTTCTATAAGATATAATATTCCTTTGTACAAAAACACGAAAGTTCATTATATCAAAAATTAAGGAATGATTGAAATGCGGTATAGAATAATTCCACAAGTCACACTTCACTCTTTCGATACATATGGGGATAACTAACACTTAAATCGAAGTTATCATATGTTGTACACCTAATAAATATCATCTTGGTAACAATGCTAGCTAAGATGGTCTTCTCAATAATTGTGAATATGAAACACACAAACAATAGGATTTTTATACCCACGTTAAAGATAAATCCTAAAATCCTCGACTATCTTGATATAAACATGTAATAAAATATCCAGGGCATATATTCACAATCTTTTCCTTTCCATCGACTTTTGAATGTTATGAAAAACATGATAATAAAATAATATCTAAATCCTTCAACAATGGTTTCTAGAAATTACTAGCGAATGTTATTTTATCTCTATTAGACATTATACAACATTTTAATCGACAAAGTGTTACAATCTCCCCAAGAAAAGTATTTTCAATATGTGTTTCATCACGAGTATTCATACAAGAAAGAAAATGTTCCATATTTGAAAATAAATTTTTCACAAAAAAATTAAATCAACATATTTTTGTTTCCTTAGAAAAAGTAATACAAAATGCATAATTATTCCTCCATATGGTGCTTTTGGAATGGAAAAAGGTTGACCCAACAATGTGATATTAGATTTTATTTTATCCAATTGAAAAATGGAATTCCTATAAAAACATGAACAAATACACACTCATCCATGGCCAAAACTAACTCTCCCTTAGCTTCTCTAGGTTTTCAACCAAGAAAAATTTCCCCACTAATATTATCTAATTTGTATAAAAAAATGTCCAAAATGGTGTCTTTATAATTTTTGAAGGTTTTATGATTGCTTCTCATTTTTCTCCAAAATATTCATCTTGCACATAAAATCCTTCATATATGCAAAGTCAACAAATTTTACTTTCATGTCAATCAATAGACAACTACACGTAATGAGTGCATTTGTCATGCCCCGCCTCAGACACCAGAAAACAACCTAAAAATTTGGTAAATTTTATTTATTTTTGTGTGAACTAATGTTTCACCTAACTGTTCTCATTAAATAATTAAATTCCTACCGATATAATTTTAACCAAATTGCTAAAACATTTGTTTCTAATTAAATATATTTATTTATCTTCTAATAATTTTCACATATTTAAAAATAATATATCTCATTGAATAAATTCACCTACATGAGAAAATAACTACCCATCCTTAATAAAAATTTCATCCCCATTCAAAATGTTTATTCCCACAATATTTCTCATATTCAAAAGTGTAGAGGGTCACTTAAGGGCCCTAGGATTACATCAATCTTAACCCTTGATCTCCCTTTTGCCCTAAAGATGACCTAAGTTTCCTTATCTTTTCCTTTTCCTTTCATTTGAATTTTCTTTCTTATTTTCCTTCTTTTTCTTTTCATTCTTGTTCTCATTTTATTTTTCTCCCTTATTGCAGGTTGTGGGGAGGAAGCTATGGAATTGGTTCTTCTCCTTATTTTGAAAACCCTTATTAAATTTTGTTAAGGAGATTCATATATTAACAACAATATGTTTTTTTTTTTTTTTTTTTTTGATTCACACATTTATGTGTTTGAAAGAGGGGGTGGATATGGTTTTCCACACGGGTAGAGAGGTTTGGGCTGCGGGGAAAAGGTAGCCGCGGGGTGAGGGGTCGATCACGGCAGGTGGTGGTGGCGTTGAGGGGGAAAGACGTGCGAAGGGAGGAAGGGTAGGTTGCGCGAAGGAGGAGTGTAAGGGGCGGGGGCAGCCGTGGAAGGGGTGGCATGGGTGGAGGGCAGCGCATGGGGAGGGGGAACAGCTTTACATAGGGCAACAAGGATGGCGGAGGGCTCGGCCCTCCCCCCACAGTTCTTTTTTTTTTTTTTTGATTTAAATTTTTGCTCTAACCTTATTATTTCCTAATAATTGTTGTACCTCACAAGTAACACAAATTGGCTGACCATTTGTGTTATTATCCTTAACAATTAATGAATTGTAAATTTTAGGCATATTACCTGGAGGAAAAGATACATCTAGTACTTAGGCCACATCTTGAAAAATTTCGAGTAGAAAAAAAAAAATACATTTAAACTAGATGATGAAAAAAAAGTGACAAAAAGGGATGGAATGAAGTAACATAATTCTTTTTTTGTGCTACTCAACATTCTGGATAAAAAGAATGAATATGTAGATAAAATAACATCATATTCTTATATTACTAAAACTTTAGTAATATATTAAAAAAACGTATATAATATATATATATATTATATTTAATATCAAATAAAATTATTAAATAAATGATATATTTAATATAAAATATATATATATTCTTATTTCAGACAATAATGAAAAAATGATAATATTTACATTAAGCACATATAAAACTGCACAAATTACTTAAAGTAACACAATAATTACACTAACACTATATATATATATCCTTTTTTTTTTAAATTTCTAAATCAAGTTATTATTTTTTTTTTGTAGACGCAAGTTAAATAAAGTTGATTTCAACTTAAAATAAATAATAGATTTTAACCTTATTATTAATACAAAAATGAACTGAATGTTCCCACCATTCACATTAAATGCTTATCAGATTTGTGATAAAGAAAACACAAGTATTTTAAAAGATAGAAAAGTCTAATTGCTAATAAATTTTGCAAAGGAGCATACTATTCAAATTCTGATTTTTTTTTGATAAAATACATAAGGCTCTCAACAAAGAAATACTATTCCTTTCAAATGCAATGCAAAAGAATTTTTTTTTGTCAAATAAATATTCCAACAACAAGCATGTTAAGGGAATGTAAAAAGAATGCTTCTACTAAATGTATTTTAAAGAAAGACAATATTTTACAAATCTTCTTTTGCACAATCTCTCAATAACTCAATACTTCATCTTTCACAATCATGCCTAAATACATAGGAGACAACTATCAACTCCTTTCCAAGATTGAAGAAGTATTTCAAATACAAAGGAAAAAGGAGTTACAATAAAGAGGAATCCTTCCACCAAGCTATATCCCAAAGGGTTACAATGCAAGGAAGTTTCATAAGGAAAGAAAGAACAAAGAGAGCCCAAGATGCCACCAACTCCAACTTTGAGTTTCTACTTCCATGCCTTTAAGAAGACCAACCAAGGAGAAGAAGCTTGTTTTCCACCCAACCATAGGCATCATGACATGCCTTTCCCAAGGTTGGTATGCATGCTAGCCTCCCTAAGCCCACGGGAAAGAGGACTATCATCCACAACTTACACAAAAAAGAGGTGAAACAACCAAAAACACATTCACAAGGAAACAAATACAAGTATGAAACAAGACTCCAATTTTTACAAGGAGGAGAACCCATGTTCTACCTCAAAAGTGGGGAAGAGAGAAGAAGAGTTCTCCAAAAGTTATTATCAATGTTGCTTGCACAAATAAAAATCTCCATACCCTCCTTATTACTCCTAAGTCATTCAAAACCCTCCTTATCTCTCCACCCTTTCACCAATTCCTTCTTGAAAAGATTTTCAAACCCCAAAGGGGTTTCCTTACCAAGAATGGGGAAGGAGGTTCAAGCCAAATGAACCAATTTCCCCACCTCAACCGATTAAGGGGGTTCTCTAATATCCTACAAGGCTTTCCCATCAAGCCAAGAGGATTGAGAGGGAATAATTCCCTCTCTCTTCCCCCACAACTCCAAAACTCCATCATACCATATGATGGAGGGAGAAAAAACAATTAACCATAAATAAAAATTCACACACAACAACCACATTTCCATATAAACAAATCTACAACTAAAAAAATACAACACATACAACTTATCTTCAGAGCCTACCTCAAAGAAATATCTCCAAAAGCCTTCCAACTTCAAATTTCTCCACTCCATGACTCAAGAAATCTCTAGATCCAAATCACCTAAGCATCCAAGCAAGAAGTTCCCAAAAAAATTCCTCTCTCTTTTCCCATGAAGGGGAATTTGAAGAGGAGCAAGCAAGAATCCTCACAAATGAGGGGGTGACATGTGTCACCCTCTCTCCTCCTCAAGGTCAAGATGGAAAAACAAAAGAGAGAGAGGGTACAAAATGTCTTTTTTCCCTCTTCTCCCAAATTACTCCAAATGCTAACAACACAAATCTAGTGCAACTTTTAACAAGCACTCTAATTCACACCCATTACATGGATGTGACCAAAAAAGAGGAAAAAAGAGAGGGAAAACTCCTCTAGCCTTGGAAATAAACCTCCTTGCCTATTAGGTAGGGTCCAAGGGCTCATTTTTATGTTAAGGGAACTCCCAAACTAAAAAGGGGTCCCTAAAATGCCCAAAATAATCCAATTTCGGGTTTGGAAAAATTAGGCCCATGGTTAGAGGGTGTGGGGACCACCCAAGGGTTCACATGTGACCCTAAACCCCAAAATTAAGTACATCATTAACAAAATCAAAACTTAATGAAAGTGGGATCATTAACTCCCAAAACAAGTTTACCACAAAAACTAATCACCCTATGCAAAATTAACAATACTATACATATTACATCACAAATGAGGGTCACTGATGGTGTTCGAAATAATAATTCTAACACTAAGGCCTCAAGCAATAAAGATGGCTAGGGCTTAGCCTATGGGCTACTTGTGTAAGATTGTGTAGCTGTCCTGAATCCCACATTTTCCTATAAACCTGTCACCTGCACACTCATTGCATACATTAACCGCATCTCGTCTCATAAAATATAAATCAATGACTTAGTAAGATATCAATGAGTTCTAAAATAGCCTAACATCCTATCAAATCAAAATGTGACAACGTGCACATTTATACTTAATTCTCCAAAAGTTAGACAAGATGATAGAGTGACATATAACCATAGAATCCGAACATACAACAACTAAGTATCCATCAATATAATTATGTTCCAAAACAACATCATATCCATTAGTATTCATGACATCATACGAAAATGTGACAACATAGAAATCAAGCTAAATTGGCGCTATACGCCTAAATGTCCACACATGTCTAATAAGATCAAATCTCTAATATAATGTCCAAGATATAACAAATCTCTATCAAAACATGTCTATGAGAAAAGAAAAAACAAGTTATTGAGCTATAAAAGTGTGGGCACTACATCCCACTCTACTACAATTAGACTTCCTCCTGGAAGTCACCGAAAGAGATAGGGATATCTAGCCCACGGTGTAGGTGATGTCTCATCATACCGGTCCCACTATACTCTAACCTGGTCCAAGTCTCGACCCCAAAGGGCCAATCTCCTGCTCCGAATGCGTATTGGCTCCAATCTCCATTGTCCTCCGTCCTCTACCTATAATGCTGACCAATCCAACACATGATAAACATCTCGGTACATATCTACATAGTACGAAACATGAAAAACATCGTGGGCTCATGCAAGGTGTGATGGCAAAGCTAGACGATAGGAAAGCTGGATCGAGGACCTCTAAAATATCAAAAGGCCCCACAAAATGAGGTGATAGCTTAGAAACCTTTCCATAACGGATTGGAATCTTATGCGGATGGACTCTCGGGAAGACTTTATCACCCACTAAGAAATGACAATCAATCCTCTTGGTGTTTGCATATGCATTTTGGCGTGCTCTCAGCTCCTGCTCAAGAAACTATCTAATGAGCACAACTTGCTGCTCCAAATCCTCAAGATAGGTGGATCCCGAGATAATCCTATCATCTAGTCTATCCCAACTCAAAGGTTTCCTACAAGGTCATCCATACAAAGCCTGGTAAGGAGCCATACTAATGGAACTATGATAGTTGTTTTTGTAGGAAAACTCAACTAAATGCAAATAATCTTCCCAGCTTCTTCTGCTGATCCATCACATACATTCTTAACATGTCCTCCAACACCTTATTAACTCTCTCTATCTCGCATATCTATCTCTGATGATAAGATGAACTGAAATTAATCAATACCCAAAGCGGTCTGAAAGGAATTCTAGAAAAATGAAGTGTAGATAGTATCCTGTCATTAATGATGGTCTTCAAATCCCATGCAACCTAACAATGTCCTCAACAAATACTTTGACAATGGCCTGTGCATTATAGGTGACCTTGGTCAACTTATCCATGGTGACCATAATGGCATCATGATGATAAGAAGACATAGGGAGTACGACTATGAAATCCATGGAAATCACATCCCATTTCCACTTGGGAATATCATGAGGATGTAAAAGTTCTGCAGGATGAGAATGCTCTGCCTTGACCCTCTGACACTCAAGGCATCGTCCAAAAAAATATACTATGTCCCGTTGAAGACCTGGCCAATAATATAACTCCCTCAGATCAGCATGCATTTTCTTCACTCCTGGATGTGCCGCATATGGGGCTCGATGAGCCTCTGTGAGGATGAAGCTACATAGATCACCTGACTTAGGCACGTAGATGTGCCTGTGGAACCGAAGAAAACCATCTACCTATAAAACACACCCAAAATATTTTCCCTCTAATGAACCCTATGACTGCAACATCTATCTGGATCCCTCAAAAAATCTATCCTCTGGAAGGTCCTCGAGAATCCTGCCTCTCAAATCTGACTGAAGTGTCAAAGAAGTAAGCACATGTCATTGTCTACTAAGTGCATCTGCAACAACATTTTCCTTCCCTTTGATATACTGAACCTCCATGTCATACTCACATAGGAAATCCATCCAACACCATTTACGAGTGTTGAGGTTCAGCTGTGAGAAGATATGCTGCAAACTCGAATGATCTGTCCTCAAAATTAAAGGTCTACCCAAAAGGAAATGTCACCATCAAACCATAACATGAACAACTTATTACAAGCTCTAGGTCATGAGTAGGATAATTAAGCTCGTAGTCCTTGAGCTTGCGAGAGTCAAATGCAATAACTCGACGCTCCCGCATAAAAACTGCTCCCAAACCCTCTAGTGATGCATCAGTACAAACAACAAAATTCTCTCGTCGGGTCTGCGAATCGCTAAGATGGGTGTCATGGTTAACCTTTCCTTAAGCAATTGAAACTCCTGCTCACATTTTTGTTAACCAATAAAACTTCTTCCCTTTTCTCTAAAGAGAAGTAATAGGGTGAGCAATCCCGTAAAATTCCTATACAAACCTACGGTAATACCTGCTAAACCCATGAAACTCCTTACCTCGATGGAATCGATGTGGGCACTTTGGCTAGTCTATAATAGCCTGTATCTTAGAGGGATCTACTGAGATACCCTCCCCTAATATGATATGACCCAAGTACTAAATCTCTGTCTGAAAGAAGATGCATTTTCCACGTTCCCATACAACTTTTGCTCTCTCAAAACCTGAAGTACTCTGCCTCAAATGCTCCTCGTGTTCCTCCTCGGAATGAGAATATATCAATACATTATCAAGGAACACTAAGATAAAGTGATCCAAAAATTTCCTGAATACCCCATTCATGAGGCTCATGAAGACACCTAGGGCATTGGTCAAACCAAATGGAACAACTATGAACTCATAATGCCCATAACATGTGCGAAACATTGTCTTATGAATGTTTGCATCTGAAATGTGCAACTGATGATATCCTGACTTGAGATCGATTTTGGAGAACACTCTCTCTCCCCGCATCTGATCAAACAAGTCATCAATCCTAGGGAGCAGATAACGGTTCTTTATTGTGACCTTATTGAGCTGCCTGAAGTCAACATAAAGCCTGAGAGAACCATCCTTCTTCTTCAAAAATATGAATCGCTCTCCCCAAGGAGATACACTAGGGCGAATGAGACCCTTATCTAACAACTCTAACTGAATCTTGAGCTCATGAAGCTCTGGAGTCATCATCTGATAAAGTTCCCTAGAAACTTGTGTAGATCTAGGTACTAAATCAATGGTGAAATCTACCTCTCTGCGGGGTGGTAACCCAGAAGCTCACACAGAAACACGTCTATATACTCCCTCAAAATTACATGGTAATCTAAGGGTGAGTACTTTGGAGTGCTCTCTGATCGATCACTAATGGTGATAGAAAAAAATTGACAACCCTTACGCATGCTCCACTTGAGTTGCTTAGCCGATATCATGCGCAAGGAGATAGGCCTCTGCATCCCTGATATCACAACTACACTCCCAAGATCATCCTGACACTCAATGACCTTATTTCTACAATCCACCTTAGCTCAATGAGCCTCGAGCCAATCCATACCCAACACTACCTGATAGGAACCTAGAGGGATAACTCGAAGGTCAAGAGTAGTGGAGAAGGCTCCTAAATCGAGTGTGCAACTCTCCACATACGAGTCCATGGTGAGTTTGGCCCCAGAGGCCAACTCAACTCCAACTATCTGGTTACCTAGCCACCACTAGCCCACATTGGTCCACTATAGAAGGTGATATAAAAGAATTTGAAGCACCTGAATCAAAAAGTACTAAGACAAAAATACCCCTAATAGTACCTGTCATCTCAATAACTGTGGCCCGATGCTCGGCACCGGAAGTTATCAACCACTGCATATACACGATGAGCGCATCCTACATCACCCACCGTCTGCTTAGATCTAGCAGCTCTATGTGCATCCATGGTATTGGGTTTATGGGGGCACATGCGCACATAATGATCAGGAGATCCACAAATGAAACATCCTCCCGTATCCCTCTGAGATGGGTTCCCTCTTGTACTCTGGTGTACTGATCATGTCGGTCCAACCCTAGTAGACTATTGTATGTGAGCTGGTTGTGCCTGCTGAGTACCTTGCCTCCTATCCCTAGCTCCACCAAAACCACCTCTAGAACCACCTCTCTGAAATCCCTGTGTCTGTCTAGCCCCTTGTTGTGGGTGGCCTTGCTACGTGTGTGCGCCGCCGCGTGTGCGGTTGGAGCCCTCGTGGCTATTGACAGAGGCCAAAATCCTCCTCTAGGGGGTGGTGCCGTACCCAGTGACCTTTGACTCTGAAAGGCTTGTATCCTCTCCTAAAACTTGCTCTTGTTTCTATCACGGTGCTCATGTGCCTTGGTCCTGTTCTCCTCAGCTAAGTAGGCCTTTTCAATGGCCTTATCAAGTGTGGGAGAGATAACATCCTAACTCCTCTATATATCTGCATTAAGGCCTCAAATAAACCTATTAACCTACAATTTCTCATTTTGCATATAGTCCACATACTTTAGAAGATCCAAGAAACTCTGCTCTTTATCGCGTGCCATGCGCTGATCCCTATCGTAAATCGTGAAACTCATCGATCCTCTTCTGCATGAAATGCTCTGACATATAACGAGCCCTAAATCATTACTCGAACATCTCCTGAGTCACCTGTCTCTTGAGTAAGATGAAGCTTACGCTCCTCATTCCTCCACCAAATGACTACTGCTTCTCGGAGAAGGTGTATACGAACCTTGCCTTGACGTTTCTCTCGTAAGAGTGCAAGCCAAAGCATCTATCCAAGCTAAGGAGCCATGACTCAACCCCAAAGCCATCTATAAATCTAGTGTAGGTGGGTGGCTGCAAATGAAGAAGATCCGTGATCACACTACCTTTATCTCGATCCTGGTGATGTAGTCCAACAGGCGAAGGGGGTCACCTATCCCCAAATGGTCCCTCGAGACTGTGTGAGTAGCTACGATAGAACAAGGCTACCCTCTCGTGATGAACGCAAGGGCTACGTGACCTCTCCCGCCTTGGTGTATCTTGTTCTGGCAAGCTCAATGAGTGTCCTCTCCTATCATCTCCTTGTCTAACAAATGGTGTCTCCTCTCTCACCTCCTGTGGTGGTGGTAGACACTACCCCACAACGACTATCAGGCTAGTGCAAAGCCTCTAATATCCGAGGCCCCAATTCGGTGTTGGCTGCTCCTATATAGGTACACTATGCCCCAAACCTCTAGCCGATCGTTCGCTCTTGGGTGCCATCCTGTACTTGCCGGTCGATAAAGAAGTTATTAATTTAAAATTTAATGGTTGTGGATGATTTTTAACTAATTATTTTTATCCATTTATTAAATTTAGTGTTATTAAAATTACCATTAACTATTTTAATTGATTACCTAGAGTGTCCGAGTATGCAAGCCTCACCCTCGATACCAATGTCGTGCCCCGCCTCGGGACAACAGAAAACAAACCAAAAAATTGGTAATTTTTTTTTCTTTTATGCGAACTAATGTTTCGCCTAACCGTTCTCATTAAATAATTAAATTCCTAACGATATAATTTTAACCAAATTGCTAAAACATTTGTTTCTAATTAATTTTATTTATTTAGCTTCTAATAATTTTCACATATTTAAAAATAATATATCTCATTGAATAAATTCACCTACATGAGAAAATAACTACCCATCCTTAATTAAATTTCATCCCCCATTCAAAATTTTTATTCCCACAATATTTCTCATATTCAAAAGTGTAGAGGGTCACTTAAGGACCCTAGGATTAAATCAATCTTAACCCTTGATCTCCCTTTTGCCCTAAAGATGACCTAAGTTTCCTTATCTTTTCCCTTTCCTTTCATTTGAATTTTCTTTCTTTTTTTCCTTCTTTATCTTGTCATTCTTGTTATCATTTTATTTTTCTCTGTCTTATTACAGTTGTGAGGAGGAAGCTATGGAGTTGGTTCTTCTCCTTGTTTTGTAAACCCTTATTAAATTTTGTTAAGGAAATTCATATATTAACAAAAATATGTTTCTTTTTTTTTTTTGATTCACACATTTATGTGTTTGAAGGAGGGGGTAGAAGATACGATTTTCCACACAGTGGAGAGGTTTGGGCTGAAGGAGAAAAGGTAGCCACGGGGGTGAGGCATCGGTCGCGCGGTGGTGGTGGCGTGGAGGGGGAAAGCGCGGGGAGGGGCGGGTCGCGCAAGGGAGGAGTGTGCGGGGGGGTGGGTGGGGCGCGGCCATGGCGGGGGTGGCGTCGGTGGAGGGCAGCCTACGGGGTGGAATAGTTTACACACGGGGCTGGGGGGGATGGGGAGGGCTCGGACCCTCCCCCACGGTTCTATTTTTTTTTTTTTTTTAATTTTTTGTTTATATATAAAAAATGTATAATATATATATATATATATATATATATATATATATATATAACATATATTATATGTTTAACATATAATATATAATATATATATTTATTTAATATCAAATAAAATTATTAAATAAATGATATATTTAATAGAAAATATATATACATATATATATTCTTGTTTGAACAATAATAAAAAAATGCTAAAATTTACATTAAGCACATATAAAATCGCACAACTTACTTAAAGTAACACAATAATTACACTAACACTATATATATATATATATATATATATATATATTTCCTTTTTATTTTTTTCTAAATCTGGTTATTATTTTTTTATGTACACAAAATTAAATAAAGTTGAATTCAACGTAAAACAAATAACATGATTTTAACCTATTTATTAATACAAAAATGATCTAAATGTTCCCAACCATTCACATTAAATGGTTATATTATTTGTGATAAAGAGAACAAAAGTATTTTAAAAGATAGAAAAGTCTAGTTGCCAATAAATTTTGCGAAAGAGCATACTATTCAAATTTTGATTTTTTTATAAATTACATAAGGCTATCAATAAAGAAATACTATTCCTTTCAAATGCAGTGCAAAAGATTTTTTTTTTTTGTCAAATAAATATTCCAACAAGCATGTTAAGGGAATGTAAAAGAATTCTTCTACTAAATGTATTTTAAAAAAAGAAAATATTTTACAAATTTTTTTTTGCACAATCTCTCAATAATTCAATACTTCATCTTTCACAATCATGCCTAAATACATAGGAGACAACTATAAAATCCTTTCCAAGATTGAATAAGTCTTTCAAATACAAAGTAAAAAGGAGTTACAATAAAGTGGAAGCCTTCCACCAAGCCATATCCCAAAGGGTTACAATGCAAGGAAGTTTCATAAGGAACAAAAGAACAAAGAGAGCGCTAGATGCCACCAACTCCAACTTTCAGATTCAACTTCCATGCCTTTAAGAAGACCAACCAATGGGAAGAATCTTGTTTTCCACCCAACCATAGGCATCATGACATGCCTTTCTTTACGTTGGGATTCATGCTAGCCTCGAGACAAGCCGATGAGAAAGAGGACTACCATCCACAACTTGCACAAGGAAGAGGTGAAACAACCAAAAACACATTCATAAGGAACCAAAAACAAGTATGAAACAAGACTCCAAGTTTTACAAGGAGGAGAACTCATGTTTTACCTCAAAAGTGGGGAAGAGAGAAGAAGAGTTCTCCAAAAGTTATATTCAATATTGCTCTCACAAAACAAAATCTCTATACCCTCCTTATTGCTCCTAATTCATTCAAAACCCTCCTTATCTCTCCACCCTTTCACCAATTCCTTCTTGAAAATATTTTCAAACCCCAAAGGGGTTTCCTTACCAAGAATGGGGAAGGAGGTTCAAGCCAAATGAACCAATTTCCCCACCTCAACCGTTTGAGGGGGTTCTCTAATATCCTACAAGGCTTTCCCATCAAGCCAACAAGATTGAGAGGAAGAATTCCCTCTCTTTTCCCCCACAAATCCAAAACTCCATCATACCATATGATGAAGGGATCAAAATAAATTAACCATAAATAAACATTCACACCCAAAACAACCACATTTCCATATAAACAAATCTACAACTAACAAAATACAACACATACAACTTATCTTAAGAGCCTACCTCAAAGAAAGCTCTCGAAAAATCCTTCCAACTTCGAATTTCTCCACTCCTTGACTCAAGAAATATCTAGCTCCAAATCACCTAAGCATCCAAGCAAGAAGTTCCCAAAAAAGTCCCTCTCTTTTCCCATGAAGGGAAATTTGAAGAGGAGCAAGCAAGAATCCTCACAAATGAGTGGGTGACATGTGTCACCACTCTCCTCCTTCAAGGTCAAATATTCCAAAACAAAAGAGAGAGGGTAAAAATGTCTTTTTGCCTTCTTCTCCCAAATTACTCCAAATTCTAACAAGACAAATCTAGTGCAACTTTTAACAAGCACTCTAATCCACATTCCTTACATGGATGTGACCAAACAAGAGGCAAAAAGAGAGGGAAAACTCCCCCATCCTTGAAATAAAACCCCTACCTATTAGGTAGGGTCCAAGGGCTCATTTTTATGTTAAGGGAACTCCCAAAATAAATAGGGGTCCCTAAAAATACCCAAAATAACCCAATTTCGGGTTTGGAAAAATTAGGCACATGGTTAGAGGGTGTGGGGACCACCCAAGGGTTCACATGTGACCCTAAACCCCCAAAATTAAGTACATCATTAAACAAAATCAAAACTTATTGAAAGTGGGATCATTAACTCCCAAAAACAAGTTTACCACAACAACTAATCACCCTAAGAAAAATTAACAATACTATACATATTACATCAGAAATGAGGGTCACCCATGGTGCCCTAAATAATAATTCTAACGCTAAGGCCTCAAGCAATAAACATGGCTAGGGCTTAGCCCATGGGCTGCTTGTGCAAGATTGTGTAGCTGGCCTGAATCCCACGTTCTCCTGTAAACTTGTCACCTGCACACTCATTGCACACATTAACTGCACATGTCTAATAAAATATAAATCGATGACTTAGTAAGATATCAATGGGTTCTAAACTAGCCTAACATCCTACTAAAATCAAAATGTGATAACGTGCACATTTATACTTAATTCTCCAAAAGGTAGACAAGATGATAGAGTGACATATAACCATAGAATCCCAACATGCAACAACTAAGTATCCATCAATATAATTATGTTCCAAAAACAACATCATATCCATTAGTATTCATGACATCATATGAAAATGCGACAACATAGAAATTAAGCTAAATTGGCCCTATACGCGTAAATGTCCACACATGTCTAATAAGATCAAATCTCTAATATAATGTCCAAGATATAACAAATCTTTGTCAAAACATGTCTATGAGCAAAGAAACAATAAGTTACTGAGCTATAAAAGTGTGGGCACTATAGCATTGAGCATCTTGTTATATTTCCAAATCATTTATTTCAATAAAATGTGCATCCTTTTAGGTATTCCACCCACTTCATGCTACTTTGCTTTAAATATCTCCAGCTTTTAGTACGTTAAAATTCTCGATGGACCATGTAGAACAAAATTTCTATATGAAATAAGTAATTTAGTTGTTTCTTGACACTTGCATAATTGCATAAAAATTTTCATGATAACTATATTTTCTCCTTACATTATTCAATTTATCACTTAAATATATATTATCTCTATGTTCATGACTAATCATTATTACGCAATGGCTATTCTAATAGCATCATATTCTATCTCAAATTATTTTGTAAAATATGATAATGGAAAAAATGGATATTATTTTATTCTTCTCTCTAATTGATATAAATGCTTCTCTACACATGTTATTTAGAAGCAACTCTTTCCATTCTTTTTAATGGCCTCTATAATTTTTGCACATACACCACTAAATATCTTGATGAAATTTGGGTAAAAATAGCCAAAACATGAAAAATTTGAGAAGAAATCATTATTAATGGATAAAAAAACGTTTATGTACATTTTTAAGTCACATCTCCAATCCCTCTTAAAAAATAATAAATCCTTCATATACCATTTTCTTCTATAGAAAACTTTACTTCTCTTAATGCAGAATTTTTCTTGCCACAATCTCTACAACAAGTACCATATACATGTAAAAATTCTTTTTATAAATCTTTATATAAATTAGAATATCATCTAGGCACACAATTATTAAATTTCCTAATAATGGTTTTATGATATGATTTATCAGCCTCATAAAATTACTTATTGCATTTATCAATATAAATGGAATCTCAAGCCACCTATACAACCCTTCTTGAGAATACTTTTTTATTCCATTCATCTCCACCTCTTGTTTGAGTTTCATGGTGGTTGAGATCTTGAAATCATATTTCCTTAGATACTTCACTCAACTCAAAAATTGATAATGTCATCCATGTACAACTATGGAAAATTTTAATTTATGGTTATATTGTTTATGGTCCTTAAATTGGTAAACATATACCACCGACTACCCCCTTCAATGCTAATACTATATACACCATACATAGACTCACAATATTTTTTATGGGTCCTCTATCCAATAAATATATTTTTGAATTTATATCTCCTCTTTCTCTTGTAGTGTTGTTATGAAGCTCCCTTTTTAAGAAACTAAATGCTAGAATTAAATCAAGAAGAAGAAAAATTTCTATGAAATTGGGAAAGAAGATTAAATTACATTGGATGATTAAACAATACCAAATTGGTGAATATATACAAATAAAATGATAATTTAGGAATAAATGAAGAGACATGTGATAACCTTTGAGGTAACTGGTCCCATTAGAAAGGGAAAATTGTGTGACGAAAATTATATATGAAGAAATTCCCCCCTTATTTCTTTTTTTTACAAAGGTACCCCTAAAAAATCATCATCTTAGTCTTCTCATTCTTGTACTTCTTCTTTTGATTCATCCTCTTGTTGAGTCATGACACGTACTTTCTACTTCTTATGGAGAGGACATTATGTGGATTTTTTTTAATCACTAAGACAAGATGTGCTCTTGTTTCATGTATTACATATGAAGAGGTGTGCTCGGTATGTTTGTATAATGCAATGCGGACGCTCCTATGGTTATTATATGTAGTGCCCACTTTCCTTTGACACCATTTTTATACTAATCATGATACTGTTGATTATATTATGGACATGATTATGGAATTTATTATAGTATGATGTTAGATGTTAGATCATCGATTATTGTTGACTTGTTTCAGTTATGATGCATGATGATTATTAGAGACATTTTGGATATTAATGATGATATACTTTGTTTGATATGGTTATATTATATATGTTTTGCAGACTTGTGATATTTAGATATTATGAGTAGACCTCGAAATGGAAATTATTGGATGATGATATAGTTGTTGATAAAACCATAAATGATATTGTTAAATTGCTTTGATGTTGTTGTGATTCATACATCTAAATGATTTTGGGAATTATATTTATATTATTTTGGATGTTCTGATATGGCCACGAGGCCAAAGGAAGTATTTGTGTTTTTGAGTTAAAATATCACAACAAACATTAGGGGATTGGAGACCAACCACATTGTAATTCTAGATGAATTCAACAAGGTCACCATGGCAACTAGTATTTTTTTGTGTGTGTTTGTGTGTGTTAGGGATTCCCATGGGGGGATCACCTTTAATTGTGACCAATGGGTTTTATGTATTTTCTTTTATTTTGGTCCCTTTGTTTATGTTTGCATGTGTTTATTTTGTGATGCTTTTACCCCTTTCATTAATTATTAAATGGTGTGTAAATTTTGTGACTAATCATATTGTAAAATAAATAAATCAAATATCTCATAAGAAGGAAATTAATGAGAGTTGTTGGCCATGATTTAAAGTGATATAAGTATGTGTAAGAGATATTAAGTGATGTGTAAGTTAACTTTTGAGTGTGAAACACTCCACCCTCTTGAAAATTTGAATTTTTCCTTGGAGGCTATTTTGGAGGCTTGTGGGACAAGTTAAAATTTTCCATACCCCTTAAATTTAATTACCAACCATACCTATGGTTGGAGACTTGAAATTAGACTTTCATAATTCTTGTTGAGAAGGAAAATTGTAGGTTTTATTGCACTTTTCCTACATGATTTAATTTCAGACCTTTGGAGTGTGGGTTGGATATGAGTGTGTAAGTAACCTATCATAGTATTCACCCACCTATTTATTATGATTTGGAGAATGAAGTTGAATTTTGGGGTTGGGGTTGAGGATGTGTGATGTGGGATCCTACATGGACCCACCTCATCCTCTTCTCTTCCCTCTTCTATTAAATTTGAATTCCTTGCCTTGTTTTGGGGTTGCTTCATTTTTTTGAGACTTTATTTTGGGGAAATCTTTTGTTGTTTTGGGAGCTCTTGTTTTGAAGAAGTTTTTGGGAAGAATGTTGCATGCTTGTGCTTGGTTGTTCTTGGATTGCTTGCATTGGGACAAAACTTGTTGATTTAGAATTGGAACAAATCCATCATGGAGAGGTAGGAGCTCGGCTCTTGAAATTCTCTTATTTTATGAATGTATAAGTTAATGTGTAAATTTTTGGCATGTTTTTGGGTTGTTCGGTATATGGCTTAGGAATTGTGTAGGAAAAGACTATGGGGTTATTTTGTGGGAGGCACACGTATCTTTTAGGGAGGTATAAGAGTGGAGGGAGTTGGGATTTGGGTTCCACTTTACAAATAAATAGCTTAAATTTATTTACTCATTATGGGGTGCCATAAGAGGTTGGGGAGGCATAAGGGCATGTCGGGATTTTAAATGATATATATATATATATATATATATATATATATCTTGCTTGTTGGTTTGTTCTCGATTGTGATACCCATTTCCCCTTAAGAGGCATAATAAGCATCCCCCATAGTTTCATGCTCCTTGGGCTTGCTTGATGAAGCCTCGGTAATGTTTGTCATGCTATGTTATAGTTGTAAACTACCTTCTATTTTGGACTGTGTTTTATTGTGAAAGTGTTTCTTGTGTGTTTATAGAAACTGTTGTTGTCATGAGTTGGATCACATCTTAAATTTTATTTTTGTTGGGGCTCGAGGGCCAATGAAGAAGGATGGATTATCCTCTTCATTAGCTGTCTTGGTTGGGTGGAGAGTGTTACCTTTCCCCTACTCTTGTTGTGATCAAATTGGAAGAATGAGAAATCTGCATGTTGTTGTTCTGGAGCTGAGATAAAGACAGTTTGAAAATCCCTTGTGAAATGAAATCTTATTGTAGCCCCTTTCCCACTTGAAGTGGATGATCTGTGTATTCATTATAATGGAAATATACTTTGTATTGGCAATGAAAGTGGAAATTTGAAATGTAAAAGAGTTATACTCTGTATTCTATTTTGGAAAGAATGTGAAAGAATGACACGTGTTTTGTATGTTGTATTTTGAAATCAAATGGAAAGGAGGTTGTAAGAGTTTCATTTGAATTAATGGAAGTGTTTTCCTTGTTCATATGATATTATTTCCATTGGAAATCTATATTTAACATGTTCTATGAAATCCCTATTTGGAAAGTGGAAAAGTGAAACACGTGAAAAGAAAATGTATTATTCTATCCTGTATATAATATATGTTTTTGGAAAGAATAAAAGAAGGAATTTATAAAAAAAAATTTCAATAGATAAAGTATTCTATAATATTCCTCAAATTGTATCATTATGTTGAATTTAATCATTTAGATACGAGTTATAATCTCTATTTGAAAGGAAGTGTAATACTCTATTTCTTTGAAATATGTGAAAGTTGGAAATCAGAGATGTATCTTAGTTTTGAATAGTTGAATTGAATCAACTAAATGCATTAGATTAGGTTTGGAGCACATTATAATACTTGGAAGAAGACAATGGCAAATAGACCTTTAAAAAAAAAATTGAACTCTGTCTTGTATTTCCTATTGACAATTATTTAATCCCAAATGCTCAGACCGAATCTGCAACAAAGGAATAAAAATGAAACATTAATTTTGGCATAATAAGATCTAATCAAATCCATCTAGATATTAACACTTAAGGAAATTCTTTAAAAAACTTAGCAAAATCGGCTCAACCGCTTTGCGATGTCAAATGTAATGTCACAAGAAATGTAAATGTTCAAATTATAAATCAATCAGACAAATTGAATCTTGAAATATCTCTTAAATACACCTAAGAAAAATTTTCCATGTCTATTTGACATGTTGAGAGAGGGACAAGAACAAATTTAACAATTTAACAAGTTAAAATTTACCAGTTTGCACTATAAAATCTTGTAGAACATTTTCACAAAATTGACCCCTTAAAATTTATCAAAATAAAAAATTAATGATCTTTGTGTAAAGAGGACATTGAGAGATTTCTAGAAAGTCCTCATTTTCCCAAAACTGAGCACTCTATAGAAAGTTATGGCCTTCTAAAGTTTTTCCTTCACTTGGCATCAAAAAAAAACTTTTGGGGAAAAATTTCCTTGGCGGGCCCGCAGGCCAAAATTTTCACTTAGAACTTCAAAAAAAATTTGGGAAAATTTTTTAATTTCCCCCACCAATCCACAGCAAATTAGAGGCTACGACATGGCACCACGAGGTGTCGGCGGAGGGGCAAACCCCTTCTTAAGCTTAGCACTCCTGGAAAAATTTGAGAAAATTTTCAAAATTTTCCCCGCCGGGCCACAACCAATAAGGTGATGCCACGTGGCATCACAAGGAATCAGTGGTAGAGTAGGTCCCTTTTTCCTTTGTACATTTTTCAAAAATTTTGGGAAACTTTTCCAAATTTTTCCCCACCGCCCACTAGCCCGTAGCCAATCTAGAGCCTCCATGTGGCATCGCAAGGTGCGGGCGAAGGCGCAGGTGAATGCTACCATCTTAGCCCTTCGGGGCATTAAAAGAATTTTCTCCCCGCCACCTTGCCTTCCCCACGTTGGCTTAGGAGATGCCACGCGTCCCTTACATACTTGCAGGAGCGTGGGAAAAAAGTTGGATTTCGCCCCGCACGGGAAGATTTTTCAAAATGTGTTCCACTGCCCCGCTCTCCCTGCGCTGACTTGGGAGACAACACATATCCCTAGTGCACTTATGGACCCGTGGGTGTGTGGGTGTAAATTTTTTTCTTTCCCCAATGCGAAAATTTCCAAAAGTCTCCCGGCGGCCCTTTGACCCACTCTCGGGGTAAAATTTCACCCCCAGGCCCGCAGCCTTATCTTGGGGAAATTTTGACCCCAAGACCCACCGAACCATAACCCAAAAATATGAGGAGTTAGGAGGACTTCTTTATATCAATGGAAATGTGAGAAAATTTTCTATCCAATGGCAATAATTTAGGGAAATTTTGAATGCGTTAAGTGTTAGAAAAATCTATATGAACCTTTAAGCTTGTTAGTGAGAGGGTATGGTGAGGAATTACCCTCTAACCTTATTGTACCTTATAACCCTAAATTCTAGACCTTATGACCTCTAATAATTATTAATAAAGGAAAATTATGTTGTAGTGAATTGGAATTGTTTTGCAACTTGTTAGTGACAATTGTTGCCTTGTGATCCATTGTAGACTCTTTTAAACAAACAAAAAATCAATCCATAATTTTCCTAATTATTCTCGGGAAAGTTATTCTTGGGTATCAAGTGGGTTGTTTTAGAGGGTGTTACACTCTATTGTATTGTTGTTATGAAGCTCCCTTTTTAAGAAACTAAATGCTATCATTGAATCCTTAAGAAGAAAATGTCTATGAAAACTGGCAAAGAAGATTAAATTACATTGGTTTTGATGATTAAACAATACCAAATTGGTGAATATATACAAATGAAATAAGCTTTTAGGAAATGAAGAGACACGTGATAACCTTCAAGGTAATTTGTCCCATTGGAAAGGGAAAATCGTGTGAGAAAATGATATATGAAGAACTTCCTCCTTATTCCTTTTTTACAAAGGTACCCCCAAAAATCATCATCTTAGTCTTCTCATTCTAGTACTTCTTCTTTTGATTCATCATCTTGTTGAGACATGACACGTCCTTTCTACTTATTATGGAGAGGAAATTATGTGGATTTATTTTAATAACTAAGACAAGATGTGCTCTTGTTTCATGTATTACAGATGAAGAGGTGTGCTCAAGTATGTTTGTATAATGCAATGCGGACGCTCCTATGGTTATTATATGTAGTGCCCACTTTCCTTTGACACCATTTTTATACTAATCATGATAATCTGCTGATTATATTATGGACATGATTATGATTATAGTATGATGTTAGATGTTAGATCATCGATTATTGTTGACTTGTTTCAGTTATGATGCATGATGATTATTAGAGACATTTTGGATATTAATGATGATATACTTGTTTGATATGGTTATATTATATATGTTTTGCAGACTTGTGATATTTAGATATTATGAGTAGACCTCGAAATGGAAATTATTGGATGATGATATAGTTGTTGATAAAACCATAAATGATATTGTTAAATTGCTTTGATGTTGTTTTGATTCATACATCTAAATGATTTTCAGAATTATATTTATATTATTTTGGATGTTCTGATATGGACACGAGGCCAAAGGAAGTATTTATGTTTTTGAGTTAAAATATCACAACAAACATTAGGGGATTGGAGACCAACCACATTGGAATTCTAGATGAATTCAACAAGGTCACCATGGCAACTAGTATTTGTTTGTGTGTGTTTGTGTGTGTTAGGGATTCCCATGGGGGGATCACCTTTAATTGTGACCAAGGGGTTTTATGTATTTTCTTTTATTTTGGTCCCTTTGTTTATGTTTGCATGTGTTTATTTTGTGATGCTTTTACCCCTTTCATTAATTATTAAATGGTGTGTAAATTTTGTGAGTAATCATATTGTTAAAATAAATAAATCAAATATGTCATAAGAAGGAAATTAATGAGAGTTGTTGGCCATGATTTAAAGTGATATAAGTATGTGTAAGAGATATGTAAGTGATGTGTAAGTTAACTTTTGAGTGTGAAACACTCCACCCTCTTGAAAATTTGAATTTTTCCTTGGAGGCTATTTTGGAGGCTTGTGGGACAAGTTAAAATTTTCCATACCCCTTAAATTTAATTACCAACCATACCTATGGTTGGAGACTTGAAATTAGACTTTCATAATTCTTGTTGAGAAGGAAAATTGTAGGTTTTAATTGCACTTTTCCTACATGATTTAATTTCAGACCTTTGGAGTGTGGGTTGGATATGAGTGTGTAAGTAACCTATCATAGTATTCACCCACCTATTTATTATGATTTGGAGAATGAAGTTGAATTTTGGGGTTGGGGTTGAGGATGTGTGATGTGGCATCCTACATGGACCCACCTCATCCTCTTCTCTTCCCTCTTCTATTAAATTTGAATTCCTTGCCTTGTTTTGGGGTTGCTTCATTTTTTTGAGACTTTATTTTGGGGCGAAATCTTTTGTTGTTTTGGGAGCTCTTGTTTTGAAGAAGTTTTTGGGAAGAATGTTGCATGCTTGTGCTTGGTTGTTCTTGGATTGCTTGCATTGGGACAAAACTTGTTGATTTAGAACTGGAACAAATCCATCATGGAGAGGTAGGAGCTCGGCTCTTGAAATTCTCTTATTTTATGAATGTATAAGTTAATGTGTAAATTTTTTGGCATGTTTTTGGGTTGTTTGGTATACGGCTTAGGAATTGTGTAGGAAAAGACTATGGGGTTATTTTGTGGGAGGCACACGTATCTTTTAGGGAGGTATAAGAGTGGAGGGAGTTGGGATTTGGGTTCCACTTTACAAATAAATAGCTTACATTTATTTACTCATTATGGGGTGCCATAAGAGGTTGGGGAGGCATAAGGGCATGTCAGGGATTTTAAATGATATATATATATATATATATATATATATATATATATATCTTATGGTTTGTTCTCGATTGTGATACCCATTTCCCCTTAAGAGGCATAATAAGCATCCCCCATAGTTTCATGCTCCTTGGGCTTGCTTGATGAAGCCTCGGTAATGTTTGTCATGCTATGTTATAGTTGTAAACTACCTTCTATTTTGGACTGTGTTTTATTGTGAAAGTGTTTCTTGTGTGTTTATAGAAGCCTGTTGTTGTCATGAGTTGGATCACATCTTAAATTTTATTTTTGTTGGGGCTCAAGGGCCAATGAAGAAGGATGGATTATCCTCTTCATTAGATGTCTTGGTTGGGTGGAGAGCGTTTCCTTTCCCCTACTCTTGTTGTGATCAAATTGGAAGAATGAGAAATCTGCATGTTGTTGTTCTGGAGCTGAGATAAAGACAGTTTGAAAATCCCTTGTGAAATGAAATATTATTATAGCCCCTTTCCCACTTGAATTGGATGATCTGTGTATTCATTATAATGGAAAGATACTTTGTATTGGCAATGAAAGTGGAAATTTGAAATGTAAAAGAGTTATACTCTGTATTCTGTTTTGGAAAGAATGTGAAAGAATGATACGTGTTTTGTATGTTGTATTTTGAAATCAAATGGAAAGGAGGTTGTAAGAGTTTCATTTGAATTAATGGAAGTGTTTTCCTTGTTCATATGATATTATTTCCATTGGAAATCTATATTTAACAAGTTCTATGAAATCCCTATTTGGAAAGTGGAAAAGTGAAACACGTGAAAAGAAAATGTATTATTCTTTCCTGTATATAATATATGTTTTTGGAAAGAATAAAATAAGGAATTTATAAAAAAAAATTTCAATAGATAAAGTATTCTATAATATTCCTCAAATTGATCATTATGTTGAATTTAATCATTTAGATACGAGTTATAATCTCTATTTGAAAGGAAGTGTAATACTCTATTTCTTTGAAATATGTGAAAGTTGGAAATCGAGAGATATATCTTAGTTTTGAATAGTTGAATTGAATCAACTAAATGCATTATATTATGTTTGGAGCACATTATAATACTTGGAAGAAGACAATGGCAAATAGAACTTTAAAAAAACAATTGAACTTTTTCTTGTATTTCCTATTGACAATTATTTAATCCCAAATGCTCAGACCGAATTGCAACAAAGGAATAAAAAATGAAACATTAATTCAGGCATAATAAGATCTAATCAAATCCATCTAGATATTAACACTTAAGGAAATTCTTTAAAAAACTTAGCAAAATCGGCTCAACCGTTTTGCTGTCTTATGCTAATGTCATCCAAGAAATGTAAATGTTCAAATTATAAATCAATCAGAAAAATTGAATCTTGAAATATCTCTTAAATACACCTAAGAAAATTTTTCCATGTCTATTTGACATGTTGAGAGAGGGACAAGAACAAAATGAAACAATTTAACAAGTTAAAATTTACCAGTTTGTACCATAAAATCTTGTAGAACATTTTCGAAAAATTGACCCCTTATAATTTATCAAAATAAAAAATTAATGATCTTTGTTTAAAGAGGACATTGTGAGTTTTTTCTAGAAAGTCCTCATTTTCCCAAAACCGAGCTCTCTATCAAAAGTTATGGCCTTCTGAAGTTTTTCCTTCACTTGGCGTCAAAACTTTTGGGGAAAAATTTCCTTGCCGGCCCATGGCGCCAAAATTTTCACTTAGAACTTCAAAAAAATTTGGGAAAATTTTCTTAATTTCCCCACCAACCCATAGCCAATTAGAGGCTACGACATGGCACCACGAGGTGTCGGCGGAGGGGCAGACCCCTTTTAAGCTTAGCACTCTGGAAAAATTTGGGAAAATTTTCTAAATTTTCCCACCAGACATGCACCAATCAGGTGATGCCACGTGGCATCACAAGGCATCAGTGGTGGAGTAGGTCCCTTTTTTCCTTTGTACATTTTTCAAAAATTTTGGGAAAATTTTCCAAATTTTTCCCCATCGCCCACTATCCCGTAGCCAATCTAGAGCCTCCATGTGGCATCGCAAGGTGCGGGCGGAGGCGCGAGTGAATGCTACCCTCTTAGCCCTTCGGGGCATTAAAATAATTTTCTCCCGCCACCTTGCCTTCCCCACGTTGGCTTAGGAGATGCCACGTGTCCCTTACAGACTTGCAGGAGCGTGGGAAAAAGTTGGATTTCGCCCACGCAGGAAGATTTTTCAAAATGTGTTCCACCGCCCGCTCTCCCCTTGCTTGACTTGGGAGACAACACATATCCCTAGTGCACTTATGGACCCGTGGGTGTGTGGGTGTAAATTTTTTTCTTGCCTGTGTGCGAAAATTTCCAAAAGTCTCCCGGCGGCCTTGACCCACTCTCGGGGTAAAATTTCACCCCTAGGCCCGCAGGCCTTATCTTGGGGAAATTTTGACCCCAAGACCCACCGAACCATAACCCAAAAAATATGAGGAGTTAGGAGGACTTCTTTATATCAATGGCAATAATTTAGGGAAATTTTGAATGCGTTAAGTGTTAGAAAAATCTATATGAACCTTTAAGCTTGTTAGTGAGAGGGTATGGTGAGGAATTACCCTCTCGAACCTTATTGTACCTTATAACCCTAAATTCTAGACCTTATGACCTCTAATAATTATTAATAAAGGAAAATTATGTTGTAGTGAATTGGAATTGTTTTGGAACTTGTTAGTGACAATTGTTGCCTTGTGATCCAGTTGTAGACTCTTTTAAACAAACAAAAAATCAATCCATAATTTTCCTAATTATTCTCAGGTTATTCTTGGGTATCAAGTGGGTTGTTTTAGTGGGTGTTACACTCTATTGTATTTTTGTTATGAAGCTCCCTTTTAAGAAACTAAATGCTATCATTGAATCCTTAAGAAGAAAAATGTCTATGAAAATGTGAAAGAAGATTAAATTACATTGGATGATTAAACAATACCAAATTGGTGAATATATACAAATGAAATAAGCTTTTAGGAGGAAATGAAGAGACACGTGATAACCTTCAAGGTAATTGGTCCCATTGGAAACGGAAAATCGTGTGAGAAAAAATGATATATGAAGAACTTCCCCTTATTCCTTTTTTTTACAAAGGTACCCCCAAAAATCATCATCTTAGTCTTCTCATTCTAGTACTTCTTCTTTTGATTCATCATCTTGTTGAGACATGACACGTCCTTTCTACTTATTATGGAGAGTAAATTATGTGGATTTATTTTAATAACTAAGACAAGATGTGCTCTTGTTTCATGTATTACGATGAAGAGGTGTGCTTGATATGTTTGTATAATGCAATGCGAGATGCTCCTATGGTTATTATATTTCACATTCGTTATTTTCATTGTAACCTTCTTAAATTTTTATATGAAAATTCACCATGTGGTATCATACATTGAAAAATACTCCATCATGCGGTCTTTTTTCGCACCGTATCCTCAAATTTGCATGTTTGGGAGACTTTTAATAACTGAAAGTAGAAATTGAAGTTCTCTTGAGATTGAATTTGGTCTATCAAAGGCTATACATTACTATGGTTTCTTGTAGTAATACTATCTTCTTTGAGCATGATTTTCATGCTCTTCGATTGTTGCACGAGATCAAAAAATTTACATTGTTGACTAGTTACTCACATTCTTATAGAAGAATTGATAATGTTGGGGTTGTAATCTTGTGTTTTCTCCTACTCAAGCTTATTTTACTTATTTTTGATATAATTCCTTAATATTTTTATTTCAAGTCTTTTCTTATGTAATTCATTACGGGGTTCTCCTTACATGTTCGCTTGGTCCTCTCAGTATTGCAAATTTATCAACCTTTATAGGTTTTTCTTAATTAATGCTACTCATAACATTGCTCCTTTCATATTATGATGAATCTGAGCTATTTATCACATTGGAGGCTCTTGTTTGGCTTCTTCTCTAGTCAACCTTCTTTTTTATTTTACTTGTTATCATCCTGGTTTTCTTATGACTAATGGACAACAGGGTAAAATAGAATCCATTCCTCCACAAATGTTTGTGCTACAAATCATAGACAAGTTACTATAAATTTTGATTAATGGATAGAAATGTAGATGACTAAATTCTATTTGTTTCTTGCGGAGTACAGAGTGATCTATTTTATTTTCCAACACACATATGAATGACAATAATAACAAAAGGTAAATGTAGAAAAAAATTAAACAAAAAATTTTTTTGAAAAGAGGTAAATTAGTGTTAGAATGTATTGTGGTCTATAATATTGAGTAGAACTGACAAGTAATTGTAATGTTTTTACACCGATTTCTATCTACTCACCGGAAGGATTTTAATTCATATTTTTATGGCCAATTTATTTGTGGCCATTATGTTTTGAATCCACCACCTATGCCATACGCCACATAGCTTATTTCCTATCAAATTCCTTTGTTTATGTTTTGGGCAGATGTAAAGGGCCCAAAGTTAATCTGCCTTTGTATAATTTTTTTCAAATCTATAAGAGGAAGACATCAAATATAGGTCATTTATCATGTGAAATGTGGTAGTGTTCCATCCCAATTCATAGTGATCAGCCTCGGTAGATGTAAAGGCTCAAGAATAAGCCAGAGTGTACATTGACATCTTGTTTAGGTGAAGATCAATGGTCCCAGGAGGGTACAAATAGCATAACTATACCACATCCTTATGCGATGAGCCCCAATGGACATGAAACCTTGGGATTAACCAAAATATATAAACCATCGGGTCCACTCTTTTATTTAGGTGATTTGTGAATCGATCTCGGTCATCTATGAAAGGACACATGGCACGTTTCTACAACCTGACCAGGTTGGGTGATGGAATCTAACAGATGTGAGATCCCTTAAATGAGGTTTATTTTATATGTGTTTGGGTCTAGTTTTATTTTGTGTAGAGTTATATGAATGACACATGGATGCCTGCACAAGATATACATATATATTCATATATATGTTGCCTAATTTTAAAAAAAATAAGTAGAGCATGAAGAGCAAATAGGATAATATACAAATTCATAGCTCGAGGAATATTAAGAAAATAATATAGAATAGGGAATATTGTAAAAATATATGTGGAACAAGAAGAATAAAAAGAAGAAAATTTTGTAAGAAAAATAAAAAGAAAATAGAACATAAGAAGAGAAACAAAAACAAAATAAAATTTACAAAGTAATGCGGCTTTAAGATTATATGAAGTTTCAAAAAAATATAATATTTATATTTCATGTTTTTTTTTTAAATTTTGCAATCTAGTTGTGTTCTTCCCTTACTAATTGCATTTGGCACCATATTTTCAAATAGTTTGGTATCGAGCAATTGGTTATTGAAACTTTTGATTTCTTAGTTTCTAGGTTGACTTATAATGGCTTCTACAAGCAAGTAACACATGATAAAAAAACCCCAATATTTGATGGGAAGAACTATGATATATTGTGTATTAAAATGAAGACATTGTTCTCTTCTCAAGAGCTATGGGAACTAGTTGAAGGAGGATACATAGAGGTAAAATACTAGAATGTATTCAATGCACTTACAAAGGCTAAAAAGAATGCTTTGAAGGAAAATATAAGAAAGGATGTAAAGGCTTTATGATATATTAAGAATGCTTTAACTGATTACATTTTTCCAATAATAGAAAAAATATAAATTCTAACCAAACATGGGATAGATTGAAAAATTATTATTAAGGAAGTGAAAAAGTGAAGGTAGTTAGATTGTGGATGTTGAGGAGAGATTTTTAGACCCTTCTCATTAAAGAACAAGAATCAATAACTTATTTTCTTCATAAGAAAAATTACCATAGTAAATCAAATGATGACTAATGGATATATTGTTTAATATCATAGCATAATAGAGAAGGTATTGAGGATCATTCCAACTAGATTTGATCAAGTTATGGTTGCAATAGAAGAGTATAAGGGTCAAAGTATTAACAAAGATGTCCAAATTTTTGAATTTTTATACCTTAATAGAAATATGTCTATCAACAAAAATATGGAAAAACACATAAAATGACCAAGCATTTATTTTTAAGAGCTTATAAACAAAAAGGTGTATGGCAACAAGAATTTACCTAATTTTTTAAAAAAAATTACACTATTTTAAAATATTTATTTACTAGTCATGTTCTAATATATTTTTGGACACTAAGTGGGAAATAACTATATTATTTAGCCAATAAGGACTTGAGACAAATGAAATTTTATAAACTAATGAGTTATTTGCAAACCCATGAACATAGGATGTGTAGATCAGCTAGTTCCTCCAATGAACAAGCATTCAAAACAAATACAAATGTGAGAGGTAGTAGGAGAGAAGTCTACAATAGGGGAAGAAGAAGATTTTGAAACCAACAAGAAGGTGGAAGGCATAAAAATTAACAATATCCACAACCAATATGAAGAAGAATGAGCAGAAGCAATTCTAGAGGTAGTTCATCGCAAAGGTATGACATATCAAATGTATAATGCTATTACTACAAAAGATATGGACAATATACTAGTGAATGTAGAAAGAAAGAATATGATTTGAGAAATGAAAAAAATAATGTAAGCTTCTCTAATGAAAAATTAGTTAAACTTGAAAAGAATGAAAAGAGTGGAACTTTCCTTCTAGCTTGTAATGTATCTAAGAAAGTAAACAAATAAATATGGTACTTGAATAGTGGATGCAAAAACATATGTATGTAGACAAGGAAATGTTTAGTAATATAGATGAAGCAATCAGATATGAATTGAAGATGGGAACAAATGACAAGGTTCCTACGATGGGTAAAGGAATTATATCCATTATTTTCAACCAAGGAGACAAGAAGCATATTCATAATGTTTGCTATGTTCCAGGATTGAAGTATAATCTTCAAAGAATTAGAAAGCTTGTCCAAAATTGATATAAGTTGAGATTTTAAAATGGAGAATGCATTTTACATGATAAAGGTGGAACAAACTAGTTGATTATAGTTGTGAAGATGACACAAAATATAATGTTTTAATTAAGGATGCAAAGTCTAGCATTAGACTCAACAAAGTTAAAAAAAAATTCCCTTGATCAATCCACTCTCTAACATCTCAAGTATGGGCATTTGAGTTATGGTGAATTAAATTTTCTTTATAAAATAAATATTGTTAAAGGGTTTTCTCATATTAAACTACCAGATAGAGTATATTAAGGTTGCATATTTTTAGAGAAACATATACATTTTTTTCCCTCAAGAAAATATTGGAGAGCAAGCTCAGATCTTGAGTTGATACGTTCATATTTATGTTGTCACTTCAAACATACATCCTTGTCTAATAGTGTGTATTTCATTAATTTCATTTATGACTTGAGAAGAGGGACATGGGTTTATTTTTTTAAAAATAAATCAAACACATTTGAGCTATTCAAATAGTTCAAGTCCATGGTTGAGAAGACTAATGGCCATTATATAAAGACATTGAGAATTGATAGAGGGGATAACATATATAAATTAGTTCTTAAACTTATGTAAGGATAAAAATATTAACAAATAAATTAAAATAAAATTTAAACCTTAGAATAATGGTGTAGCTAAGAGAATGAACAGATCATTCAATAAATGGAAAGAAACATTCTCGAGTAAGAGGATTGTCTAATGAATTCTAGGAAGAAACAACTAGAACAACATTATATCTGTTGTATAGATGTCCTACAAAGAGTGTGATAAATATGATACGTCAAGATGTATAGAGTGGAATAAAACATAGTGTTGAGAACTTGATAGTTTTGGGGTGCGTAGTATATGGTCATGTGCCAAAGTAAAGAAAATTAAAATGGGATAAAAAAGGAGAGAAGAATATTTTAATTTGGTATAGTCGAAATCAAAAGATTACAGATTATATAATCCAGTTATAATGGAATTGATAATCAACCGAGACGTTCAATTCATTGAGGAAGCGTCTTAGGGAGATGCACAATAAGTGGAGCAGCCACAAGTAAAGAAAATGCACCCGCATTGACATTGAATAGAAAGAAGACAAAGGAAAAAATGTACCAAGTTGGACACTCATCTCACAAAGGGGTGAATCTTCAAATGGAAGAATCCAATAAAGAATGCAAGCACCTGCAAATGATGCATCTTCATCATCATCTAACCCATTCCAACAACAAGGTTGAATGAGAAGTGTTCAGGAGATCTTTGAACAATCAAGATATGAAAAAAATGAAGATGAAATGATTAATTTTTCTTTATTTTTAGAATTTTGTCCTATTTACTCTCAAGAAAAAATTAAGGATCATAAATGGTGTGAATATATGGATAAAGAAAAGCATGCAATAAAGACTAATGAAACATGGAATTTGGTGGATATTCTAGCTGGAAATGAATTTATTGGAGTCAAGTGGGTTTATAAAACCAAGACTAATCCCAAAGGAAAAATTGAACAACATAAGTCAAGGTTAGATGAAAAAGGCTACAAACATAGGCATGGATGTGATTATAACGAGACATTTACTCAAGTAACAAGGCTAGAAACAATGAGAATAGTTATTGCCATAGCTTGCTCATCACAAGTGGAAGTTCAATCAAATGAATTTCAATGGTACAAAGAATTATGAAATTTTATATGTTGTTGATAATGAATTGTAGTTAGTTAGATACACGAAAGTGATTGGGAAGGTAGCCATAATGATAAAAATACTCCATTTGGATATGTGTTTAATGTTGTATTAGGATCCATCTCATGGGCTTTAAAGAAACATTCAATTGTTTCATTGTATACAATAGAAGCGAGAGTATATGGTAGTAATCTCAGCTACTTGTAACTTGATTTGGTTGACAATAATCCTCTCATATTTTCCTAAAGAGCAACAAGGAGGCTCTACATTTTTTTGATAATATTTCTATGATTGAATTACCAAAGAAACTAGTCTTTCAAGGAAGAAGTTAGATTATCGTAATAATATATCATTCCATTCATGAATTGGATAAGACAGGTGAAATATAGCTCAATTTTTGTAAATCAAAGCTACATGTAGCTTACGTTTTTACCAAACCTCTGTGAAAAGAAGGTTTTGAGAATTTAAGGGAATGTCGGGCTTTGTGGATGAAGGAAACCCCAACTCCATAAATTAAAATATGTCCTTGAATAAATTTATTGCAAAGTGGGTTCAAGATTAAGGAGGAGTGTCAAACTTTATTGTGGTCTATAATCTTAAGATGCCCCAATAGGTAATTGAAATATGTTTTCGTCCAACTTCTAACTACTCACCGATAGGATTTTAATTTATATTTTTGTGTCCATTTTATTTGTGGCCATTTTGTTTTGAGTCCTTAGCTAATGCCACGGTCATGTTACAATAGCTTCCTTTGTTTATGTGTCTAGAGGATGCAAAGAGTTGGGAGTTAATTGTATTGTATAATTCTATTAGGTTTGTAACAACAAGATATCAAATATAGGTCATCGATCATGTGACATGTGAAAGCATTCTGTCATTCTTCACAACAATCGGGCTCAATGGATGTCAAGGCTCTCGATTAAGATAAAGCACATATTAGGGTTGGGTCTAGGTGAAGATCAACGTTCCCAAGAGGGGAGAATTGGTGGCATTATGCCAAATTCTTATGCGATGAGTGTCCCCGATGGGCGTGAAACCCCGGGATGAGCCACAATCTATAAACCGTCAGTTCTCTCTTTTAGTTAGGAGAGTCAACAATCTATCTCGGCTGTCCATAACATGACATGTGGCACGTTTCCACTACCGAGTTGGGTGATGATCTTTGGTGCACATGAGAGACCTGAAATGAGGCTGATTTTATATATGTTTGGGTCTAGTTTTTTTAATACCGAGTTATATGAAAAACACATGGAGGCACAAGTTATACATACATACATACATACATACATACATACATACATATATATATACATACATATATATATGACATTGGATTTTAAAATAATAATTAGAGCATCAATAGCTGAGCGGAGAATATATAGAGTCGCAACTCAACGAATATTAAGAGAAGAATATAGAAGGGGAATCTTGTAAAAATATACGTGCAGTAGCACAAAGAAAAAGAAAAAGAAATTGTAAAAAAATAAATAGAATAGAAGACAAGAAGAAAAAAAAAAGAAAACAAAATTTCCAGAATTTTACCTCTGAATCTGTTAAAAAAATTGAATATTATTATTATATTTTTGTGTTCTTGTGTTTTGGTTGCATCTTCCCCTTTGTTTGTTGTATTCATCAAATTTTTCCAACAATTAGTAATACGTTCAGGTAAATTAGTAAAGACCATGGGGAATATTTTAAGCAGGTCTCAAGTTGGCACCAATATCAGCGAAGTACTAGACTTGACAACAACGTCCATAAGAATACACGAACTGATGTCTGATTTAAAACACCTTCCAATTCATTCGATACGTCAATGTTTGCACTAGGGGTGTGTTCCCGACTAGTCAGATAATATTTTTATGTTACTTCTTATGTTTCTAATATGTATTCTTAGTTCAATGGAGAATAAAGCAGGATGCAACTCCTATTCCCTGTAGCTTTGATGAGACTGGAAAAATCACCTCTATAAATCCACGTTAGAAAAAACGTAGGATGCAACTCCTAAAAAATATTTTAAAATAGGTGTGAATTGAGTTTCCATGTTAATGACCCTCAATTTCTGGAGGTCTACACCAATAACGAAAAACATGCAGAAATTATCGCTATCAGAACAAATATAAAACCGCCCTAATTTTCTCCTCCAATGCACTGGTCTACAGCTCCAAATAGTGTACACAGGCCACTTGTTCATAAGGAGCTCTGGTACCAATGATGGTAAATATAGAAGAATAAATTATATTAGATTATTAAACAACACCAAACTGGTGAATATATACAAATGGAATTGAGTATAGAAAGAAATGAAGAGACACGTAAGGATATCGAAGGTCACAACTCACGTAAGAGAGAAAAATTAAAGTGAGGAAAATGAAATATGCCAATATTAACCCTTAACGTAACTCTCTATCTAATCAACTCCTCTAATATTCCATTCACTTCTTAAAAATTCCTCTTTCAGAGATACTTCTTACTTTCCTTACTATGAGTCAAAAATTTACACTATCTTGATTATTTTCACTCAAAACTACTTACCTCAGACTAAAAGACAAATTGCAACTTACTTTTACTTTCTCTTACAATGGGTTTAGAGTAAACTTATTTGAATCCTTTTTGCATAATGTAGGTTTTGCACGAGTAGTAAGTTGCACCCTCTAGTTGAAATGTCAAAGTCCTTCCAAGTAGAATATAACATTCATTAATGGGAATTATGTTTCTCATTAATTGATATTTTTGTCTCCCAAACTAAAATTTAACTATTGCGTGATTCTTCATAAATATTTTACATCTTTTTGGTAAACATGAAACCATGTCTGGGTTCAGATTCTCAAATATATTAAAAATCCATATGTTAACCATTTCTTCATCCACAAAATTATTAGCACTTCCATGATCCACTATCAAACATCCAAAGTCACCTTGCAAAATTTTACCGTTGAATTTACATCATCCTAAACATACTTCTTATCATATTAGGACTAAATTCTTCTTTATTTTGTTTCAACAATTTGTTCTTAAAAATTATAGATTCTCCTATCTCTCATTACTTTTCATGACTCAATATTAAATCTTATTTTCCTTACAAACTATTATCACTTATCGTTTTACTGTTACGGCCATTTGGGAAGTCATATACTCTATGACCTATTTTTGCACACTTCTAGCTCATGTTTGGTTAAATCCATAACTTCTTCCATGATCGCTACATCCGTATGCAGTTCCTAATCCTTCAGTTTTTCCATCATGTTTTATAGCTGAACATGATTTAATTTCACTTTATGCATAATGGTATATCTTCATTTACACTTTCTATGACCTTTCCCGACTATTCCTTTTCCATGATTGTTAATTTATTGTTTACGTATGAATTTCACTTCTTCTTTGAGAGCATTCTAGTAGGATTCCGTGTAATATTCAACTTGTAATATACGAATTTCATCCTAACTGGATATTATTAATCCATTCATATATCTCAATATAATTTCTACATGTATCACTCTAATTGCGTGTAAATAAAATTATTCATTTATTTCTTCACACTAGGATTTCTCTTTCACAATCATTGCAACTTTATGGAAAAAAATTATCTATTAATATATAGGTCAAAACTTTACCTTGAGTATCACCATTATCCTATTGATGTCTTGATATTTTACTTTCCAAACTGCACTCAATTATTTTGGATATGTAGTAACCAAAGAGATGTATTACATTTCAACTTCGTGCATGAAAAAATTTACTTCTTGTGATATTTCATATCTTAATATTCAAAATAATTCTCCATATCGATTATAAAATCCACAAAGTTTACTGTCCATATCTTGTGATTATATTTGTTACACAAAGTTTTCTATCCTAAGGACCATCTTGTACTTATGTTTCTTTCACATTTGAATTTTAAACCTATTTGCCCTATTAAATGGGTCAACATTCATCATCACTATGAAATCCCATATAAATACTTCAATGTTGTGTGGCTTTCATTGAGTCCTATAAATATTTCATATTTTACATAATTTTGGAGAGGTCATCAACTATTCCATTGTGTCATTTATTATTTTGTTTCTCTAAAATTCGGGATAAAAATCTATAAAATATTTGACTGAAAAAGTTTTGTTGATGAGTTATCTAATTAGTCTCATTTCTTGAAAACTTCACTTTAAAAAGTGTTGAGTTGTGGAGCTTAATTTCTTTACTGGCATGATTTTATAGAGTTGCTGGAATACACAAGAACTAACGGTGACGGTCACACCAGACTGGTATCAATCAAGCAAGGAGGAACTGACATCGGTTAAGGATAACCGACATCGGTTCCCTATGAGTGATCATTTTTAAGTCATGAGAATTAGATCTATCTTTAGTTGAAAAGTGAATTTAATGGTTCTAATTTCATAGCTAAAGTGCCCTAAGATATTATATGTCTATATAAGCTACAAAGCTAGGGTTAGAAGATATAATGAAGAAAGATATACATGAATTTTGAAAGAAGTTTCCTTTGTAGAGAAAAAGATAAACTTATAGAGAATAAAGTACATGACATCCAAGAAGGTGTGGAAGATTGTAGATATTCATTGTATTTCCTCTTTGATATTAAATTAGTTTTTCTTGGTGGACGTAGCCCACACCGGGTGAGCCTCGTTAAATCTTGTATATTGTTTTCTCTTTATTATTTCCATATTTATTTCTTATATGTTTGTATATGATAGTTATATTTGTACAACCAAAGGTGCTAACCCCAATGACTTGTATTAGAGATTTGTTTGACGTTTATGTGTATTGATAGATCTACTCATATGAGTTTCTCATTGAGTGTGAGCAAAGCAATGGTAGAAGAAAGAAAATTCAAAGTAGTGAAATTTAACGGTCGTGATTATATATTATGGAAGATGGAGGTGGAGAATTATCTCAGTATCGAAAGATTTATACTTACCATTGGATGAGAAAGGAAGTCTTACAAAGATGGGTGATGACGAATGGAAAATTATTTGTAGAAAGGCTCTGGATCTATAAGATTGATTTTCGCAACATCTATGAATTTGAATATTACCGAAGTCAGTATCTACAAGATAGAGTTCATGAAATATTTATCAAATATATATGAAAAATGTAGGACTTCAAGTAAAGTCTATTTGATGACAAAATTGTTAAATTTAAAGATGGAAGAAGGTGGATCTAGACCAAGTCATTTGAATGATTTCCGATCTATTATAAATCAATTAAAATTAGTTAGTATCCCATTTCGGAAGAAGTGAAAACACTTTTATTATTATGATCTTTGTCAAATAGTTGGGAGAACTTGGTAATGGTTATTAGTAACACAACGTCTACTACCAATGTTTTAAATTTTGATGATGTGGTCGATATAATCCCGAATAAAGAAATACATAGGAAAAGTACAAAGTAGAATCATCATATGAGATTGTTGTGAATGTAGAAAATAGGGGAAGGCAGAAAAGAGATATCAAAGACAAAGAATAATGGGAAATCAAATTCTAATAATGGCATATCTAAATCCATAGGTAGAGGTATAATCATTGGAATTGTGAAAAGAAAGGTCATGTAAAGAAGGATTGTTGGTTCAAGGAAAATAAAAGAGAATTTACCGACAAAGGTAAAGAGGTAAATGTTATTACAAAATAGGTAATGCAAGATGCCCTAAATCTCTCCTTGGATAATAAAATTAAATCATGGGTTTTAGATTCAGGAGCCTCTTTCCATGAAACCCCTAATAAGGGTTATTTAAGAACTTATGTCCGAGGGTAATTTTTGGCATGTTTATGTAGGAGATGATGAACCATACAATATTATTGGTGAAGGTGAAGTTTATATTAAATTTCAGAATGAAAATACATGGATATTGAAAGATGTGAGGCATGTTCAAAGTCTTAAGAGAAATAAAATTTTTGCGGGATAATTTTGTGAAACTGTTACATGGTTACACTCATAACCAAATATTTGAAAGTTACCAAGGGATCTCTTTTTGTAACAAGAGGCAAGAAGGTAGGATCATTGTATTGATGTACCTCTATTACTCGATTCTTTTTGGTGTTATCTACTTTAGATTCATATGTAAGAATGTGGCACTATTAGCTAGGCCATATGAGTAAAAAAGAATTTAGATATTAAAGGAAAAGGGCTAGTTATTAGATCTGAAATGTGTAGATCTTGATTTTTGTGAGCATTGTGTTTTGTGAAATCTAAATAGAATGATATTTCTCAAAGTTGGGGAAATAAAAGAAGAATCATAAATTGGAGCTTGTACACTCAGATGTGTGGGGACTAGCCTAGGTATCTGGTCATGGAGGATCCCAATAATATGTTACTTTCATTGATGATAGCACAAGAAAGGTATGGGTTTATTGTATCAAACATAAATCTAAATTTTTGAAACTTTAAAAAGATAGAAAGCCCTTACGGAAAATGAATCGAATTCAAATATAAATTTCCTTAGATATGACAATGGTGGTGAGTCCTGCAACAAAATTTTCAATGATTATTATTTTATAAATGGAATATGTAGAGAAAGAACAATTCCTAGAACATCACAGAGAATGTTGTTGGACAGAGAGAATGAACAAGAAAATCATGGAACGTGCTAGAAACATGACGATACATGATGGATTTCCCTTACGATTTTAGGCGAAGTAGTAGACACTTGCACTTTATTTAATTATCCATCGACCTTAAAGTGTAATGGATCATGGAATACCAAAAGAATTTTGGACAAGAAAATAGGTAGATTTTTCTTTTCTTAGAGTATTTGGCTCGAAGATTTTGTGCATGTTGATAAGAAAATTAGAAATAAATTGGATGCTAAATCCAAAAGATGTACTTTTATTTTTATGGCTCTCATGATTTTGGATTTTGGTTTTGGGATTTAGAGGATGCTAAGATTGTTCGGTGTCATGACATTGATTAGAATAAAAAGGTAATGTAAAAGGATCAAGTTTTGGTATGCAAGACGAACTAGTTGAGAAGTTTGTGGATAAAAATTAACTCTTGGATTTAAAAATGACACCTTCATTTTTACACAGTAATAGGTATCGGTTTACCCCCGAACAAAATTAGTCTCCTGTACCAGCGTCGGGAGATTGTAATTGGTGTCGATCACTATTAGAAGTAGATAAAAATCTACAAGATGAGAAGATTGAGCCTTTGGCACCCCAAATCTCAGTGAGAAGGTCATAAGGGTTAAGTCAACCTCGGAAATATTTTCACCTTCCTTATATTATTTATTATAGACCGATTGTGGTGAGTCGAAATATTTGAAGAAGTAATGCATGATAAATTCCATAAGTAGAGGAATCATGACATGGATGAGAAGATGGAATCATTAGAATAGAAAAATACATGGTATTTTGCTAAGTTACTGAGCATGTAAAAGATAATTTCAAAACAAGTTGGTTTACATGATCAAGGAAGAATAGGGCAGACATAAGAGATACAAGGTAAGGCTTCTAGTAAAGGGATTTATATAGAAAATAGGTATTGAATTTGGTGAAATATTTTAGCCTATTATTAAGATGACTTCTATTCGAATTGTATTGATTTTTTTGTAATAGAGGATTTCCAATTAAAGTAACTTGATCTCAAGATAACATTCCTTCATGGTGATTTGGAGGAAGAGATTTATATGCAGCAAATGCTTGGGTATAAATCCAAGCGTAAGGAGAAATTTTTGTGTAGATTTTAAAATAGTTTGTATGGGCTCAAATAACCTCCAAGGGAATGGTATATGAGGTTTTATAGTTGCATGCATGAACATGGTTATTTTAGATGTGAATCTTACCATTATGTTTATTTCCGAGATGCTTAGAAATGGAAGATATTTTATTTTGTTATTGTATGTGGATAATATTCTTATTGCAGGATCTAATATGCAACATATTAGTGATCTTGAAGAAAATGTATCTCACACATTATCAATGAAGGATTTGGGAGATACAAAGAGAATCCTTGGCATGTAAATTCACACATACAAGAAGAACAAGAAGTTGTATTTGTCTCGGGAGCATTATATCAATAAGGTGTTGGAAAAGTTTAATTTATAAAATCTAAAACTTGTAAGTATACCTATGGTAGACACTTAAAATTGAGAAAATATCAGTTTCTATATAACATGAGGAGTTGGATTGCATGACACAAGTTCTATATGCTTCAAGATTTGAGAGCTTGATATACGTTATGGTTTGTACTGACTAGACATTACAGAGGTAGTGGTAGTTATTAGTAGATTTATGGCTAATCTAGGTAAAGTGAATTGGAAAGCATCTAATAAATTCTCGTATTTGAGAGAGACATCCATCAAGTAGCTATGATATGAAGGGTCGATATTTCTTTATGTGTCTATGTGGATTAGAACATGGCTAGTGATTTTGATGGAAGGAGGAGTGCCAATGGATATATTTTCACTTATTTATGAAGGTTGTGGGTGACACACAAATTTGTTGGATTTATAGATTATAGAAGGTTGTGGCCTTGTCTCCTACAAAGGCACATTCAGTATATATGAAGCTACATAAGAAAGTAAGGATCTGTATGGATGAGCAAGTTTATGGAAGATTTGGAAATGAGTAAGAGGATTGTAAAATGTACATTAGAGGAAGGAGTTGTGGTATAATCAAAGTGAGATTCATCTTTCGAAAAGAACTCATCATTTCATTCTATAACTCGAAACACATTCGAGTTGAGATATCACTTCATACGATAGACATTGGAGGATGGGAAGTTGAATTTGGATAAAATTTATTTAGTTAAAAATTAAATCTAATGGTTGTAATTGTATAACCACCCTAAAGTTCCCTAATCTTGATATGTCTATATAAGAGAGAACCCTATGGATATGCTAATGAAATCATTTTGCAAAGCGTCAAGTTTTATCTACAAAAATCTCTATCACTTTCCAACACCTTTTACCCAATTTTCTTACCCAAATTTTTACTCACTAAAATATTTCTAGAAAAACTATAAAAGATACTTCTTGTTGTCTTTGAGTTTGAGACTTGAAGAGGAGAAACATGCCAAGTAAAGCATTAGAGGAAGGAGTTGTATGGTAAAATGCAAAATTTATCCCCAAGTGGGATATTGTTGACTTATGTGGAGCTTATTTGCTTTATTGAACTATTCTTTATGTAATGTTTTAACTTTGAGACCTTGTGGAATACATAATGAATCGAAGTGAACATTTATTGAGAAACGATAATACTTCACAATGGAAAATTATGCAATAGTCGGGAACTCTCAAATAATATTATATAAAGGAATGGTATCGGTTAGGAAAGGAGGAACCAAAGATCAATTATATTTATATCAGTATACAATCAAGAAAGGAGGAACTTAGGAACGGTTTATGCATATGATTGATCATTTATTTAAGTAATGGGAATTAGATCTATATTTAGTTAAAAATTAAATCTAATGGTTGTAATTGTATAATAAAGTTCCCTAATCTTGTATATGTCTATATAAGCTAGAAATATAGGGTTAGAAGATAGAATGAAGAAATATTAAAAATAATTGTAAAGAAGTTTTTTTAAGAGAAAAAGAGAAACTTGTAGAGGAGTTGTAAGAAAGTACATGGCATCCAAAATGTGTGGAAAGATTACCATATCTTCATTGTATTTCCTCTATGATTATAAATTTGTTGTTTCTTTTAGAACGTAGCCCACACTTTCTTAAAATATTAATGTTCATTGTGAACACACTACTACTACATATGTTTTAGTGCCCAAATAATATTAACAATTGTAGAATTTATAGATACAAAAATTTTTGAGTTCACAAATGACCCATTTTAGATAAATTAATCATATTTGTATTATTATGTAACATATTTTGCCCAAAGCATCAACATAGTTTATAGAAGTAGTAATATTTTTGATCTTAATGATTGATCCTCAATCAAATGAATGTTTTTTGATCTTAATGATTGATCCTCAATCAAATGAATGTTTTTCGGTGGAAATATAATTTTCTAATTGATGTGATTCTAACTTTTTGTTTTTATGAAATAGATTCTACTCTATGTACAAATATTATATAGATCCTTATCACCGTAAAATTGAAAATCGAGTTCATGATATATTGATTTAACAATCACACCATCACATTTATAATAATTAATTTTCTATTGTTGAAATTATACAGGTCAAGTGGTTTAAATTCTTAACAATTAATTTTCGGTGTGTTTGCATATCATGGGACCATATCTCAAACTTTGGGACTTGCGGACTTGAGATGGATCTCCAAAGGAAGCTGACTTCTTCTTCCTAACCCTAATGCTAAACTACTCCTAATGCATAAATGAATCCTAACTACACCTATTATTATAATGCCAAGGAGATAGGTAGAGTGAAAGTGCATAAAGAGGGAAATCCTACACTAACGAGGTGATAACACCAAGAAAAGGGGAGTTTTGGTCACAATCTCGCTTCGTGAAGTGGAGAGGATGAGCAATGAAGAAGATGGATAGATGCATCACAAACCAAATATAATTGTCACACGCAGTAACACCACTTCAACTCGTTAAAATCATCTCCCAAAACCTGAAATAGACACCAGAAGTATGCAAAATATACCCTACAACAATGAGAGGCGAGAAGAGACAATAAAATAAGCAAGGATGGACAAAATGAATCATGAAACAAATTTTATTTCTCCAAGAGTTCACACGGTACACCATCAGTGGGCAAGGGGAAAGAAAATGCCATTACAGAGCCATGAGAGGAGGCTTAAACTCTACATTCCACCCTAGGGAAGAAAGAGAGAGGGATGCAGGAGAGAAGAATGACCAACCCTTTGAAATATGCCCCTCCTTTACAATATATAGAAGAATGAGAGAAGGAGAGAGGGAAAATTTGAACCCTGCTTCAACCACCCCTAGAAGAGCATTAAAATCTACCTACAACAATGATGGGATTTACTACAAACCCATGCCTCCACGTGTTGTTCCTTACCTAGAAAGAAAGGGGGTTTATCCTTCATTATGGCGATAGGTAAGAGACTTGATAGCCTCGAAAATGGCAGACCGAATTTACCATTTTTCATTAATGGTGGTACGTGAGTAGAACACTGAAAGATCTCCAAAAATTCCTCTCCCACTCAATTCTGAGCTTCTAGTTGAAGGATATATCCATCTAAAGGTTCTTCAGGTTTGGAGTCTAATCGCGTAAGATCTAAGTGGCAGCCCCACGTGTCTTGAGACTTTGCCTCCTCTATTCACTCTTGAAGTTATGCCAAATGCCGACACATGGAATCACCTGTGGGGTTTCTCTATTTTATTTGTATTTTTCCTAAGTCCCTCTTCTTGGTGAAGACATTATGCCTGAACCAAGACATGTGGAGGCTTAGCACACATTTGGGACCTCCCTCCATATTTTTCCATTTAAATTGTGCCAATGAGACACGTGGGGCTTCCGCCGACTCTATTGTACCTATCCAATTTAGTATGCCACCTTTCTTGGTCCTTAACTACATGGTGTGTTAGCACTTCTTTGGGGACCGCCTTTGGATTCGGCCCTTGAAGGTGTGTCTATGAGACACGTGGTGTTTTCCACTAGCTCATTCCCTATTAAGATATTTCAATAGCTAGTGCAACCTTTTTAGACTCTAGCCACATGGACCCCTCTTTATATTCTACCCTTAGAGTTACACCGATGAGGCACATGGCACCTTCCGTAGCTCTGATCTACTTTTCTCGTATTTCAACTAGGTCCCTCCTATTTGGTAGAGCACTATGTTTGACCCTAGACATGTGGAGGCTTTGTGCTCATTTGGAGACCCTTCTTGGACCTGACCTTTGGAGATGTGTTGATTGGATGCATGGATACTTCCATAGGGTCTTCTATCCTTAGTTGATTCAATGACTAGCTCTCGCCTATTTTTAATTTGACCATGTGGATGACCTGCACACGTTTGGAGTCTTCTTTTTGTTGTGCCCTTTTGGAATTGTGTCAAGCTGACATGTGGTGCCTTTTGCGAGTCTTTTTCTTGGCCTTGAGTCGACTTGTATATGAAGTCTAAAAACTTCAAGTCCTTTCACCAATTTTTTCCTGTCGAGCCTTTCGCTTCCATTACTATCATTCGGCCTCATCACCAACATTTCTCCTCCATTTTCAACCCCTCCTACCCCTTTATTTTTGGATTTTAAATGTGGGCTCACATGACATGAACCCGACCCCAAAATTTCTCTCCCGTGCAAGGTTGTATTTGACCATTTTTTCCTAGTTGTAAAACTGGGATAACAATAATATGAATAATTGATAATTAACCTTTTCACATCTGGAATGAGCACCAAAATTTTCAACTAGTAATAAAATTGCCCAATTTTTCAATCAAATGGTTTTGACAGATAGTAGCTAAAATAATTTATTGAATGAGAGAATAATAGTAGTGCAATTTTATTTTGGGTAAAAAGCTAAAAATAAAATCAGAATATATATAGTTGTATGCAAATATTTTCATGAAAATTGAATTAAATGCTAAAATGACCACCTCAAATGGAAAACACAATGGTTTATGTGCCCAAAAAAATTTTTATCAAATTTTTTTTAAAGAAATATGTGGAAATACCATTCTAACAAACTATGATTTTAAAATCTAGCTAAAATAATAGAATTTCACAAATTCAAAAGATATGCACCTTTTTCTTATCTACCAAAACCTCCCAAATGGATTGTCTACTCACTCGCTTTTTTTGAAGATGAAAAATAGTTTTTTCCCAACTACACAAGGAATACGATTTTTCTTAAATAATAAATACCTATCCTGAAAATGATAAAACCACGTTCATAATAACCTTGCATTTCTATTCAAAATAAAATAAAACCTAATAAATACAAAGAAAAATAAAATTTACCATGGAACCGTAATGATAAGATCTTATAGAAACTAAGTTCTTGAATTTATAAAAACTAAATGCTATGTTTTTCCTACACTTTAGATTGCTAACTAAACAAGGACCTTGTTAGATTATTTAGCAATCAAAGTTGATGTTGGAGACCTCAAGAATTGAGGATGGAATCTCACCAAGAAATGGCTATAAGGACATTTTTGGATCTTCCCAAATTACTCATCTTTGAATGAGTAGATTCAATATGGTGAAGCTAATCCATATCAATGGAGAATACTTAAGATCCAAATGGCTAGATTTTTCACTAGAGCAAATGAGGTGTACGATGAAAGGGAAGGAGGAGCATTCCTTATATAAGCTTCCTTTTTGAGAGAGGTTTGCAATTTGGTTAGTATGGGGTAAGGGAAAAGAAAGATTAGGAATATATAAGCATGATTTGGAAAATGTATGTTTGATTTATAAGAGTTTCACTTTTCATTAATAACTCATGGGAATTGGGGATGTTTTAATTAATCAAGTGTGATTAATTAATGTGTAGATTTAAGTTTATAAAAGATAATTAGAGGAGAATTAGTGTGATTTTGGGGGATATAATTTAGGAATTTGATGCAATAAACAAATATTTATTGAATTTTGGTTACGAGCATAACTAATTAATAATAATTTATTAACCCAACTAGAAGCCAATGTTAATTAATGAAATGTAATTATTCAACATCCCGAGTGATAAGAAGGCTAATTAATTAGGAAAATGTAATTAATTAATCGAAATCGAGGGAAAATTGTGTTTTATTGATGAAGTTTCATTAGTTGTTAGGAAAGATGATAGTCGAGTGCAATTTAATTATTAAAATTTCTTGCTCAAATTATGGGTGTCTACATTTTTCTCGTATTTGGGATAGCGTAAGTGATGCCACATTAAATATAGTAGACAAGTAAAGAAAAATATTTTTGAATGGATAGAATAAAAATAAGTATAATGAAGGATGACACTTTGAGTTTCAATGGGTTGATAAAAGAGGTCGATTGACAATTGAAAAGATGAAGGAAATTGATAAAAGAAATTAGGTGGGATAAGGGAATAAAAGTGATCCCTATTGGCCCAGGTATTATTGAATAAAAATTATATGGAAGATAAATGTAGATGAGGGGAGTGGAAATAGCTTTCATCCATCTTATGTAAAAATAAATTTATTTCATCACTTTGCTTAAATATCTACTTCATTAACACTTATTAAAATCTACGCACACAAGAAAAGTGTAAGATAACATGAAAAGCTATAATCATGTCATTTTTCATCGTTAAAAACTAACTCAATGCAACATAAATAATGTACATCAATACGAGAACATACACAAGTTAACTGATAGGGAAACAAGTACAAACACACATACTCAAAAAATAACATTTAAGATAGTTGCATCAATGTGTTTTTATCAAGGTTCAATTGCCAAATTTTGGAATTAACGACAAGGGTTAATAATGGTGCACCAAGAAAGGATACATGTGATGTTCATATACATGGGACATAAAGGTCCCATGAAAAATCAATTGTGTAATACTGAAAAAGTACCGAACAACTTGTTGTCCCAAAGAATACACACATATTAAGTAAACCAATTTTTTTAATGGAGGTAGATCAAGATGATCCACGATTCATTAATACAAGACCATGAAAGAACCAAAGAAATGTGTTTAATAGAACAATTTTCCATATTCGAGTACAATGCATTTGAAACAGGCCTCATTTGAGTGCATTTTGTCACCAATTGTTTTTTGAGATATTTTGAAGTTTACATTTTTTTGGATTTTTAAACAATTTTGAGTTGTTTAGAATCTTTTGGATTTTACATATTTTTCGTTTTTTGAATTTTCCCAATTTTTCGGATATTGACGTTATCAATTTTTAAGGTTTTGAATTATTTTCCAAAGCTATATATAGGAAAATGAAGAAACATCGATGCCCCTACTGATATATGGGAATGTATAAGGGTAGATGCCATTCATATGTTCAAGAAAAGGAAGATGCGAAGATGCCCCCAATGTTAGATGGGAATGTATGAAGGAAAATCCCAAACCTATATACAAGACAGAGATAATATAGATCAAGACCTAGAAAGATAGGTTCAATGTTATGATGAAATAAAAGCAATGAAGTGCCAAGAAGGAGAAAGTGTGCCCTAGTGCAAGTTGGCTAAGAAACAAAATATAGAGAGAAGGACAAGAATTTTTATTAAAACAAGGGACCATTTTTATCAAACATGATAAAAGGAAATATCATACACATGTATGTCCTGGAAAAAGCATAAGAAAATAATGAATTCTATGGAAAGATATGGAAATTAAAACTATAATTTTTGTAATGAAAAAGTGCTTAGCGAGAGAGCACAACTCGTGAGACAAGATATAGACTAAAGAAAGAGTATGAACAAGGTCCGAACAACACTTGGTAACATATTAATCTTGGTTTCCCATAGATATCCAATGTGTGCATGTGGAAATAAATTAACTCTCAAAGTGAAGATTTAATAGGTATCAAATGAGGTCAAACTATCCAATGTGTAGGAATGATTGATTTTGAAAGGTTATTTGTGATTGACAGTGGAAGGAAAGTTGTACATTCCTCTCATCGTCATGAAGCCGACATCCATATCCCCAATAGAGGTGCATTTGATTCTAGTCATAACATTTCTCTCTTTTGTCACCTAGAGTCCATATACCGTAGAGATATTTGAAATGTCGTAATAGAGAGTTAGATATCAATTTTCTTTTGATTTTAAAATTGATATGTTTTCTTTCTAAAAATATTTCAAATCTCTCAATGGTTTTGATGAGTGATAAAGAACCATTGATGGCTTGATTGAAAGATATTGAATTGATTGTGATGACAACATTATCGGTTGTTAAAAATATGTCCAAAATTTCTTCACAAAAAAATTATTAGATATATACGGTGATAGGATATTTAAGAGGTCATTCATTCATTAATTTACCCAAGGTGATGAATGACCAAGATATGAATAGATGAACCAAAATATATTTGTAGGGATGAAGATTGTGGATGAATTATAGAGGAATGGAATGAAATGGAAGAAAGAACGCCCATTTGTATGCAATACCTTATTTCAATGTTTAATCTTTGTACCTTTGAGTTTTTGTAGTGTTTTAATGTTTTCTCATTTTTTTGTATTTTTATATATTTTATATTTTATATTTTATATTGTATATTTTTACGGTTTACGAAGGAAATATATGAAGAGAGAATCGATGAAGAAGAATGATTGGGAAGTTGGGACCAAAAATCTTACTTCACATGATAAGATCCAACAACAATGTTCGTGATGTATTTAATGAGGAGACTAGGAGTTTTTTCTTATCAAGTGTGATATTATCTCCTATCTCAATTACCATGGTGAGATCATTCTCGATAAGTGACTGAAATTTATCTTGAAACATGGATTTCATATGTGGGAGCTCGAGTTCCATATCAATAGATTTTTGCACTTTGTGCCATACTCGATGGTTTCATTGGTGTACATGCTTTAATCTTTTTTTATTTACAGATTTGTGGTTGTTGGATTTATTGGGAGCTTTAGAGCTCTTTGGTCTTTTGATTATGGTATGATAATGAAAAATTTAGTTTTTCCTACAAGATAATATGTGATTTTGTTGATCTTGAGAAGTTGGAGAAGATAGTGGATGTTTAGGATTGATGATAAGAAAATTAGGGATGATTTTAGGCTTGCCACATGATTTCGATAGAAGGATGATGTGATGGAAGAAGAGGATATGGTACAAGAATTGATGAGTATGGGTTACCGAGAGGTGAGCCTCGGATATAAGATGAAGGGATACTAGGATGTATCACTAAGATGGAAGAAAAAGGGCCACTAGGAGGTTTCCAATTAATGGAATATGATGGGATACTTGGGAGGTGTCCCATAGATGGAATATGAATGGCTACTAAGATGTGACCTCGAATAAAATATGAGAGGATACTAGAACGTGGCCCAAGAATATAGGATAATGTGTTATCCGAAGGTGACCCATAAGAACAAGATGGGGGCTAATAGGAGGTGGAGCACAAATAGAAGAAAATGATGGGATATCGAGACGGTGACCAAAGGCAAGATTGTGATTGAGGAATTGTGATATGTAAAGAATGATGGGGAGTTGAGAAGATAGGTCGGGGATCAATTAAAGACCCATAAATTTCCCCATGTGATGGGAATTGGAAGACAAAATAATAAGATGAGGATCCAATTTGATGATCGTATGATGTTCCTCAATTTTATGAAAAAGGAATCAGCTTCTTCTCCACAATACGTTTAGACATCGAGGTCAAAAGAGAAACCTTGTTCATAGTCCTCTAGAGGGATGTCAAAGTGTAGACCCACAAATTCTTTTATTGCTTATTCATTCGAAAGAAATTGATTGGTATGTGTTGTTTTTGTTTGATGATATTAGGTTCATTAGAAGAAAGATGTCTAATTGGTGTGGAAGATTGAGAATATGAAGAATAAAGAAATGAAGTAGAGTTGGATTAATATGTCTAATGAGTACAAAATGATTTAGATTTAGAATGAGTTGGTATTGGTTTTTGCTAGACCACGAGATAGTGCGGAGTGTAGACAAAGAGGATCACATATCTAGCTAGTGGATGATGACATAGGGGTCAACTTATATGATTTCTTAGAGGAAGTTTTAGTCTCATGGATCTTTGATGGAGGAAATGTTAATTGAGGCAACTAATAACAGGGTCTTATGAAGAAACGGAGGACCATAATGTAGGAGTAGAATTAGAAGAAATATGGGGATATTTTGTGGTGATGCAAATCCTTATGGATGGAAAATTTTATGTAGGTGATTGTTTACTCCTCAAAAGAAACTTTATTGGATGAGGCTTAGGAGACTAAGAGGAATTTGAAAGATAGTTTCTATTAGAATCATCATAATATTAAGAGGAATCCAGAGAATAGTTTGGATTATAATAAGAAGAATAACATGGATTAGAATATGAAGAATGACATGGATTAGAATAAGAAGAAAAACATGGATTAGAATCATCGAATCATACCACCAACTATGAGATAAAGGTAGGGAAAGGGGTAACCGAATGGGTTCTCTAACATTGAGAACCAATCAAGATTTATTCATGATGGGACTATTTTGATGTGAATTCTGAAACCCAGGTTCCTTATTGTTGTAAGTGTGAGGAACCATTTGATAGTTAGTCATTTTTTGGCATCGGTAGGTCCAAATTCCTAGACCTAGATAGTGTGATTAAACCTATTGAAAAGGAATTAAATTCCATGTTGATTAAAAAGAATAATGAAAAAAACTAGATATTTTGTAACTATGGAGGTTCTTATGTGATTTTTCGAAGGAAATATAAGGAAAACATACATTATGATGACACAATTTCGAAAATCCAACAAGGTTTGGAAAAAATGTTGCAACCGTAAATTTAAGATGAAGAACCAAGGGATTAAAGGATCAAAGGATTGCCCTAGGAAACAAGTCTACAAGATGAACAATAACAAGGAAAAAAACACATAAGTTTGGAAAATGAATTGAATCTATAATGAAATAATCCCTATGCAAATAGTTCGATCCCTATGAAATAATGAAATAATGAAAATCTCAATGATAGTTCGATGTAAGATGATCAACAAAATGTCAGTACTTAAGTCAAGTTTAAGATAAAAAATATGTAAATATTAAAAGGGGTTGACGTGACTTTAGATCAACGTATACTAGAACTATTTTTAGACCCAATCAAGCCCTAAATCAAAAAATTGGAAGTTATAAGTGCAAGCAATGTAACAATACAGCTTAGATACATTATCCAAGATTTACAAAAATGAAGATATTAGTATCTAAATACTATTGATATGATGAAAAATGTAACAACAACACTTTTCAAGGTTGATGTAATGTTTGAAAATAAACAAGGCCAAAGTATATGAAGGAATTGTTAAGATGTTAGTAAATAACGGATACAATATAGACAATTAGATCAAGTTTATGAAAAACAAGATGTAAGTATCAAAATTATATCAAGGCAATGTGAGAAACGTAACACTTCAAGGGAGGGTCAATGATGAGTCAAGCCTTCTTTGATGATGAAATTTTGACGTGGGTATCAAGATAAAATGGCTATCAAGATAAGAAAATGTATCAACACACTTTCAATGTTTACCATTTAGTCTCAAGATAGGAGAAATGTAAACATGTGAAAAAGTGGTGGACACTATCAATTAATAAAACATATCCAAAAATGAGAAAAGGATTAGATTAGGTGGGGGTGAAAAAATGCTTAGCGTCACTTCGAAAAAGTTTTGCCTCATCTTATGGCAAGTGAAAAACTAAGAAAAATTAACACTTCACAAATTTCATGATGAATGACACTTGGCTTGAACTCCAATAAATTCTTCCCTTATTTGACTAACAAGTTTTTGACTCTGAAAATTTTCTTTCTTTGTGAAATTTATTTGAAAGAAAATTGGATTTAAGTATGTATAGTTGGCTCCAAGACAAAATGGCTTCCTAACTGGTTCTATCAAATTTTTTAACAAATTACCTTTGCGAGAGAAATTTTCCAATGAAGTCAAAATGACTAAACCTTGGAGTATATTGAATTTACTTTACTCCCTTCAATAAAATGAGCATTAAACACATTTAATCTTATTTTCACTAGGGTCATGTGAAGATAATTTTGACCCTAAATGTCACAAGTGTATACTAGACAAGTAGGTAAGCAAAGAACTTCCCATTTTGTCAACAAGGTTCCCTCTTTACATGAACTAATTTGGGATTCCTAGGAGTATCCATCTTATTATTTTTATCACCAAATCACATTACCCTCTGATTTTTACAAGTGTGTGTACTTGAACTCATGGTGTGATTGGATAACATGGGTAGTATCTCCAAGTTGTGGGACTTCTTACTAAAGGATAGACCTCTAGAGAAAGTTGGTTCTTTCCCCTAAACTACCTACCAAAATTTACTCTAATATAGGAAAAACTATCTTATCCTAATCTAAATTTCCAAGGGACCAAGGAGAAAAAGTGCATGAAAACAAAGGATACACTAAAGTGGTGATACACAAGAAAATGGGATAAGGATAGCTTTCCAATGTGTGAAAGATGGGAGCAAAGTACATTCTAGAGAGGGTTATGACGAGTCTCTACAGTCTAGTAATCGCATTCATAAAAATATTTCATACACACACAATGATAATGAATCCATGCAAGAAAAAAATAAATAGACATAATATATCTGCAATGAGGTTGAAGAGGCATGAAGAATTTAGACAAACACAGAGGGTAAGATATATCCACAAACTTGCATCTATCACTTCATTGATATGCAAAATTCAATATATTACAAAATAAGGGCCTAAATTACCATACAAGGAGTCACTATAAGGGCCTACACTAATTTAATTCACAAAATCAAAATAACAGAGTTTTACTACTCAAACTATCCTCCTTTACAATGAGCCCAACACTCCAATTTATAGAATTCTGAGAGGAGAGAGAGAGGAGAAATGAAAATCCCAAAATTTTACTTCCCACCACTTGCAAGATGTCATAAATGGATTGAAATGATGGTAAATTTCTTACAAAAGTCTCCACATGTCATCCCATAACTTTCAAAGCAAGAAAAGAATGATTTCCCATGCTCATTTAATGTTCTCCCAACCACCAATAAAATCATTGTTCTCAATTTGGCCATGTTTTCAGAAAAATCACCATCATGTATTCATCAAATTATGTTTTTTAGATGTTTGTGAATTTTATCGAGCCATGATTCCAATGGTAACAATTTTGCGTGATTTCGTTGAGAAATGCAAAAGATATAACAATCTAAGTGTGAGTAGCTATTTTGAGTTTACTAGGGATTTCTTGCATTTTATGGGACTCGATATGTAATTTATTGGACCTTGATATGTTTATTTACTTTTCACCCACCTCCCTCATTGAAATAAAATTTTATGTGGTGTAGAGGATATTTTTCTCTTTCCAAAAATCTAATTTTGTGAAAAACAAAGCTCTGGGTCAAAAGTTATGACTGCTTGAAGCTCAGGGTTAGGGTATTCCACACGGCTCTTACGATCCAAAATCTTCCTTTGAATTGCAGGTTTTGCATTTTTAGATTTCCCATATGTCTCGGATGTTTGGGCCAAGATTATTCACCTTTTCTTATTCCCTATTTATGCGATGAAATCAGATATTTCGGCCCGACTGTCCCGCATGCTCCTGTGCGTCTTGGGACAATTTTCTCCACATTTCCCAACTCGGTATTTTATTTCCTTGTGCATCCAACATTGACCAGGCCAAGAGGGCTATTTACCACCAAATTTTCTACATTCAACTTTCCCTTGGGTGTTTCAGGCGATTTAGGTTTTAGGCTACCTATGTCCCGAGTTCATGTGGGACACTCGGGCCCTGATTTTCTGCCATTTCCACACGTTGACTCCCTGACGGTCATTGACCACCAAATTTATTGCATTTAAATTCTATGGGACCAAAGCGATCTTTTTGGTATTTCAGGTAATTTTTCCTCGAGTTGTCCCATGGGCCGCGCATGACAAAATCTTTCACTTTTACTTGCATTTCAATCATTGTGGATATTTCATCTTTTTGGGGCCCACATGTACTTTTGTCCCAATTGTCCCTCGACTGATCGAGAAATTTTTATCCATTTTTGTCACTATTCATGTTGATTTTCTAAGTATTGCCTCTATCTTCTCACAAATACCCCATTCAATCATTTTGTTGTCTATGTTCTAGTCTGGTGTGCATTTGCTGGCCTGCATGATTGTCAAATTCATCGGGAGAGGGAAATTAGATAATAGTTCTCTTAAGGATTGTACCAAATCTTACTTCTCGAGTTCAAAGCAGATGAGTTGTATCTCTTAACCAAAAAATGCATATATAATGTTTTTAATGAGGTGTTTTTTCTTATCTTTTAGCATAATGTAGTTTGGTTATACGCCATTTGGCCAACTATATAAAACTGAATTAGTATTGTTTAGATCCTAATTCTATGACTTTTCAATTAGGTCCTACATGTGAACTATTAGTAGTTTTCAAAAGATCAAAATATCTAGAACAGAGGATTCAAATGTTTCTTTTGATTTCCACAATCACCTAAAAGGTGTATGGGAAGATTATACACAACACAAAAAAATATAACTATAATGAAAATAAAGAATACTCGTGAAATACAAGTGTAAAAGTATAGAATCGTTTCTAATTCCGAAGATCACATAGAAGGTGTGAGCGAAGAGAATACATGATCCTATCCTCATCAATGAAATATTCAACATTCCTTAACTTATCCCAATCATGTTAGCACAAAATATGATCTAACATATATCCTGCAATCAAGAGTTATCTCTAAAATTTCATGCAAGATGTTATCAATTTAAGTAGATCGAAAATTTGTTTTATTAGAAACAATATTCAAATTTATACTTCTACACCTACGTTCCCTTGAAAGTATATGCACATCCATAACAACAAGTGTGCACCCACGACAATAAGAACATGCCCCTAATATTAAATTTATGACTCGAAAAAATGAATAGTCAACTAAGCATATGCATAACTAGATATTTGAGTATACACCATTTATAACGTATGTGTGGGTATTTCAAAAATAAGGCAATAGAGACTCTAAAAAGCATATGCTCGGCTAGAAAAGCACCTATGCACCCCTAAAAGAATATGTGTGACAATGAAAACATCGACACGAGGGTAAAAATAGAGTATGGTAAGTGCATGGCTAGAGAAACACTTGCATGCCCACAAGCACATATGCATACTTTATAAAACACGAAGCTTACATTTTAGCGTATGCGCGTCCCTTTGTAACACATGCACATTTACCTTGGATGATGTCAAAAATAGGGTAGATTGACGTAAGAAACCTCAAAAAGGTAATTTTTTTCTAATTTAGCTCAAAATTAATGAAAACCAATCATAATTAAACCCATGAAAAATACTCGACACATCTAAAGTTAGAAAATATCCCTAAGTAATTTAAAAGATTTAAAATGTGCATGATTATGGTTAGCCAAAAATGAGATAAAAAAATTAAAACTTCACATCAAGTGCTAAGAGACTATGGATCCTCGTGCGATGGAAAACTGATATGTGGGAATGGGAATCTACAAGTAAATATTCCTCGCACCCGACCTCCCGAGGTCGTGCCGAGACAGCCAGTGGGGATTGAATACACATGGGGTGCAGATAAACTAGTTAGGTAATCTTATGTCTTCAACATGCAATAGCGGGATCTATGAATCTAAGGAAAAGAAGGCCCTCCTAACTTGAATCGGTGTGATAGATCATTCGGTGAGGATAGCTGCTCGAAGGCTCTAATCAATATCGAGCTCTGTCATGATCCAATCTATGGGTTGTGGGATACGTGGAAGATGACCTATGGGTGCTTCATATATATCTCTGACAAGGTCATGAAAATGGAATGGCTAAATGTGTAGTGGATCTTTTGGTGTTTTATGGATGATTCTCTGGTCTAGTCCAGAAATCTTTAGCTTGGTTAGCTGCTACGTTTAATAATGATAGTTGTGTGATGATGTCTGGTGGAAGTGGAGAAGACATAAACACCAGTTGTTCACAAGTGGTGTTCAAATTTGATTGATTTGTAGGCTGTTGGGTTGTGGGACCCGTGGATCACAACCCTAAGTTCATGGTTGCTGTGGACCTCATATGGTCATATGAAGAGTCAACCCCTAATTCTGAGTATCTAGTAATCATATGCCTTTTTAGCCTCTACGTTTAGAACTAGAAGCTGCACAATTTTCTCAGAGTACCTAATAGGTGTTCTGCAACTTGGATACATAAGCTAGTGTCTATATCAACGAGGAGGTCTCCTGCATTTGGCTATGGGACTAGTGGATCACAACCGAATGTTTGCTCTCTTTCAGGTCCTTATATAGTCATATAGATATCTATCAAGGTAGTCTATAATTTGGCTGATTTGACTAGAACGTGTGTGCTTTGTTGTCTTCTATGTTTAATCCTCTTAGCTATGTGCTGATTTCTTGTAGGTTTGTTGTTGTTCGGAAGACCTAAATTATGAGATTTTTGTCTATGTTAGTTAATGCTACAAAAAGATTTTATTGAGGCACGATTGGCTCAAAAAAATTCTCTGGGCTCCCTAGGTCCCATGATTGTCATACAAGATCAATATAAACCTAACTGAAACGAAATAAACTAATTATGCAAGATATATATATATATATATATATATATATATTCCTCTATTTTTTGTATTTTTGATAGAATTTTTAATAGAATTGAAAGAGAAACTAATCTAATATATTCAGAAAATGACAACTAATCTAATAACAAAATTAAAACAAGCAAGGTAGCCCTATGTAGCTACTTGCCTGTGCAGTTGTGAGTTTATCCTAAATAACTAGATAGCTGATTAACTTAATTGAAAGTATCTCGATCATACCTCGAAGTGAGGAATGAATCATAGCTTCGAGAAACTATCAATCCCCAAATCTTCCCCAACAATATTGAAAATGAAATTTAACTTGCAATGAAATATTTCACTACTCTATTTGATATGTTTTAACTAGAAATTTGACAAATAAAACCTGGAATTTGTAGAACAGTGGCGAATCCAATAGTGTATGACTTTGTCCCCTCAGAATGATCTTCTTGTTCCTTTGTGTTCATGTGAATCCAGAAGAGCATGTATATGCTAGCATCAACAGAAGAAGGTATTTGAACAATGGCAGCTTTGGATAAAGACCGAATATAATGCAAGTAGGAGAGGGATAGCGCAAGTGACAGAGCTTGGTGTATTTAATTCCTAGCGGGATTTATCAGTAGGAATACAAAGTAAATCTGTACTTAAGAGATTTTGGAATCTACCTTCTGTGAAGAACACAACCTACAACTCTAATGGATTCAATCTACAAATGACACTACTCTGCTCTAAACTAATTTATATGAACAACAATGAACAAGACTGGAGCAAGAAGATCGAATGGCTTCTAATAGCAAAGGAAAAACTAGCATGGATGCAAACATGAAAAAAAAAAGAGTTCTAAGCAAGAAATTGAAAGACTAAACAATGGAAATGAGAAGTTGAGGGGCCATTTGCTTGAAAACAAGCTGGCTATTTATAGATTTCACATTCACCCAAAGGTGATTCCTATTAGAACTCTTTTACCATTAAACAATGAAGAAACACTATTCTAGGGAACATAAAACATTAATACGAGCTAAGGCGGTTGAGAAAAGCTGGTAAATGTTGAAAAATTACACAAGTCGCGATCAAAGGAGTGTGCTGGAAAATGCGTGAAGGACCGCTGCCCTTAACAGGGGTGGCGCTTAAATCCTTGAAGGTCAAAAAGTGTTTAAAAAGGGGGACGAGGGAAAAAAAAAAGCACAAGGAAATTGGATAAAGCATTTGGGATGCTAACACATACTTCGTGAGCTTATCTGGATCCCGAACACCTTGTGAGGTGACCTTTATCATCATAGGGGCATGTGTAACGTCGTTCTTGCGGTACAGTACCCTACACTTTTGAGTACGTACATAGTCCCCCCCTTAGAGAAGCATTTTAACCATGAAGAGGTGTAAAACGGTGGGTCCGAGTATGGCGGTCCCAAAATGGGAAGCTAGAAATTATACCTGACATGCCCGTGTGTCGAAATGTCACCATCCGAGTTCCCGCTACCTGTAAAATGGAAAGAAGACTCAAGTGCAGATAGATAAAATAAATTGAAAAATAAATACTAAATTAGTATGAAATGAGGACTTACCATTTGCGTGGGGATAAGAACTTACCTCTGTCGTCAATGCTCTAAACCTGCGAAAGGGGCATTCAAAATGAGTCAAAACACCATATATATATATATAATGGGCTTATTTTCCTATTCATTTGCACGTGTCGATTTGATAGTTTTTGAGCTCTGGGACCCATGGTGACAGTTTTCAATGAGAGTATAGTCGAAACATTCGTATCGAGATAGTGATCATGCCTCCGCGAGTAGAACCTCGACCCGTGAGATCCCAAGTTAGTTCTTCTTGATTTAACATTTTTGCACCCAAAATGTTAAAATGATGAAATCTTTGTTGTGGGGGGTTATTTTTAGAAATTTCAGTTTTAAATGTGTCTCTTAGGGGGAAGCCTAATGGGTAGGCTTTCATTTTAGCTAAAATGGTCGATTTTTGCATTTTCAATAATTTTTAGGGCATGCGACCTGTTTATAGTCACGGGATAGGACCACCCCCAAAGCGGGGAAGGTGGTCCTCTATAGAGTGTTAAAACAACACTATTTTGAGTTTATTTTTGCATTTTTAGTATTCCTACTTGCTTTAATGATTTTTCCAATGTAATCTTGGCACTAACTTGCTTCTTTTTGCATGTTTTTGGGTGTTTTACGTAAGAAGGAAGAGTACATTAGATGGAGCCGAGAGAGGGAGTGTGATTGGCTTCCAGTAGTGTTAGATGCACTCTCTCAGGTTGAGCAGGATACTCTCCAGAGGGCAGGTATATTGAGGATCGCATGGGTCCCCCATGTTGCACCTGCCAGTCACATACTATATGACTTATTCTCTTACTGGGATGCAGATCAGAACACCTTCTCGATTTCTAGGTGTTAGGGGTGAGTGGATTATCACCCTAGAGGATGTCTACCACATTTTTAGAGTCCTAATTATTAGGAGGAGACTTTCATTTAATACAGCAATATCCGAGCTCGGTGACTCGGTCGCCACCTATATGGGAGACGCAGTTGTCTCCATTGGTTTGAAGAAGGGGGTGAAGGTCCATTCTATTCATGGCTTTCCCATCCCTCTGATCTATCAGGCCATTATGGGCATCCTTGCTTCAAGATTGATCAAGGACAAGGGAGGGGATACTTTTCTCTACTGTTGGGCCCCCATCATCGCACAGATTGAGGCACATCATCAGATTTATGCTTGGGGAGCCAATATACTTGGGACCACCTATCACGACTTATATAGGGACAGTCACTGAGCCATCCAACCTTAGTTATGAGCTGGGTCTATGAGTGCATTATCCCTTATGGGAGAGGCGTAGAGGTGGAGGATCCCGGGGCCGTGAGGGCAGCTAGATGGACAGAGATGATGGTGCTTAGAGCACCCCACTAGCTAGTTGCTTCCCTGACTACTGAGGATATGGAGGCCACACCTTATCAGGCCATGGTAGGGTTGTGGGGCGAGGAGACCTTTACTTTGATTTCCTACTCTACTATAGGGTAGCTTGTGGACAGGACGGGGAAGGTAGAGACACACCCCTTCGATTGAGTGCCTCAGTAGTTTGGCCTTGCTTATATTGATATGCTTCCCCTAGTGGTGCCAGTGTTTAGATTAGTTCGGGAGGCTAGGGGAGGTCCTAGAGGCCGGGGTTGGACTGTTGTTACTCTTGGCATCCCTATTGCAGCTAGGAGGGTGGTACACACTCGAGAGAGAGTCGGTGCTCCTTAGGCACCCTTACTGGATTGCTGCTAGTCCTACCCATAGCAGTGATGATCCCATTGATATAGACTAAGTCTGAGGAATTTGCAGGGGGAGAGGCAGAGGAGGAGACCGAGGACATGGAGATCAGTGAGTCGGGTGGGGAAGAGGATAGCAATCCCTAGTGGCATAACACTCAGGAGATCCTACAGGCTAAGAGGGTAGAGCAGAGCGCGGAGAGGGTGAATCTAGTCTCAGAGGAGATACTTTCTCAGGACCTAAGCGAAGAGGATGAGTCTGTGGTAGGATGTCATGTTGCCCTAGATGTAGGAGCGGGACACCAGTTAGTTGCAACATCCATGGTAGGTGTGGATCCTAGAGATCCTTCTTGGAGGCCTGGAGATTCGAGTGAGTTATCACTCTTCTTTTGATATTTGTTTTAGCTAGAATTTCCTTAGTTGCTATCTCTCTTTTTGTTCATCCTTGATTTCACCCTTTTGATTATTTTATAATTTGTTTTCTCTTTTTCTTGTAGAGACATTGATGAGTGGCGAGACTTGATTCGCTAGGTATGTACTGACACCCTGTTGCTCCCCACGGAGAAGACTCATGCTGAGCTATCCGTGAATGTAGGGGAGCCTTCAGCAGCCGGTAGGCATACCAATGTTTTTGCCCCTATCTGGCACGTGGCCAAGATGGTGACTTCCCTTCATGCCAAGGTAGCTAGGTATAGGGCTGCAGAGTGCCTGATGAGGAGGAGCTGCTCTCATAGCGAGACTACAATGTTGTTCAGGACTGCGAGCCCTCAGTGCACTCAGAGCACCGGCTTAGCTAGAGTCCTAGATGTGATCGTGCGCCTTCTAAGGGATCCCATAGGGATTGAGAGGCCACTTAGCTCTTTTTTTAGTGACCTTTGTTAGGTTGTTTATATGATTTTTTTACTTTCTAGGCTCATTGAGCGTTTTGACCATGCCTAGTGCATGATGGCATTGTATATGAAACCTGATTTGTATGTGTATATATATATATATATATATATATATATCTTTGATCTCGACTCTTGGTATCCTGAATTTTGTGAATCATTTTCTAAATTTGTTGTTAGATTTTTGTAGAATATTTTTTTTTCATGTTTCCAATGTATGCAATGGACAAAAATGATAGTAAATAAAATGTTTTACTCTATGTGTTTTTACAAAGTGCTGATATGAGATGATACTAACATATGGTAGTACTTGAACTTTTGAACTCTTTGGGAAATGTTTGTAATTCCTTCTTATATTGGAAAAATGTGATGAATGTATAGTGATAAAGAGATGAACTTGCCCCAATCCCAAATCCATGCAACTAGTAAGACACGAGGGCTCAACACCAAGAATTAGGAAGGGCACAAGTTGTATGAGTTTGATTGAATGGAATGATGAGAGACAGACAAACCAAGAACAAGAACCAAATTTGGACCTACACACCCACCCTATTCAGAACTACTACCAAGCTTAGAAGGCCACTTCCTTTTCATTTTATCTAGACTTAGATTCATAAATGGCAACCTGGTTGACAAAATCTGGTTTTGAGGATTTGATCTCTTTGGAATTTGGATGTTTGGATATTTTCTTTCTCTTAACATAATTTGACTTGTGTTTTTAGCATACCAAGATTTGTTAGTTTGTGTGACTGACCCCCACACCCTGCCTCACGCCACTAGTAAGAAGCATGGGTTTGTCACCAAAGGAAAGATACAAGCGAGTAAGGGCACTTCTTTCCTTTCCCAACCTCACATCACCAGTAAGAGATGTGGGCTTATCACCGAAGGTTGATGGGGAAAAGAAGTGTGTAAAATAAAATATTTTGTTTGCTTGGTGCTTTTGATTTTATTTGATTTCATTTGATTTTGACATTTCTGATCTATGACTTTGGGATGTCCTTTCATTCCAAGAGATTTTAAGAGGGATAGATGTCACACCAAGAAGCTTCCAGAATAGACCATGGGCAAAGACAACTTCACCTAGTAGGAAAAAGAGCAAAGCCAAGTTTGCAGGTCTTGGTATGGTTTCCGTTAATGTTCGTCTTTCAAAATTGATGAGAAGATTTGAAAATATTTGATGATGTTTGAAGAGATATGATATGAGTATTTTTTTTTAATATCTTCATAAATTTGTAATGGTTTTTTTAAGAGTAAGCTCTGAACTATCATTTTTGTGAAATGGACATAATGAAGCATAAAAGACTAATGCAATGTAGGTAACTATAATGTACTAGTAATGACTTTAACATTATATGCGTAAAATCACTTAAGGTGTAAGGAATTGATAGTTTCACCAAATTCCTCACCTTCTAGTGTGCACAAGAGATACGCACCATTTCTGTAGTCCTTCATGACTCGGTATGGGCCCAACCATTTGGGCTAGAACTTTCTTCCTTCGCCGGTTTTCTTATCGATCCAGTTGTCTAGTCTTAGAACTAGATCTCCTTCATATATTTCTCGCTCATAGAATTTTTTGTTATACTTGCCGGCATATCTCGGTCAAAGATAGGCTCTATGTTGTTATTCGGTGCTTATCCTAGTGTTTTCAAGGATTTATAATTGAGAGGAATGCCTCCCTGTAAGCTTCCTCATCCAGAATCCCTTGTAATGAGATGCGGAGACTGGGTATTTCAACCTCAAGTGGGAGAACTACTTCTACTCTCGAATACCAGCGAGAAAGGAGTTGCTCCTGTTGGTGTTCTTATTGAGGTTTGGTGGGCCCACAAGGCCAGATATAGTTTTAAATTCCAATCTCATTTGTTCTCCTTTACCATTTTGAGGAGAATAGCTTTCAACATTTTGTTTGTCACTTCAGCTTACCCATTAGCTTGAGGGTAGTAAAGAGAGGTCATGTGATGGTTTATCTTGAACTTGTTACATAACTCATGAACCTTGTCATTCTTAAAGGATGTGCCATTATCTGAGATAATGACTTGTGGGACACCATACCTGCAGATAATTTGGTTCAAAATGAATTTGGCAATCATTGAACCTAGTACAGTGGTGAGAGGCATGGCCTCCACCCATTTGGTAAAATATTTCGTGGTTGTGATTATAAAATTATGGCCATCAATTGATGAGGGAGATAAATTCCCTATTAAGTCTAGACCCCAAGTGGAGAAGGGCCACGGAGTTGCTATTGGTTGCAGGGATTATGCTGGCATGTGAATCTCGTGAGAGAATTCTTGACATTTGTGACACTTACGTATAAATTCCACTACGTCATGTTTGAGAGTGGGCCAAAAATAGCCCATCTGATGTATTTTGTGAGTGGTGGTGTGACCACCAAAGTGGCCCCCACATATCCCACTATGGGATTCATGAAGAATCCTCTTGGATTCTTCTATGTCGATGCATCTTAGAAGTATGCCGTTGAAGGCTCTACAATAGAGCACTTGGTCTAAAACAACATATTTAGCGGTAATAATGCGTAACCACCTTCTTTGTTGTGACGTGGCACTTTCTGGGTATGTATGGTCCATGATAAAATTGATGATATCAGTATACCAGGGACATGTAGAAATGGGGGGTCTAGTTTTGACAAAGTATACACATTCATCGGGAAAGTCTAGATCTACCAGCTCACCCCCATCTAGTGGATTTTCAGCTAACTAGTCTGCAATGATTTGTCCTTTAACGGATTTTTGGTTTACGAATGTTAACTCAAATTCTCCCATTAGGGTTATGAAATGGCCAACCTTTTTAGATAAAGATCCTTGTGTGAGAAATGTTCGTAAATGGTCTATCTTTACAATGACCCTTGTTTCCTGGTTTAACATGTAATGTCTCAAATGTTTTGTTGCAAAAATTATGGCAAGGCATTCTCTCTCTACCTGTGTGTAACATGTTTCATAATTGAGCAACGTTCAGCTAATGAAATAGATCACACATTCTCATTTATCATCATCTTCTTGAGCCAGCATGTAGGCCAATGAGACATGAGTGGCTCATGAGTATAGGATCAAAGGGCGGTTTGGCTTGGGAGGCATTAGCGTGGGTGGTGACAAAAAGAAGTGCTTAACTACTTCGAAGGCCTCGTTGCAATCTTCAGTCCAATCGATGCTATAATATTTCTTGAGTAGATTGTTGATTGGATGAATGGCAAAGCTTAAATCTGGGATGAACCTTTGGATTGCACTGAGTTTCCCAAGAAATGACCTAATTCCAGACTCATCTAAAGGTGGGATCATTTTGAGAACAACCTATATTTTTGCCGGATCAACATCAATCCCTCATGAAGATATAATGTATCCTAGAAGTTTTCCTCCTATTACACCAAACACACACTTCTCTGGGTTTAATGTGACACCATACTCAATTAGTCATGAGAGGATGATACAGAGAACTTCTAGATGATCACAAGTGTTTCTTGGCCTTGGCCAACAAGTCATCCACATATGATTCCAAAATTTTATGGATAAGATCATGGAATATATAAGTCATTGCCTGCTGATACATATCACCGGTGTTTTTAAGACCAAATGGCATGACAGCATAACAATAAGTTTCCCAGAGAGTTATGAATGTGGTTTAGGCTTGATCTTGTTTAGATATTTTAATCTGATTGTACCTTGAGAACCCATCCATGAGGGACAACAGTTCAAATCTAGTTGTTGCATCAATGGATGGTAATGGGAAATCATCCTTGGGACAAGCTTTGTTAATATCCCAAAAGTCTATACAAATGCGTATCTTCCCATTATTTTTGAGGATGGGAACGATATTAGATACCCATTGTGAATAGTCAATAGGCTTGATGAATCCTACTTGGAGAAGTTTTATTACTTCCTCTTTTACCATGAGAGCCACTTTTGGCTTCATTGGTCTTGACTTCTATTTAATTGGCTTTGCATCTGGTTTAGTGATGAGATTATGTACCGTAACTTGTGGTGCGATACCCATCATTTCTTTATAATTAAATGCAAAATCCTTTTGATGTTTTTTGAGGATTTGGGTGTGTATTTATATTTCTTCCGGAGTTAACGAGGATCCCAACTTCAAAATTCTTGGTTCTTCCTCCATTCCAATGTTTATGTCAATGGTTTCTTCTATCAAAGAATCGTTACCTTCTTCAAATTCAGGTGGGGCTGGAGGTAGTTCCAAGCTTTCTCCATTTCCTATCTCATAGATATCAAGTTCTTTAAGTGGAGGAGACTCTACTATGGTATTTCCAAAGTAGGAAGAGGAGTGTGGTATTAGGGAAAGATCAATTATGTGGTGAGAAAGGTGTAGCTCTACATAGGAGTTTAGATATTTGAGAGTGACTTTATCACTGTCAACATGGTGTAAGATAGAAGATTCATTCTCGGATGTATGTGGTAGAAGAGGTTCGTTAACATTTTCTTCACCAATACGGTCAAAGTGATACCTTGAAACTTGTATCTTCCAACTCATTACTTGGGGTAAAACGCGAAGATGAGGTTGTTATTGAATCTGCGAGAAGGTTTTGTTCTCGTGGGATTGCTTTGACAGATATGAAGTCAAATACTTTGCTTAGATCTAATACCGCTGTTTTATAGAGCTATAAGTTCTCAGCTCTAGCCTCATATACTTCAGAGACTTGGTTTGCAACTAATTGCAAGTCTCTTAACACTCTGATGTAATTAACACCGATCCTTTTGGCTATGATGAGGCCAAGGAGGAGGGTTTTGTACTCAGTGTCATTGTTTGTACATTCAAAGTTTAACTTAAAAGAAAAAGGTAGGATCTTTCCCTCAGGAGAAGTAAAGATCACACCTACCCCGGCTCCATAGTGACATCTAGCTCCATCGAAGTGGAGAGTCCAATATTTACTAGGAAAAATGGATGTTGGGACATTCTTTGCATTTGTTTCTTCTGTTTTGGTTACTTCTACCATGTAAAGTTCCTCTGCTGGAAGAGAACCAACTCCTAGGGTACATCCCATACCTGTGGAATCAAATGGTAGGAAAATTGGTAGATCTTGTTCCAGTAATTTGACAATTTTGCAAAGTAGTTCCTAACGGCATGTGTTTCTACAATGTTAGCTTCATCCTTGAGGGCTAGGATGCCCTTGACTAGGTTCGTAATTTCTAGTTCTATTGTAGGTATTAATTTTTCTTCTGGTTTTGAGTTGATTGGTTTGTTAAGTTGGTTTGTTGGGAGTTCAAACTCAGAGTGAATGCCTGGTCTTTTCTTTAGGTCTGCTAGGTGTATGTCGAATGGTTTTGGGTCACCTTTTGCTATGAATATCTTTCCTAGGTGTAAGAATCTTATTTCCTGGAATAACGTAGAAGGGATTGCTTTCATGCAATGTATCCATGGTCAACCGAGGATCATATTATAGTTGGTTTCCTGATCTATGATATAAAACTTGGTGAGGATTGTCTTGGGTCCTAAGGTGACTGGTAATATTATAGTCCCAATTGAAGTAGCTTTAAGGTTGTCATAACCTCTTAGCATATTTCTTGTTCTGGAATAGTTTGTTTCTCCATATCCTAGATTTTGAAGGAAAGAGAAGGGGACAATGTTAACTACTACCCCATTGTCAACCATTACATGTTTAACATAATTATTGTAAACCCACACCTATAAATGCAAGGTTGGATCACCTCTACGTGTAATTTCAGCATCTGTTGGCATTTTGTTTATGTCGAATATAAACTCGGTATCCCTATCTAGCTACCCTAGAGGGTGGATATCGAAGTCTATATGGTTTACTTATGTTTCAGGAGGTGGAGTGATGTTAATTAAATGACCTAGACCTAGTGCTTCTAGAAGAGCAGCCCTATGGGCAGGATAATTTTTCAATAAGTCCAAAAAGGAGATGTGAGAGAAGGTCTTTGTTAAGTCATTAATTAAATCATAAGCACCTATGGGTTTTACCAATGTTTGTTGAATGTTATCTGGCTCTAGTGGATAGATTGGATTTGGTTGAGAAGAATATTCTCACGCTCTTGTTATGGCTTCTACGTGTAACTCAGTATCTAACTCCACTAGACCAACTATCTTGGTTCATGGCTGATTTCCTAATTGTGGTGCGACAGGTGGATTTAGTGAAGTTGAGGCTTCGTGATTGTTATTTCCTATCATTACACCTTTGTTCATCCCATTTGGATTTAATTTATTATTGTTATTGTGATTTGGAAGTGGATCATTGAAGATCTTAAGAGGTGCATTTTGAGGGGAAACTGCCCCTATGAAAGTATTTGGCATAGGTGTCACAGAATCATTAAGAACATATCTATGAAGAGTTATCTTTGTTCTTCTGGAAAATGTTGCATGAACTTATTGTAATCGTGGCAAGTCCTAGTGTCATGGCCTCAAATTTTGTGGAAACCACAATACGAGTTGGGATTATAACTCCTAGGTTGTTGGTTTGGCACGTGTTGTGGTCCAAAACTTTGATTAAACTATTGACTATTAGGATTAAAGTTTTGTGTCTGATTGCCTTTGTTTTTGGTTTTGATATCTAGTTGAGTTTTGACTTGGACCCTGTGTCTGGATCTATTGTTGTTGTTGTTGTCATTGGGGACGATTAAAATCCACCGCGTTGATTGTTGGGGTAAAATTGTTGTTTCGTTGATTGTTAACTGGTGGTGGAACATTTACAATGTTTGCTTTTTTAGTTTGGTCAGTCACTCCATCTGTTGTCACTTTGTAGTTTTTGTTAAGGATTTTAGGTCCTTGATTGGCATTTGTGGTAGTAGGATAAGTCATAGTGTTTTGGTTGAGGATGATTAACCTCCCATTTTTTCCATATGTCTTGCACCGCTATCTATTGTAGCTTGATCTATTCGAAGAGTGCTCTCGAGCACCTCATCATAAGTTCTTAGTGGGAACTTATGGACTTCTTCCTTTATCTCTCTGCTGAGAGAATGAAGGAATAAATCACATAGTTCCATCTGATCCATGTTTAGAGCACTTGCTGAAGAATAGAGGACTGTACACCATCTTTGGATGAAATGAGCAATAGATTCATTGTGTTCTTGTTTAATATGCAAGATTTCCCTGATTCCTATTCTCAATAATTTGTTCATGTCGAACACTTTGATGAACTCAAAACAAGTTGTTTAAATGAATGTATTGAGGCTTCATGTATTCTACAGAATACCAATCAAGGGCAATACTCTCTAAAGTTTTGGGAATATTTTAGCAACAACTCCATCCCAAGGAGCAGCTTCTTCGAATAGCTCTGGCATAGGCCTTAATACGTGCATTCGGGTCTCCCTCCCCTTTGCACTTGGGTAGATTGGGGAGAGGTCTTGGAAGCATGATGCTTCATATAGTGAAGTCTAAAGGTTCTTTCAAATATTCTGAATAAGTCCCTATCGCATAGGTTTCGACCATTGATGGTGTTTATGAAGGGGTGGAGGTGGAATGGGTTGTTGATATGGTGTAGCATATGTATTTGCAGGGGCATAAGGAAATCCCTGTGGTTGAGTGAACATGCTAGGAGAAGAGAACATATCTCCATGTGGTGATTTGGAATACATGTTTAAGTATGGAGGAGCATTGCTCAGGAATGGATTTTTTTGTGCTAAGTCGGGAGGTATCATACTCTCAACTGGAGTGGCATTTGAAAACGCGGTTCTAGTTAGTATTTGTTGTAAATAGTGAGGAGGCATGACTATTCCTGTGAGGAGGTCTACTTGATTGGGATGATGTGGAGGATTGGAAGTTCCTACCGCATGAATTGTGAATTTTGACTTGCTTGAGCAAGTTCCAACCCTCTAACCTTCTCAACTAAGGCTGAGATGACCTCGTTTGGTGAAGACACGGTATTTTGCCTTAGTGGCATTTTTGTATATCTTGAGGTTGTATAGGTATATGGTACCCTGCTATGAATTGATCGGTGCCCTGCCAAGTTTCACCGAGGGCATTTCCTATAGGTGGAGGAATGGGGGTGTTTTCTTAGAACGAGACCTCAAGTTGTGTTTGCAAACCTCTTATAGGTGGGTACATATTTTGAGAGCGTTTTTCACTCCTAGCATAACGTGCTAAGTATTCATCATCTAAAAATAGATATGGATTTGACTGTCTACTAATTTGTGGTCTAAGCAACACCTGAGGAGATGAACCAGATTCTCCAGTGAGCGTCATGTTGTTTGAGCCTAAAGGCTCTAGTTGTTGTGTTTGAGTGAGCTGATCCAACTCCTCTATTTGGAAAGAAGAACTATATCTAGTCCTTTGAGGTGGAGTTTGTGTTGAAAATCGGTTAGTTGAATAGTTGTCACCCCATGCTAAGAGTGAGGGTGATGGTTGTCTATTTAATTGATTGTAGTATGCTTCAAGACCTAGGAGAGGTCTGCCATATGCATCATATCCTGACATATTTGGGGGTATATGAATACCCATAGAATAATGGGAAAGAGTGAAGGTGGATGAAAGAAATGAAAATAGAAAGAGGAATATTAGTTTGTTTCACGTCGGGTTCACCAATTTTGTACGATGGAAAAGTGACATGTGAGCATGGGAATCTACAAGTAACTCTTCCTCACACCCAACTTCCCGAGGTGGTGGTGAGATAGATGGTGGGGATGGAATACATGTGGGGTGTAGATAAACTAGTTAGGTAATCTTATGTCTTCAACATGCAATAGCGGGATCTGTGAATCTAAGGAAAAGAAGGCCCTCCTAACCTGAATCGGTGTGATAGATTGTTCGGTGAGGATAGCTGCTCGAAGGCTCTAATCAATATCAAGCTCTGCTGTCGTGATCTGATCTATGGGTTGTGGGATACATGGAAGATGACCTATGGGTGCTTTGTATATATCTCCCGACAAGGTCATGAAAATGGAATGGCTAAATGTGTAGTGGATCTTTTGGTGTTTTATGGACGATTCTCTGGTCTAGTCCAGAAATCTTTAGCTTGATTAGCTGTTATGTTTAATAATGATAGTTGTGTGATGATGTCTGGTGGAAGTGGAGAAGACCTAAACACCAGCGTTCGTAAGTCTGGTGTCAATATTTGATTGATTTGTAGGCCCGTTGGGTTGTGGGACCTATGGATCACAACCGTAAGTTCGTGGTTGTTGTGGACCTCCTATGGTCATATGAAGAGTCAACCCCTGATTCCGAGTATCCAGTAATCGTATGCCTTTTTCAGCCTCTACGTTTAGAACTAGAAGTTGCACGATTTTCTCGGAGTACCTAACAGGTGTTCTGGCAACTTGGATACGTAAGCTAGTGTCTATATCAATGAGGAGGTCTCCTGCATTTGGCTGTGGGACTAGTGGATCAAAACCAAATGTTTTCTCTCTTTCAGGTCCTTCTAAATTCATACGGATAGCTATTAAGGTAGTCTATAATTTGCTGATTCAACCGGAACATGTGTGCTTTGTCGTCTTCTATGTTTAATCATCTTAGCTGTGTGCTAATTTCTTGTAGGTTTGTTGTTGTTCGGAAGACCTGAATTATGAGATTTTGGTCTATGTCAGTTAATGCTACAACAAGATTTGGTTGAGGCATGATTGGCTCAAAAATGTATTCCCTGGGCTCCCTAGGTCCCGTGATTGTCATACAAGATCAATATAAACCTAACTGAAATGAAATAAACTAATTATGCAAGATATATCTACAACATATATATATATATATATATATATATATATATATATATTCCTCTATTTTTGTATTTTTGATAGAATTTTTAATAGAATTGAAATAGCAACTAATCTAATATATTCAGAAAATGACAACTAATTTAATAACAAAATTAAAACAAGCAAGGTATCCCGGTGTAGCTACTTGCTGTGCAGTTGTGAGTTTATCCTAAATAACTAGATAGCTGATTAACTTAATTGAAAGACTCTTGATCCTACCTCAGAAGTGAGGAATGAATCATAGTTTCTGAGAAACTATCAATCCCCATAGCTTCCCTGGCAATATCGAAAATGAAATTTAACTGAAATGAAATATTTCACTACTCTATTTGATATGTTTTAACTAGAACTTTGACAGATAAAACCTAGAATTTATAGAACAGTGGCAAATCCAATAGTGTATGACTTTTTCCGGTTAGAATAATCTTCTCATTCCTTCGTGTTCATGTGAATCTAGAAGAAAGTGTATATGCTAGCATCAACAGAAGAAGGTATTTGACCAATGGTAGCTCTAGATATAGACTGAATATAATGTGAGTAGGAGAGGGGCAACACAAGTGACAGAGCTTGGCGTATGCAATTCCTAGTGGGAATTATTACAGGAATACAACGCAATTGTCTTGAGAGATTCTGAAATCTACCTTTTGAAGAACACAACTTGCAACTCTAATGGATTCAATCTACAAATGACACTACTCTGCTCTAAACTAATTTGTATGAACAACAATGAACAAGACTGGAGCAAGAAGATCGAATGGCTTCTAATAGCAAAGGAAAAACTAGCATGGATGCAAACATGAAAAAAAATGAGTTCTAAGAAAGAAATTGAAAGAATAAACAATGGAAATGAGAATTTGAGGAGCCATTTTCTTGAAAACAAGCTAGCTATTTATAGATTTCACATTCACCCAAAGGTGATTCCTATTAGAACTCTTTTACCATTAAACAATGAAGAAACACTATTCTAGGGAACATAAAACATTAATACGAGCTAAGACGGTTGAGAAAAGATGGTAAATTTTGAAAAATTACACAAGTCACGATCAAAGGAGCGTGTTGGAAAATGCGTGAAGGACTACCACCTTGGCGGTGCAGCGGTTTCATCACTGAAGGTCAAAAATCATTTAAAAAGGGGGGCGAGGGATAAAACAAAGCACAAGGAACTTAGATAAAGCATTTGGGATGCTAACATATAATTCTTGAGCTTCTCTGGATCCCGAACACCTTGTGATGTGACCTGTATCATCATTGGGGCATGTGTAACGTCATTCCAGGTGAGTACAGTACCCTACAATTTTGGGTACGCATAATCCCCACCGGGTGTGGAAAATTTGTTCATAATAAACTTGCATTGCTAATCAAAAGAGGATAAAACCTAATAACTTCAAAGTAAAATAAAATCTACCATGCAACCATCATGATAATATCTTATGGAAACTAACTTATTCAATTCAGAAACAACTAAATGGTAGGTTATTTCCTACTCTTTAGATTTCTAACTAAACATGAACCTAGTTAGATAATTTAGTAATGAAAGGTGATGTTGGTGACGTCAAGAATTAAGGATGGAATCTCATAACGAAATGAATAGAAGGCCATTTTTCAATCTTCCCATACTACTCAACTTTGAGTGAATTGATTCAATATGGTGAATATAATCCAAATCAATGGGGAATTCTTAAGATCAAAATGCCTATAGTTTTCATTAGAGTAAATAAGGTGTAAGAACATAGGAAAAGACGAGGGTCCTTATATAACCTTCCTATTTGAGAGGGGATTGCAATTTGGTGGATATTGGATAAGGGAAAAACAATATTAGGAATAGATAAGAATTCTTTGGAAAAGGTAAATTTTATTTTGAAGATTTTAAGTTTTCATTAGTAACTCATGGGAATTACGGGATGTTTGATGTTATCGATGTTACTAATTAATAGGTAGATGTAAGCTTATATAAGTTAATTAGAAGAGAATTAGTGTCATTTTGGGTGATATAAGAGGAATTTTATCCAATAAAATATAATTTATTGAATTAGGGTTTTGTAGTCATTCTTATGTCATTAGAATAACCTTCTTATCCCATGCGCACTATCCTATCACCCAACGGGCGCTAGGCGCTCACCTATGGCACGAACGGGCGTCGAGCCCCTCCTTTATGTTTTTTTGTGAGAATACATTTATTAATGAAAGAAAATTAGTTGTAAAATGTTTAAATATTGTGCATATATTTTGAAAGCATAGGATGCATTTTTACACTAACATATTCATTCGTATAACAAGAGAAACATCACATAGATAAAAGATCTGATCCATGAAATAAAGAAATGTCCCTAGGGTTTATATCCATGTACGTTATATACTTAGAATAGAACCATATATTCATATTTTTCATTAGTTTAGTAACTATATTACATTCACTAAGGCCATAACAAGCCAATGTATCAATGTAGATAAGATTCAAGCATTGGAAGTCCTTATTATGCTTCTCATATTACACAAGGTTTTCACAAACCTATCCCATTGGTATGATATCCTTCCTATAACCCTCTTATGGTAACCCCACCCTCTGGAACCTCCTATTATTTCTGTAGAGCTTATCCTTTCATTTTCTCTATGATGATCACGTTTGATCCCGATCATATCTTTACAAGATTCATCTCTCTTGTCGACACACTATTTTTATAGGATCCTTCTCTCTATCTAAGAATATATATAAATACACTTAACTCCCACTATCATGACTTCCCAAGTATCAAATCAGTTGGCAAGTATCAAGGTCATCCTCCAAAGTGGAGCATGTTTCCTTTAATCTAAGTTCTCCTCTTTTTGTATTGATTCCTTTCTCGGATCCTTCCATCACTTGGAATATTCCTTCCTTGACCAATAAGTCTCTAGGCTGGCACCTTATCCACTCTGCATGCTTAGTTAGGTCAAGCTTTCCTTGTGTCCTTCTTTTAATTCCAAATATGACTAAGTCCTCAAATACTTGTCTCTCCCTTACGCGCACACCTTGGTTTCTACTAAACCCTTCTAAAACCCTTTTCCTACATGCTTTTCCACGCACACCCAATCCTTTTCGTTGGTCCCATGCGCTCACACACCCTTAGTGACTAAGTCAATATTATGAGACCCAACATCACCCAAAACTACACTTATTATCCATCCTCGGAAATAACCTTCCTTTAAAGAATAAAGAATGGTGGGGATCTGGATAGTTGTAATAAATAATGAAAGAATGAGGAATGAGAAAATGGAAGAATACAAAGAATTAAGGAATGGAGAAGAATTTTTTTATTGCTGAAGAAGGAGTGGGAAATCATTCCTTATCTTTGCCTCAAGCTTCTCCCGGCATTTACCTCAATTTGCGCTTTGTTGAATGAGGTCATCAAAACCTAGTTCATCACCCTTAGCACTCATCGTACTCTCAATGTTTTCTAATTGTTTTCTAAGGTCATCCAATGCATACATCCTACTAGTGATCTAAGGGTACAATTTATTTAGTCAATTTTTGATCGAGCTACACAAGATCTCGATAGCTTCTAACTTATTTTCCACCTCGAAAAGATCTTATCATGTTTTTCCCTATTCCCCTTACTCTTCTCCTAAAATTCTTTGAGGTCTTCCTCATATGTTACACTAGAATACTTGTCACTCTATCTTTGTCTACACAATTATCATAGGCAGATTAGGTTATCCTTACGGCATTGTTCACCTCGTAAAAGAGCTTGGTGTACCTAGTTACTACCTCCACCACCTTCATATTTTCCTTTTTTTCCTAGTGTGTCAGTGCCTCCTCTGCTAACTCTAAGAAAAGTGGCCACCTCTCCATGGTGAGGATGCAAGTTAAGTCTTCTAGGCTTTACAAGTTTGACTCATATTTCTACTCGTGTGGTGTTAGGTCTAGATACTTTAGGAAAATAATATTTACAATCATTACATCTTTCTTGTACACCTTGCACACCCTTTCCTTTTACTCCTTCAGTTGTACCGTAACTATCTCGATGATTAGTTCTTTCATCACCAATCCGGCACTATGATAATTCTTCACCGGGAACTCCTCGTGCTATGATTATTTACTAATGCACAACCTTTAGTTTGGTGGATGTAATCTGGAAACACAACAAAAAAACATAACACAAGAATACCATAGACTATGATAAAAAGGAATGATGATAAATCTGAAATATCAGAGTAAATTATAATATTAGCATGAAATTGTTACAATCTCACCCATGAGGTACTTCAAGTGTTATTGACTTCACTTGCATTCCACCAATACTATGGGAGAAACTTCACAATTACACCTCTTAATGGCTTCTTCAACACACCTTTAAACTGATGGCTTCCTTTACACACTTACTCATACAATATTTCTCACTACTTCCTTCTATGCTAAATGAGGGGGGTGGCCTCTTTATTTATAGACTTCTAGGCTTATCCATCTTATCTCTAAGATAGGATAAGAAATCCACTCTGACGAATCATATTCCATACCTTAACTCGTATCTCGTACATGTAAACTTATCTTTTAAGATAAGATAAACCTTATCATTTCACATGGGTTCCACATTTTTAGAATTTTTACAAATAAAATATACAAAATATTTATGACCTCACTCCTTGTCCTTATTACCAATATAATATTTCTAATTCCTAATCATGTAGACCTTACTTCCCAACTTTGACATTTTAACATTACTGGACCACTTATGACAACTATTTGCTTTTTACCACAACATTCCTATTGTACTTTTGACTATTGCCGTACTATACATTATTGGCGGCGTCAGATCGACAAAACTTCGTTATCTTCTATCGACACTACTACTAATTATACTTAACAACATCCTCTTCCTAATACATACATTAATGAAATAGAAATTATGGAGGAAAATTTTAGTGTCGACATCTTCCCCTTCCTAGCTTCTACTCCGTCCCTCTGAGTAGACTATTCTAGTGCTTGGAAAATATTCAACTTGTCGTGGTTAACCCATTTCGTAATGGGAGTGCAATCTACTTCCTCCAGTCGGTATGTACCATTTTCATGCACATCTGCTATTTTGTAGGGCCCCATCCATTTTGGAAGAAATTTTCTCTCTTCTTTTTTTTTTGTATCTCGAATCATATACTAGAACCAAGTCATTCACATGAAATGGAGACCACTGGATCTTTTGATCAAAGTATTCCTTCTGCTTCATTTTCTTCTTATAGCTTGTATCCTTAGTTATTTCCCTCATTTCCTCTAGCAAATGAAGATGTACCAACCTTTCTTTTACTGAATCACTTTCATCCATTCTTTCATTTTTCATTACTTTGACCGTGGGAATATCAAACTCAATAGGAAGAACTGGATCAATGCCATAAGCCAACTGAAATGGGGAGTATCATGTTGCTAACTTTGATGTTGCCCTATATGCCCACAATGTTGCATGAATCCTTTTATCCCATTTATGTACCTGTAAGGTTGCATCTTTTGCTAGAATTTGACACAACACAAAATTTGTTCGTTCCACCCGTCCATTTATGCTTGGCTTGCATGTTTTTTCCTTCCCGTGCTTAATAGAAAACTTATTGACAAGGGATTCTACCACCTCATTAATGAAGTGGCTTCCTTGATCTGTTACAAATTCTAATGGACAACCAAATCTGGTGACAATGCATTCATATATGAACCTGCCACTTCATCCATGAAGTCAGCCAATGGCCTAGCTTCAACCCACTTGGTTAAATAATCTGCAGCAACTACAATATACTTATTTTGGCATGAGGTAGTTGAAGTGGACCTACAATGTCTATTCCCACTTTTCAAAGGGACCAAGTGGAAGAATAGAGCATAATTGAGTGATGAAGTCTTACGGTTGCCATGTGTTTGACAAATATCACATGTCTTACAATAAGTATAACAATCTTTAAAAAGAGTGGGCCAGTGATAACCTCGCATCCAAGATCCTTATTGCTGTAAGTTGTCCAGAGAAGTGCCCTCCACATGTACCATTATGGAATTATTCTAGCAGTTCCTTCCTTGATCACGTCCAATCGCCTCTCTTGTACTATCCATCGTGTCCTATTCGAAATAATACTCCATGCAGAATAGAATATGGACGATTGGCTTGAGTAATCTTTCTCTTAGTCTTTGCATTGGCACCATCAGGAAACTTGAATTCATTCAGATAATTCCAAATATCTATGTATTCACTAGGGATTGTGTCAAGGGATAACAATGTTGCATCGGGAAATCATCATCATCACAAGATGATCCTAAACCATCATAGGCTCGAGAGAGTGCATCTGCATTGACATGCTTCTTTCCTGGCCTATCTATAATATCAAATTCAAATTCTTGTAGCAAAATTATCCATCTTGCTATCCTCCCTGATGGGTTAGGCTTATTTACAATATATTTTAGAGCCTGATGATCTGTTACAACTAGAAATTTTTTCCCTAGCAAGTAATTCCTAAACTTCTTTACAACAAAAATGATAGCCAGAGCCTCTTTTTTAGTTACAGTATAATTTACCTCAGCACTGCTCATTTGTCTGCTCCCAAAGTAAATTGGATGTTCATTCCCATTTTCATCCTTTTGGCTCAAAGTACTTCCTAGTGCTGCATCTGAGGCATCAGTGTACACAATGAATGGCTTGCTCTAATCTGGATTCTTTAAAACAGGTGAAGACACCAGGGCTTCCTTCAGTTGTCCAAAAGCTTCATGCGCCTTATTTCCTGGTTCATAAGTAACATCCTTCTTCAAGAACTGGGTTAGTGGCTGTGTAATCTTTGAGAAATTCTTGATGAACCTTCTATAGTACCCCACATGGCCTAAAAATGATCTCAACTTACTTCTATTCATAGGAAATGGTAACTCTTTGATTTTTGAAACTTTATCGATCAAGACAAATACCATCTCTAGATACAACATGCCCTAACAAAAACCTTTAGAACAACCAAAGACACACTTTGTAGGGTTTAGTGAGGCTTGTGCTTCATCTAACTCTTGAAATGATGTCTCCATTTTGTGCAGTGGTCCAACTTGCTCCCATAGATTCAAAAATCATCCGTAAAATACTCGATGAAGGTCCCAATGTAGGGTTCGAACACCCTATTCATCAAACACTTGGAATGTTGTTGAGCATTACACAACCCAAAAGGCATAACTCTATAAGAAAACGTTCCCAAGGAGTGGTGAACGTGGTCTTCACTAATCTTTCTTTGCTATACGAACTTGGTTGTAGTCGCTTTATATTCATCAACAAAACTATAGCACTCTGGCCAGCTACTTCATCCAAGATCTGATCTGAAAATGGAAGAGGGTAATGATCCTTCTTTATTGCCTTATTGAGCTTCCTGTAATCAACACACATGTGTAGCTTCCCATTATTTTTTATTGAGATCACAATGGGAGAAACCCATTCTCAATTCTCCACAAAGAAATATGAATCCCGCATCAAGCAACTTATCTATTTCTTCTTTTACAGCCTTGAAAAATTAAGATTCATTCTATATGGCATTTGCTTTATGGGCTTAAGCACCATCTACCAAATCAATAGAATGTTCTACCCAACTTACTTAACGGAGTTAGTTGTAATCAAAAGTGAATATGTGTATGTACCTTCGAAAGAGTTGGAGGTAGGATTCCTTCACTTCCATCACAAAGATCACCAATCTTTATTTGTTGGAGACAATCATCAACTAACTTCTTCTTCAAATAATTTTATGGGGTCATGAGTTGGTGTGACTGGAAGGATACCCATGACTGAAACATCAACCTCACTTTCTTCATCTTCAATGTCCACTTCACTGGTACTAAAGTAATAAGAGGATATCCAATCATCAGTTTCATCACTTGAATCCACTGGTTCTACCTTATGATGTCGAGGGATCACGTTTATCTTCACCCTCTCTCTACCACATCCAAGTGTCATGAAACCTTCATTCCATTAGTTTCCTGCATGAACTCTCCTTAGCCATGGTCTTCCCAAAGAACATTGGGTACGCAATAAGTACCATTTTTCATCACCCGAAAGTCTACCACACATAGAACACCCATAATAGATATTACCACATTTGAAACTACACCTTCGGTTTAGTTTTTCCTTTATTTAATGACCTTACCATAAGTGTTGAAGGGCGATCAATTTTTAAACCCATCATATTCATTACAGAATCGGTCATTACATTAACTGCAGCACCTCCATCAACTAAGACATCATGAATTGAAATACCATTACATAATACCTCAGCTTGTGGAGCATAGGGATCCGCCTCTGCCTCCAAAACAGGGACCTCAACCTCCTTCCTTCATTGAGCATTGAGTCCACTTCGTAACTCCCGCCTCTTCTCAGAAGACATAGCCAAGAGTTGACCATATGTAATATTTGCAAGCGTTTTGGACAGATCTTCCAAGATGGAGTATGGTCCTTGCCCCTGTGAAATCATAAAATCCTGCACACCCGACTTTCTTCTCATATGTTTCTTACTAGTTTCTCCTTTCATCTTCTTAGATCATTTCCATCTTGATTATCTTTTTCTTTCTTTCTTTTTGTTATAAACACATCTACTTCATTATTTTTGCTCTTATCTACTACATCAAAAGAATTCACAGTGTGCTTTTCCTTTATCATTATCTCCTTTACCGATGTAGAAGCTCTATCTCGAAAATTATACTTATAAAGACCCTTTTATAATAACCATAACATACAACTTCAGAAATATTTATTTTTGGACCTCTATCTCCTCCCTGAGAACTAAATTCTTTTCCTTGAAGAAGATTAATAGTTACTTAACCCATATTTTTGAGCAGATCTTCATACTCAGTAGATGTACTAGGAGAAATATTTGTGCTCACCGGAGTGGTTGTGGATTTTGGACCAAAGGTGCTGGTGTAGGCTCTACTTTAGCAACAATTTCTTTGGGCTCCTCTTCCATGCTTTCTTCTTGCCTTCTTGCAATCTCCTTTGCTTGTTCAATGGTAGCTAGGCGGTCATACTTCACTCGTTGTCTAATCTCTGGCTTCATCCCAAGAATGAAGTGCTTACATAGGAGATTATCCACGCCATTCATCAACCCATCCGCTAATCCTTCCTTCCGGATCTAGGCATCGAGCTTCCTCCTTAGCTCTAGAACACGAGCATGATAATCCCTTATCTTCTCCTTCTCTCCTTGGGATAGCTTTGTGATCTCGATCATGAGATCTGCATATTTTTGTTGTTCACCAAATTCTTCAAGAAAACTTTCAGTTAATAAATCCCATGAATTTTTCACATTTTCACCTAATGTTTCAAACCACCTAGGTGTTGAACCATCCAAAAAGGTAGGAAAAAATTCAGTCCATTGTTCCCTTCTTATAAGGCCATTACAAATACAAGATCGTTTAAACTCTTGAATGAAAGAGGAAGCATCTTCATTAGATTGGGCTGAAAAAACATGAATCTTCCCCATTTTCAAAAGTAACCACCGTAAACTACCAACCCACAAGTACAATCAACAAGACTTATGTGCACAAATAATTGGAATCACTGTAATAGAAAGTGACTTTACACCTTTCTACAGTAAAAGAGAAATGACCATGGTAACTATAGTAAAACTTGACTTATCAGGTAAAAATGACTTTACTATGGTAAACACTATTCACAGTAAAAAGTGAAGTTACTACGGTAAATACTATTTACGGTAAAAATGACTTTACCGTGATAAATACTATTCACAAGCAAAAATGACTTTAAAAAATGACTTTACCATGGTAACTACTACGCACAAGTAAAAATAAGGTTACCCTCCAATTGATTTTTGACTAAGTGGGAATATCTCTCCGTAAAATCCACCAATGAGGAATGGTCTCAAACGGAACCAAAATGTCATCACCAATCCGCACTATGATAATTCTTCATCGGGAACTCCTCATGCTATGATTATTTACTAATGCACGCCTTTAGTTTGGTGGATGTAACTGAAACACAACAACAAACATAACACAAGAATACCATAGACTATGATAAAAAGGAATGATGATAAATCTGAAATATCAGAGTAAATTATAATATTAGCATGAAATTGTTACAATCTCACCCATGAGGTACTTCAAGTGTTATTGACTTCACTTGCATTCCACCAATACTATGGGAGAAACTTCACAATTACACCTCTTAATGGCTTCTTCAACACACCTTTAAACTAATGGCTTCCTTTACACACTTACTCATACAATATTTCTCACTACTTCCTTCTATGCTAAATGAGGGGGGTGGCCTCTTTATTTATAGACTTCTAGGCTTATCCATCTTATCTCTAAGATAGGATAAGAAATCCACTCTGACGAATCATATTCCATACCTTAACTCTTATCTGTACATGTAAGCTTATCTTTTAAGATAAGATAAACCTTATCATTTCACATGGGTTCCACATTTTTAGACTTTTTACAAATAAAATATACAAAATATTTATGACCTCACTCCTTGTCCTTATTACCAATATAATATTTCTAATTCCTAATCATGTAGACCCTACTTCCCAACTTTGACATTTTAACATTACTGGACCACTTACGAAAACTATTTACTTTTTACCACAACATTCCTATTGTACTTTTGACTATTGCCGTACTATACATTATTGGCGGCGCGTCAGATCGGCAAATGCATTATTATCTTCTATTGGATGCTACTACTAATTATACTTAACAACATCCTATTCCTAATACATACATTAATGAAATAGAAATTACGGAGGAAAATTTTAGTGTCGATGCTTCCTCATTCTTTAGGTCTTTTCTCTTCTCAATGTGCTCCTCATTTTTCTTCTCCAACTCCTCCTTTAGGAACCTTACCCTATCATTCCTCCCAAAAATTATTTCCTCAACCTCAACTAAAACCTTGTTGAGCACATTAGATATTTACTCATTAGACAACTACTAAGCATTTACAAGCAATTTTATTCCTTTTGTCTTCAAAAGTTTCATCAACACCCTTGCTAACTTTTAACTCAAGCTCATCGATATGGGACTCAAACGCCCCAGATAACATCTTTCTAGTTCATGGGTACGTGTCATTTTCATCAAATGAACACATTCCCGTGGAGTTGGTATGTTGGCATGGTGCTTTAGAAACATGCACATAGCACTTTTCTCTCGGATCATGGATGTAAATCTTTACATTCCCTTGCTATGCTTTACCTTTTTTTTATTCCTATGTGTGCAGCCTGACTCCTACTAACTACTTTTATGAGATCAAATATGATGATGTGTGTTCCCTTAGGAATGATGGAGGTTACTTGGTGGATAAGTTTCCCTTTTTATGAGTTCGATGCATGCATAGGGCTCAAGACTAAGACCGGAAATTCCGAATTGACCTATTAGTTTGGGCTTGACTCTAACGGCCCATAGGAATCTAAGAGTTTTAATTGATATTTGATGAAGCAGTGTTTAATGCCACCTGATATGGTGGATCTTGTAACAAACATTATCTATATGAAGACTTTGTCTTCGAACTGGAGTACCACTTTTTTGATTCATCAAAGAAAATTATCTGCATACATTTTCGTTTCTAGATTTGTTTTTGATATGTTATGAACTCATTTGGAAGTTAATAAAATCTATGGCATTTTGAGAATCAGAAGTTTGTTGATCACTCTATCCCGAGGAAGAGCAAGGGCCCACTCAACCGAGGAGATACGAGGTTACTTTGTGTTTTACATGCATACAGTTCTTCGATTAGTTTTACTACAGTTGTCATTTGATGAGTTTTACATGCATGCTTTGATTAACTATCTCTGTTTTCTCCATTATTGCTTTCACTTTTAAGTAGATGCTTTTGCCATGCAAATTTAGCTCATAAATAGTCTTGCTTTCTGTTGAATTCCAGTTATTCAGTTATGGTTTAAATTGTTAAGAATAAGTGTGTGCGTATTTTACTTTACAGTAGAAGATTAGTTGTTGAAATCCATTTCATTGCAAATAGTTGAATTCCGTAGACTTGTATTTAATTTCCGTAGATTTTAACTGCACTTCCGTAGAATAGCCACCAAGCTAAGCAACCCCCCAACAAACTCAACGTATAACTGGTTCTTCTAGACTCTATTGCATATTGCCTTGGACACAACCCTAGTTTAGAATGACACTGACAAAGATTACGTCAGTTAAATGATTGGAAGAATACAACGACCCATCATTTTTGCACCATTGTCGGGACCCACACATAACCATAAGCTCCATTATTTTATTCCATATGTTATGGGTGTTAATAGAGTTCATATAGGAAACCAGTAGTTCTCTCGGACCTTGATTTAAACCAACCAACCTGGATGCATAGGTCACGAGATAACCAAGGGAGATTTATAGCACGCAATATTCAACAAATCTCTTTAGACACTTCACAAGGGAGAAACACTGAGAGTGATACAGATTCCAATTCCATGCCTAGAACCTTTTCTGAGCATTCTGTATCCTCTTCACATCATTCTGCAATGGGGGATCTTGGGAATGCTGAAGAACAACCTTTAGGATGAACATTTACATACCCCATTGTCCTCGATGTAGATGAGGATGCACCCATGAAAAACATCTCACCATCCATCCTCCCCCTCTTTTGAGGAATGACCAAAGAAGACCCTGATCAGTTTCTGTTTGAATTTAAAATCCTGTGCTAGACATATGATTACCGAACTGACAATCAAAAACTCAAATTATTTCCCTCCACTCTAAAGGATTCTGCTATGAGATGGTTTATGGGGTTACCATCTAACTCCATTAATTCCTGGGAAGCCATGGAAACAACCTTCCTGGATAAATACCAAGACTATTGTAGAGGAAGGGATAGGAGGGAGGAGTTCTTTCAAATACGGCAAAAGGAAGATGAGAATCTAGAAGATTATCTGGATAGATTCCTCTTTCTCCATAAACGCAGTGGGTATGAGTTACATGCAGACATCACTAAAATAGTCTTTCTGAAAGGACTGGATGAGGAAACCAAGGATTCTCTCCATCTCATGGGAGGAGGAGACGTGCATAAGCTTACCATGGAACAAATTACTGAGCTATGTAGAAGATATTCTAGAACACGTGGAGGAATAAGAAGGAAACAAACATCCAAGTCTTTGGGTACCTCTGAACTTCTAGAAGAAATGGCCAACATGAAAATAGACATTCTGCTGCAATTAACATCCACCATAGATGGACTCAAGGCAAAATCCACCCCTACTAAAGAACCATTGGACATGTATTGCCCTAAATGTCGGAAGAGACACCCCTTGAGAGAATGTCCTTTGGATGTCACAGATATGTGCTTAATCTGTGAAGTAACTGACCATGACACTAAACATTGCACACTTTTACCACAATTGAAGGGAGGTTTGAATGCAATCTCTCAAACAAGTGCTGAATTAAATTTTGTCCAAAGACCAAACAATCAGGGTGGATTCCCATCTAGACCAACTCAGAATCCCTGGAGAATGCCATGGCCAAATCAGGCCTCTCAGTCTTCTTGGGGACAACCTGAGTGGGAAAACTCAAACTGGATGACTTATCCATATCCACCACCTTGGAAAAATCCCTACACTCAGCCGGGTTGGGCTCCACCACCCATAACCAATCCTTGGAAAAATCAGCAGTGGGGTCCTCAACAAAATTTTAGCCAAAATCAGTCTGGGCACAGGCACCACCACAAAACAATAATCAACAACGTAGGTTCCAACAGCCACAACAAGCTTTAATGCCTCCACCTCAAGCCTACCAAAATCAAGGACAAGCAACACAAACACAACTTCCAGCTCAGCCAGTAGCCAATCCTAAAAATCAACAGACAACTTCGATTGATGACACAGATGTGGGTAATACCATGCAGGTTAACACTATTGGTAATTTACGATTACGATCTGGAAAAATATTGAACCCTCCTGTTGTTATCACAGAACTACCTGATGATGCCAATAAGGAAGAAAAACTTGAAGGTAACACTGGTTCTTCACCACTGCCAGATAAACAAGATGATCAAATACCCAAACCAACTACAACCCCTTTCCCTGAGTGATTACAGGACACTCGGATTGCAGATGAAACAGAACTAGTTCAGGAATTGAAAAAAGTACATATTGAGGTTCCACTACTACGTGCAATAAGGGACATCCCTAAACTAAACCAAACCATTAGAAATGAATGTATAAAGATGCCAGGAAAAAAAAAAATACCCAAAGACTATCAGAGTCGAAGGAAATTTGGCTGATTTAGTTGCTGGCACCCTCATCTCACCAAAATATGGGGATCCTGGGAGCCCTGTCATTACTATTTGTATAAACAACCAGTCAATATCTAATGTTTTGGTGGATCTTGGTGCTGCTATTAATGTCATCACAACAAAAATGTTTAACCAACTATCCTTGATAGGACTTCAACCAACCAACATTGTTCTGCTAGTTAGCAGATCAATCCATTGTTGTACCTGATGGTGTGGTTGAAGATATAATGGTCACTATTGAATCATGGGAGTACCCAGTTGATTTCATGGTTTTGCAGCCTAAAGCTCGGAAGTTGGGATATCCAGTCATCTTGGGAAGACCTTGGCTGAGCTACGGTTGCTTGCTTACATTGACTGTAGGTCAGGAAACATGACAATTCTAAATGGGCAGAAATCCAAACACATTTCATTATATCCTCCTGCCCAGCCTTATACGAACAATTGTGACCAGGTATGGGTGGATTCTTTGGATGCTAACTCTTTGAATTCTTCTTTTCTAGCCACTATTGCAGTACACAATCATATGACGGAGGCTGCAGAGTCTTATATGCTGACTGATTCTAAGGACTCTGCAACTACGGAAATCAGTACTACTTCTACGGAATTCGAATATCGGCAGAAGACATTACCTCTGCTGAGTCTGGTAGGAAACTCTATGCTTATAATTCCAACATCTAGTTCCTGATTTCTATTGTCCTTTAACTAAGGTTCTATCTTTTGATAACGTATCCATCCTACACATGCTCCAGCCCCATGTTTTCCCATTGAATTCTTTTATCACTAGTACAGAGCTTGCTCTTGCGGATGATACTAAGCAGGTGCTTGTCAGTATGGGTAAAGAGCTGACTATAGGAAGTGACTTGGAGGTCAATCAAGAAGTTAGGGTGCTTGAGGTTCTGAAGAAACATTCTCATGCTTTTTCTTGGGATTACACTGATATGAAAGGAATTCATCCTAGCATCTGTACACATCATATTTACACCGATGACGTCAAACCTATAAGGCAACTGCAACGAAGAATCAATCCAGCATTGAGAGATATAGTCAAAACTGAGATTGAAAAGCTTCTAAAGGTAGGTTTCATTTATCCTATATCTGATAGTCAGTGGGTCTCCCCATTAGTTATTGTTCCCAAAAAGAATGGTAAATGGTGAATATGTGTTGATTACAGGGAACTTAACAAAGCCACCAAGAAAGATTATTTTCCCCTACCTTTTATTGACCAAGTCCTGACAATTTGGCTGGTAAGAAATATTTCTCTTTCTTGGATGGGTTTAGTGGGTATAATCAAATTAGTATTGCTCCTGCTGATCAGGATAAGACTACTTTTACGTGCCCTTGGGGTACATTCACTTACAGAGTCTTACCTTTTGGGCTTTGTAATGCCCCTACCACATTTCAGCTGGGCAGTCTTGGCCATTTTTGCAGATCTTGCTAACGATTGTGTTGAGGTTTATATGGATGATTTCACTATCCATGGATCCACTTTTGATGAATCTTTGAATAATCTTGAGAAAGTACTCAGTCGATGTGAACAACACCAACTATCTCTGAGTCATGAAAAATGTCTAATGATGGTTGATCAAGGAATTGTCTTAGGTCACCATGTTTCAGCCCAAGGTATAAAGGTGGATCCCAAAAAGATATCAGTCATCACCCAATTACCTACACCAGCTAATCAGACTGACATCAAAAGTTTCCTTGGCCATGCAGGTTATTACCACCGATTCATAAAATATTTTAGCAAAATTGCCACCCCAATGTTTTCATTGCTAACCAAAGATTGTGTTTTTGAATGGTCTTCTCAGTGTCAACAGGCATTTGATTCTATCAAAGAAAAGCTGACAACAACCCCTATCTTACGTGGCCCTGATTGGGGACAACCTTTCCATATCCACACTGATGCTTCTAATACAGCCATGGGCGCTGTCCTTGGACAAAAAGACTCAGAAGATCATATGTATGCAATTTATTTTATCAACAAAAATCTGACTCCTACGGAAAAGAATTACACTACTACGGAAAAAGAGTTTTTGGTCTGGGTATATGCTTTGAATAAATTTCATCATTACATCACTAGATATAAAAATTTTGTTTACACTGACCACTCTACCATTCGATATTTGATGAACAAACCAATGGTTGGTGGAAGGCTCATTCACGCTGGTTGCTCTTGTTGCAAGAATTCAATCTCACTATCATAGATAAGCCTGGGAAATCTAACGTTGTTGCTGACTTTCTTTCCAGAATAAATGTTTCAGGTGATGACGAAGCAGTCCAAGATCAATTTCCCGATGAACACTTGTTTTCTATCTCCACAAAGACTCCTTGGTTCACTGATCTAGCAAATTATTTAACAACAGGGAAGTTTCCTGCTTCTTTTACTCATAAAGAAAGAAGGAGATTGGTTAGAAATAGTGCAACATATAAATGGTGTAACGGATTCTTATTTAAATGTTGTCCTGACATGGTTCTTCGCAGGTGTGTTCGAGAGGATGAGGTACATGACATACTTGAGCATGTCATGATGAGCTAGGTGGTGGGCATTATTCAGTAAAATGAACAATTCACAAGATCCTTGGAGCAGGGTACTATTGGCCTTCCCTCCATAAGACTGTCAAGAAGTATGTGTGGCAGTGTGATGCATGCCAACGAATGGGAAAACCTACACTTTCTACGGAAATGCCTCTTAACCCTCAGTTGGTTCTAGGACCATTTGAGAAATGGGGTATTGATTTTGTTGGACCATTTGATCCTCCATCTTTCGGGAAGGAGTATCTCTTGGTATGCACGGACTATGTCACCAAATGGGCTGAAGTTCAAGCATTGGCATCTGCCAATGAAGATGTTGTTGCTGATTTTCTCTACAACCGGATATTGCTGTGATTTGGAGCACCAAGGGCCATTGTATCTGATCAAGGTCCTCAATTTGTTTCAAATATGATTGAAGCTTTCTTAGGAATCTACAGAATCAGGCACCGAAATCATCACCATATCACCCCCAATCCAATGGGCAAGTGGAGGTAACCAATCGAGAGCTCGAGAATATTCTAACTAAGGTGGTTAATGCCGATAGAAAGAATTGGGTACCAAAGCTTCCTGAGGCCATCTGGGCCTACAACACGACCTAGAAAACAACTACTGGTTTCTCTCCCTATGAGCTGGTCTTTGGGAAGAAGCCACTGTTACCTATTGAGTTTGAGTTGCACACCTGGCGAACAACGTTGGAGGTTGGGATCGATTTGGATGAAGCACAACATGAACGAGTGTTGCAGTTGAATGAACTAGATGAAATGCGGATGGAGGCACAACAGCAGACTGAAATTCTACAACATCGGTGAAAACTTGGCATGATGCTCACATCAAAAAAGGATATTTTATGAAGGACAGTGGGTTTTACTCTTTGATTCCCACTATCAGCAGTTTAAAGGAAAGTTGTGTACGCATTGGTTAGGTCCCTATCAAGTGCATCAAGTATTTGATAATGGCTCTGTTCGATTAATACCGATTGATGGAGACAAACGAACTCTTCTGGTGAATGGGCATAGGCTCCGAGTTTATCACCAACCACTGGATAAGCAGACCTTCACCGACGACATTCTGTTAACAATGGATATGCATGCTGAGGAGGCTCTTTTCCTCTCACGCATGGAGTAATTAATCTTTTGCAAATTCAATAAAGGAAGATGATCCTTCCTTCGATCTTCTTCCCTTAGTTAGTGGTTTTTATTGTAATTTCCAATAAATGCAGGAATTTTCATTATTTCTACTACCGCTAATCATGTTTCATCCCAAATTACAGGGCGTGGGAATCTATGGATATCGGCTGATTAAATGTGGCATGGGTAAGTGCATTTTAACCTGCTAATGATATTTCTATGTGAACATTTCCCCATGTATCCATTTGTCATTATGACGCCATCATCAAATGATTACTATGGTCATCTTGGATCTCCTTCCAAATCTGGCTTTATGAATGATGGCATAATAGGAGTAATGCCTCATAAATCTCCACATGCTTTGATGTGTCACACTCTCCAACGTCAGGATAGGTGGTGCATGCTCCTTAACCATGGGATATGTGCCACCGCAAAAATCTTAATCTCACGCGGATGGCCGGTCTCATCACTATTTTTCCACCGTCACCCTCGCTTGATGATTGTGCTACCCAAGGAATTTGGTGTCATTTGAAATTTAATGCTCTACAACCACTTCTTTCCATTATGGTATGCCCATCAGTCACACTAGGTTTTATTGGACACTAGATAGAAGTGGAAGGGACGCTCAGCTCTGGTTTTTCCTCACTATGTGTATTTCTCACTTTTTGGCTCAGCATGGGACCACGAAAGACATCAGAACCTACTTCACCTGACGCCTTGCTCTGGAATGCCACCCTTTCATAGGTATTTCATGATTTCGGATGGTTAGATTTCATTCGCAATTTGAAGGTTTTGATGAGAGCATTGTGGAAGAGTTCTTGAACAATTTTGAGTCCACATGCTCGCAAGTTGGTGGATGAAGAGTTGAAATTACCAGTCAGGTCATTTCGACTGTCTCTGGCCTACCAAATTTTGGTTAAAGGTTATGATGAATGCCCCTTTGCAAAGTCTTATTGCTCAGTTCCACGTGAAGGAGAGGCACTCCCGAGGTCATCCTGACTCCATTGGGTGTCCAGAAGGGTGTTAAGTGGAAAAGTTTTCCTGGAATCTAGGGTGAGATTGCTAAATGGGTCAACAGGTATTTTATATGCATGGACACAAGCTTCTATTCTGGGTGGTGATGCGCTCAAAATGCTCATTCACCTTAAAAAGGGACATGTCAACCAGGCCCTTTGGGTCAATTTTCCAGAGTACCTCGCAGATTCTATCATTAAGGTATGCCAAAACACCGGTCCAGTGGGGAAAGTCCATGCTTAAGCACCCAGGGTTGATTCATCTGTTGTGTTCACACCAAGTTTTCTTTCACCCAAAGTGGAGACTCGAGGGACGTGTTGGTGGCGAAGGGTCTAGGCCTAAGCAACTAAAATCTGGCATCTCTTCTACACCTCGGTCTACCCTTGCATCGGGCCCTTCACATAGTCAAGCAGAGGCAGCTGACGTTCCTGAGGGACCACCCCCATCCATTTCTGATTCAAAAGGCAAGTGTCCCATGGCCCCCTCTTCCTCCATGCAACTACGGTCCCGGTGGCTTGGCTCATGTTTGCAGACAGGTGGTTTCCAATCGAGTCCTTGCCTGATGACACCGCCCACATTCGGGAGGAACTACATACGGAGGATGTCCCGCCACTCCATCATCTGTTGTTCCATCATCTACGGAAATTCACACTGTAACTCCAGAAATGCTTGACACTCAAGTGGCACCTTCTTACAACTATCTGGAGGAGATAGCACTGCTAAAATCTCAGTTACAAGGTATGGAAGAATCCACCCTTTTATTACAAGCTGAATTTACACAAAAGACAGTAGAAAAAATTTGAGAGATTGCTGCCCTGCAGCATGAGGTGAGTTGTCTAAAGTGACAACGTGATACAGGTCTTACCCTCTTAGATAATTTCCAATAGTTGTCCCTTCAGAAAAGGGAATTGCAGCAAAAGAAAATCAAAGATTAAAAAAGGAAAAAGAATCTTTGGAAGAGGAAAAACAAAAGTTAACATCTATCTTAGACTTTGTTTGTCCTTTAGCCATCAAACTACTATCCTGTAGGAAACCCTCCTCGTCTACAACATGTATGTCCAAGAGCAATTTTATTCTTGGCAGTTATTTCAATTGTGTTCTAAGCCCCTCACGAAATTCCCGATGGACCTAGTTTTTTATCAGTCTACAAGAACAACACCCCGGAAATTCAAAATTTGCTCTGTGAATTTTATTTACATAACATGGTAGTAACCAATGTCCCTGATTTCTTGATCAACCTATTTGTGGGGGATTTTCAAATTAAAGCATTTCAGTCTGTATTGAGGAATCAGATAACTTGGAGACAACAAACAGACAGTTTCAATAACACTGCTCAGTCAATCGGATTTTACATTCACCCAACCCATCACACAGATGTCACCCTACGGAAGAACTTTAGATCATTATATTACCAGGCAGGGGTGGGGGTGCATACTTCTCAGATTTTTCTTCAGTGTATTATTGATTTTGAAAATTATAGTCAGGAGAATTTTGGAGCTGCTTGGCAAGCTTGCGATAGGAGATGGGATACTTTAAGCCTACCTTTAAAACATGTAGGGAGGTCCTCTCTCCTCAGAATTTGAGCTGGAGCATGCGAAGGGGTGATGCCCTCATCACCATTATCAAACAAACTACAGAGAAAACCAGCCAACAATACACTGATGAATGGGCAGGCCTCCAAGTATGGCCTCCACTCCTCTTGAGCCCTCTCACAACATGGCAGAACAATGCAGCACAGTCCCATGATAGTTTCACTGCCTGGGTGGAAATTACCTCCAATACTCAGGGCTGCAAGAATACCACAAAGCAATACACTGATCAATTCGAGGAGTATGACATGGCTGAACAACTTGGAAGGTGAGTCAGGGCATAGATGAGTTGCATTGGGACATGCAATAGGTAAAGTCGGGGGAATGATGAGTGCATAGATTGGCTCATTAATATCACTTCTTCAGACTAGAAATGCTCTTCATGATATGACTTATTTGTATATGGGGATGTTTTGTATAGTCATGTCTTAGTAGATTGATGCATTTTTCCTTGCTATTATTTATAAAATCCATTTATCACATGACCTCCTACTAACTATTTTTATGAGATCAAATATGATGATGTGTGCAGGAATGATGGAGGTTACTGGTGGATAAGTTGCCCGAGTTCGATGCATGCGGCTGAAGACTGTTTCCAAATTGACCTATTAGTTTGGGCTTGACTCTAACGGCCGTAGGAATCTAAGAGTTTCAATTGATATTTGATGAAGTAGTGTTTAATGCCACCTGATATGGTGGATCTTGTAACAAACATTATCTATATGAAGACTTTGTCTTCAGAACTGGAGTACCACTTTTTGATTCATCAAAGAAAATTATCTGCATACTTGTTCTATTCTGGATTTGTTTTTTTGATATATGTTATGAACTCATTTGGAAGTTAATGAAATCTATGGCATTTTGAGAATCAGAAGTTGTTGATCACTCTATCCCGAGGAAGAGCAAGGGCCCACTCAACCGAGGAGATACGAGGTTACTTTGTGTTTTACATGCATACAGTCCTTCGATTAGTTTTACTACAGTTGTCATTTGATGAGTTTTACATGCATGCTTTGATTAACTATCTCTGTTTTCTCCATTATTGCTTTCACTTTTAAGTAGATGCTTTTGCCATGCAAATTTAGCTCATAAACAGTCTTGCTTTCTATTGAATTCTAGTTATTCAGTTATGGTTTAAATTGTTAAGAATAAGTGTGTGCGTATTTTACTTTACAGTAGAAGATTAGTTGTTGAAATCCATTTCATTGCAAATAGTTGAATTCCATAGACTTGTATTTAATTTCCGTAGATTTTAACTACACTTTCATAGAATAACCATCAAGCTAAGCAACCCCCCAACAAACTCAACGTATAACTGGTTCTTCTAGACTCTATTGCATATCATTCTCCAAGTAGGAACCTTTCAAAAACTTTGGCCTAATGCGCAAGTATACCCTTGTTGTGTTCCTTCCGAAATTGGCATTTTCAAGGGTTTCATCATCATGTACTCATAGGAGACATACTTCTCTGCATACATGTGATTTTGGGGTATGACATCTTCCTCCAAAAATAGCAAGGGTCTTGGTCCACCTCGCTAAGGTTGAAACTTACTCTTTAGCTTCCTTAAAGCTTTTGACCCTATAGAAATACTACACGGTGAAAGAAAACTACAGATGATGCACCATGGAATCTTGGTTCCATCTATCGCTGTGAATTTTCCAATGCAGTAATTGTTGATAAACAAAAACTTAGCCTATCCATCTACTAGTGTTGGCAGTTGTTCGTATCCTCAACTCATCCTGCATCGCGCCGAACATTTGTTTGTACCATTTCTCCAGTGCGCCTTGTAGGTGGATGTCATTGTATTGTAATTATATTTCTCAAATATTTTTGTGGGGGAGGGATATTCATCTTGATACTTACATAAAAAATTATCTGACCATCGGGCACTCAAATTAATGACAATATGATGGTGAGAATAATATTACCAAACATTATTTTATCTCCTTCCTATGCAAAAGATTTTAAGATGATCTCATCCATAATTTGGGTAGACAAATTATAGATGGTCCCTCCGAATTTTTTTCGGCATACATTTAACCATGCCTTGTTTATATATGTCCACCTCTCTTGACCATTCAAATTCATAACCAAGTGCACATCCATCCACATAAATGGGTCGAGGATATCTATGATATCAAATTAGTGACACCCCTTATTATATTCATAGGCTTCCATAGTCTCTTTAATTTCGTATTTTTCCTCCAAGTCATCATCTATGGACTCCCTTCAAAAACTAGGTAAGTAAATCTTCGATTATTTGAGGACTTATGTGCATTTTGTGGCCCAAAAAATAGAACTGGTCCTTGTACACACGTTACATCAGCCATTGTTATAACCACTGGGATTACAAAAATAGGGCAACGATATAGTTAGTAGCAACCCAACATTTCCCAACACAACCTTCACTTCATCATTGTAGATCAACATTCCTTTTGGTGTCCTCTAATAATTTGGATGAACCAATTCTAACACCATATCATTTTCTTTGGTACTGTGTGATGATTTTAGTCACTCATGACCATCTTCCTTAAGTGTGATACCCATTCTTTCCCCAATAACACTCTATCCGGGTATTACATTTCTGCATACCACTCTTCATTAAAACTAGCAATGGAAGTTTTTTTACCTTTTCCCTTTGCCTTCTTTGGTTTCATTTTACTTGTTAGTTTTGAACCTACAATCCTCCTTGCTCCTCTTTTCACTCTACTCAATCCTGTGGCTCAACTTCAATGAAAACTCCTTCTTCTCCCGTGCCTCTAGCTACAAAACCCTAACCTAGAAATCTCTTCCGAAGATGGCATTTTTCCAAAGAAATCTCCCTACACTCATGTACTCATTCCACTTTGATTCACGGATCACCCTAGTCACGCACTTCATATTCTCACTCTTCTTCCTTCATATGAATCTCTCTTTTTGTGGATGCTCTAGTTGTGAAGAGCTCTTCAATATCATAAAAGAAAGGTAAATAATAATGTTTCGACCTCATACTTATAGCTTTTCCTTCTTTCCAAGTAATAAATGCTATACCAGCTACTTAACGTATTTAGCATTAAATATGGATTTTTCAACTAAATCCAATATTAAGCACCCTTACCTACGTGTTAAATCCTATGTAAATAAATGTTCTATAACCTTCTGTGTGTGCAAAAATATTTACTAACCGAAGACTCTTACGTGAGCGTCTATAGTGCCAAAGACACTTCTTCTATCAACTTGATATTTTCCCTCACCTACCTCATGTTGTTCATGTGCTCTTCATCCTTTGTATCGTGGTCTTTCTTACATCGTTATTGACACCATAAAATTTTATCCACCATTTCCGCATGCACTTTCTAGCTTACGTGCTTTTATCTTTCAATTTTAGGCCAAGAAAAATTTTACTTCCAACTTCTATATACCGTCATTTTACTCCACCCCACCTAAAATAGATATGCAGTCCTCTGTGTCTACACAACCTTAGGAAGTGTTAGTGTGAAATCACAAAACCTCCAAATGAGTTCTATAGATTTACTTTTCTAAAGTAGAATCACTTGGTGTGATTGCATAACATTGAGCTTTCCCCAAGGTGTGGGACCTTGCAAAAATGAGAAAACTCTCTAGATTACAAGTTGGTTCCTATTCCTCTATTTGGGTGCATATGTGAGAACTTACAAAGGATCTATCTCTATACCTAATCTAAAAATTTCCAAGGAGATAGGGGTAAAAAGGGGTACAATCGATAATAAATAACTAAACTACAAGGTGATGTACCGAAGGAATGATGGACAGTAGTCATCTTTGATAGACATAGGCCAAATAAATACATGTAATAATCGAGTATAAATAAATAGATTGATAATGAAATACCAAATACAAGAAAATGATACAAAAAGGATCTAGAATCGGTCACAGACATATGTTTTATTGATGTACGAGTTGATACAATGCATTACAAAATAGCCGAGAGATAAGAAAACATACTTTGCAATTTTAATGGAAGGTCTCAAATCCATAGATTCCTTTGCTAGAATGAAAAGGAAGCCTAAAAACAAGGAATGTCCAACCCTTTACAATGAATCCAGGACCCTATATTTATAGACTCAATTAGAGCGAAGAAAGGAGAGAAAGTAGGAAAATTAGGTTGAAACTCAACAACTGCTATTAATGCCTCATACAAAATCTACCCTCAAATCCATCTTGACTTGCATCAATCTCTCTTCGAGCCTCAAAGAAGGGGGAAACGGTGGAGTAGATTGAATATGATCCGGTTGTTGACGTAAGAAGATCCTACATCAAAGGCTCAAAGACATTTTCTCCATTTCCACCTACCAAGGTCTCAAAAAAATGATTTTTATCTTTCCATGGCATGAGGATGTCAAACGCCTAATGGTGTCATTTGCAATATTTTGAGCCCTGAGTCGAAAGATATGCCCTTCAAAGTTTTTATCAGGTCCGTACAAAAGGGTGGGAAAACCAGTTTGAAAACGGTACCCCTTTTGACCTTTGGGACACATGGAGGGCTAGCGCTTGTTTGAAGGTAGCCTTTTTATTATGCTCTTAGAATAGAGTAGGGATGACATGTGGCTTCCTCCACCGTATAGCTTAATTTATTTGTTTCTCGGATAAGCTCTTTGCTCGGTGGAGGCATATTCTTCAACCGGGACTCGCGTCGATCGGCACTTGTTTGAGAACCCTTTCTCAATTTAATGCTTGAGTTAGTGTCATTTATACACTTAGCCACCTTCTTGACTGTCCCATACATTGACTATTCAACTCGACTATGCCCCTTTCTTAGACTAGACACGTGGAGGCACCACACTTTCCCCGAAAGCTTTGATTCAAAATTTTCCTTTGGAGGAGCATTAGGTTGACACTTCTCATCCTCCATAGGTCTATGGACTTTTCAATAGTCCCTCTTACCCTTTTTGGACTTTGATCTATGTGGCGAGTTGGTGCTCATTTAGGTCTCCATCCTAGGACTAACTCTTGGAGATGTGCCACACTGACACTTGGCATTCTCCACTTACACTTTTATACTTAGCCAATTTTAAGGCCCACCCTGTCTGCCTTTTGACTCTGTTTGACCATTTGCTACATGGAGGGCGAGCCACGAGCTTGAAAGTCTCCACCTGGCTCCCATTTCAGATTTACACCGAGCCGACACCTAGCACCTTCTTTCTTAGTTGAAGACTTTTCAATGGCCCTGCAACTTTTGGGACTCTGGACACGTGGAAGCCTAGTGCAAGTTTGGGCTTCCCCTTTTAGATTCACCTTTGGAGAAGTGTCGTTAGGACACGTGGTTCTTTCGCTGCCTCCTCCATACTTAGTCAATTTTGGACTCTTTCCTAAATGGTCTTGAGCCCAAAAACTTTGAAACTTCACCATTTTTTCCCCTTCTTGCTTCAGGTTCCTCTGGCATTGCCACTATTTTTCTAACCCTACTTTATCCCATTGTTGAGTCTTTCATGTAAATTGAAAAGGTATTTAAGACATGGAAATGGATCGATAGAGTCTTTTCTCTCGCATAGGGTCATTTAATCTTTCTCAATCTCCGCTAGCCATTATTGAATCCTTTTGTAACCTATTTACAAGATCTCGAATGATTTTTCTAATGTCCTTTCTATACAGGATCATGGTTGATCCAATATTTTTCCTGCAGAGGGAGAAATATGGATAAAAATTTGGCGACTCACAAGGGTATCTGCCTGCTAGATGAAAAGACTAATTACCTTGTCATATTTTTTAGGCATGGAGTTGATAATGATGGTCTGATCTGATTCCCTTCGAGTCATGAGCCTAGCTGTTTGTACTCTCAATTTTCATAAGAAATCTCAAAATGAAGGTTTCTGAGAGTAGAAAATTGTTTTGACTCAGGGGCTTCATCTGTCTCTCTGAATGGACTACACAAGAGCAACAAAACAGCACCACAACTATATGCAAAATTTTAAATCATACATGCTCCAAATAGAACATGCAGAGTGTGCAAATCACTTAGGAGAAAAGCAACCTAAACTATAGCAAGATAATGTGCACAAACACTTAGGGAAAAATGAACTAAACTAATATGTATAAGGAGGTTACCTTCTTTTCTAGTAAAGATGTCTAAGTTAGATTCCATTCTTTGAATCTACAATTCCTCACTATCCAATGTAGACAATTAGAAATCATTGCTACTTTTACATCTTATGACCATGTAGAGGCCAATCCAAATGGCATCAAACTTTGAATTTCTTCCGGTTTTGCTTGATCTCGCATCCCATTTCAAAACTAGGCCTCCTTCCCGTAAGGTCTTTGTTTTTACCTTCTGTCAAAACATTTCTTGATTGAGGCTTCATTATTCTCTATTTATTATAGTGCATGCTCTCTATATTTTCAATTCTTTGAACTCGCATACCTTGTCTCCTTCGGTTGAATTCGGACATCTCTAGGTGCTTCACGAGCTCCAATGATGGAAACTCAAGTGATATAGGCAACCCTACCTCTTTCCCATAGAAAAGTTTGAATATTGAGATGCATGTAGATCTCTCGACTATTATCCTATCAGACCATAAGGCCGATTTGAGATTTTTGTGCCATGTTCTCTGGTTTTCATCAATATTTCTTTTGATTATCCTTAGCAGGTTCTTGTTTGTGGAGTCAGCTTGGCCATTACCTTGAGGGTAATAGTTTGATGAAGTGCTCAAGTAAGTACCATTCTTAATAGGCCATCCTGTGATCTCGGATCCTATGAATGCCAATTCATTGTCTGATATAATGGTGGCTAGCACTCCAAATCTGGTCATTATCCCTTCATAAAATCTAGTATACTAGACTCATTAGCTTCCTTGAGTGCAACTACCTCGCACACTTGGTGAAATAATTTGTTCTTTGTGAGAATCCATTTGTGTCCTTAGCTTGAATTTGGATTGATGGCTCCAATGAAGTCCAATCCCCATTGCATGAAAGGTTGGTCGACTGAGGGGTGGGTCAATGGAAGTTCTACTAGCCTTTTTTTTCCTTTGAAGAATACACAATTCTTGCACCTTTTGATCCATGCATAACACTCACTAAACAATATAGGCCAATAATAACCTACCTTCATGATCTTGAGTGATGTCACCCTTGGAGAAAATGGCCTCCAGCTACTTCAACATGGAATTCTTGTAGAATTTTCTCAACTCCGATCTATCTCAATGCATCTCGAGTAGAATTCCTTTGATGTCTCTTTTGAACAAGACGCCATGAATAAGAACATATGGGATGTCCCGTGGTCTAAAATGCCTCCTATTTGCTTTACTCATCCCATGAGGAAACAGGCTCATTTGAAGGAAGTGCACCATGTCTCGAGTCGAAAAGGAGCAGGTACATCATCATTTCCTTCCTCCCGATTATCCCGTATAACAAAAACAACCTCTTTTCACTATTTTCTTACGCCTTGTTGACCCAAGGCTAGTTGTTCACATAACCCCTTCCTACGGCCCAAATTAGTGACCTTGATCTCAATTTCATATTCCATGACACGAGTGATCCATCCCGCATGTTTTTCATTCGAGTCCTTGTTGAGAAGAATTCCTTAACTCCCACATGGGAGACAAACAATTAGATTTTATTATTTGAAACTAGATGCTTAAACTTCTTTAATCCCTTGATTACTGTAGGACTTGCTTTTGATGAAGGATTATCTCACTTTATAGTATTCCATACCTTGATCAAGAAAGAAATTGGTTGTTATGTACCTTCTTTGTTTTTGCTGAACTAAGATTGTAGAAATTGTGTCACTGCCACCAAAGGCATACAATATGAATTCTTTAGAGAAATCTAGATTTATGAGATTTGGGGCTTGTGATATAGCTTCTTTAATGGTCTCAAAGATTTCATTTCCTTCGGATATCCAACAATTCTAAGGTATTCTTCAGCATCAACGTTATTGGATTAACAAGAGCAACTAAGTTTGGCACAAACCAGCAGACAAAATTGATTTTTCCCAAGAAGCTTTGAAGAGCCTTCTTGTGGCTTGGCAATGGCAATGCTCTTATTATGTCAACTCTCTCTAGGTAAATTTCCAATCCTTCCTTTGATACAATATGTCCTGTAATCCTGTCATGTCATGGACCAAGAATATGCATTTTTAGGTTCAATGATACCCCAAAACTTCTACATTTTCAAAAACCTACCTCCGGTGGAAAAGGTGGTCATTGCATTTTTGGAAAACACCATGATGTCATCCAAGTAGATCAAGATCGTTTTTTTCCATTGATTATCCCTTTGCATGCCATATCCATTGCCCTTTGAAAAGTGGCTCGACATTGGACAATCCAAATAGAATCTTTTTGTAGGCATAAGTGCCCCATTTGGTGGTGAAAGTTGTTTTAACCCATCATCCTCTTTTACCATGATCTGGTTGTACCCTGAGTAGCCATCTAGGAGGGAGAATCTCTCTGATCCAAACACCACTTGGAAGATCTACTCCATTGAATGGAGTGGGTAGTGATCTTTGAGGGAGGCTCTATTCAAGTCTCAAAATCTACACACAACCTAATCTCTCCATTTTTCTTCCTTTGGGACTAGGTTTGCAACCCAGCTTGAGTGTTTGATTAGAAATATGATACTAACTTCTATCGCTTGTTCATTTCCTTCTTAATCGTAAGCTCAATGTGTGGGTTTACTAGTCTTTGCTTTTTCGATAGGCTAAGCAGCCTGGATCTAGTTCGATTGTGTGTTGTGCTAGTTTTGGATTGAACCCCCTTAGGTCTTCATAGCTCCAAGAAATACATCTGAAAATTCTTCATAGAGTTGTATGAATTCATACCTTTCTTGCTTGGTGGCCACTTTGCCAATTTGAAGTGTTTTGTCTTCTTCAACTGGGATTAACTTCAATCTTCTCCTTTGATCTTTATGTTAGCCTTCTTTTTCAGAATCGATCATTAGGATCAAGATAGACTCCAATGTCAATAAGCCTTTGGGAATCTTGTTTATATGCGGTTTGTACTATTTGATTCCCATATTTCTACTCTATTCTTCTTTGATTTCTAGCTAAGAATTCAACTTGTTCTTGAAAAATGTTAATGATCTACTAATCATTCTCGAACACTTGCCAAGACATGTATTATTATCTACCATCACTTTCTTTGGCCTAAAACTATATGGATATGTGGTTGTTCCTTATCTCTTTGGATGTTTTTGACCACAACAATTGTTGCTCCAACTATTGCAAGCCTATCAACAGCTTCATTCTCCTTCCTTGGTATGGACACAATGTTGAAGGCCTCAAAATCCTACATGAGATCCCATACGTTACTCTTGTACTTCTTGAGTAGGTAATTCTTGAAAGAATTAAGTCCTATGACTTGATTAGAAACCAGTTCAATGTCACCAAACACTTGTAAGTTATTTATTCCTCACTTCCTTGCCCAATGAAGACCATGTACCAAAGCCTCATATTCAACAATGTTATTTGAACAAGGAAACTAAAATCAAGGTTGAATAATATTTCATACCTTTAGGGGATACAATCGTATCTCCTCCTCCAGCTCCTTGTACTCCTTGAGCCATCGAAGAACCATTGCCATACCTCATTGTCATCTTTATATTCTCGACTTAATTAGGTTAGGAAGAGGATTGTTTTCTTCATGTAGATAGTAAACACCTATTTCAAATTCTTCCATTTCCTTATAGGGGTCGAAAGCATGACTTTTGTTGGCCCACTCATCGAGAGTCAATTCTGGATACATCCCACCTTGGTATTTGATTCACAAGTGCTTAGGAGGTCTTATTGATCAAAAGATGAGTAGTTGGAATTGATTGGGCTAGGAACATAAGATTCAATATGATAATCGTAATGGGATCGATCTCATTATGTCCTTTGCCCCATACCTTGTTCTAAATAGCATATGTGACCAATCAATGCACAGACAGGGTAGCCTCCAATTTTGGCGGTGAAATCCCTAGAAAACACAAAGCAAAATGTGGTGGAAAATCTATGATGGATACGTTATGCAAAACATTCACATTGGGGCGGCATGTAGAGTGAGGCTCGAGATCCTTGATGATTTCAACAGCTTATCACTTTGTTGTCCCATATAATTGCACTACTCCTCTAGAGATGACTTCATATTGAGACCCATTGATTAGCTATTTGTTTGGGCATCACAAAACTACTAGCTCCTTAATCAATTATAGAATTGTGCACCAATTTGTCTCCAATAATAAATGAGACATAGAATGGAGTAGGTCTCGTGTTCTTAACTTTTTGTTCTCCACGATTTCTCTCGGGTTGAGCCACATTGGTAAGCACTTTCTCTTGTTGGTTAAGGGTGTAATTTGAGCTTGACCAATTTTGTATACCGGTCTGCAATAGATCCTCTCGCCTTGAATGGCCGTGACTCCCATAATGAAATGTTCACACTTGTCCTCTTCATTTGATCAATGATATTGAATGAGCTATCCTTTACTGCCCTTCCTCAGAACATTTTTTTCTTACACATGGGTTGTCACAAACGGTGCTTGAATGGATTTGAAAGGTGGCTTGGATTGGTTCTGCATGTTGGGAGTTATATTTGGAGCACCAGAACCTTGTGGAGTGATGGAAGGTTGAGGGTTTCTGAGTTTAGTGGTCAGCCTTCTCCAATATTTATCTTTTTAGGCCATGTATTAGCTCTACACTTTGAGAAGGCTCCGATTATTCCTACGTAAGTCATCATCTTGCCAATTAACAAGCTTAGTTTCACCTGGGGGTCCCTCTTGTTGAGATCCTTGCTGTTGATCTCCTTCTTGGCTAGGTTCTTGTGACACCATACTGGTCTACACCATTAAGGCCTGATTTTGTGCACCATTAAAGCACATTGATTAGTTATGTGGATGATTGCATGGGAAACACCAATCATATTCTTGTCCCATATTATTTTGTGTTAGAGCCAATTCCTTTGTTGTTAAATCTTTGTTTGGATTATATGACCTATAAGGTCTAGCAACTTCAGGTTGTCCTTGGTTTTGGCTCTAATTTACAGCCTGAGATGGTGGTGTATTTGTTGATATTGGGGTCTAGCTTGATACTGAGCCTGGGGCTGATAAGACCTAGAACTTTGAGCTTGCTATCTTTTGATGGTTACTAACTCATTTCTTAGGTTCTTAAGTTGTTTTATGACTTCTTGGAGTTATTTTAAAGTTTTAGATGATGAAGTGGAGGCTTCACCTGATATTTGACTCTTGGGGGTGGGTATATGAGCTAATGTAGGCATTTGAATGGTATCTCGGGATTACTAACTCTTGGTTCATAGGTATGGATGGCCTAGGAACTATTTTTCCAAACTAAATCAAATGGTTCTCACCCCTATGGAAAGGATATAGACTATAGGTAAGGTTGTGCCCTCATTGATAGATTCATCGAAGAAATATCAGAATTTAAAGCCCTAAGAAAGTATAAGATGGTACCTTCATTAGTGGGCTTTACTCAAGTATTGGATTCTGTCCCGAGTCCACTTTGAAATATGAGGTTGAATTTCGTTAGCTGCTCATTCAGGATTTTTGATTGTTGTTAGTTGCTCCAACAATGATAAGTTATCACCCTTTTCTCCAAACTGGTTGTGAAGTTTTACCTTTAAGTGAAGAGGTGAGCAACTTGACCGCAATGTCCATCTCATGGATTTCATGGATCATAAAGACATTTGCAAAATCTTGACATGATCACCAAGAGAAGTCTAGTTTTCCCTGGTGAAATATGGGATGCTCTTTAATGCTGCTATCGGGACCATATTTTGTGCATTCAGAGTGAGTGGGCTATTGCTGGTGAAATTGACATAAGGATTTGGCTGAGCCATTCTGATCATCCTAAGCACCCCTCTTGATTGAGAGAATGACCTGATGGGAGGAGGTGTTGATAAGGCTCTGTTTGGTGGAGATAGAGACCTCTGGGTTCTTCTTCCTTCCCTCCCTCTATCTGGGGATAAGTCTAGATAGACAAATAATCCCTCTTCTCTGGTTCTTGACCATGTTTGTATTCTTCTCATGAACTTTCTTGGACGTTGAAACTAGTGGATTTGTCTCTTTTAGAGTCACCAGATGTACAATTTTAGAACTTCTTAAAAGTTAGAATCACAGCAGGTGCACATCAACCTTACTGTAACAAGATGGAGACTTCTCTGTCCCACCGAGGTGTGCCAAAATTGTTAGTGTGAAATCACAACACCCCCAAATGAGTTCTATAGATCTAATTTTCTAAGGCGTAGAATCACTTGGTGTCATTGCATAACATTTAAATTTCCCTAAGGTGTGGGACCTTGCAAAAATAGGAAATCTCTCCAGTTAGAGGATGGTTCTTATTCTTCTATTTGGGTACATACATGAGGACTTGTAGAGGATCTCTCTATACCTAATCTAAAATTGCCAAGGAGACAGGGGTAAAAAGGAGTACAAGAGATAAGAAATAATCGAACTACAAGGTGATGCACCGAAGGAATGATGGAATCTAGTATTACTGATAGACATAAGCCAACAAAATACATGCAATAATTGAGTACAAATAACCAGATCGATAATGAAAGATCGATCTAAGAAAAAGAGACAGAAAGGATCTAGAATTGATCACGATTTGTTTTATTACTCTAAAGGTTGATACTGATGCATTACAAAACAGCCGGGAGGTAAGAAAACATACTACAATTTTAATGGAAGGTCTGAACTCCATAGATTCCTTTCTTTGGAAGGAAAAGGGAGCCTCAGAAACAAGGAATGTCCAACCCTTTACAATGAATCTCACCCCTGCATTTATAGATTCAATCGAGAGAGAAATGGAGCAAGAAGCAATAAAAGTAGGTCGAAAATCAACCACTACTGTTAATGCCTCTTACAAAATCTACCCCCAAATCCATCTTGACTTGCATCAATCTCTAGTTTGGTGCCTTGAAGGAAGAAGAAATAGCGAAGCAGATTGAATGTGATTTGGTTGTTGAGGTAAGAAGATCCTACATTAAAGGCCCGAAAATGTTTTCTCCATTTACACCTATCATCGCCTCAAAAAAATGATTTTTATCTTTTCATGGTGTAGAGGACATAAGGACACTTCCAATGATGTTAAATTTGTAATATTTTAAGCTTTGAGTTGAAAGATATTCCCTTAAAAGTTTGTAATGGGTCCATACAAAGGATGGGAAAACAAGTTTGAAAACGGGCCCCTTTTGACCTTTGGGTCATGTGGAGGGCTGGTGCTTGTCCAAGGTGGCCTCTATATTTTGCTCTTGGAATAGCGCGGGGCTGACATGTGGCTTCCTCTGCTAGCTCACTCAATTTCTTTGTTTCTCGCCTAAGCTCTTTTCTCGGGGGGCATATTCTTTGACCGGGATATGCATCGCCACTGCTTGTTTGAGAACCCTTTCTCAATTTAATCCTTGAATTAGTGCCATTTAAACACTTGGCTTCCTCCTTTGGCCTGCCCCATGAATTGACTATTCAACCGACTTTGCCCCTTTCGAGACTAGAAACTTGGAGGGACCACGCTTCCCGAAAGCCCGATTCAAAATTTTCCTTTGGAAGAGCATCGAGTTGACACTTGTCGGCTTTGCAAGTCTGTGGACTTTTCAACACTCCTCTTACCATTTTTAGACTTTGGGCTATGTGACGAGCTCGCGCTCATTTGGGTCTCCATCCTGGGACTAACTCTTGGAGATGCACCACACTGACACTTGGCATTCTCCGCTTACACTTTTATACTTAGCCAATTTTGAGGCCCGCCTGCTCACCTTTGACCTTGTTTGACCATTTGCTACGTGGCGGGCTAGAAAATTTTGAGTCTCCATACCGGGCTTCTATTTCAAATTTTCATCAAGCCAACACCTGGCACCTTCTTTTTAGTTGAATAATTTTCAATAGCCCCGAAACTTTGGGACTCTGGGCGCGAGGAATCCCGGCGCAAGTCCTGGCTTCCTTTTAGAATCACCTTTTGAGAAGCGTCATTAGGACACATGGTTCTTCCACTTCCTCCTCCATAATTAGTCAATTTTGGACTCTTTCCTGAATGGTCTTGAGCCCAGTAAAACTTTGAAACTTCACCATCTTTTCCCTTCTTGCTCCCGGTTCCTCCGTGACACTTTGCCCTCTTTTTCTCGACCCTTTTATCCCATTGTTGAGTCCTTCTTGTAACTTGAAAAGGGATTTAAGAAATGGAAATGGCTCAAAAAGTATTTTCTTTCACATAGGGTCGTTTAATCTTTCTCAACCTCCACTAGCCATTATTGAATCCTTTTGTAACTCCGTTTACAAGATCTAAACAAATTTTCTAAGGTCCTTCCTATGGGGTCATGGCTGATCCAATATTTGGCCCGAGGGGTGAAATATGGATAACAAGAAGTAAAGTGGTTATCAATGCACAAGGTGAAATACAACACAAATGGAAAGGAACAAACAACGAGAAAGGGAAACACAAGAAAATAAATTCATTAAGGGAAATCCTAAAATATATTGAAAAACTACCTTATTTACAAACACCCAAAAGACTTATTTATAGTAGGGCTTCAACCTACTCCCATTGAAATGACCTCGTAATCTTGTCCCATGTAATACTTGTAACTTGAAAGTGTGTGAATCAAGAATGTATGAGAAGATGTATGGTCCTAACCTATAGACTTTTGACTTCCCACAATGGCGCAAAACTTGGAGTTATGTAACAAAACCATCTTCCCATCCTCAAATTATTTGTTCTTGATATGACGATTATGCCATGCCTTTTTTTTTATTCCATTCTCTGTCTTCTAACTCCATCTAACAACTGATCATGTTTCATCTAGTTGCATTAATTTGTCAATCCTCTCTTCCAAAGGCTTGTTCACTAGTCAATCCTCTTACACACATTATACACAATGATGGTAACACGAACTCAACCAAAAAATGCCTCTGCACCAAACACCAATTGGAATAGTGTGGCCTTGTTCAACCTCTTGTAGGTTGTCATGTATACCCATAGAACAACTAATACCTTTTCATCTCGAATCTTGTCTTCCAATGTCACAAATCTTAGTTAATGTGTGACTTAGTATCTTGTTAAATTCCTCAGCAGTCCCATTTTCTTGTGGGTGATAAGGGGTGGTATTATGATGGGCCACAATAAACTCTTCCTATAAAATCATGACCATTTTATTCAAAAATGTGTACGCCTATAACTTGCTAAACTTAACGGACATCCATACACATTGATTATGTTCTCCATAAGAATCTAGTAGTTTTCACTACAAAGTGTAATATCTTGTAGGTGCTACTCTGCCCATATTTTCAAGTAATCAGTGCAAGTGATGATGTAACGTGAGCTAGTCCTTCGTGCGATAGGTGAAATAGGTCCTACAAAGTCAATTGCCCATTTTTCAAATGATTGATCATTGGTTATTTCTATTAAGGGAATTTCATTTGTCCTTCCTAGTTTTCCAAGGCGATGGTAATGGTCACATGCCTTGTAAACCCAATATAATCTGTAGATACTTTCCCAATGAAATCCTTACGAGTAGAATCTTCCACGTGGTTACATTTCCTCCATAGTTTCCTCCTGAATCTCACCATGCGCTTCCTCCATAATTGCAATGCACTCATGTTCTAACACACATCGGCACAGAACCTCATCATGTCCTAACTTATATAAATCTCCACTAATCAACATGTAGGGCACGACACGTATAGCCACCGCTTCCTCTCTAAAGCCTTTATTTCTTCCGGTAAGACATTTGTTTTCAAAAATATTGCAGATCTTCCAAGTCTCAAGGCACTCATCACAACCTAAATAGTTGATCAGTTGGAATTATATCCTAAATGCTCAAAGTAACGCCCTTAGTCAATTATTTATAAGTGATTAGGTCTGGAATTAATTTTTCCTAGTTTTACTACAACTAAAAACTCAAATTCTTGAAATAATAGGACCCAATGACATATGCACCCTTGTAGAATCGGCATGTTCACTAAGTACTTCAGTGTCATGTGGTCTATGTATAATATGATGGTGTCATTAGAAGATACTACCTAAACTTATATAGTGCATAGATCATTGACAGCTTCCTCGCGTCGGTAGTTGTGTATTTATGTTTCTTTGTGTTAATTTCCTACTAGCCAAAAAAAAGAGGTGATGAAAAATCCCTTACTAGGTTGTGCGAGTATTACTCCAATGGTAGTCCCTATGGCAACAACATGCACATGGAAGGGATTATCTCAAGAAGGAAAGCATAATATGGGTGCAATGAGAAGCCTATCCTTCAAAGTGTCAAATGCCTTCACAGTTGTGCCTCTCCCCAAAAAAAGGCACTATTGTGTTTAAGAAATTCCTCCAATGGCATGAAAATATTTTCATATCCTTTAATAAATTTCCTATAGTACCCTATATGCGCAAGGAATCTACACACATCACTTTGACTGGTATGCTCTCCCAATACCACAATAATTTTAAGTTTGGTGGGATCCACCAATAATCCTTTCTTACATATAATATGCACCAACACGGTTCCTAAATGAGTAGTAAAGACACGTTTCTTAATGTTGATGGATATCATCAATTGCATACATCTCTCAAACATCAGCCTCGAAATTGTCACAATGGTCTTTTACTAGTGCATACACGGTTCATTCATCTAGGTAGACTTGAAGACATTTATGGATGAAGTCCTTAAATTCTTGTACCACGATACATGAGAACACAATAGGCACATTATTTAACATAAAAGGCATGACCATGTAGGAAAAATTCCCCATTAAGTTGTGAAAGTTGTCTTATCTTGGTCTTCATTTGCAATTCTAATTTGGTACTACCCAAGAACCCATCCGTGAAAGAATAGACCTCGCGTTCGGCCACTCCTTCAAAAATTTCTTCAGTGAAGGGGGTTGGAAAATGGTCAATGACACAAACTACATTCAAGTCCCTGTAATCCACATAGATCCTTATCCTATCATAATTTTTAATGCTTATGACCATTGGACTCACCCATTCTAATTCCTCAACTACCTCATTAATCTATGATGTTATTATTTTTCTATCTCAAGTCCTTGATCCTTAAGCACAAGTTTGGATTCATCTGATACGGTCTCTTATTAATAGGGTTCTCCCCTTCCTTAAACTTTATCCTCATTTACCCTAAGGAATATTCAACACCTTTGAGGTCATGGTACCCATGCGGATACAAGTTCGAAACTTGCGTAATAGAGCAATGATCTTATAAAATTCTATCTCTCGACAATTAATCCCCAATGATACCTTCCTTAGGTTCTTCCTCTAAACCAATGTTAACCTTCTTTATTCTCAAGGGTTCATGGTAGGTGCATGTTTTCTCATTAGCACTATCCATGAATTCATGCATACCTTTAGAATGGTTAAATTCTAGACTCTCCATTTCTTTACCATCTATCACATAGACCATTTTTCCTTTTCCATGCACACGTGCTCAAGATATTTTTCTTCTAATTCCTCTTCATCAAATCACGTCTCTAAACCTGGTTCTCCTAGTAGCTCCTCCATCATATCTTCATCCATAGAGATATCTCCCATTATAAGGAACTGACAACTTGTAATGCCTTATCCATTGATGGCTCAGTACTCGATACTTGAAAGATTGAATAAGATTAGCCACCAACTCTTTCCAATTCCCTTTCTGATGGCACATCTCTAAGTGAATATACTATGCACACGCATATCCTTGCAACATGGAATACAACATATGTGCTCATAATGAGGCGGTAAAGCTTTTTTGCCTTCTATCCAGACTCCTCACATGCTTGGACATGAAACGAGGTGGGTTCTTTACCATGATAGTATTTAATAGCATATGTTGTGTTGATCTTGGAGAGCCTAACAAAAAATATGACCTTCACTCGTACTATTCTAGAAGGCTTCCCGATGTGTATTCCACTAGCGCGATGTAGTCCCGAGTAGAATATAGCTAAGCATAGCTCTTCTTTAATTTTTATTTTTCCACCGAGCCTCCATTTCTCACAAGAAATCATCAGGGTTATCTCCTCTAGAGTAACTTGGTAACTTATTTCCTCCTAGGTGCTTTACCTAATGTTCTCTTGTTACCTTTGTTACCGATCCTCTCATCTACCTCCTAATTAATTCATAAGTCCCATGTGCCCAATTTTCACATGCCATGCTAGTTGTATCACTCATAGGCCAAGCATCTTCAAACCGGATATCCCCTTTTGTAGGATGAAATATATCGATCTCTCGATAGAGAGCACATAAATTCTATCAAGTAATTCTTCTCCCAAGGGCTAAGTCTAGGGAAATGATTTCCCATCTGTAAAGGGGGTGATGACCCATTCTTCCTTGTTCTCAAATATTATATACCCCTTGTTAAAACGTAGGTCAGCATTAGTCTTGTAACATGAGGGAAGCCCAAGAAATTCTAGAATGTTGTCTACCTTAGCTAGCGCCAAGACTTTGAAGTCTCTGCGTGAACATGGCCCCTTGAATAGTGATAATCGCATCCTTCAAGACTCTAATGGGCATTGAATTTGTATTTTTTTCCGTATACAAAACATTGTAAGATAGATGTAATGCAGGCTTTCCCATTTGATACCAAACATCTAGAGTGATAAAATTGACCTCTACACCTGTGTCAATCAAAATATTTCTCAGAAGCCAACCATCCATAACAACATTTAAAGTGATTTGCTTGTCATAGTCAAGGCTTTAGGGAGGGAGGTTAGCATGTAGAACCTTCCTCTCGTCCTCACCTACAGCATGCATGGTACCTTCTCCCGTAACCATTCTCCTAGCAAGGAAATAATATTATCTTTCCTCAACATTTTGTATACTTCCCTGACCTCATCTAGATCCTTCTTCGAGCCTCAACATTATTCCTTTGTTCTAACTATTTTCATTTCTCCTTCGGACACTAGATCTATCCTTGTAGACTCCAAATGTCATCCATAGTCTCTTGATACACCTCTTTTTGATGAGGAGGGTATGGATACTTCCCATGTACCAGCTTCTTCTCCTTTAACTAGTGTCCTCTCGTCTTGGTATCTCCTTAGTGCGCATGGCCTCTTCTCATGTTTTCACAAGTATAGATTCGAATCCGAATCATGTGACACTCTTGGCATCCATTGTGAGTCGGCCTTCTTTATACTCACCATCCAAGAAAAAAATTATTCCATGTTCTCCGCTAGATCATGTCCTCAAACAACTCAAGGCACTCCCCATTCTTATGTTTATTTCCGCACTACGAACATTGCAATAGATCAGGGACACTCATGCTTGTAATTATTTGTAGAACCAGATTTATATCAGGTTCATCATGGAAACTCACTTCTTCCTCCATGGTTTCTACGACCATGAAATGCTGTGGAAAATTCTTCCATGCTCTCCTCCATTTGATAATCCTTCATAGTGGTGATCCTCATCCTTTGAAATGCTTGCAAGGCTGGTCTCAGCGCACACCAGGATCAATGGCATCATGTATCGATCAATTATCCTACAATATTTGGTGTCATGGGTCGTAGTGGTACAAATATTGCAATAGCAAGACACATTCTTGTGGATCACCCGCTACAATAGAGGACACCTAGTTGCTTCATGATACCTATGTAAAATGTCACGCCTACTTCCATGACATGTACCAATCTTTGGGGTCAACTATCCTTTGCATTCCCCTCTATCTCACAATATGTGCACCATAGACCACTTCGAGTCTCATCCTCTCGAGTTAACAGATAACTTCTCCAACTACTTAGCCATTGCAATAATTTGAGCGTTAAGGAAAGCACTAAAACTAGTATCTAAGCTTCCAATGGTCTCAAAGGTGCATAGGGAAACCTCTAAGGCCTCGTGTAGGTATATGCATGTCTTATGTGAAAGTGCTCTTCTAAATGGTGTTATCAACCCTCCAACAAACCATTGAGCATGCTAAGAAGGATGAATTTCATAAGATAGTTTTGACAAGAGATTTTTGAAATGTGTGTCATACTCTCACACACTCTTTGCCATTTCTTTTGGATCTCTTTCAAAGCGGTAATGCTCTTCTACTAAAATTTAAGGATATGGAATTCATCTTAGAAGATGTTGTGTAACGCAGTGTAATCTACCACCATTTGATGGGGGTCATACTTTTGGTACCAACTATACGTGTGCCCTTATAGTGTTGTTACAAAATGAATTTTATTTCACTCTATGGTAGTGATCCCCTTTGCATGCCATAGTAATTCACACTTGTGCACATGATCTATAGCATCCTCAACACCCTTGTAATCTTGTACATGCTCGACACATCTCAAAAAACTTGTGGAGGTGGATGAGACCTTTAACCGCATGATCCAAACCTGGATTCCCTCTCGGTTTTTCCTCCACCAATGAATCCACTAGATCCACCAGTCCTATGCCTTATGACCCCTAGATCCACCTCCCTATAAGCCGATCCACTAGGTCCTCTTTTTGTAGCCGGTAATGGGCTCTCAAGTGGTCACGCCTAGCATTCCCAACATCCCACTAAACTACTCACCGAAAGTTTGTCATATTGCTCATGCTACCAAATGTGTATTGCGTGCCACTCCCAAACGTGATACCCAAACACTATGTACTTGTATTTTGTGTAAAAATCCCCCAAACACAAGAATTGATTTTTTGGTCATAGATGTCCCAAATGAGAAGTTATGCCTCCTAGGTATAGATCAGTCACTTTCGTTGATACTAAGTTTATTATCAATAATTTTTACTTGATTTGAAAATTTAGCACCAAGGGTTGGTCACCAAGTGGGTTTAAATGTGCGCCGATGGCTCTCATCTCTCTATGTGATGAAATATCATCAAAATCCGAGGGGGTTTCTCTCCTGTTCTTTCCAAGATGGGGTAAAGACAGATCGCTCGTATTCCACGTCCTCTACATGAACCTCAATTCCTTCCCAAAACATCTACCTCTATAGATACATCACTCTCATAACCTTGTGTAGTCTAGCCAACTCCCTTACATGTGGTTCACTATACCCGAGTCATCTTTCTTCCCTCTCCTTTTCGCCACAATGTCCACCATCTTCCTCCACCCTAGCTTCCTCACCCAATGCTCGGATAAACTTAGCTGGCCATAGTAAATGCCTTCAAACTTATCATAACGATCAAGATCTTCATAGCAAAAAGAATAGCTTTTAGAAATGATCCTCTTCCATCCCATAGGAACTCGAACTCAACAACCTCTATATGAGAATACATAGAAATGGTGTATTCCCGAGTATAACTAGTCAAGACTCTTTTTCTCACCAAAGATCAACAACACATGTCCAAGTCGATCCACATCCTACGATTCTCGGTAATTATTTTGGGTCCACACATACAATCTATAGTACCAACTTGATCTTGATGCATATACTTGAGAGTCATTCATATAATTCTAAGGAAAAAAATAAAATAAAGTCTCATACAACTCATGATATAGGTGTTCCTCTACCCATCTACATGCATCAAACTCAGGTCTAGTACTAAATATTTGAGAAAAATCATCCTCCGTGCTCTTAAACCATGCTTCGACACTTTCCAAGGTCAAGCGCTCTGTCATCACACATCAAAGGAACCAAGATGTATGTCATTTCTCATAACAACTTCAAAAAGAGGTCCCGAAATGGAACCAAGATGTAGTCATTTTTATGCCATTAGAATAACCTTCTAATCCCATGTGGGCTGACCTATACATTGCTTGATGATAGAAAATTAGGTGCATAACAGTGAAATATCATGCATATATTCTTAAAGAATAGGATGATTATTTACACTAACATACTCATTCGGATAACAATAGAAACATCATACGATAACGATCTAATACATGACATAAAGTAATGGCCCTTGAGTTTACATCCATGAACATCATATACTTATAACAAAACCATATATTCATATTGATCATTAGTTCAATAACTATATTACATTCACCAAGTTCCATAACAGCCAATGTATCAATCCGTATAAGACTCAAGCATCGAAGTCTTTACTATGCTTCTCATATTACATATATTTTTCACACCCCAATCCCTTTAGTATGATATCATTCCTATAATACTCTAATGGTAACCCCACCATCTCTCAGTAACCTCCTATTATTTCTATAGAGCTTCACCTTTCATTCTCTCTATGATGATCCCCTTTGATCCCGATCATATCTTTCCAAGAATCATTCCTCTAGGCGACACACATTTTTTGCCCGATCCTTCTCTCTAGCCGAGAATCTCTATAAATAGGCCTAATTCCCACCATCATGCCTTTCTGGAGTAGCATATCAGATTCTAAGTGTTAAGGTGGTCCTCTAATGGAGCAAGCTTCCTCGATCCAAGTTCTCCACTTTCGTAATGATGTCTTTTTGGATCCTTCCATCACGTGGAATATTCCTTCCTTGACCACTAAGTCACCAAGTCGGCACCTTATCCACTCTGCATGCTTATTTGGTTCATGCTTTCCTCATGTACTTCTTGGATTGCCGAATATGACTAAGTCCTAAAATCTTTTACTTTGCCTTGTGAGTGTGCCTTGGTTTCTACTAAACCCTTATAAAACCCCCATCCCGCATGCTTTTCCCCATGTGGCCTATCCTTTTAATTGGTCCCATGCGCACATGCACTCTTAGGGACTTAGTCAATATTATGAGACCCCAACAAGTTGTGAGCATAATTAATTAATAATAATTAATGGTCCCGGTAGAAGTGGACATTAATTAACGAGAAGGTCATTAATCGACATCTTGAGTGATAGGAATAATAATTAAATAACAAAAATGTAATTAATTAATGGGAATAGAGGAAGATGGTGGTTTATTGACGAAGTTTCATCAATTTTGAGGAAATATTATAGTTGGTGCAATTTAAGTATTAAAATTATTTTATCAAATTATGGGTGTCTACAAAAACTAAGATAGATACTTATTTCTATATCGAAATATATGGCTTGAGTGAAAATATAAAAGATAATATATATTATATCTTACCATGCTTTTTTAATATAAGTGGTAAAAACATAACCAATGATATAACTAAAATATTTTATCTAAACACTATTATGTTAAATTTTCAAACAAATCCAAGGTTAGACTATTTTTGTTATGTAATCTTTCTAATGTACTTATCTAATTTTTAAAGACTTTACTAAACCATAATTTTAGGGAATTAAATTCGAGAGGATTCTATTGGTACCCAAATTGATTCTCCTCGTGGCTAAGCAACATCACAGCTTTTACAGAAGCTTAGAGACAAGCATACCATGTTGTGTGTCATTTTGTAGTTGGGGAAAAATGCAACTTGTTGTTTGTCACTTAGATGTGGAGAAATGGGTAGTACCCTTAAGAGGATTTTATCTATCCTCACTACTTTATGGTTGTGCCTTTCAACAGGTGAAATGACCATCTTGTAGCCTTATGTTTGTGGAGGAGATGGAGAATATCCTTCTTTGCAAAGTTATTAAGAAGACCTTGAAGAAAATATGATCAATACAACAAAAATCTAACTCTCATGAGTTTACCCTAGATAAATGAGATATTTTCTAAGCAAGGTTTATGCTACTAAAGAAAATGAAAACCTAATTGCTTCTGCATGTTTTAGTAATAGAAATTATGCATTTGTACACACACAGAAAAACAAGGGTAGTATGGGTAGTATTGGTTGTTTTTAAATGAATTTTTGTGGGTGGTGAGGTAGAGTGGATTTTGATTCGCTAGATCTTTGAGAAATTTTACAAAAAATGGAAGGCTTAATCAAAAGAATGCTTCGTAAAACAGCTAAAATGTTCCTTTAACTAGAAGGTGTGCTTTTAGTGGAGACCTAGATCAAAACGCTTTTGACAAAATCTTTAAGAATCCAAAATGAAGGTTCAAATTGAAAAACTTAGTTGAAAATTGTTAACCTTTGTCTTACCACAACTAATATACCCTCAAAGGCCAACAAACAATCTTATAACCAATAGTAAAGTGATTTTAAATTTGTTTATTCTACTATCAAACGAAAGATCTTCTCGATAAATGAAATTCCAAATGCCACCAAACTCATCACAAGGATAAGATATTGTGTGATTCACAAATATTTCAATGTAAAGTTGCAATGGGAACAAGAAAACTATTTGCGAGATAGTTAGAAATGAAGAAGACACAATTTTTTCAAAATCAAACATGATTTACTCAAAATTGATTAAATGCATCAAAGAGGAAAGTTTCTAGAACAATCTCGTAGCTTGTCAATGGTTTTACACTTGTAACCACCTTGACATGATCAAATTTAACAAAAATACATTAAAAGGTTCCTCGACGATTTCTCAAAAAAAATGGGCTCTATCAAAATTTTCTCTTAAGAATTATTTTCCGACCTTTTAACACTCCAACCATTTGCATGAAAAATTCATGCAATTTATAACATTTTTCTACAAATGTATTTTTCCCCTAAAAATAAAAAAACATTCAAAGCACCATTGCACATTAAGATTTTGATCGTGACTCCCGAATCGATTTGTAAAAAAGTTGCAGTGCTCAAATGGAAAATCTCTTCAAATATTTCCAACATTCAATTCTTCACCTAGTAAGTCACTCTTCACTTCACACACCAACTACTTCCTCCTCTAATCTGTCGAATCTAGTTTCTTGTGTACCAAGGAAGGAAAGATTGGAAAATCAGATCAAGTCCAATAGTCATATCACATCTTAATGGTAAAAGATGTTTTCAGATCTTCCCCACCAAATCAAGATATCAACTGGTTTCTTGTGTGCCAAGGAAAATCAGATTGAATCCGACAGTCAGATTACATCTTAATGGTAAAATACATGTTTAGATCTTCCCCAAAAACCGGGATATTAAATTAATTTTCCTCTTCATTTAGCATGTAGGGGACACCGAGAAATCATAAAAACCATAAAAATTTACATCCCCAAGAGCTTTTGTGTAGAAATGGTGGAAAATCAGATATAGACACACGATTGCCGTCGATTCCCCTTTTGAATTTGGACCGTCCACGTTGGAGATATGAGTTAAGATGGGCCTCAGGGGTTCCTTTTTACCTTTACACCTTTTGGAAAAAGTGAAAAAAATATCATTTTTCTCCGCCTCCGCCTTTGAAAATGGGCTTGACATGTGTCCCCATGTGGGTCGCAGAGGAACCGTGGCTCAATTATGCTATTTTACCTATTTCTAAAAAAAAAAAAGAAATTTTTCTAATTTTCCTCGCCGCTCTGCCCTTCCGCCATCGACTAAAGCAAATTTTGACTATTCTCTATTGGGCTTGTAGGGTCACTTTGATGACTTTAATATTTTAAACAATAAGGGGAAAAAATCCAAGTTGCCTCCGATGGCCCGTCTCCCGCCTTCTCGACTTTTCAATCTGCCACATGTCTCAATGGCACATTTTGATATGGCTCCGAAAAGTAGAGACCCCAAACAAGCGCGGCTCAACATGTGTCTCACTCTGTAGAGTTTATTAAAAGGGTTTGAAAGCTCAAGTGGCGCCATGTGTCTAAGTTCTAAGACTCGTCTTTTGTGCCCGTTGAAAATTCCAAGCAAAAAGGAAAGCGAGCGAGCCTCCAAGTGTCCTCCCGACACTTATTCAAAATAAAACTCGGGGCTAGTCCCCAAACATGTGCAGTCCCTCCACGTGCCTTAGGCCCTTTAGGAAGTTTCATGAAAAGTCTAATTAAAGGAAGGCCTTGGAAACCTCCACATGTCTTTATGGTGCAACTTCAAGATGGTCCCCAAGAGTGAAGACTTTGAATGAGTGCAGGCTCACCATGTGTCCCAGGCCTTAGAAAATTTCTTTAAAAGTTGAAGTACAGAGCGGAGCCGCCAGAAGCCTCCACCTGTTCGTATGTCACATTTGTTAAGGTGGGACCCTGAGGTAAATTTTCAAATAAGCGCCATCCCACCACGTGTCCACAGCCCACCAAAACTATACCAACTGCATGAAAAATTTATCTAAGTCTGGGAAAAGCAACGGAATCCTCCACATGTCCTCCCGATGAAAATCAAAGGCCAAACCAAAAGGTGAGTCTTCAAACGAGCATTGTTCATCCACGTGGATAGGTTTTGGGTTGAAACGATCCACAAAGTTTTAGAGTGCCCGTCGAGCCACATCCAACAAAAAGGGCCATGTGCCACCGACGTAGAGACGTAATTTTGATGTGAAGAACACACCGTCAAACCGTAAAAATGTAGGGAAGCCACCTGCTTTGAGCCTGAGATGAAATTTTCTTCAAGGACAAAGAGTTTGGAAGTATTGTAAGTTTCGAACATGAACCTCCGAGCTACATTCAATCACATTTTCTCGTATTTGGGACAAAATGGTAGGGACAACAATACACGACTATAGAAAATAGAAAGAAAGGAACAGCCTGAGCCTTATGCCCAATTTGATACACCTTCAAGTGGATAGAGAAACGAAAAACAAATTCCAGATCTTGAAGTGATCTTCGACAAAGGAAGGGATTAATCATGACGACCAAATGGAGGACAAAGTCTTCAAGCACCAAAGACGGGAGATAAAAATGTGATATAGGCTGCAAATTGAGGGATTTTAATGACAAACGGGCGAGACTAATTTGAGCACCAACAGATTCCACCATTCAAGTCGTTGCACTATCCTATCTTGTAGGTACATAAAGAGTAACTTACCAAGACTAGGTGCTTATTAGTTCACATAATAAATAAATTGCCAAAAGGATTCATATTGATTAATTTAAATAATACTAGGCATTTATAATTTACATGGTGATGCATATTAATTATAAAATTAGTACACAGTTCTATCTAATGGATTGAATATTATTATAATACATATGACACTACGTCTTGGTTAAAACATATAATTGTGCTCAAAATGACATCTCTTATGGTTTTAAACTTCCAAAAAAACATGGTACTACCTTGAGTATATATTTTTAATAACTAAACATAAACCATAATAAATTGACCATTTTTAATCATCTTTTTATGAACCTAGATACCATGAAGTACAAGGTTAAATCATTAATATTAGGAAATTATACCATAACATTAAATCTAGATAGTAATTTCCAAGATACAGTGAAGTATTTCTCCGGAGGCCTTCACCTTCGAGGAGAGCCCTACTAGAAAACGTCGAATTCCAGCATGATAATTCCCAGCGACACAATTCCGGAAACACCTATTACTAGATTGTGAGTAGACCTTCTACCGCCATTGTCAATGTTTTCTGGAAGCTTCTCTTCAGCGATGTTTTCTAGCATGATTTCCCAGCATGAATAATGCTTTCTCGTTGCATTTTCATAGCCCTGCATTTTCAACGTACCAAAACCCTTCCTCAACGAAAATGAAGCAGCCTACATTCCTAAAAAATTCCATCAGTCCCTACCATTTGGGTAAAACCAGAACTGCAAGAATGGAAAAACACAAAGCTCAAGTTGTGCGCAGGGTATCGCAAACAATCCAGAAATTTTCCCATGCAATAATTTCCTCTATGGTTGATAAGCTTACGAGTTTGGAACCCCAAATAAGGGATTGCTACAAGGAAATAGACTACAACGGTGAATAAATTTCCTAAATGATGGATTGAATGCTTGTTTCCTTCTTGAATTCTTCAGAAATTGTATTACCCGATTTCAAGACGGAGATCGAGGTGAATGTTGTCATTTTTTCCAACATTTTCACTGGATTTTCTTCCCGGAAAGTGATAACAGCATGGTGATTGCAATCATCAAAGATGTAGTGCAGACATCCTCTGAGAAAAAAACTTTGAAACAAAGAACGTATGATTTCTAGATATACTTACAAGTTCTCTGGTAAATTTGTATGCAAAATGTGGAAGCATGTGCAATTTTTCGATAAAATTCTTCAAAGAAACGTGGTTTTATGGAGAGCAATGAATGTAGGATATGCACAAATGGGGTTTTAGTAGAGGCCTTAGAAACTTTCAATAAAATACAACTGGCAGGTGTAAAACCAGACTCCACACCCTTTTCCAGCAACCTCCCAGCCTGTGTGAAACTTGGAGCTTCAGAACAGGGCATTGAAATCCTCGAAAGCTTATTTTTGTATATATAATTGCAAGTTCCCTCACAGACGTGTATGCAAAATATGACATCCTACACAAGGGGCATGAATAGTTTTACAAAATGTCTCAAATGGATGCGGTCTCACAGATCACTACAATTATTACAGGGATATGTAAACTTTTTGTTGAAAATGTCTTTGAAATTTTTGATGAAATGCAACTGTCAAAAATTCAATAAAATGCAACGGTCAAGTAAAACCCAGAATCTAAAAATGCCCGAGAGTTTTTTTGGATGTTGTAGTTGCAGGTGCCCTATTTTATTTGTATGTAAAATGTGGACGCATACACAAGGCATATGAATTGTTTGACAAAATGCCCCATAAAGATGTCATTTCATGGAATGTAGAGAGTTCAGGATATTCTCAAAATGGGTTTTTTTGAAAATTTCTTGGAATCATTTAAATGCTAAAATGGGAGTTTTTGCAAATGGATGCTAGGTAGAGCCATTGAGATTATTTCACCAAATACAACAAACGGATATTCAACCCACTCAACTCACATTTGTTAGCATACTCATGGGCTGTGGGACAGCTAAACTTTTGCAAGAAGATATGGACATCAATCAAGGTATAATAGGAAGAGTTTTTATCAGATTTGTAGTTGCACTACATTGTTCGCTCCTCCCTATCTCACAAACTTAAAACAATTTAAGATGTCATGCATTTAACCACAAATTACAACTCCAACAAACTTAACCTCACAAGGATAATCACTAGATTTTTCAATAGGTGGGGTTGGCTTTATCCTGATTGGGTCTACTTCCCACATCACGAAATGAACTATAATTTCTTGTAGGAACAATCTCTCTATAGATTAATTAAGGGTATTTGGCTCCAATGAGGAATTCATCAACAATGTTTCCATTTATGTGGAGATGTCATTGATCTCTAGGAAAAACAAACCCAATAAGAGTAATGTTGTGAAAGCAACACCGAAATGTAGTACTCGCTCTAGACTACTTTAAAAAACTTGTTTCGTTGCTCCAATTTAGGGCATTTTTCGCAAAGATCGGTATTTACCTAATTTAACCAAAAATGTTCACTCCTTATGTGAGGAAAATTTTGACATCCGTTTTCTTTTACTATGTCGATGCCACCAATCCTCCCAACCTCATTACATTCATCATTCTAATTCAAGATTTAAAATACTTTTAATTGCACTTCTCTTCGCCACAAGGGCCACACAAATTTTACGGGTTCGATGCAAATGTTCTATATAATTTAGAATGTTAGTGAACATTTCTTGCACATGTTCATTTATAGTAAGATTTAGTTGGGAGAATGCTCATAACACATCCGAGGTTGATAAAAAATGTTTCTCATTTGTTTCATGTGCATATGTTTGTGAAATGTTATTTTAAATTTGTAGGAATACATAAATCATAAATGGTTTCACAAAATGAATCAATATTATGTGGTTTCCTGCATTGCATTTATGATTTGTTTTTGACATTAAAAATAAAATTACAAATTAACTTCGATTTAAAATCAAATCCGCGAATTTGCAACTCATGAGCAATTGCTAGTATAATAAATTGTAAGATGCCTATATACAAAAATTTACAATCTATAAATCTTATTTGTAAATTTGTGTGTAGTATAAGGTGGATATTCTATTATTATGTAATCATATTATAGTTTGGACTGTCTATAATAATTGTAAAAACCATGAGATAATCACCCACATGAATGCATATATAATGAATAAAATAATTGTTAATAAAAATAAATTATAGAGATTAATCACGGGTGATAAATTATTTTTTTCGATGGTGCTCCCGACTCATTCATCGAATCATAACCCTAAAATATTTTCATCGAAATTTCATCCTAACTTGGATAGCGGTGGCTCTACCTCTTGTCATGGAGTTTTTGTAACCTGCACGCACATGGTGTTTCAGGTCTCGACCTTAGAGGAGAAGGTGGGAGGTCGGCAGCCGAGTTGTGAGAAGCAAAGACAGGATTTCCCTTTTCTTTCTGGCAGTGGCTACAAATCTGACTTTGCATTTTCATTGGGAACTGTTGCTAATCTCGTATGATCTCTAGTTGATGGGAAGACATCCCCTACGGGACCTGCATTCTACTCTGCCTATGTTCCTTCCGCTGCTTCAGCGTACCCTGCTTCTGTGAAGGGTTATGGGAAAAATGAGAACACTTCTTAGCCTTGGCGTACTTGTGCTGCAGCAATTAATAGACAAAATCCACTCTAGAAGGTCAGTTATGTTGGATGCCCACCCATGAAATTTTCAAATTCAATCCTGACGGTCTCTTTCGGTGACGAGGTCACTGAGGTGGAGGATTTGTTTCAGATCTGGGCTTTATCTGCAGATTCATGAACTTATATCTGGGCCTCCTTTCTCTTCACAAATGGATTTATGAACAATGAAGCACTATCTTAGAAGCTAAACTCAATATTTACCCATCTGCCCATGGTTTTATTATTACTGTGTTTAATAGACCCTCTGATAATGTGGAAATTCTTGGAAAAATATGCGATTTTAAGTCTCACCTCTTACTGGTGAAACCACTAACTGAAACTTTTAAAATTAGACCCATCAGGATTAGACTCCCATTATCTACCTCTGAAATTCTGAGGGAGAGAGTTTTAGAGCCATTGGTAATGCACTCAGAAAATTACTAGATGTTGATCTCAAAATTAAATTATTTTCTCACACTACTTATACTCGTATACTTGTGGATATGGACACGATTTTGGATTTTCCAGAAACAATAGAGCTTAAAGTTAAAGACATAATGTGGACACAAAACATTTATTATGAAGGATTTCCTTTCAGATGCCAAACTTTTTTACTCTTGGCCATTTGGCCTCCGATTGTCACATTGTCAAAAATAGAGTAAGGGTAGGGTTTCTTGGTGGAAAGATTTTAATCCGGATCTTTTAGTAGTTAAATGATACTCGATGATGTTACTAACAATAATTCTATTAGGCAAGATCATACGTCCAATATGCAAGATGAGGAAAAGGGTGAGGAAAATATTTCAAGCTCCGGTTAAGGAAAAGGAAGGCATTGAAGTGAAAGAGAAGGTAGCTATGCCTCAACCTTCTAACTCCAAAAAAGGAGAAATTCAAAGTTCTTTTACCAGTCCATCGAGATGAGAATCCGGTTCCAAATATGAAAGAAGGATGGACAATAGTGAACAAAAAAAGAAAAAAATCCTTTAATGAACCTCTAAAGATGAACCTCATGTCTCAAAAGGGGAGAACCTCGGAAGTATGAAAAATTCTTAGTTGGTGGTCAAGCCGCTTTGACCTTCCCTCCTTTGGGGCCTTTTAGTTATTTTTTATGTTTTTCTCTTGCTTTTTTCAAGTTGTCTATCATTTTCTTGAATAGTTGTGTTGGCTTCTCCTCCTTGTTTCTCTTTTCGAGCCTTGACACCTATCTTTCGGTTTGTAAAAAAATTGGATCCCTTAAAAAAATTGTTTACCTTAGCTAAAAATATATGAATGTCAAAATATAGTTAAAAATATCTCCCTTCACTTTGATAGGATAATAGTAACCCTCTTTCACAATAGACACATTTAAAACTAGCTTTAATGTCTTATAAAAAGATAAGAGGATAGGATTAGGATATGGAGATTAGTTTCTTACAAATAGAGATGGATAAAGTGTTAGGATCATGCAAGGAAATAATTGGATTGCATGTCCTTCTCAAATTTTTAGTTAATTTTTTTCCCATCAACCAAATAAGAAATAGCTCCATGCAATATAATATTTTAAAATTTGCATTAGATTCATGATAAAATCATAAATTTATAAAAACTTGGATAAAGAAATAAATTTATCAAAAATGAATAAATTTATTCCATGGATGGATATAATTAATCCCCAAAGGTACTCATACTACAAGAGATACAATTTTTATATAGGTTTTCTTGCAAGTCTTATTTACAAATATCATGTAGATGATGGGACTCAAACCTAAACAAAACATCATTTATTGCAAAACAATAAAATGCTTAAATAGTTCTATAATTCTTTGAAGATAAGAATTTGGACCATTCCTACCTATTCCTCCATAAAAAAATTATATATTCTCCCCAAAAAAATAGTAATAGAGAATCATAGACATTTTTCCTTCAATTATACTTGTTTCGACCGAGGTGATACATCGATGAAATTATCAAATATCCACAAGTGTTTTCCTATAAACCATTACATACCTATATATTCTAGACATACATAAAAGAATGAGTAACAATACCAACCAAACCATATCAGCTCGTAAATATGCCATATTTATTTTTACTTGGAAAACTATTATTATACCTTTGTATGTGTATGTATGAAATTTATTTTACTATTTTAAAATATCAATATTAGTGTTAGTCAAGATTGAATCTTTAAATAATTTGTATTAATGTTAAGTTCTAAATATAGTCAACAATAATGGAAATATTAGGATTTTGGCATCCTTGATTGTTGATGCCTTAGGAAACTCGACTAATTTTCCTAGGTCTTAGTCCCCTTTTTCTTACAAAGCAAGTTTTAGTAAAAATATTAATAGAGAAATTAAAACAATCCATAAAATTGTTTATACTCTTATAGGAAATTATAGTAAATATGGATAAGTGTGCACCAATCGATCAATTCTCCACATATTAAACTATGTATAATATTAGAAATGCACATTCAATCATATGAGATTGGATGGACATCAAATACATTAACATTTGAGTCCAATTTTATGAGAAATTGGTGAAATTGAATCTTGTAAAAGATTTAAACAAACATATTCTCATACCTAGAAGGTACAAATGTAAATATTGATGATCGAAAAGTACCTTCAAAGAGTTTTTGATGGTACTATGATAAAACCAACACATTCCACTAAACTCATTAAATGGACCATCAAGTATCATGAAGCTTTGTTTATTATTTTATTAGTTTGTCAAAATTCTAGGTGCATTATATAGATTTTATTAATTCTTCCAAATATATTTGGGACTCACTAAGAACACTACTTGTATCATAAAATGAGATCATAGAGATAATGATAAAGTAAAAATTGTATGGTTTGAGTGACGAAGATCACATTAGTAAGTTATAGTTCCTACAAAATTTATTAGCTAGTATTAATAAAAAATTAGAGGATAATGATGTAAAATAAATTATCATAAATATCACGGGTAATTTTTTTATTCTATTATGGATTTTAATTTAATAAATTTAAATATCACTCTAGAAGTTAATGTTCACTATTTTTCTTGATAAGTGGAATCATATCATTTGTCCTATGTTCGAAAAAGATCAAACATGTATGACATTAAAAAAACTACTTCCTTAAGTGACGGTAGATCAATGGTCAACAATTTCTACCAACATTTAGACTAGGATGAGAAAACATAGATGTTCACAATTTCTTAAAGACAAAAATCAAAACATAAAAAACCAAACCTAGATGAAAATTATAAAACACTAGAAAATATCTCAACTATTGATGCTCATAAAATATTTTTATGTTTATATAGAAGAACTAATTTTCCAAAAGGAACTCTCATAAAACAAAATAAAAGTACATGCTAAACTAATAATTATCTTAATAGATCACTAATATATAGCTTTCGTAAAAAACAATTTAGTGGCACTGGGCTTTTCATTTCGCTATGATTGTTTTTCCTTAAGAATGCACATGTTTAAATTTTATCCGTTAATTTTCTATTTCTTCTCTTAAAATCCTAAACAAGTAGATAGCCTAAAAGAAAACCTACAAGTGATGGAAATATAGACTAACAATATGTTAGTGAATCTAGCTTTGATACCATATTTTGAAAGGGGAAAAATATATAAGAAAAATAGAAATGAAAAAATAGCTTCAGATTAATATAAAAATATAAAGTTTCAATACTTAATTACCTTAATACAAAAATGACTAATAAAATATGATTATATAGATCCTTTTTGAGATGATCTCGACTTATTTAATTCCTTACCCTAGTCATTCATACCAAACTTACATTAAACTAAGATAGAATAAATATTTATGATATTTAGAAGTGTAAAATTTTGTATATTGGGTATCTCTAAGTGGAAACGATTAGATATCTATTATTACCGAGGCGTGAATACTTTCCGCTTGATACTTTACAATGACACAAAAGGAGGTTAAGGTGTTTTTCATCCCGGCCCCGGCCCACTACCTCATGCTTCACCTTCCCTACTTCCGTGAGACACGGTCATGTTACGTGGAGCTGGGTGGTTCCTTCTACCGGAGGTGGTGCCACCTCTACCCCTTTCTCGCAAGATTATTCTTGTGTTGGATATTTCTATTTTTATTTTGTTTAACTTCAGATTTTTCTTTTGTTTGCCTACTTTCAATTTGATTTGTGACCCTCTTTGCTTGAATCTTCCTACACACCATCCCCACAAGACATAGGTTTATTCTTCGCTCCATCTTTTTCCTTTTGAAATCAATTTTTTTATTTTATTCTACATTTTTCCCTTGTTTATCTCTGGGTCAGTTATGGAGATGTATCTATTCGAAAGACAACAACCTCTCCACAATACTCTAAAAACCCTTCGTGAGACACCTCTAACATGTCTTTTTATAAGATTATATTATCAATTGATAACATAGAGATCCAAGCAATTTAAGGGATACAAGGAAAACGAGAACCTATAAATTGATATTTTTCACTAAAATGGATAAAAATTTATAATGCGGTTTCAAACTGTGGTTTAGTCTCTAAAAATCAAATTTTATAAACCTTACATTTTTATCGGGAGAATTAAATGAACATTTAATACTTTCTTTATCAAAATATGTATCTATATTATAAAGGCAATATGTTTCGATTTGAAAAGGATTTGTTTGTGTTTTTGGAAATATTCTCCTTTTGTGGCATCCAATGTCATTGGTTTCGCTTACCAATACCCTCCCGAAACTATGGATGATAGGTACACAAGTAGTCGTTAAAATTTGACTTGAATCTATAAACAACACATGGAGATGTTTAGTACATTCCCATTATGTGTTTCATGAAATGATTGCAACTTCGTGAGGACACGTGGAATCCTTATGAAACATTCATAGTGTTCTAGCAACTATACCCACCAGATTTCCAATGTCAATCGAATTCAACTTTACTACCATACTCTCACTGGTAACAAAATAGGAGAGGTTGAAACATCGTTTTTTCATTATGGGAGAAATGGACTATTATTAGATGTTGTAGTTGCAAGTGCCTCATAGAGTGAGATATTATGCAAATACGTTTGATCTTATATATATTAATGTAGGTTTGTGCTATGATGGACCACATTTTATATTCATATACATGTATTCCTAATGTATCGATATGTCCAAGAGTGAAAAAAAGATTTGGGAAAGATTTTTGGCTGGAACTCTCAGAATAAATATCACCAAAGAAACAATTTAAAGCCAAGAAATACAAATTACACCTTGGTGGAAATTCCATTCAGGGGTCTTAAACTATTTTATCATCATAATAAGAACAAGAAAATCCCAACAAAATAAGGTTAAGATAAAGGTCTTGGATATGTACCCTATTTGGTATCATAATTAAGCCCATGTCTATGCGCTACTATTCATTTTGATCGGGAAAACATGGAAGTAGTTTTGTTCTTATATCTATTTTGGCTATTTGGGTCAGTGGGATCACACCAATGGAGCCTCCAATGGGATTGGGAATAACCCTCCAATTGTTTAGGTTATTCAATTGAGTCGAATACCAATATACAATGGGCAGGGTGTTTTTCTTCATTGTACTAGAGATTCATCCAATAGCAATGGCTATTTTCCTTCAAATGGTTTGAGAGATTCAATCCAATGAGAAGTTTTAGCAAAACTCCATTGTCTATTTGGGTGATGCAAAAAGGACTTTCTCATTAATGTCAACTCTACAAATGCTTCCTTTTTTTTCATAAGTATAAGTTACTCTAAATAAGTGATGCATATCCTAAATCGAATGAGGATCTAATAACGCTTAAAATTAACTAATACGAAGGATTGTAATGCACCAAAATACCGACAAGAACAACACAGCTGAAATACATGTGATAACTTTTTTTTTTTTTGACTTGCTTGACACATAACACGACAACATGTCATCACCTGGATACAACTAACACAGGAACAGCACTTGGTTACCAAGGATGGCCATAAAGGCATTAGCACGGAAACATTCACACCTATAAGGAAACATACTTTTCTTTTATAGTGGGAACAACATGTCCAACCACCATGACACACACTCTATAGCTAGGGCATCCCATGAGGAATTTCTTGTTAAATTTTCTTGTTTACTAAAGTGTCTCTTAATTCTTAACTTACGTTCTTATAAAATTTCATGTAATGATTCACACAATTCTTTTCACAAGGGAGAACTTCTTTCTTTTCAACTATTGACTAAATAGCTTAAGGCCAAGCTTTCTAAACTAGGATCATCAATTTTATGTCCAAATCTTTCTTATTCATTTGATTTTAGAACATTTTCCATTTCTTACAAGGTTAATTAATCTTACTCAAGCCACTAACACATGTTCCACAACTCTATTGCACAGGTGAAGGCATAAGCTCCGATTGAGTGGAAAGTACCGCTTAGGTTCCTATAAACAATAAATTCTTCTTGTTTAAGGATTAAATTTTGACCTTGCTTAAGAAATATCACCATGAATTAAGGCATGGGTTAACGGTAGCACATGACAACAGAATTTAGCTTCTGTGGTCACATTGTTTACTATCAGGTCTTTTTATTGAGGTTAAGAGTTTATCAAGATTGGTTAAATGTTCCATCTAGACTTTACTTAATTAAGTTTGAAAAAGGAGAACATTTCAAACGAGTAGAGAGAGAGATTTAAGGTTTAATTAATCCAATTTCCTCTCCTACTTATTAAATCCTATCATCTCATCTAAAATCTAACCATTGATTTCACCATGAGGTCATTTAAGATTTCACCATAAAAGGATAATGTTTATTA